>OV884026.1:15042500-16292500 GCA_930367265.1 Catocala fraxini | reverse complement strand
TTAACAGTATTGTTTCTTTCATACAAGAAGTGGCGTCAGATACATTGCTAACAGTTAGCGCTCTGGATGGTTCGTTGACTTTTGGCGATAACGAGTTATCTTAAAAAACCGCGAGTTTCTTTTATAAGGCTTTTTCAGAGCGGGAGTTGTAGAACGGATTTGCAGCTATATGGCGTATAAAAGTCATATGTGTGACATTTTAAAGTTAAACGGTGATGAATAAGCAGCCAAACGAGGTACAGCAGGGGAGAGCTCGTTCCCACAGCAGCGAACAGCGATGCAGGCAGCAGCGCGGCGTGGCGCGGACGATGCACGGCACGGGGAGGCGGCGGCGGCGCGCAACAAAGAGCCTTCCGGGAACCGCCACAATACAGGTTTGCGGCGACGTGCGATACCTTCGCAGATACCGGCCGCGACCGGCTAGGTACACCCGGAGACACAATTCACGACCGACGACGAGCTTTTGTCAACTAAATACGAATAAGCCAACGGTACCAGTCGGGAGACGGTACACGCGAACACCACATTCGCCCAATATCTATATCATTTTATTTACTTCTAGCTATTCCAATATCAAGATTGGCCGTTCTCGCTAATCATTATCTGTACCGATAGCAATCAGACGTGACAAAAAATCACCAGCATTGACTTAGTATGGCGCTTTACCAGGAATTTCAATTCGTATGACACGAATATTGATAAGGCTCCACGTTCACAAGTCTAAACATGTAGATATATCATGAGAGTGCATACGAATAATTTTGCATACTTCAGAATTAATTACGTTTAAACACTGGACGTTGTTAAAGGGTTGTATCGTTGGGAAGCGGTTTAGCATAAAAGTAAAAGTGGGGTAATAAAATAAAGATCCCAGCTTGAGCAGCAACCCGTTCCGGCGTGTGCGCCGCTAGCGGAGGATTTATTACATGACAGTGACATTGCGGTGTCACTCTCGCTCCTACGCGAGCGCTCGACCAACTGATCGCATGCTCTGTATATAACACACGTCACATAAAAACAAAATTACACTCAGGTGTCAGAAGAAATAAAGCGGCTGTCAGCGTGGTTGACATGATTGCAGTAATTGACAAAATGTCAAGCTGGTTAATTTTAGCGCTAATTCTCGTTAACTAGTAAATTATTATCCTGTCGATGGCACGGCCGGCGATTGTACGCGTCGCCACGGTTGCACTTTGTAATCTAACATTAACGTCCAGCTGTCACGCCACGGTGTCTGCAAGTTCTACACCATACGTATCTCGTTTCATAAATTGTTCAGCTCAGCAGTCAAACGGTTGTTGGTAGAAAGATGAATATGTTCAACACATGCGGAGTTTAAGAAACATCGAGCAGAACCACACTTAATATAAAACAGGCTAAAAGTTGTTTTGGGAATTGAGAACTGAACTAATGCATTATTTGTGTAATACCATTTTTTGGATATATGCTTCGTGTAATGTTTTGTAGTGAACTTAATTATTTTGAACTGAATATAGCGTAAATATACACCAAAACACACCAGAACGCCAAACTAAGTAAAACATGTCTCGTCTCCAACCAAATTGGTGACACCAACCGCAGAATTCGATGGATACAGATTATATCAAAAATATCTCGAAAACACGATGGTTGGTAGAAAAGTGGTATAGACTAAAAAATTATATTTAAGAGTTAATAATCCCTAAAGTTTCGCTTATCTAAATGAAGGCAACCACAAATTTTAAGAATAATCTGAATAAGAAAAACAATGCAAATAAGGTCAATATATTTGGATCCATTTTTAACCACTAAATATCATCCTTCAGCGGTTTATAGATTTAATTTATATATTCAGTCCAACGATACTTCCGTAATTACCGCGTCTTATTGCAGGAAGATATTAATTAGGAAACAGACAGCTGTTACTTCTCATTCACCTGCTTTAAATTCTGATATCATACCCAAAAACACCTACAGGATTAGGTGTATTAACCTCTGCTGTATGCTGTCTGCTGTAAATATGAAGTCGTTATGATGTGACTGCTATATACATAAATCCAATATGTAAGTTGATTGAATCGTATGTTTAAAACAGCGCTGTCTGGATAACGTTATGAAACAATTTACCTATTGAGTTCTCGGAATTGTCTCCGGCTAGCAAGCGGCTGCCACGTGCGTAGTCGTGCCGATGTTATTGTGGCGAAATAATAATCACGTTCTATAAACACAGCTACTAACTTTAAATAGCACACACACATACACATACATACCGCACGTAATGAAATGTCTACAAAAAACCACGAAAGGATACACATCGTAAGAAAAACTAAGCTTTTTAAATTCTATAAGAATTATGGTTTAAGTTTGTGCTACCAAAAGTAATATGATCAAATACATATCCTTACTAATATTATAAATTCGTAAGTAACTCTGTCTATCTGTCTGTTACGTACCCATTCACGGCTAAAGCACTCAACTCATTTAGATGCAATTTAATATAGAGGTAGTTTAAAACTTGGGAAAGGATATAGGCTACTTTTTATTAGTGTAGGTACCACGCGGGCGGAGCCGCGTGCAAAAGTTAATATTAAATAAAACCGTATCTCCAAAATCAATCCTATCAAGTAATTAAAGTGGGGCGCCGATGCCATAGTAAACATAAATGCAGGCAACACTAAATTACGACGCGCAAAGCGCGCTATTCGTTTTTATTTTCATAGAAAGCTTTGTTGACGGTACTATGTTTTTCCTTCATATATATGCCGAATAGACACCTACAGATATACCTTCATTGGCATGGATAACATTATAGCGCTGCTAAAACTTTAGGATAACGCTCTAAAGAAATCAACTCGTCTAGGGAAGATTGCATTCGAACAACTTCACATTTCAGTCATCTTACGGTGAGTAGTATATCCATGTTTCATAAGGAAGCCCTGTATTGTACGATTTTGGCAATTGCGCTAGCACCACAGTTAATACTTTTTTATAAGCGCAAATTATACACATGGTAGTCATAGTGTTAAAAGCGTCCGTCCACAGTCAATGATGAACATTCCCTACCAGGCTCCCAGACCAGACCAATAGTAAGCAGTACAAAAAACGAATCATGTCTAATGTACTAAGAATATCTTTGGAATAAAATGCCGCACCTTTCAAGGAACATGTCTATACTTCAAAGAGCAATAAAGGATACTATTTTATTTGGCAGGCAGTCGGTGCGAAATCAACAGCAATAAAAGCTTTATAAAAACTGGCTATTGTTACACTTTATGGCCATAAACAATTACTTTCGATAATTAGACATTAAGCTGTCTATTATTAGGATAAGACGATGACAAATATAGTAAATGATAATCAGTCTTATTATAAAAAGCGGTTTAACTAAAAACCCTGGTTTAAACTTATATATACTACGGTTTAAACAAAAATGGTATTACAAATCGTGGTTTTGCGATAAACCATAGACTAAATGATGGTCTAACGCTAAACCTCGGCGACCCCTAGTTTAACGATGGTCTAAATCGTATCTGTCAAAGTTTCATTTAAGTTATATCATCTTTTTCATTGTGTTGTGTTGTGTTGTTTTAACCCGAAAATGGATATTAACATGGTCGATATAATTGATATTGAGGATATTGAAGCCTCTGAGTTATTGGAAACGCCACGCCGACACAACAGAAATCGTGTTCGAGTCAATCCCTTCGTGGAATTAACCGATGAAGATTTCAGGCAAAAGTATAGGTTTAATAAACGTTTTGCAATGAAAATAGTGGACTTATTAAGAGAAGATTTAACTAGAGATGCTCGAGGTTGTCCTGTGTCTCCCGAAATACAAGTGGTTTGCGCATTACGAAGCTGGGCTCGACATAAAGTAAGTAGATTCAAAGCCTAAATTGCATTTATCAAAACATTCGTAGCAATTTATACTAAATTATGTCCTAAGTTCCAAACTAATATTTTGTTTTTGTTTTAATAGATCCAGGATGACACAGCCGATTTGCACGGAGTCTCACAACCTTTAATAAGTAAGATATGCAAAAAAGTTGCAGAAGCCATAGCCTGAATATCACATAGATTTATAAAAATGCCTGCTACATTGACAGAACAAGAGGAGGCGATGCAAAAATTTCGCAAAATTGCAAATTTGCCTACAGTAATTAGTGCAATTGACTGTACTCACATAAAATAAAAAAATTAAGTGAAATGGCGGTTTTTTTTGGTGGTCCATCACGTTCAATTACTAAAATTACTAAAGAATGGCAATTGTTCTACTAATGACTTATCAATTCCAAAGCTAAATGAACTTTGTTCAACTTGCGATGGTTTTGTTTAATGTTATGGTTTCATATTACGCGTGGTCGCGCAAAAATGTTACGTTTCGTTACACGTACTTATATGTATTATTAGAAATTAATACGACATTAAGTAATGTGCTTAAACTTAATACTGCAACAAAAACACAAAACTGCAATCGACGAAATAAAGAAATAATGTTTATATCCATGCAAAATAACAACGTCTCAATATTTTTAACACTCCTAAACATCATTGAATCATTAGCGTATTATCAAAACGTTTTCTTTTCTGGACATACGAAACGTTATTTAGTTTTTTGTAATAAGACTGAATTGGCTTATAACATAATTCATCGTCAGATATCGATAAACTATCGGTGTAGCGAATCTCGATAGCGACGTCAGTGGAATTGTGCCATATTGTGTCATTTTATATTGAACAGCCCTTTCAAACCTATTGATATTTAAAAATATTTTATGTTGTAAGAAACCTTTTGATCTAGGCATGGTATTTGCTATAATGGCAACTAAATTTCACTGCCGATCTCAAAAACTAATTAACATTGATAGGACACTCACAAATAAATTCATCTACTCATTTTATTATATAGCCTTTGCACGATTCGTGCAGTTTAAATGTAAACTCAAGTACTGTTCTACCATTCAATTATATTATAATTCATTTGAATAAACAATTAGCACGTTTGAATTACGTTGAAAAATAATAATTGCTAAACTTAATACATTCGGAGAACTTTCCTGTGGCGCGCGATGGTGTTATAGTTGGCAATTTAACAACTTGAAACAAGTGTATAATAATGACATAATCCACTGGACGGCCTAGAGTTTCATATCACAAGTGTGGTGACTTGTGAGTCACGCAAATGAATTGTGTATTCGAATATTGTTAAGATTTTATCTACGCACTTATTACATTCATACATTATCATTTATATAAGAATACATACAAAGCATATCGATTTATATATCGTATAGATGCTTAAAAGTAATACTTATGCGGGTACAAATATAAAAGTGGGTTATTTGACATACCCGTTTTGATAAGTAGATATCTACTTTCATATTGTAAATAGGTAACACTATTATGTATACAAACCCTTGACTCATTTAAAACTTGATCTAAAAATCAATCACGAATGTTCAATTGTGTTGATCAATAAATATTGCTGTTACGTATTGTCATTATAAGCCATACAAAAGCTGTATGTTGCGTTTTCGATAACCGATTTCTACAACATTTTGCGAAGAGTTTGCATGTGGCTCTTTAATATGCTGAATAAAGTCCCGACTAGTTATGTATATGAGTAATTACACTCGGACGCAAAAAGGTTTTTCATATAAATAGTTCAGCAATTGAATAGCATCTGTCTGTATCGTAAGATGTTTTTTCTCGCTCATATCTGCGTTCAGATATACATCAAAGATGCTGATGGTGTCGGGCCGGACGCCGGATTGCTGGCGGACTGTAACGAGTGGCAATCACTATTTCGCAGAATCCTACTTGTTTTCGCACCAGGTGCACTAAGCTATACATATTGATAAATAACACCTTCAACGATTTATGCTCACTAAAATCATTTAAACAATATTATATTACGTGTTGACACAGATATCTGGCGTCCGCATATTGCTATTAGTTAGTACTTAAACTGCGGTAACGAGTTTTTAAATGTTATACTAAAAACATCCGGGAGGGATCTTAGTGCTGATTGCTATGAAAATTTATAGCAGATTATCTCTTTTGAATAGGCACATAAATCGACTACCAAATTAAGTGTATCCGACACGCTGTAGATTTATATGGTTTCTGGTCTAACATGTAACGCTTATGTCAAATATTTAGATAACTCGTTTGCCAATGATTTACCATATAATTCTGCAATGCAGCAAAATAAAATTTTAAGACAAAAGTCTGCAATCCTCACAGAAACGTATTTTCTTAATTATTTACAAATATTGTGTAACAAAACGAAAGTGCACGACAATTCAATATAATGTCCTTTTTTATATTATGCTTGTAGCACAAATAATTTTAACCTTTCTGATAATATGGCAGTAAAATATGATTTAAAAACAAATTTATATTTTGCGGTTTTAATACCAAAGCCACATAATTATTGCCTTATAGTGTTAGTTCTACAGCAGTTTCTGTTCATGACAGGTAATTATAATTTTATAAAAGTAAATTAACGAACCTACTAAGTTATCGCTCACGAGCTGAGCTGACATTCAGGACAGATGAAGGCATGATGTTGATATAATGTCTCATCTTAATAATCTTACTAATATTATAAACTATATTTTACCAGCGACTTCGCTCGCTTTAAAGTAGATTTTGTTAATAAATTTCTATCGCTCGGGTACAGCACCTCATTTCTGGATAAAAGGTGCATATATGTCCTTTTTATGTACCCCGGACAACGTGTGTGCAAAATTACATGATGATCGGTCGAGTAGTTAGGGCGTGAAATCGTTACCAACAAACTCACATTCACATTTATAATATTAGTAAGGATGTATGATGATGTTTGTATATTTGTTACTCAATTATACATGAACCATGGAACGGATTTTGATAAAACTTGACACACCAGTGAGAAGATGTTCTGGTTTAACACATAAGCTACTTTTTATACCGGTATGTTCCCGAGGCATTCACGAGGGCGAAGCCGCAAGCAGAACCTACCGATATAGATATTAAATGAATACTCAGCAAATTGCGACTTTTATGTTTAATATCATTGAATTATTTACAAGTATTCTAGGCAAGACACAGGCTCATGTGTTAGCTATAAACTAACTGCAATAATAATTGTCTGTTATTCAGTATTGGCAGAAATCTTACTTTAAATCGATTTACTGACTGCCGGAAAGAGCAGTAAGTGAAATAACAAACAGTTCATCAAGGGCGCAAGTGTTACCCACCCTTACCGAGAACCACGGCAACACCGGAATATGTACAAATACATAATTGCTTTTCCTCGTCGTACAACCATTATTAATATTTTTTCAGCCCTCAGTATGTACAAAGAAGAGAAACAAAGTAGACTACCACTTGTGAGAATTTATTATAAAATTGTTGTGTGTTTTTCATCAAGAGAAAACATTTTCTACGTCCAATATAGTTCTTAAGGTTTCACCTATCCAGACATATATGTACATAATAGGATTTACCATTGACAGCCTTGTGAAAGGCGGCCTTTCATCGAGAATTATTGTACCTTTATACAATGTTATCTACAACGTCATCCCTTAGCGTCCACATATTGGAAAACGTCGTGTGGCCACACTGTAACGTTGTGTAATGTAGCTTTGTCCTACGTTAGAACAATAAAGTGTCACCCTCCATTCCATTTGTTTTCACAGAAATTCATTGACGTCATACGGTGTTATGACTTATTCCTGGTACCTAGGACTATAAACTTATTCTGTGATTATGTGGGCTGACTTTCGACGATTTAATCTGTTCTCACGGCGATGTCATTAATATTTTGTGAACGACTTAGCAAGCGCATGGGAGCGAGCGGGCCGAACGTCGCCGAGGGGGCAATGCCCATTGTCACACCAGACGATTATCAATTATTTTTGCGCGCACAATGGACATTACTTCCTAGAAGCTTTGTGCTAATCGCCATCGGTAGCACACACCTGTCCCGTATCTCGAGACTGTCATTAATAATATTCGCCTTTATGGTAGATACTTCCACTTCATTATCGATTTGAAAGCTTATGGCAATATAATCTTCGTATTCCGCACTAAAGACGATGAGTTACGAACTGACGTGACACACAAATAAACTTAATGAAATATCACCGTAGGTACTTGATATGTGGCCCGTGGTACAAAATTCTAGGTCGCCTACCTAAATATTATTTACAATTTAGTTTCCATAACAGCAACTTGATATTTTTCGTAATATGTTTTGTAATCCACTTTTGTTGACATTTATTGCCTAAAGGTATGAGGATACTTTTTTAATAATTAATAACAATTGCGAATGTTTCCGTCCGCATCGAAGTTTTAACGACTGTCGTAAAGATAACTTGATCTTTTACCTCGAAATGAGAATTAGCGACAGTGCGATGCAATTAAGGACTTTATTATGTCGCGCAAGATTGTATGAACCGGGCATTCATATAAAAACTTTGTGTCGCCTAAGAATCAGATACACCAGCATTCTTTATATAAATAAGTTCTCTGGAAACTACAATATAAGCTTGTAGTATAACCGTCATATCTTTACAAAATAAAATTGAATTCCATGTTTGAATATAAGTGCCGACTTACCACTCAATACTCCGGTACCCTTTAACGCAGCAATGGATACTCTTGAACTTGTCTTCGAATCCGTATTCGACGGGCACCGGTTCTTTGGTGAACTGCATCCACGTGCTGTTAGTGGTGAAGGTGTTCACTGAGCAGTAGCTGCCCCCCTGTGCCCGGGCCATGCCCGCCACAGCCAGCAGAAAGACGAGGCCACTCCACAGACACATATTTACTTATTGTTGCATCCTACGAACAAAGAAATACATTGTGACTTACACAAGTAAAAAAGCGTACGGTTAAAAATAACAGCATGACGTTGCTCTGAGAAATCCAATATTCGATTAAATGTAGTATTCATATTATGGTCGGATTATTGCGCGCTAATCATAAATCCACGCAATTATATTGAGGCATCTTATGTGATTGGTTGACAGCACTGACCGACAGGCTTATACAATCCTTGGCACGAAGAATGATATAAGAGCTTAATAACTTGTTTGAACCGATGGACGTGCAGAAAATGAATGATGAGATATATAAACACAGAAGTAGTAGATTTGACTATTACTAGATATGAAGAAATGGCAGAGATGCTATATCCCAGAGAAGGGTAACAATCATATAGAAACCACGAGAGTCTGGCAAATAGATACATAGAAAGTAAGATTGCATGTTACCGACACAAAACTATACCAACCGACATCTAACCTAATGACCTAAGATCAACATACATATAAAGTATAAATAAACGTCGTATAATGATTGCAAACCTATGTGATATATGTATAGAGAATTTTATGGATAAAAATAAAGGGTATAATTAACCAACTATAGCACACTTTTTGACATTGGTAAGTCTACGTAAGTTTAACGTACCTTAACTGGGCAACAAATTTAAAAAATTTACCTTAGAGACCATGACTTTGTTGCTTTAGAAACTCCGCCGAGAATAATTTATTTACCAGCTTTCGGAGACAAAACTACTTTTAGCCTTACTTATTACAGAACTACATTATTTTACATAGCATTTACATTATTTTAAATTTTTTGTTTAGTTTTTAATCAATTTGAGTTGGAACTCCAGCTTAATCTTAAATGTTGGCTAAATACAGTATTATACACTAATGGTTTATTGATACGGTCATTTTAAAATAGATAATAACAAATTTCTGTCGCCTTCTTGTAAGTATTATGTTATCCATCTCCCCAATACAAAGACTTTATAATAAGTTCGACAAACAAGTTGATATGCTTAGTACCAGTCTTTATAAATTTAAGCGCCAGGTTCACAACAGAGCTAATTACTATTAGTTACCTAATTATAGTAAACTGCGTTAATTATTTATCAAGTTTTATAAACTGTAGGCTATATTACTTTTTGTTAGCTGTGTGATTAATTTTATTTTATTTTGAATTACCAATTTTCACTGAAATATCTTAACATTATTTTCTTATTATCTAATCTGTGTTAATACTTAAATCCGAATGTTTTCCGTAAATGTTGTGTTTGCCGATTGATATTGTGCACTCATACCTTATTTGTTAAGCATGTATTACTTGTAAGAAATGTGTAACAATTGTAGGCGAACCTATGAATAAATAAATAAATGCATAATCAGTTAAATAGCTTCATCATCTGTCATAAACTATTTGAATATTTTTGCTTCTACAGACAGCAACATATCTAAGTAGAATATGGAACAAAACAGTAAAAGTATTTTATTAATTAAAAATTCTGTAATGTTGAACTTTGTGTATAATAAACGATTACTGCATTGAAAAACTAACATTCGTTTTAAAGATAGATCAAAACAAAATCTGGCATGTGTGTATCGACTTACATATATTGCTGACTAGCTGCGCCCCGCGATTTCACCCGCATTAGTCCTGATCCCGTGGTAATATCGGGATACAAGCCTATATGTTAATCCAGGTCTCCAGCTATCTACATACCAAGTTTCATCGCAATCGGTTTAGTCGTTTTTGCGTGAAAGCGTAACAAACATCCATACATCCATTCTTACAAACTTTCACATTTATAATATTAGAAGGACTATACCATATTATATTGCTGACTATACCATGTTCATAATTTGTACAATTCTCGAGCGTAGGAGTTTTAATTAACTACTTTCCTCGATCGACTTAGACACGTTGGCAATAAAATTATAATGTTAATTAACAAAACAAATTCTTTTTGCTTTTACTGTAAATGTACTAAGGTCAATATTGTATGGTTATGTAATATGTTACAAGGATATGCCTGTTATGACAAGTTCCTATCGGGCACGCCACGATCGTGACGGTAAGTCTCATGTTTGAGGAGTGGCTAGAGAGGCGGCACGGCGTCCTCACCTTCCGGCTGACTCAGGTAATGACTGGCCATGGTTGTTTTGGCCGGTTCCAGTGTCGTATAGGCCGGCAAGAGCCGGTTGTTACCACTGCGGTGACTGCCGCGACATTGTTGAGGACACGGCGTTGCACACTATGGCGGATTGCCCTGCCTGGGCATTGCAGCGCCGTGAGTTGATCGCGGCAGTCGGATTGGTGGCCTTCTCGCTCCCGGCCGTAGTTCAGTCTATGGTCCGGAGTGAGGTCGTGGAACGCTGTTGCCTCCTTCTGTGAGGAAGTAATTTCCAACAAGTAGGCGGCGGAGCGGGAGAGGGAGCGTTTAAACCCTATCCCCAACCGCAGAACCGGGCGCCGGAGGGCGTGATATGACCTTCAGCCACCCTGAGGTTTGACTTAGGGGTGGTGGACTTCGTGGGCCTGCCCACCATCCGATCAGCATCAGGTCCTAGAGGCGGCGTGCGTGTTCCCACGCGCGTATCTGTATCGTGTCCGTCTCCCCTTTAAGGGCGGGACAGTAGGGCTTTTAAGTGAGTAGTGCCTATAGGGTAGGTCTTGTCGTGTAATGGCCTGCTGTTTTATACGGCGGGCCGAAACCTCGGCGGGGTCGCGACCGCATGTGCAAGTGATTCACGCGGCCCCGTCGAGGAACACCGTGGTAGGTTTAGTCGGTATTCCGGGAGGTCCATTATCATCATTTCAACAACTTTATTTTACCCCGGTGAGTCCGAGGTAATCACTCCGCCCGCCCCCGTGGAGGGGTGCGCGACAATGCGTTATACCAAGTTAAAAAAGAAAGATCCTATAATTCATTCATTAAAAAAAAATGAAATAGGATCTGTTCGATCGCGCCTACTTGCGACATGACATGACAAGACAGGTTTAAAAAAGTTCAAGTCATTTCCTATTTTATATTTGCATTCGATTATTATTTATATTTATATCTACGTACCTACCGCGGTTCGAACCGCTCGCGGTGCAAAAAGACTAAAGACCTCATTCAATGATACGTGTTATTTTAAAATGCTTTTTTAGAAACCAAGCATTGAGTTATAACTTAATGTTCTATTTTATTTACTAAAATTTAATTTAACAATGTGTTTACATTTTCCCTGCTTTTGTATTATAAATGCGAAAGTATCTTTAATTTGTCTTACTTTTACACAGCAACGCAGTCTACGTTTTATTGCAAAAATATTATACCAGGAATATCATGGTTTCTGAAGTATGCATTTTTATAAGTAAACTAATGACAGACGTTATCTAGCCCAAACGTTGGTTTGTCGGGTCAGAACCCACGGGTCGAAATTCGTACCCTGTGCCAACAAATGTTTGAGGTTACCAGTCGTCCCCTGATCTATTATTTACTTTAAAATCATTTATATTTTCCATTCACTCTACTAATTTAGATAGTTCCTTTCGGTTCCTGTCGTTTTGGTATAGTAGCGTACAAAGGATAAAAATAAAAAAAATGTAGTATCTAAATAGGTACTTAGATATCATATGTATTTCAATTCACAGATGATTAATTTCAAAAAATATGTTTTTGTAACAATCACATCATCGATTCGTCTTTTTAATATTTATGAAATTTATCAAACAAAATATCGTGCACATCTATAGATTCACTATCACTTAGAAATGGTGTATTATATATTTTATTTTCAACGATCTAATATAATTTTAATAATGTAATTGTTTTAAATTAATTTCTTTAAAGTACTGTTCACAAATGCACTATGTCAACGCTTTTTTATGTAAAATATGGCTGGTTTTCCATTAGGGAACCAAAAGGCATCTGAGTAGGTGCCGAATCTATAACTTTTATTCCAGGGGACGGGTTGGTACTTTAAAAAAGAAATTAATATTGACTGGTCTCCTACAGGGGGACCAATGGGCACCTAAATAGGGGCGGAATATACAACTTTTATTCCGGGGGACGAATATTAGGGGACCAGTGGGTTCTGTGACCCGGTTTGTCAGCGCTACCTTCCAGTCCTAGGTAGGTTTCTCAATTCTTTGTGCGAGATATAAACTATATTACTGTTAGCAATAAAATTTATTTTAGGAAAGTAAACAGTATATTTTCACGTCTTACATGCATACGTACTTATTTTTTGGACCTTCTTGCCCAATTTAACAACTTATTACCATTTTTAAAATACTCATGACTTCATAAGCCCCTTCACAATTTCAAGTTCCATTATTGCTCCGAATATCAGTGAATCATGAAACAGTATTTTGTATATTTTTTATAGAACAGTAAAAGCTATTACGAGCGAAAAAAGGATAATACTGTTTTTAACTGTATGGTTGGGAACCCTAGCATTTTGGTCCGATTGTGAATCTAAACTATCCAGAAAGCCACTCAAACATACAATAAATATCTTTAAAATCAGTCCAGCCTTCAAGGGGGTTCAGTGACATCCACACGTACAGAAAATATAAAGATAACCGAACCCGGGTAAAAGCTAACATAATGACGCACATAGCATTTAGGGATTATAACAATGACGTACCTACATATTAACCTTATAAAACAAATGTCGGCTTTTTAAATTCTTGGGATTTTCGTATTCTATAAGGTATTGGGTAAGTGCGTCGCAGAATTCGTAAATAATTATTCGCAAATCGGAATAAGTACGTTTTATCCTTTAGACAGTTAATTACGTAACTATCTAACTAAAGTGGTTTTCCTGAAATTGTCAGAACCTTGAAATGTTACTACCATTCACGGAAAATGCAATTATTTGTTAGTGAATAGAACAACAACCTATATTTGATAATGTAATAACTTTCACAGCTTGGATATATTTGTATTTTATACTAGCTATTTTCTGCGGAAGCTTACATGCTTATAGTGCTTACATAGTTACTTTAGTTTAGGTATCTACTTAGGATTTTTTTAAATGTGTTGCCATTTATTTTTATTCTGCTGTGGAATCATGCTTCCCACAGACCTAATTACTAGCTCATCATAGGCATTTATTGTACCTATCAATACAGGTTACAGATTATTTTATGTATGACCTAGCATCGTTGCGCATAACGCATTTGTATTATTAATATTAAACAGAAGTAGTATATTATGAGTATTATCTATGAGTATTATATATAATATTGTCTTCTGTTTACGCGAATGTTATTCATTGAAATTAAACTACTATATACGGATTTTATTACGTTGTTTATTTTACACTTTATTACATAATTTAGATACTGTTACACTACTACTAGATATTATTAAACTTTATAATTTTTTAAGCTAATTAAATTATTAAAACTATTAAAACTATTTATATTTAAGTTTACACTTTCCCCGACGTTTCAGTTGCTTTTCAGCAGTCATGGTCACGGGGAGACTAAGATGGTAGCTGTCTCAATGTTCCAGTGTAGTTATTTCAAAGTACCCGAACATAATTTAATAGAAACACCAATGATTAGGGGAAAGTGTTAACTTAAATATAAATAGCTTTATTAGTTTTAATAATTTAATTAGCTTAAAAATTAATAAAGTTTAATAATATCTAGTAGTAGTGTAACAGTTTCTAAATTATGTAATAAAGTGTAAAATAAACAACGCGATAAAATCCGTATCATCATCATCATCATCATTTCAGCCTATTGCAGTCCACTGCTGGACATAAAATCCGTATATAGTAGTTCAATTTCAAGTATTATATATCTCAACAATGTTTATGGGCCCGCAGTAGGTACTGTGCAGTAAGTATTGAACAACACTATTGCCATAGTTCAGTGCCGAAGTACGGATGGGTAAATATTTTGTATTGTGAGTCTTAATTTTATTAAAACGTTTAAAGTAATAAACCGTTTAAAATTAGATTTTCTTTTACAAAACGTGGAGTATAAAAATATATTTATGAATATGATAAAGTAGTAATATTACATGAGCCGTAACGTTAGGCAATCGCAGAAATAGCTAAATATACATTATACAGGAATACCTAATCGAACGAGCGAGTTGAAAGGCACGTAAAAACCTTAATGTAAATTCTTGGAAAAATAAAACAAACACCGGCAAACGTAAGTCATAACTCCGCCTAACTGTTTACTCAGTGTTTCTCGAAATATTAGTACAAACGCAAATTATATGCAGTAGGTTAAGTTCAACGGGAGCATCGCTCCGAACTAACACAAGCTAAAGGACATTATCACCGCCACTGCGTCGCCGCGTCGCGCGTCGTCGGTAAACCCAAGGATTTGTATAAACAATAGCAGAACTATTCTTCTGTCGTGGCCCGTTTACCTTGCTTATGGTTACACGAATTATTATATCTATCATTCTTACTATTGTTCTGAATGTAATTACCGTAAGCTGCAGCCACCATCAAAGAGACAATTGGATCAAGAAAATCCGACATAGACAATAGTCTAGCGAACGGTTTCACGGCAAATCCAAAGAATGTAAAAAGCTGTCTAATACGGGAGCTCTTTTCTAAGAGAGAGTGCTATAAAACCATTTCGTCTAGTGGCGAGTTACGTTCATTCAAATTGCTTCTTTACTGTTCCTAATCTCAGTACTTAGCACCCCATTAAAGATATCTTTTAATACTTCACTGAATGAACAGATAGTAGAAAGCTAAGTATTAATAACATAATATGTTTTGTAAGCCATTAGTCACTGACGGTATCAGAAACCAGTAATTCTTTTAATAATCGAATATACCTATGAAACTTATTATAAAACGTTTTCAAACTATCCGGATTTTAATAATGAAATCTATAGAATGAATTACTAAATAAAACGACCTATAACTCATTCCACGAATTGGCAGTTGCACGAGTGACTGGGCCCTTGCCTAGCCGTTCTTAGAAAAGCAATATTTAATGGCAATGCAGTCACTAGTTTTTTTGGTACACGTTTGTGACGAAATACCTACCTACATTTGATTATGTAAAATGGTGTAGGTACCAATCTAATGTCCGTCAAACTCGAGTTTGATTAGAACTATTCCGTTTGAACATCCGCTATCGTGCCAGAGTCTTAGACAATTAATCAGATATGTAACCTTGCCTATGCGAACATTACTTTCAGGGTGTGTCATAATCGTGACGCAAAAATGTGCCGTAGCTTTATAATATCACTTGTTTAATTCATATTGTTCTAATCGTTAGTATACTTATCAAATATCAATATAGGTTACTGCTGCATTTTCTCGTCCTATTTGCAAACCTGATGTACCTACCTACATTTATGATAATTTTCTTAGACGTTGGTATTTCCATATGTTAGCCTTGTGTTCGAGTACACGTCGCGTAAAACCTTCTACAAAGTATACTGAACAGAATAATGCATTACAATATAAAAAGAAGATTGTACTTTTTATGATATGTCGTACGATACTCCCCGCCGCGCCCGACTTCAGCAATTTTATTTGTAGCTTTGACTGTATTCAATTGATTCGCCAAGAAGGCTTCTCGAATACAATCTTTTTGTTCGTCCTTGTGTATTATTGCTTGATTCTAAAGTGACTCGTGGATAATCTTTAATGAATCCACTTACGAATACAGAATGATTTATCTGGTATTTCTCAGATACTGATGGTAGGGTAGTAAATATACCTACAAATAAATATTACTATAGGAGACATTTGTCCGCTATACTCGTAATGTAAACTGTATAGTTAATCTCACATGAGTTACTAGTGTATATACCTATTATATAACTAAGTTTAGATCGCTTACCTCAAGTACACAGGTTTTGAACTTAACCTGGATCTTTAGTTATGGTCCTAAAGCGGGTAAGTCGGAATACGAACTTGTAGGTACTAAACTTGAGTAAGAATGTTTGCCACAGATTTAGTCCTAGTCCTTTAATGGAACAATATTCTAGTTTACATTTCACAACGGATTAGTAGGTTTTAAATTGCATATGCACTACCAATTAAATGACATGATTATTCATGGCGCAATATCGTTTATGCGGCTCTACGAGCTATCGAGATTACCTAGAATAGGATCGACACTTGGAAACGATAATATCGTATTAATCAAAACATGTCGCATTTAGCCAATGTGTTCAACTCGTTCCAGTACCTATATACAGCGATAGCGAGTAGGTACAGGTGACGTATATATGTGTATTTAGATGTAAGGTAGTCGCACACGAGTTGTACTTGTAATACAAGGACTGCAAGCTCGTTCCGCGGTGAGGCGAGTGATTTTTGCAATTACCGACAGGCGGCACACATATCTGTCGGCAATTTGCCGCTCCTACCGCGAGCTCCGGTGATCGGTTTCTTGGAAACGCACTTGCATCAACTGTGTGCTCGGTTAGTGCGATTAACGCACTAATTACCGCGCGCCGAACCGCCTCCGTGCGTCGCCATGCAGGCGTACCGCCGCACCGCGCCATACACCACCCCAGTGACATTCACGCACTCGCAAAAACACCGTGTTCTTTTAATTACCATGTCTTTATAATACCTTCAGCTGAACTTCAGGTTTTAACTGTTTAACTCGTTGCTCGCCATCTGCACCGCATAGGTGCATAAGCGCCAAGAGCATGCTTTAACTTTTTTAACATGGCGTTAATTGCATTGTACTGTTTGTAATAATGTCCTGTTGCATGGGAAATCTATTTTTTATATAATAAAGTTATTAAGCTGTAATTGTGGTTAACATAATTGCTGTAAATTCTTCTATGTTGCTAAGTTGATATGGTACTTTGTTTGATCAAGTAGTGAAGATTATTAAAGTTTGTGATTATCTATGTCTTATCTAAATAATTTACCAGATATCTGATATTTATGATTCATAGAGGGTTTATTACACAACTATTACAATGCCTGATGATCTTTGCTCTCATCCACAGAGTGATATTAGACGTCATCCTTACTAATTTCATAAATACAGAAGTTTGTTAATTTGACCTTCTTCAACGCAGCAAAGAGTTATGGATAAACATGGCATAAAAATAGATTATGGGCCCTAGTGTAACATAGACTAATATTTTAACCTGGAAAACATGTGAGAAATGGCATTTATGAGCTAGCTCATAATGCATTCTCTCCCTTTCTTAGTAATAAAGTTTATTATACATTTTACTTTTCTTCCTTGTCCAAACTAACATAGTAACTTAGTTTTGTCAACAAACTAGAAAGATAATCAATATTAAGAATATTAAGTAGCTTATATAGCAAGCTAAGGTACGCCACAACTCATGTTGTAAGATAAACTTTACACTTCCGCTTATATTTACCATACATGTTTCAATCAAAAGCACTACTTTCATTTATTCATATGTTTAAAATGATTGCAGAATACTTAATTTTGGAAATTTAAATTTGTGACCACTTTCTTTGGTTTTTCTGAAGATAAATATAATGTATGTTTATTGCATCTTCAATTATTTAAGTAAAAAACATTTGATAATTATCTCATATTATCAATGAATAGACTTTTTAAAGTATTAGGAATGTAATAACATGCCTGCTAACACTCCTGTTGATGTATTGTTTTATGTATATATATATATACATAAAACAATACATCACAAACAATATATATATTTATATTGTATATTTATTTAGAATATTATTAATAAATTGAGTTTTAGTAATTTGCAAATGAGTTTGGTTTAAGTATTTTTATTAATCGGTTGGGTATTACCTTTATTCATATTAATACAATAAGACATATAAAAAATAAGCAAATAGCAGTGAAATTGTAATAAGTTTAAGTATTTTCATACCTACAATCTAAAAAAATTGCAGGTAGACTTGCAAATACAAAAGTAGTACTCTAGTAATAAAAAATACCAGACACCGTGAACATTAATCGTCACGAGCTGAGTAAAATAATAGTAAGTGAAAGTGTATGATGAAAATCTATGCAAACTAAACAAAATCACTATCACCGTGCACGTTCGCCGATTCTCAAAATCTACAAGTTTTATCGCTTAAAGTAAATAAACTATATAACTATAAAACACATACATCTACACGGTCATGTGCAATTTATTTTCGCAGAAGTATTGTAATCTAAAGCTTTTACAAATAAAAAATAAAGCATTACTCACCGATCTGCTCGATGACAGTCCAACTTTCCAAGAATTGAAAATACCGCAAACTCAATATGGATATTATCGGAACACAGTTCGACTCGTTTCACCACACTCTTTTAACTGTTCGAATATTTGATATATACATTAGTTCATTTTCATATAAATTCTACATCGGTAACTTATTTTTATTTTTCGTAAATCACTATACCACCTACCTCTACGACCAAATGCATGCGACTGACTGACAGATATGAATGTATACATGACGTTAGTGACAGTTAACCTAGGTACCTGACAGACAGTGGCTCTGTACAATCTGTCAAAACTAGCGACACGTTTCGTTATGCTCAAGTAATTTTTAAAAACACATTTTTGTTGAATTTATGTTTGTTTAGAGCACTGTTCAATTTAAGAGGCATTTTTTTAAATAATTAATTTTAAGGAGTTAATCAAAGTTATATTAACAAGAGTATAGAACATAACCTTGACTATTTAGATAAGATGTGATTTATTTTAATAAGTAGTCTTTCTAGCAAGATTTTACTTGTTGTGTTTGTTCATATGAATGATTTAAGCACCAATATTATTCTGGAATAACAACGGTGTAGGTTATACAGTGTGTCCCTGGATAAAGAGCAATCCCGAAAGGAGATGCAACTAGACAATGAATGACCGAAAAAAAAATACAAAAATAAAACTACATTGTAAGTTTTTTACGTGTTTTAAGATTTTAATTTTTTATTAAGGACCGTGTACAAAAGTATCGATTTCTTCCGAAGTATTGGATCTACTTACTTGAAATAAAAAGAGATATGAATAGTACCTGGCAAATACTATAAAATAACAAATAGCACGCTTAAAATGGATGCATTTTTTAACTGCAGTAAAAGATAAAATTATAGCCGGGAAAATAAAATTTATGCATAGTCTCCAATTCGTGTGTTATTAAAGTAAAGTTTGAAATTAATTAATTTTGTTTTTATTTTTCATTTGCTATTTAAATTATTGTTACCAATAGTATTAATTATTAGTCTTTTAAACTCGACATAAGTTTCGTAACCATAAATATGGATACTTCGTCCGAACAAGCCGCTCAAATTGTGGCATTGGTGCGGGATGGCTTGGATCAACGAACGATTGCTAGAAATTTAAATTTTAGCCAGTCTACGGTTTCTAGAGTACTTATACCGAAAGTTTGTAGAGACAGGTTCTTACAAAAGGCGATCCGGTACCGGCAGAACCCGAGCAACCACCCGTCGTGACGACCGATTTATTGTTTCAACTTCTCTACGAAATCGTTTCCTCACGTCAGTAAACATCAAAACAGAGCTGAATGAAGTGCGTGGAGTAAACGTGAGTGCACGAACAATAAGAAGGAGGCTTAAGGAAGCGGCAATCACGCCTTTTAGACCAGCAAATTGTCCAAAGCTGTCTGCAGCTCACAGACAAGCTCGTTTAAGATTTGCGCGTGAACATCTTAATTGGACTGAAGAGCAATGGGCCTCCATATTGTTCACCGATGAGTGTAGGACATGTTTAAATGGTGCAGACGGTCGCAGAAGAGTCTATCGTCTATGTGGGGAGAGATATGCTCAAAGTTGCATTGATGAGCGTGTTCCTTTTGGAAGTCGTTCGTGTATGATGTGGTGTGGCATTTCGATGATCGGGCGAACAGAACCTGTGTTCATCGATATGGTTCGTCAAAACGGTAGAAGATGTGGTTTGATGTCTTAACGCTATATAACAGAGGTTTCAGAAGCTCACGTAGTACCTTACATGGGATTAATAGGCGAAAATTTTAATCTCATGCAAGATAATGCCCAACCCCACGCCGCTGCACAAGTTCGACAATATTGCGAAGAGGTTGGGATACGTACCATGAATTGGCCAGCACGCAGCCCGGATCTTAATCCCATTGAGCATGTTTGGGACAGTTTATAAAAGCGGTATATGGGCATTTAAAAAAAACGACGTCCCCTCATTTTCCCATGTCACCAAAGTTCACAATTTATTTCTCGTGAATTGTACCTCTAACACCGGTTTTCTTTTTATAATATATAGTCTAGCTTCCAGTTCTTATTCGTTATTTCGTATTCATTATCGAGAATCTATTAAAAAACATAATTTCAAAACTAGTGAACCTGCTAATATTACGTGTCACCCAAAAAACGCCTTGTAAAAATGTTTTATAACTCCTTTACCCGCGAGGTCGGAGGGGTTATGTCGGACTCGCCGGGGTAAAAGAGAAAATAAGAAATAAATAAAATAAAAATAAGAAAATGAGAAATAATAAAAGAGAAAATAAAAAATAATAAATAGAATAAGTATAATGTACCTCCCGGAATACCGAATAAACCTACCATGGTGTCCCTCGACAAAACCGCTATCGACGGGGCCGCGCGAATCACTTGCACATACGGTCGCGACCCCGCCGAAAAAGTGTAGATCGGCGTCGGCAGGTTTCGAAATCGAGTAGACGCTCGCCGCAGTCTCAGTATGTTTGTAATACGCCTACGAATCACATATGGAGGTGATTATCATAATGAACCATAACTAACTGTGCTATAAGATGATTGATCGTGTAGCAGTGTGCATTGAAAGTAATTATACATATAAAATGGTTTATTTCTAAATTTATAATTAACAACGTCGGACATGTCAAACATTGTGACTTACTTTTCTGCGTAACAAGTAACGTTTTTTTACTTTTTTTACTCTGTTGTACAATGATAATATTGTGTTCTCTGTGGCCATTTTAAAATTCACCAGCAGTTCTTTTCAAAAAGCGAGCTAGGAGGACGCCAAGTACACAGGAGCCAGGTGTCAGTTTTATCAGTCAGATATTGTGACAACATTTTTTATTACTTACTCGTATTTTAGCTATTTCTTGTTTATTCCATACATTAAAAAAAACATTCTTTCATATCATAACGTTATTTAATCATACGAGTCTTCAACGAATTAAGTAAAATAAAATATTTTCTTTAACTAAGTAGAAAAATGTGACGTCTGTATGGTGACATTATTTGTCGTCACCTATAGCCTGACCGAAAATGTGGCGATAAAGCTAGGTGTACATTACCGAATTCGTCAATGCCTATTAAGTATATTAATATTCATATGAATTACAATGAAAAAGTGTCTTAGGAAAAAGAATCAAAGTAGTTATATACAATAAACGTTTAAGACTACATTTTTTAAAAACAACATTCTTTATCTTATATGGTATGTTCTTTCTAAACAATGTCGTTTTAAACCGTTAACGAGCGATTCTTGTGTGTATGTTTTTATTTCATTAACGATTTGGATAAAATTTTGTATTTAGATGAGGTTTTGCTTTTAAGTTTGACAATATGTTTGTGACAGTATTGAAAAATAAACATGCTTGGAAGACACTTTTGATGTGTAATTATCATTTTATCAATTAAATATTTAGCATGCATCAATATATATTAAACAAAGCAATCATTGTTCAAATATCTGTACGTGGTACCGTGTTAAGATTTTTAAATATGAGGGAAGAGTAGGAACAGCTAATTAAAGGCAATTGGTCTCCAAAAATTTAAATTTATCCACATCTGGAATAAATTTAGAATGGAGATAACTTATTGAGACAATAATTATATCCCAGATGTGAATACATTTAGAGTGGAGGAAGCTTAGCAAGAGATAAAAAACAGATATATCTGCACACGAGACATTTCAAACATTATGTCAATATTTCAGAAATTACAAAATGCCTCAAAGTGTATCTCAGAGAACCCGAAAATACAGAGAGAGGCTTAAAAATTAATGGCATGAAGAATATGAGGCTAATAAATAAACATTTAACGTTCTAATAAACAATACGTTGATTTGCTTTAACTGTGTTTTATTTTTGTTTTCATTCGTTCTGTAAATGTACATATATACTCTAATCTAATCTATAAAATATAGCCTGACACAGTTCACACCCGCCGCCGGTGTACATCCATCTTAGGAAATTTTGTGACATCTTTTTTGTGACGGTCACCAAATATATTGTAGTATTTACTTTTTTAATAAATTTCGTTTAGCAGTATAATTATAACGGTAAACATAATTTATTACATATTATAGATAGCTTCTCATACAAAAAAAGTAAGGGAAGTATTTGAGGTATTCTTCAGAAAACATAAAAATTGATAAAGTAGGTATATTGCATCAGTTGTCACATAATGGCAATGATATCTGTTATATAATGAAAAATACAAATTTGAGTTAATATTTGTTTAGTTTAGAGGTTTTCTTTATAAATATACTATAAAATGACACTAAAATACTTCATAAAAAACGTAGCATACTTTCGTAATAAGTCATCAAAATTGTCACAAAATAGACACCATTTTTTAGACATTGCCAATTAAATTTGGATATTTCATTAAAACTACTAATATAATTCAAAACCTTTTATTATAAACTGGAAAAATACAAATTGAAGAATAATCTAAAATCATTATTAACACCAAATACACATTTTCTATTTTTATTTGCATTTTTTCGAAGGGTAGTCATTGTTTTCGAAAATCCCATATGCGAGAAGTCCTGTGCCCACAACAGTGGCAGCACTAAGAACAGCGATTTCATACGAATGGAACAATATTCTGCAAGACCGTTAAATAACCCTAATCAGATCTATTTGAATACTTGGTTAAAATGTTTATTGCAAAGGCGTCTTGAACATTGATGCAGTTTATGAGTCCGTCAGTGTATTTACGGAGGAGCAGTAATAGCCTAGTGAGAGACCGTTGGACTGCCACGCAGGTCTCGAGTTCTATCCCAAGGCACGCATTTTTGTCTTTTCGATGCTATGTGTGTTTTAAATAATAATAATATTCTACCACATACCCACAACACCATTTAGCCCAAACTAAGCAGAGCTTGAACTATGGGTATTAGACTAATATTTATTTAATTATAGCTCGCTTTAACATTTAAGGAAACATTGTGAGGACACCTGCATGTCTGAGAGTTCTCCATAATGTTCTCGATGATATGTGAAGTCTGCCAACCCGCACTGGGCCTGCGTGTTGGACTATGACTTTACCATTCTCAAAATAAGAAGAGGCCCGCGCCCAGCAGTTTCTTACAAGGCTGATATTAATATATTATAATATTTAAAGTAAATGCAGTGTTCTAGTCTGTGTAATTTTATTTCGATCCCTACTAAAGTTAAAAGTTAGTCAAAATGAGTGTTTCTGCCTGCACGGTGCAAGGTGCATTTGCTGCGCTATCTTTTTGTTTGCTATTTATAAAAATATCGTGAATCAGACAGTTTTGTTTGGAAGCGGCGGTAGCCCAATAGGTTAGTCACTGAATTTGCGATCGAGAGTTCGCAGGTTCGATAATAATCTAGCAACTCATTGCAATACTGACGTGAACTCACTTCTAGCACAAGCATTCTAGCTCTATTCTCTTTTTTGAGGAGTTAGAATACTATAATAGTACCTAATTTGAAACCCAAATCGCTGGTAATTACACTTAGCATAAGAAAACACTTCAATTGACGCATGAGAGTTTTGAATTTTCGGTATTTAAACCATTTATTTCCTGCAACGTTGTAATAATTGGATTTATTAAATTATAAATCGTTTGCATCACCCCAAAATCAGACAGCTCTACTTGTGCCAGTGTTAATAGAACATCATCACAGGCATACTTACATTAGCCCATGCATGTATATTAATATAAGGTTGACTTATTGTAAACCGGGTCCTCAAATTAGTTGCTGATCAGGTCCTAATAAATGTATCGATCGAAAACTTCTCAACGAAGGAGTAGGTACCTGGTAAAAGTGACGGACTAAAATCAATAATAAATTAAAACTAAATTAAATGTGTGTTTATTTAATTATACTTAGTTTTTATTTCTTCTTGCCCTTAGAGGGTTGTTTTTTGAAATGACGCATAAATTTGAATTGCCCAAGAGCTTTCCGCACCATTACGCCTCGCCACCACGCTTGTATACGAACGGCTGACATACGTTGATGTTCCTCCCGCGCTAGACGAGCAGCGCGTTCACGTTTGAATGTCAGCCAACCACGCATCTCACCCGCATGTAGATTGTACTGAAATAAAACACATGTTTGGACACCAACTATGGCTATACCAGTCATCATGGTAAGCGATCAGAAAATAAAAAAAGCGTTCTGAAATAGCTGCAAATGTTAAATTTTATCTTTTACAGTATTTTATACTAAGACTATCCCCAGGGAATAGTGCTAGTATTCTGGATGAAAGATGCCCTATGTTCTTTTCTGAACCCCGGACAAAGGTTATGTGAAATTTCATGACGATCGGTGAAGTAGATGAGACGCGAAAGTGTAACAAAGAAATACTTAATGTTAGTTTTGATGAATTCTCTATTGTGTTACCTAACTTTATTATTCATAATCTAAAGTGCCATAACTTTTTTTGTCCTAATCATCATTTGTCCGAATGATAACTTGCTCAAACTTAATGTCATATAATATCACATGTCAGAAAATTGAAATCCCCTAACACAATAGGTATGCCCTAAATTGTTTTGTCATAAATATTACAATCAATAATATACAAAAAAATACTTAATACCGTTTTCAATAAAAATTAAGTCCTAAATTCAAATTACGTAGGTAATGTTTATTTATCCTAATAATGATTTTAATACTAATTTGTATTACAAAGCTTGGCCTTTGTCACGGCTCGGGCGCTGCAATTCTCCGGCGGTCCCACGCGTGCTAATCGTCGCAGACGGCTTTCGCTCACCACCGCAGCTTCGGCTTGGCAGCGAGCGCTCACAACCTCCTGCTCCTCAGCCCGCGGGCCGCCTCGCCCCTACGCGTTTACGCGATTCTAAATTGCACTCTAAGGGTAGGGCAGACAAGACTGCGTGGAGTCGGATTCACAGCGATTCGTTTCTGTCACTGTAACCTAATTTTTAGCTAATGTTTTGGGACTAACAATTTTATTACAAATGAACATTCGGAATAATACACATTATATAATATAATACTTAGGACATATGACTTTATTTCATGCAATATTAAGAGATTCAATTATTATATTTCAGTCAACGACTACTTAACTGACAAAAACTCATGGCATTAGTTGCTTGTTGCATTTAGGATTCAAAGATCTGTTTTACTTATAAGTCAATTTAGTAATGTAGTAATGTAATTTAGTAGTCTCAAAGTGTAAGTGTATGCGCCATCATGCCATTCCACTGTCTATTTTAGATTTATATTAAAACATATACCTTAGCCCAAATTATTTCATCTCTATAATATTATCAAGTTATTATTGTTATTATCTTTTTATTATTAGTTTTTTATAGTCAGTAGTGTATGGCGTAATGGCGGCAACACCTTGTCTTGTTAATCTGAGTTGTAAAATACTGAAATTATATTTAATTGGCGATTTAAAAGAGTGGCCGTGAGTTTCTTGCAGGTTTCTTCTCATAGGCTCAACCCTTTGGCTGAACCTAGCAACTAACCTAAATGTAGCTTCAGTAACTTAGTAAACTCACTAACCTATATATTTTGACGTTCATAAGTGTTACTTTGTGACCTAAATGAATAAATTATTTTTGACTTTGACTTTGACTTTGACTATAACACTCGATATTAGGTATATAGAATAGTTTTAGAAGTTAAGACAATTATGTAAAACAAAATTTTGAACGTCCTGGTTACTGAAGTTTATAGCAAACGTGTTATGAATAATGATTTTCGGTTTCGATTTTCGTTTGGATGACAATCGAGCGTTTGGCACATCAGCTGATGGTAGTTAGCATTACAGTTTTGCTTTGTACTATAGGGGTATATATAATACGTGGGTTAGTTAGCATTACACTGGTAACAACACTCTGTAGCCGTAACCACAAATACTTGGTACTAACTCTTCGAATTAACGTCAGGGATGAATAAACCGATGTATTAATAAACTCAGATTCAAGTACATACGGGTACAAGAACAGATATAAAATATGGAGCAATTTTTTGCAGATCGCGTTGGTACAACTTCGTCGTACTATTTACTATTCTGATTGAAGTTTCTGATTAAGATTCGAGTGCTGAGAAGGTTTTGCTTTATTTTTTAACTTAGCTAGAACTCGTTCTTTGTCTTCGTAAAATCCTATAATTGCCATCGTTAAAATATAGGTATTAGGTACTGGGAAGATGTATAATTAAAAATAGGTCTAGTTACTACAGACAAGTACAGTCGTTGATCAGTTAAGCATTTATTGAGCACGATTTTAATATGAATTTTTTTGTTTACTCTGTTGTATGAAAACAGCCAGATTTTCTGTAAATCTCCTGACAGAAAATAGTCTTTCAGTGACGCGAATGTTATCCATTAAAATTAAACTGCTTAATACGAATTTTGTCGCGATGTTTATTAACACTTTTATTACATAATTCTGAAAATATTACACTAGTAATGGATCTATAATACTATTTTATCAATTTAAAATTAATAAAACTATTTAAATTGACACTTAAGCAAAGCAACTGAAACGTCGAGGATCGTTTCGGTTGCTTTTCAGCGGCCATATTCACGGGAAAACTAATAAAATTAAATAGTATTATAGATTCAGTAGTACTCTAATATTTTAAAATTATGTTTTTAAAGTGTAAATAAACGTCGCGACAAAATCCATATTTAAAGCAATTTGATTTCAAGGTAAAAATTGTTTAGTTATATTTATTAGGTTTTATATTATCAAGAATTGCATAGTAACAACAAAAACAGCTATAGGCTCGTCCCGTAATGTGTGGTGCCAAAACCTTAGCTGGCAATATGTAGGTAGGTATAATACAACTCTGCCTACCCCTTCGAAGATACCGGCGTGAGACTATGTATGAATATTTATATGTAAGAGTTCATCTTCAAAATAACTAAGCCAATATTAATAATACTTTCACTGATAGAAAATCACCTCGTCCTAGAGGAATATCCTAACTAATATAATAAATGCAAAAGTGAGTTTGTTTGTTTGTGTGTTACGCTTATACGCCTTAACTACTCGATCCATCATTATGCAATTTTGCATACTTATACGTTGTTAAGGGTACAGATAAGGACTAAGGGTATCTTTCATCCAGAACAAAGTACTGTAACTAATATATTTATTTTTCTTTTTTTAACTTGGGACAATGCTCCTCATGCATCCTCTCGCCACAGGGCAGGCGAGAGGATTTTGAGATTTTGAGACTCTCCCGAGACTTCGGGCCTACTGACTAAAACCACGACGGTGTGCCAACTCGCTGCATTGTATGGTAGGTGGGTTGCTGGAACTCGAACTACATCAGTTACCCACCCACTGTTACTTATCTAACCTACCTTTACGAGAGCGAAGCCGCGGGCAAAATCTAGTATAGACTATAGTTTAGTGACATAGCAAGCGAACAAAGTGTTGTACGAAAGCTTGTATTATATAAAGTAGTGGCTGGCGCTGCAGATGTAAAGTTAGTATTCATATAATTACATTCGCGGTACTTATACATAATATTTTTCCTGGCAGCGTACGAAGAATTGCATTAAGTATACAAACACGAATGCATAATGTTGCATCACACTTCCTCCACTAATGAGGTAGGCGGGCTCGTATACTTTCAAGACATAATGTACAGAACTGGTATTAGATGCAAATACCATTTAGCGCCATATATATATACGCGGAGCAATAAACCTAGTTTTGAGTTCTTCTTAGAACAGATAATTGCTTCATGTAAGTTAAGGAAAACCACTCAGTCCATAGGACAGGCTGCAAACTTTGTCTTGAGCTATTATATATTTATTTATTCAAATGTCGTAAAAAGGTTTGTATAACAATCTATTAGGTAAGGTATAATTACTTTAATCGTTTGTTGGTAAGACTGTCTGCTCCCGCAGAAAATCAGTATGAAATAGTTTAATTTCAATATACATTTTACATTCGCAGAAACGTAAAACAATAATAAACTAGTTTATACCGGTTTATGTTTTCGAATCACCTAGGGGTCTAGCTCGAATGTTCTTGATGCACCTGGACAAGGTTGATTACAAGTGCAATAAGGGTCACATTTTTAAAAATGCCTCTTTTGTCAACATTACTAAATTAATCAAAATCTATGGCAACACATACATTATGTTGTTTCTGCTCTATGTCTTAGTTTACTCTAACGTGGACACTAACTTAAAGTTATTATTTAACCTCTATATAGGTTACCTTACTCCAAGCAGCAGCAAGTCTAAGGTTTATTAAAACATATCCGCCTGAGCAATTCATGTAACGCACTGATACAATTATTATAGAAAAGACTGGGAAAAGTCAATCACACTATGTCTAAAAAAATAAATTGGATTGAGAAATAAATATGACCTGTTAAGTTTCACACAATTCGGTGAACTTACGATATACTTAATCTATAAAGTGAACTTACAAGTTTCTGCAGTTCAGCATGTCTGTCGCTTGCAACGCGCAGTTCTTCGCATTTCGCTTGAACTTTAGCGCATATTATGGCTGTATCGGTGTCGTACCGTCGACGCCAATACTCCACAGCCTCTTCACGTTCCTAGAAATAAATATTTAGTTAGGACATAGTAATAGTAAAGTGCCGAGAATACTTAGATTATATTATGCGAAGATAAATTCAATCACTTTGGCAATCTTCGTCGTAATGCAGTTAAGAAATACAAAAAATTACTGCTACATACATATTACTTATATTTTTTGCCGATTTTGTTTTGTATTACGAAATACCTATGTATATGTTGAATCAATTGAAAATTGGTCAAACAAAGAGATTTATCGAATGGTATTAAAAGTATATCTGTCTCATACTAAAATACCTTTAAATAGTAAATATGACCTTTATGAATGTGTAAAAGTAATAGCAAACCCAGTTTAGATGAATGTTACTACTGAAATGTGCCCAGTAACGTATATGGCTAAATTATAATTATTATTATACTTTATGGGCTAGACTAGTTAACCTGTTAGAAAACTATATAATTTATAAGCCTATGCTGTTTTAAAATATGCTAAATAAATTATGTAGTTAGGTTATAAAAAATAAAACGTGAACGATATTCTGGGTATCTGTTAGGAATGCTAGGCCAGACATAACCCAACAGATAACGTTAAAAAATACTTGCAAATTATTTACACATACATAAATACATTGCCGGTCTTACGCCTATAATCATCTTGGAAAGGATTTACGAATGATAGTTCATCCGCCAACCCTTTCCAAGATGATTATATGCTCAGTGAAATGTGAATGTATTACGCATTCACGTTTTACCAAGTATGATTTGATGTCCCACGTAATAGGAAGCGAGTCTATTGACGTCCAATCGGCACATTACACAGAATTCGCATTCGCTACTGCGCCACCGACGCAATTATTTTTGTGTATGGATTTATCGTTCTGCATAAATGCGTGTGTGTCATACGCAACATGTCATTTCTGATATTGGTAACATGTATCCATGTAGATATCAGCAAGGCAATTTGTGTAACCGTTAATATCTCAACGTAGGGTAATTCCTTAACGTTTTTTATGCAACATCGAAGGGATATAGATTCCTATGTTTATGGTTGTTTTACCTTGATCTGTAGTTCGTATGCACGGAGCAGCTCAGCATGCACGCGGTCTTCGTGGTCAGGTCGCGGTTTTGGAGGACGAGGTTTGTCGTGCTTAAGCTCAAGAGACTCGAATCGCGCGAACAACCACTTTTCCGCGTAGCATAATCGAGTGTTTGCGTTTAAGAGGTCATCCTGGAACAGAGGTGTAAGCATTTATAGGAGAGTATGTCCTTTGAAATGCATCATTACCAGTGATACACAAAATTTCAATAGAATAATATATTTTAAATATTTTTTTTATATCACTATTGTGGCAAACAAGCATACTGCCCACCTGATAGTAAGCGGTCACCGTAGCCTATAGATACCTGCAACACCAGAGGCATCACTTGCGCGTTGCCGACCCTTTAGGAATAAAAGGAAGTGGGAAGGAGAAGGAGCAGGAAGGGGGAAAGAGGATGATTGCACAACGCAATACGTTTCTATATAATATCGGATAAACAAGGATGAAGTGCATATAGGTACTTAAAAGTGTAGTATTGTTAAAATATTTCTTATAAGTACAGTCGAGTGTTAATCTTAATAACGGCATAGTTACCAACTGTCCATGGCTAGAGCTTTATATGGAACTTTACTTATGGGAACCCACAGGCTCGACAAACCGTTATTTTATTGTATTGTACGATTTAAATTAATTTCTTGGCGTTATGCACTTAATTTTTTTGTGTTACAATTAATATTCTGTATTTCAGTGTGTGACGAATGATATAAAAGAAAATAGAGTTAATGATAAGATGACAACTGATAAGGATATTTGGTAGAAGTAGACCTGCTGCGCCAATCGCCTATTATATTGTGTTCAGGGTATGGGTATAATGACACTAATTGACGGATACAGATTACTTGAATTTAGATTACTAAAATATTGGCTGCAGTGATTACGCATTTATTTAAAGTGTCACCTCGCCACTGTCAGTACGCAAGCTTTTTTGGGTTAGATCTCATTGGCTCTGGATTCAATTCCCTTTAACTCTTAGCACATATGTCCGGTGGGCGGTAATAGACAAACTCTTCATTATATGTGACCTAGAACATGTACGATATGTGTATGCTACACTCTACTTACCTCTACGGGTATAAGAGCGTGAATGTATGTGTGTATGAACTACTGATGAAGCAGACATGGATCCAACTCACGTATACCCAGGCATGCATGTTAAGACGATCTACGCGGAAGCTCCAATAAACCAAACCAATAATTATATTTCCCTCATTAATTGATTTTGGGAAATGGACTCATAACTTTTTCTCACAGTTTCAAGAAATATTTTCTCTGTGAGTAACGCTTCGGCGCTCTCGTAAATGTTGCGTGGAAGCGCTCCTTACTGAGAAGTAGTTGGATCACCACGTTTCCTATGCACACCAGTTCTGCTAATTAAAATAATAAGAAGTTAACGCACGGTCATTTTGTCTCTAAGAACCGCTACTTTTCTATCAGCACCCCGTAGATCCATCGCCCATTGATTTCTTTTGACGTCCAATTCATGCAATATATCAGCTCGGGATCTGTAATATATGTTTAGTATATTGCATAACTTTCTTATTATTTCAGCATACTTTATATAAAATATACCTATTGTCCTATGGAATCCTATAACATGACCTGAGAGTTTTATCAAATGTTGTCTGTAATTTACAGTTACAGACAGCATTTAAATTTACACATATAAATCTAAATGCATATATAAAGCAATGGACATATCTAAAAGAAAGTAAAGGATTATTTATTAAGCGGCAATAAATGACACTCTATAAATAGCATATATATAATGCCATATGCACTTACTAAAATTATAATAACAGGGCTTTAAGTATGAAGTTGCCGCTTTGTGTAGATAAAGCTGTGTTTCTCATAATAATTATATCGTTCTTTCTAAATTTTTTTAATAACCAATTCAAATTCTGTGTTTTGTATTTCATGTATAGTTGCTTCTACTTAGGCCACTATGGTTTTCTTAAATTAACAACAACAACAACCATCATGGCGAATTGAAGCAATGGATACGGGCAGACACTAAGCGATATAACTTTAAATAAAAATTGTATAAAACGTTATTGATATTTATTATTAATAATACATGTTTTAATAATATAAAATAATATAGTGCTTTTTCGAAATATAAATTAATTTTAAAATATTCGTAGCACTTTGAACAGAAATCTCGAATTATCATAAACGATAATTTTGGTAATTAAAGCCCTAATATAATTTGATTATTTCCTCGTTCAAGGTTTATATTATGTGACGTCATAGCGTCGTATAAATGGTAACTTTGTGGTAAGCTAAGCATTTCTTTAATTATATATTTAATTTAAATTTTTAAAATTACTTGTTTGTCTTATAAATAAAATGGATCCTATTATCATCTTGTATTTATGTACCCGGAGCAAAATTGAAATTTGCAATAATTCAAGATCATCTTGTCCGGGATTTAAAACGATGGCTTGCATGCCGTGGTTTACCAGTTTCAGGTAACAAACATGTATTCGTAGAAAGGTTAGTTGTCGTTGACAGTTCATTTTATTTGTTGTCAGCGACTTAAATATTTGATACATATATTTGTTAAAGCTTACTTATTTTTTTAAATAAAAAATTGAAGAATGCATTGCTGCAAGCAATGATAAAAAAAATTATCGGTATCGATGGTGATAAATGTTTAGAGAATAAGCAGCAGCGCATGAAATTACTCAATCCAGTTCCACAGACATCCTGCACTTCTTCAAATTGGGCAATTTTCCCATCCCGGACTATTCCTCGTACTTTCTGTTATGCTACAATGTATAATTATATAACTTCTGGTATTATTGATAATACTTTGAACCTAAATAAAACCTTATCTGATGATGATGAATGTCTTCCTAACTGTGGAAATTCAAAAGCACTGCAAAGAGGAAGGCATTGTTTAAGTGATTTTGTTTTAAACATAGAATATAATGCGATTGCTGAGAGCTATTACTTAAGAGCAGATGTAAAATCTTCTTTCAGAGCTTCTGTAACTTATAAAATAAGCATAGCTCTTGATAATAATAGTAGCAAAATTATTAATGCTCAGTGTCAGGGTCCAGCATCTGCTTCGAAAAACTGTTCCCATATCATTGTACTTTATATAATTGAAGATATACCGTACGCTACGGTTACGATGCTCTGACTTGTACACCTAAATTAAAAGAGTGGAACAAGAGTAAAAAGTCTGACAATAGTCCAGACAGTATTTTAAAAGCCAGCGTATCCTACTAAACGTAAACATCCTAAGAAATCGATTGTCAACGTTAAACAAAAAAAAATATAATTAATTTTAATTTGATCAAGATAAGGAACAGCTCACATGTAGATTCGTAAAAATAATTCAGAGTAAAAAAGAAAATAACTGCATGTGGAATACGTTACTGAGAATAAAGTATGAAAACTATTACTTGACACCTAATGAAAAATTAATATTAAAATTAGAATTAACCAGTTTACACTGAATTTAACTCCAGTCGAATCTGGACCGGTTGAAATTGATATAGAGCAAAATAGATTGAAGTGGATAATCGAAAGGCAGCTGAGAATCACATCATCAGAATGCAAAAATTATTTCACGTGTTCAGATTTGACAAATTTGGTAAATAAGAAGTTATGGTGCAAAAATGATATAAGTCATTTACCTCAGATAGTTTATGGACGCGCAAATGAAGCTAATGCAATAATTGATTATTATTATTAGTTAAAAAGTGTGGCCTCTTTGTCAACAAATTATTTCCAGGTGTGGTATGTAGTCCTGATAGTTTGATATTTGAAGATCATAAGCTCGTTTCATGCATTGAAAAGCTGTTCTCCTTTTGAAGTAAATAAGGTAAAAAAATCAAAGAATTTATGCTACACTATTAAAGATAATGAAAATAAATATCAAAACACGTGTACTCCCTCCACTAGTGGAGAGACACACACACACACACACTACATATTCTCTCTATCAACATATTGTTACTAGTAATTACGAATTAGTTATATTTTGTGGCTGCATGTATCTCTATTCTAATATTGAATATTTTGGTTGGGAGCCTGGAGATTTGTCACTCAGGGTTATTCCTAGTATAGACTCCAGAAGAAATTAGCTTTACATACACTGCTATAACCAATATATTGTACTAATATTCTTTGTGAAGAGAGAAATAAATAAATAATAATTATTATACTATTACTTCCTTTGGCGGATCTTTTTTAAATCTTCCGAGGAAACAGGTTCGGTAATTGGTATAAACTCTATTTTATAAAACTTGTTAATAAGGCTAGTAATGTCAACACTGGCACTTACAAAATAAGAACTTATTTAGAATAAATCTTTAAATGGCGCTGCAAAAAATATTTGTTCGGCGCCAAATGTAAAAAAGGTATATATTTACATTTGGCGCTGAACAAATATTTTTGCTATGATACAAGAAACCTGATAATAGGTACTTATTATTTCATCCAGACAGGATTTTGAATTGCAGCACATTTAAGTCTTTATTCCACGGATAACCCAATGGTATAAGTTCACGCCTCGATATTACCTGTGCGTCGAGTGTACCTACACCACTGGTTCGATTCCCACGGCGCGGCGGAAATAAAATTATTTCTACAAAGAGTTGACGCCAGTCTAGGTATTCTTTATGTCCTTTATTTAATGTTCACCAGGCGTTAAAATAATTATTTCTAGTGCAAGAATGGTCTTAAAAAGAAACTAGTACTTACGTTCTGAGTTGACTGTTGGTAAGTCTTAGTGCCGAAACGTCACAATCTTTTTGTTTGAGCACTTCGATGGATTGTGTGATGGTCTGCCACTCGCCACTCTCCACTACTTCTATAAGAGTTTTTCTTATGACCTCTTTGACCGTGTCCCTGCAATTATTCATAAATACTTGAAAATAATATATTCTAATTAATCATAGTGCCACACAGTGGTGGACTTAGAGTAAACATACTTATTTACAAACTACCTGAACTTAGCTAAGATTATTTTGTAACTAACTAAATACGTAAACATACATTACCAATGACTTCATTAAGAAGGTGGCTAAGTGTAGTTTACGATATTTAAATCTAAATTCGATTCATTTTTCCTTGGCAATGTCAAACTTTTGCATTGGTGTAGCAAAGTTAAAGGCGCTTCTAAAGTTATTGCAGATTAATTGTAATACTCATCTAAGGTTCATATAACGTTAGGTTCACCAAATTATTTATTAGCTGTCTTTAAAACCACCAATATGTTAAGTGAGTCTTGATTTTTACATTTACATCAAAAGTTATGCAAAGATTAGTCATTAGTCTAGTCAAGAAATGCTTTCTTGATAAACTTTTTTCAGAAGTCTCGAAGAAATATGAACGATATGTCATTCGATTCGGAATGGCAAATAGATGATTTTTGAAAACTTCAATTTCCGCTCGCAAAACTTGCAAAAGTTATAAACAATTAACTAAAAAAAATGGAGTTTACTTTTTTGCAAATATCTCATGAACTAATTTTATCATATTACATATCGCATTCTTAATAAAACAGCTTAACTCGAAATTTGAAAGTAAGCCAATTTAAACTCTAATTGTATATGTTAAATTCTAATATTATATTTGTGTTAAATCTTTTTAATAGAGTTCAAATTTGTTTAATCAAAAATACTGAGATAAGTCTCTGTTTTATTAAGGATGCGATTATATCATATTACAATTCCGGGAGTCAAGACTTATCTAGCAAAGTTCCTCTTTTATTTAATCTTTTTTTTACATTTGAAAAATCGCAATTTGTTTTTGAGATATTTGCAAAAAACTAAACCCCCTTTTTTAGTTAATTATTTATAACTTTTGCAAATTTGCAAGCGTAACTTGAATTTTCAAAAATCATCTACTTGCCATTCCGAATCGAATGACACCTAGTTCATATTATTCCAAGACTGCTGAAAAAGTTGACCAAGCACTTGTTGACTAGACTACATGTCCAACGATTTTATCGGTTTACGTTAATTATTACGAATACAGATAGTTTTTAATATTACAAACAAATAAACATAGGATTTGTTGTTGTTTATTGCTATAGATATACCTGATATACCTATTCTATTACCAATGTTAGCCACTTCAAGATTTTGCAAGATCTGTTGCTCAAAAAGGCCTGAAAGGGTTATGAAACCTTTGAGTACTTATCGAAAATATTCGAAGAAAACAACCTTTAGTAGTACGCACTACTTGTGATAAATGAATGTCCGTAAACTAGGCTGTGTGATAGAACGCCATCTTCCAACATATTGAAATAACTCACCGGTCCTGTACGAGCTTAGCTCGTTGTTGCTTTTCAATCTTGTTCGTCGGTCGCCATTCTCGAAGCCGAAGCTCGCTGCTGCCCTCTGCAATTAAACATAATATAGGCAACAGATGTCGCTGAAAGTATGTTTTCCATGGCTTGTCTTATAAACTTTTCTAAGCGGAGACTTAGTTTTAACATGAATGTATTGAGTTTTATGTGTTAGCTTCATCTATCAAATTGCCGTTTTGTATGAAAATAATCAGCAACGGTGTAGTTTTGTATCTTTTGAATTGCAACCTGTATTCGCGAGACTATATATACAAATAGCTTGTCGTTAATTATGAAAAAATAAACAACCATCGTGTTATAGTAACTTACGCGAAAAGTAACTAAATGACCTAGATATATGATATTAATAAAATATATAGTATAGTCTAGGAATGAAAAAGAATTTATGAAAAAAAACTTCAATTAAAAAAACTATCTCCAATGAGCTGATAGACAATCCGCATGATAAGAACTTAGAACAATCATGACATCTTGTTAATGTAATGAAGAACAGGTTTAAGTACTAAAAACCCTTAACTTGTTCTTTACGTAAGACGTATTTTCTCTTTTTTTTTAAAGATAGTTGCCGCACTTCTTATGTATATATATATAGGTATATTTTAATTTGACAGAAGTTCTTATTTAAGCACCAGATGATTTATTTTAGTATGGGTTTAATTAATACATAAGGTAACGATGTTATTGTAAAATATGCCAGTTATTTTCTTGTTTTGAATTTTTTATTTATAGGTACATACCAAAAAGAATGACAGCCTAGTTGGCAAACAGAAATGAGTGGTCTTGCGTTCAATTCCACTGCAAGTATGTAAGACTTTGCTTAATAAAGAGTGCATATAACGCTATTAAGGGAAACTATTATGAGAAATCTTGAGACTTCTACATGACTTTGTCGCGGGTTTATGTAATCTTATTAACCCGAATACGGCCAAAAACTTGGAATATGGCCCAGAGCTCTTTAATTTTATGTTGATCTAACATTCTTTGTAAATAGTTATACCTAAAACTTTAAAATGTCATAGACGTATTATATAGGTTTATTATTTCTTATTACGTACGTTTATGTGTTATTTGTAGCAAAATAGCTTATTTGTTGTAGTATAATAATTCTAACAAGGCATTGCTAGGAGCTAAGTTTAATAAAGCATAAAGAAATAGTTAGTGGGTGTACTCACCTAAAATCCTCATTTGCAGTAAAACCACCTCGAAAGACAAAGCAAACAGCAGCGCGTCCATTTTGCTAACCCTGCTAAAAATGAAAATTACATTGAAATATATTCGTATATTTCCATTGGAGCCCTTCCGATGCATAATCTGTTTATAAATGCTGTCTTTAGGGACTAACAATAATTGGACCTTTGGTATGTTTATTCATAATGGGCCTAGTTAATTTATTAGCGTCCAATTCAAGTAAGTATCTTCACATAAAAATCTTTTTTTTTTATGTGGCTCCTAATAAAATATAAAGAAATAATATAGACTATGTTATGTATAGGTAACATTAAAATCACTTCTTAGCTGAATCATTGATATTTTTGCGATTTTAATTATTTTCCTAATATAAGAATATGTGTGTATGATGAGAGGTATACAGGTATAATTGATGTATATTAATCTATATAAATAAATATCAATTGCCACAAAGCACCACGGAACGGAAATCAAACGGAGCATCACTTAAAAGCGGCTCGAGCGATTTGTTTTTTTTTTGTTGTGTTTCTAATTGATAGGACATGGTTTGTATTAACATTTGCGAAACTCCCGCGGAAAGTGTCGAAATTTTAAATGGAATTTTTATATGAAAATAAATTGATTGACATTTTGATATAGAATTTAATTACGTAAAATGTATTTTTGTATAGATTGACAGGACAACGACTGTCGGGTCAGCTAGTTGTTTTGATTGACTTCCTTTGACAGCATAATTATCATAATATCATAGGATAGAGTCACATGCAATTATGAGTTTGAATGTCCATGTACGGGACAGTTTATTATAGCAAACCTGATGTCACTTGCATGACAGAACTGTCCTCATGGGTATTTAAACACACAATTGCAATATCTCCATCTTATATACTCGTTGAAAAAAAACGGGGAACGCATGACTTGACCCTTGTCATATACAGATTTTGAAAGGAATATAATTATTGGTAGGTGTTACTGTCATATATTTTATATATATGGTGTAACTAGACTTTGCACGTGGCTTTGCCCGCGTTAATGTATGGAAAGATTTTAGTTTAATGAGCAAAAGTATACGTCCTTGGGAGTATGAGTGCATGATTGTAGACCTGTATCTGATAAAAGAAATGCTGTATCCTTGCGCAAATTGTAAGCTATGTATGATACCGTTGGCAAGAGATGATAGTACTGAAGTCCTCTCTTTTGTGGAATAGGTATGATCTTGTTCAACTCAAACAATTCATTGCTTATAAGTGGCACCTTGTCTTCTATGATTAAATAATTTGAAAAGACCCTACTATATAATAATAATATTAAATATTAACCTATTACCCTACTTTAAGTAGACGGTATATGACCTTGATATTTTTGAAATCCACTGGTACTGCAAGTTTACCATTCAGTTGGCTGGAGATGATGCTCAGCTGCTGCGATAATTGATCTGGTGATAACAAATGACTATCAATACGCCCCTGTGATATATCCGTAACTGTATCAATCAAGGTTTGCTGAATCCAACGAATATTTGATATAACTATAGAGGCTGCTAGGCTAGATGACGTGATATAGAGACCATATTCATGCTGTAAGCGTAAATTAGTCATCTCTTCCGATAAACGTTGAAGACGCTGTTTGATGAATAAAAATTGCGAATTCATAATGTTTACATTACGGCGTATAATATGGCTTTCAGACTCTATTATGCTCGTTTGATTTTTAATAAGATTCAGAAGGTGTTTTTCATTGTGACTGATCAGCTCGATGTCATCTTTATATTTTTCGGCAAATCTTTCGCTCAAGACACCGAATAATAACAATATAATATTCTACCATATACACACAACACCATCTAGCCCAAACTAAGCAGAGCTTGTACTATGGGTTCTAGACAATGGATAAACGGATAAACATACATAAGTAGATACATTTTTTTTGTAAATACATACATAATTCGCACTCTTAATAAAACAGAGACTTATCTCAGTATTTTGGATTAAACAAATTTGAACTCTATTGCAATGATTTAACACAAACATAATATTAGAATTTAGCATATACAATTAGAATCCAAATTGCCTTACTTTCAAATTTCGAGTTAAGTCGCTGTTTTATTAAGAGTGCGATATTATACATAGAAACACCCAATAATGAATTGGCTATATAACCCACTCCGTTTACTCAACCTCTTTTTGTCTTTTACGATTCTGATGTTTGAATAACGTGTCATAGTGTTCAATTTCGCTAATCTCGTGCTCTAGCTGTACAACGATACTTTCATATTGTTTATTTACATAAGTGACGCATAGTGACTTAATGTGATCGACATAGCCTTGGATATTTGATAATCATTTTGGTTGTCCCATTTAGACGGGCAGGATGTACGTAACCGTACATTAGTTTAGCTTCTCACGCGCCGTGCATTCTGCACACGCAGTAGAATTTTATATTGCTAAATCAATTAGTTGTATGTAACCTACATTACAATATTAAATATTAATGCAATAAAATCAGTGTTTATCAAACATTCAACTCGGTCCGTTTTATTGATCTATCCCAATAGAATCGCCCGTCATCATATCAACAGAAGTGTAGGAAACTCCTACATGATAATAATAATATATAATAATAATAATAAATATATATTTATTTATTTATAATTATTTATTTTTAAATATTTATTTATATAATAATAATAATAATACTGTAAAGTTTTATCAAAATCCGTTTTGTAGTTTTTTCGTGAAAAGTAACAAACATCCATCCATCCTTACAAACTTTCACATCCATACTAATATTATAAAGCTGAAGAGTTTGTTTGTTTGTATGTTTGTTTGAACGCGCTAATCTCAGGAACCACTGGTCCGAATTGAAAAATTATTTTAGTGTTGGATAGCTCATTTATCGAGGAAGGCTATAGGCTATATAACATCACGCTATGAACGACGGGGGCGGCGCAGTAATCATAAACGCGGGTGAAACCGTGGGCACATCTAGTTTATAATATAAGTACAATAGTGACAATTTTATCCTAATGGTAGATAAGAGATCATATTGTCAGCGACAGTCCAAGTAGCTATCGAGGAGGTAATAAAGTCACGCGTAAAGATTCCGATTCCACCCCTGATATTCCTGTAAAAAATCTTTATACATCCTTGATATTATACATCCATTCACAAAGTGAAGTAATATTAGTTGATTGACTGTTTTTTATTCAGCACCTTTATGAAATTTACACTGTACATGACGATCAATAAACTGAACATAAAATTTTGTTTTTAATTATTGAGATGTTTAATTTTTTCAATAACAGGTAGTAAATTTGTTGGGATGCCTTTTTATACTAACTCACAAAACGCCACCTACCAAAAAATATATCTTATTTATTCATTAATTAGCTAAATTTACAAAAGTAGTGTAGTGGTAGTCCTGAAAAGCAATCAGTTATGAATACGAGTGTAGTTTCCATATGCTTAACCGGCTAGACCATTTAAAGTATATTTGTCTGTGTTTTATTAATATTAAAGAGAACTGATTACACCACGAGATCTTTTTAAAAATAAACATAAATGTTGCCAATGTCGCAAAACGTTAGAAGGTTATTTTCTTGTATCTATTTTAAGTGTTTGGGTACAATTTAAGTATTCTAGCTGACCCCTTGTCTTAACATAATACTTGATTTATTCATCTTACCACTAAGCCACAATAGATAGGATCCAAAAGGGCAACATATCCTTGCCTATTTTTGCATGTACAATTTCTTAATTATTTGGCAACCGTCGGTTTGCCTTTACCAATATGTTTTAGTTTTAATTTCGGATTATAAGTTCAATATTATAGACCTAACATAGCTTTCAAAAAGTGATATACATAATATAATTAGTAACTACTAATATTAAAAAGTTCGATTACATTTGCTTTAATATTTTCGTAATTAAACTAATTGTATATTGGTTTCTACTCACTAAACGTCCTTTGCGTACAAAAGCAACTTATGTTTTTAGTTTGTACCGCGCAGACTGTTGTTTCGGCACTATACCTATATTTCGTCAATAGGTCATTTGTCTATTTAGGTAGGTCCTTCATAATGGCTAGCCTATTAGCGTTTACATAAATCATGTAACTAAGTTGTCGTTAAAACTAATAATCCTCAATTTGTACACTTCGACATCGCGAATATATTTTCGACTAAACTGTAGAATATGTGTGAAGTTGTACTCCAATTAGAACTCATACATCACATAGTTATAATATGTATTTTGTTACTATCAAGGAAGTTTAGCCTTGTATTTATTTCGGTGTAAAAGAGCAGTATTCGTGTCCTTAAAATTACAATAGTGTGGGATATCCACAATAGAGCAAAATATAGATGTAGAATTAATGTATAAAATTGAACAGTAGATTCAACACGGTGACGAATATACGTAGGCAGACGCAGTATGCATTATGTGTGCCAGAGACTAAATATCTATCTATATAATATAAAATATGAACTTATGTAGGTACTTATTAATTTCATGAGTTCTAAAGTATCACGAGCTTATATGCTGTCAAGATTTGACAGATATTTTGAATGTCTACGGTGATTCTAGATTGTAATTATAACCGTTATTAATTTAGATGGGCATACCATCGGTGCCGTGCGTTAACGACAATCACATCTATGTATAGAACAAGCTATACATGTAAGAGCTAGTAAACAGGGTGACGGCTCACGTGGGCGAATACCCTTAAAGCTGATGTCATAAGTATTTTGCCATTCCGCCGTATCCTTGACGCATAAAGACAAAGTCTGGTTTGTATATTTAGGACAAAGTAGGTATACACCGAAATCGAAGACATCCGTGCCCTTGGTTTTATTGAAATAGAGTAAATAAGAGAAAAATTGGACCTCTGAGCTTTGTATAGGCTTCCTTATTTAAATATTTTAATAATTAGGTGTCTATAAGCAAGGAATCGCTTTTACGCAGGATGCCAAAGAAGGATAATATATACTTATGTATATGCATTATGTATCAGTTAAGCATAAAATAATTATAATGTACATATGTACCAGTTCTAAACGATGTGTAGGTGAGGGCATGTGACTATAATTTATATATGTACCTATTGGAATAACGACGCACAGAACGATTGTTCAATGCGAAATAACTTCCTTTGTCAGACAGAGAAAATTTTATGATTAAGTACGTGGTATTTTATATAGGTAAGTCGTGGTAGAGTCCAAGTTGGTAAACTTCGACGCTAACTTACTTAGTTAAGTATCTCGTGTTAATTTTGTAAACGACTTGGGGAGATATACGACATGGCGGATACACGTCCATATTTTATCGATAATTACATCAGTATCGGAAACCAAATTAAAATATAGAAAAATTACATTAAAACGTGTTTAAAGTTTACCGTTACCTATTTTTAAGCCTGTAAATGTACCCTGTAACCTGTAAATGTACATTATGGATTGCAATACATAAATTGAAATTGAAATACTCAAAGTAACTGTTCAGCAGCCATGAAAAACTAAAAGTTTAACATTCTGCGGAGGTTGATGTAATAAATTTTTTAGAGAATATATTAGATAATGTTATTGAATAGACCTAATATTAAAATATTAATTACTTGATATATATTCATAAAGCTTTAGATATCTAAAGCATTTGAATTTTTTTGTCGTGAGAGATAAGATAAATTTTTAATTATTGTGTAATTACTATTTTTAAGTTTTATGTAATAAAAAACGATTGATCATATACATAATATGTATATGATCGTCATGTACATCGTCGCCGTCTCCTGAGCGAGACCCCGGCGTCAAGGGTGCAAATGGCAAGCAATTTTCTCTCTGTCTCTCATCCTCTGTTAATTGTGAGCTACACTGTAGTTAATAAAATGCGGGTTCAATTTTCCTCTGGTTATCCTTTCTAGTATATACAGACGTGAATTTTTGTATGTATGGTAGCCGCATGTATTTTATGAGCTTAACGACGATATTTATGAGGTAAGTAAGATTTAGCAGTGCAAAGTATATTATGATAAAATATATCTACGATACCATAACTCTTTCTGTATGGAATGTGTGCGTTTATCGACTACTTAAGATTTGCTAATATAAATAAGTATCCCGTACGTCGTCGCGGCTTCGCTCACTGCAGGCTAATTTGTGTAATCCAGATATGCTATATCTATCTAATGTTTGTAAATTCTTCTACAACATGGACATAGGGTCCCTTTCAGCCAAAAAAAAGTTACTTTTCAGTAATTGAAATTTATAAACAAAATCTACATTACGCAAGCGAAGTTGAGGGCAAAATCTAGTACAAGATAATAATAAAAAATACAACGACCTTAAGGACATCCTTCGGCCGCAAATTTTAAATTAGTTCTTAACCCAATTCGTCGAAATCAAGTCTCAGCTACTAACCATTCTGTTACAGCAAACAAGATGTTTAATTAAAAAACATTGCGTACTTTCATAAGGTACTTTCATTACGCGCAGGTAGGCACCGTTCAATACTTATGATATCAATGGGAGTTTTAATAAAGAGGCAGAGCCAATACCCGCTGCGATATTGTTGCCGGTCGTCAATCGTTCTCGACAATAGAACTTCAAGGGCCTGCCAGAACCGTCTAATGAGCTCACTGATTGTCACCGAGACGTGGTGTACTCCATGACAACTTTATTTTGAGCCTATATACTCTAGCTGCGGTCTGCTTAATGAAAGCAATAAGCGGCAGCAGACCACCGGTGACTAGATGCATTTGTGATCTACTTATGTATCCAAGGTATTTTAAACAATTGACAGATTAAATCCGCGTAGAGGTTGCATTGAAGAAAGCGCAAATTAAATGTACCCAATCCTTTTTCCTGTTGTATATTGGATTTCATGGTAGTGATGCCGCAATGTATAAGCTGAACATGTCAGTGAGTGACGGTAGACAGCTTCAAGTGCGCCGTTGACTCGTCTATCCAGGCAAAGATATAAAACTAATGTCAACGGACAGAGAGTATACTTCAACCTTGTCATATATTTAGCATAGCGTCAGAATTACGTATGCACTCAATTATAACTAAGTTTACGATATAGATTTTTCCGAAGCAAAATGTAGTCTAAATTTACCGTACTCGTTAAGCTCCTCGCGTATAAAAGTGGCTCTGCATAATTGCTTTTTTGTTAGACATTTTTACATACATTTAACGAACATAAGTAAATCCAGAGTCACCAATACATTTGTGGATTACAGAAATGTTCCCGTGTGAGATTCAATACACCTAACGAACCGGCAACGGTGAAGCTACCACTCGCCCACTGCGCCATTCATGCTGTCTAATGCTACTATCACGAAATTAATAAGAACTTATAATAATAATATTTATAATAATAATAATATCGCGATATCCTAGGGCACAGTACACTAGCTTTTAAAATATCACCTTCACCTTGTGATATAAACAAAAAATATATCACCAGGTTAAATATAAGCGCGCAAACCGCAGGGCAGCTTGTGGCGAGCTGAATGTGAGTGGCAGCACTGCGGTCCTGAATGCCTCAGAGAGTTGGTTAGGACCGGCTTACCATTACTGGCTGGCTGGGGTGGAACTTCAAGAGCGCCCGTAGGACTATCAACTCTGGCTTGCCTTGGTCGGCCGGTCAGAGGAGGGTCGCTAGAGCTATATGCTTGGGGGTTGAAGTGTCATTTTCAAGGGCATAACTACGGGGAAATCCGCTGCGGGTCTTCGTTGTCACAAGACCCGTGATGGTGAAACCGGCGCCGCACTAATCGACACCCCTAGCCGCTTGCACCGGTGTTGCCCTCTGCTGCTGGCTTGTATGCCTATGGTGGCTATTCAGGGGGCCCGTCTAGTGAGTTGACGAGTCACCATCTGCCCATTCAACTTGATACTATAAGAGTATTCAGGACAGACGCCATTCCTAATCTATAGTTGTCATTATACCGGTCCATCAAACACCCATACGCATAACCCATATATACTTATTAGAATCCATTCGTAACAATAGTCCTACGCCTGCTGTGGTTAGTGCCAAATGTTCCATCCCATCTTAGAAGGTTAAAACTCTCGAAGGGCCTATTCAAGTTGGACCTATGTCTCCGTGTAAGCCTACCAAAGGGCCAGGTATTTATCTAATATAATATGTTAGGAAATACCTGTGATAACAGAAACATAATAATATTAATTTTTCTCCCCACAATATAACAAAATACATACATATTACATTATCAGAATCAGACAACATTTAAATATTGTGGAAGACTGGTGCCTAAACTAAGCTTTCACGATACCAGTTATGTATGTAAGTTCTAATTATTTGCCTATTACATACCTGAATTTAGATAGAAAGAATATACAACGCTATTTAGCATTGCGTTATAATTGTTTATGTAGCAATAGGTATGCATAAGCAATTCTAATTATTTAGGTTTGTTACTACTGCTCGAGGGCGTGATTGTTAATAATCAGCTGAATTAAACAATCATAGTTTATAAAACAGATTTTCTTTGGCAAATGACAATATAGATCTGTCAATCTGATAAAGATGGCATCTTGCGACAAATTATTCATAAAATATATTAATTATTAAGTCATTTGAATGAACTCTATGTAGACACTCATGAGTGTTTTTGGCATATCGGCATATACCTAGCCGGAAAAGTCAAATATTAAGACTGATATTGACATGTAACTAAAAAAACTGTGACTGGAATTGTGTATCCTCGTGGATAAAAGTACATTTAGAAAGAACATGTTATACTAAAATAAAAAGTCCATTTCCGGGAAGTGGACTTTTTATCCAAGTATAATATAAAATAACACTTTTCGGACCTGGAATTATTATAAATATAAACGATCTAGTTTGTGTACATGAGATAGTAGACTATAGCGTAAATGTCGCACAGTTGTATGCCATAAACGGTATAGGTATCCTATAAAATTAATTAAGAGTATCGACTAAGAGGCCGTACGAAGCTCGGAGGTGTAATGTGCTACGTGATCAGACACAGATTTTCCTAATAGAAACATAGGTACTTAGTTATCTTGGCTTTAAGAACAAACTTGATGATTTATTAGTATAGACTAACTACGATTTTCCCGCGGCCTCACTCGCGTAAATGTACGTTAGGTTAGATTAGGCACATATTTTTTTCTGAATGAAAGGTATGTCCTTTACCTTTTCCCTGACAACGTCTACCTATACAATATTTCATGATGATCAGTCACAATAGTCAAACAAACTCACATTCACATTTATAATATTAGTTATGATTAGGATAACTGTTAAAGTTCTGTAATTGGCGAAATTGTAATTGTGTAGGTACTACTTATTTCGGAAATGACATTTTTATCTCTTCTTTGTGCTGTAATTAGTTCTCTGCATACCTACTCAGACGTAAGCTGTTAGTCTGTTATTAGAAGCGAAAATTTGTAATTGGCTGTCAGTTATTACCCTAGCGTTATTTGTTGTCTTTTACCCCACCTTCATCTATCTCCAAAATTAAATAAAAGGTTAACTAATGTCTAGGTTAAGGGCTAATTCAAAAAAAGGTTGATTGCAAAATGTCAATAGCCTCTGCAAATATAATTTGAGTATTATTCTATTAGAAAAACTATTTAAATGTAAATTAGTATTTTTATTATGTCTCGCAATTTTAAATTGATACTTCTACGGGACGACAAATTTTGGTTAAATATTACACAGGACTAGGTAATGTTGATTGCATTACTATAAAAACAAATAAAATACTATGTGAACAATCAAAGTCAAGAATCATTTAGTCATTTAGGTCACAAAGTAACACTTATGAACGTCAATAGGGTTAGTGGGAGAGAGTGAAAATAAATAACATAACATTTCCATTAACATTTAACATTAGAATAACATTTCCATAATAAATTAGACATTTATAATTGTTTTAAAATTTATAATTATAGTGATAGATATGACATTACTGGACGATGACGTAAGCAAACAAAGACATGAGAAAATATATACTTATACATATAATTTACTATTATCATATAAAGCAGCGATAGCTCAGTGGGGAGACCAACAGACTGCAATGCAGAGGGTCTCGGGTTCGAACCCACGTCGCGCACCTCTGACTTTCGGAAGTTATAAGACTTTTCGAAATTATGTGCGTATTGATTGACAATTATCGCCTGCTCCGTGCCTCGGAGAGCACGCTAAGCCGTCGGTCCCGGCTGCCATAAACATCTATGGCAGTCGTCATTGGGAGAGTGTCGACACAAAAGATCCCACTGGGTCGAAGTGTCGCCGGTCTGCACAGACTAGCCTCCACCACATAAGATAAGATAAGATTATCATATAAATAAAGACGATACAATGTTAGTAATAATCCCTTCTTTATATATGATGTTCGTTTTTACAGTTCAAGGTTTTCATAACCAATTGTTATATTTATTCGCAACCAAAATACAATTTATTTCATTCTTGACACAATTTGACGAAATATGATGATTGGTTTACAATCGAATTTGAGCATGTAATAGGTGTTTAAATATTAAGATGATCGCATACTTGTTCACGCCGAACGAAGTGAAGTTTCTTATAAGGCCGGCACACCTATCAGCAACAAAAGAATTTCTTACGTTTCGTTATATTTGAAGTGTCATAAAAGTACACACACACCCACACTTGTCCTTCATTCCCACGAAATTTATTTAAAAAGTCTTAACATATAATGTACATTTTCCGTTGCCGTAGTATATAATTTAATAATGATTATAATCATTACACTATACACTAAATCTAATACACCTTAAAGTCGCCATGGTCCAAACTAAGGCACAAGTACCATAAAGTCCTTGTTTATGTTGAACTTTGTATGACGGTTCCTCAATCGGCAATCCGTTTGGATTAATAAGGGAGTCTGTCTGCGCTGAATTTGAAATCATCTGTGATTAGGCTGCTGTTAAAACTTTTTTAACAATTCAGCTGATTCCACGCGGATAAATGTTGAAAGATTAATATGATTGCATACGAACGAATTTTAATATTCGTTTCATTCGGCGTGATCAATCCTATTAGTTTCAAGAAGTGTGTGATCACCTTTAGGTGCCTACATAAACGAGGCTCATTTTTTATTTTTAATCACTAACAAGATTTACACATTTATTACAAGGCACAGGCACACTAAAATAGGACATGTGTTTCCTGAATAACAGGACATCACAGCATGCAATATAAAGAACATAATAATACATTATAACGAAAATACAACAATGTCAATTATAATAATTACAAGTATACATCAATTAATAGAAAATTAAAACTTACAATACTGTGAAAGTCAATGAAACAAATAAATTATTAAAGCAATGGATTAGAAAATTAAAATTACGTAGAAAATAGGATTATAATAAAATACATTAAACATTTAAATATTTAATCAAAATATTTATATAATAAAATTTAAACACAAAATTATATCAAATGTCAAATGTATACTTAATTAAGAAAGAATAATAATTAATAATTAAGACGCATTAATAATTAAGGGATCTTCGAACCTTCTTATAAAATAATTAAGAATTAGATGTTTGAAAGTAGCAAGTGAATTGCTAAAGATGTCTATGTCTGCCGAGGCACCTGATACTTCGTTATACTGGTCAACCATCCTAACAACCGGTGAATGTTTCCCAAGATTAGTTCGCTGTCGAGGAGCTCTGAACGGACGGATAACGAGGAAGTCTAGAGGATACATTGACACATATTTTTTCCAACAAATGTGAACAGTCAGTTTTATTGTTGAGCAACTTATATAAAAATAGCAAATCAGAAAGATTATGACCAAAATTATGTTTCCAAAGAAATCATTTAAAAATTTGAGTCGTTCGACATAGGATCTTGTGGACCTCATAACACCTGTCCGAAACGCTAGATGACGCAGCAGACCCTTCTGAGTGCGCTCTATTCTACTAATGTGCACGTGGTAGCTAGGATTCCAAACAGTGCTGCAGTACTCTAACTTAGTCCTAGCAAAGCTGTTATATAACATAATTGTAGTTGATGGTTTTTTAAATTCTCTCGGACATCGAAGAACGAACCCAAGTAATCGGTAAGCTGAAGGCAGTATATTGTCATAATGTTCGATAAAATGTAGCTCACTATTCAGATAGACACCCAAGTCTCAGATAATAGTCACTTCGGTTAAAGCACTTTCACCTATATTATAACTTGACTGAAACTTGTTGCGTTTCCGTGTAAATTTTACATTTGGTACAGTTAAGTTGCATCATATTATGATGGCACCATTGATTTAATTTATCAATATCAGACTATAGCTTATTAACATCTGATTGCTCTCTTATTGTGTGGATTAATTTTAAATCGTCGGCGAATAAATAAGGGGGGTCGCGTGACTAAAGATGAATTATAATGCCATTACATTGTGTATCTAGTCATTTCTTTATTTTGGACCTGTGTCGTAAGTGCAATTTTAGATCGAAAGAATATGAATAAGAAACCTAACAATCGGAAATGTTACTGAGTTTTCACCCTTTCCCCCGTGTTTCCGACATTTCTTATAATCGGTAATGGTTAGTGTAACTGACTGCTACGCCTGAGATCGCGGGTTCGATTCCCGCACAAGTCAAACGTTTGTGTGCATGAACATCGATGTTTGTCTTGGTCTGGGTGTTTCTATGTATAATATGCATGTACTTAAAAAAAAAAGTTAATATGTATCAATCAATTGTCTAGTACCCATAGTACAAGCTCTGCTTAGTTTGGTTAGTTTGTGTATGTGGTAGAATATTATTATTATTATTATTATTATATTATTATTATTATTAAGGTTTTCAAGCTAAGTTGAATGATCAGACGACTATTTTGGAATAAAATTTCATATAGCCAGAAATTCTGTAAGGGATTTCTCTCTTTAGGTTAGTCTGTAAATGTATGCAGAAAACGGCAACAAATGATTTAATAATAAAAATCAGAAGAACTTGTCTTTTTATATTAAGGTGTTAACTCATCGGTGCGGAAAATTAAGAAAGCCTCGCCTGGCCCCAGCAAATGCATTTGTTTGGCAGCGGAGAAAATGGTGAACACAAATAGAGAAATAGGTGCCTTGTCTTACCCTTATTTACTAGAGCTTTAGCTACTTGAGTAATTTCTGTGGTTTAGATAGGAGGTTGCAAAATGCGAGCAGTTGGCTGCGCAAACACATTCAAAAGGAATGTCAAACCAATGCGCGAGGATAATTGAATATTAAGATTTTGAAATGAAGACATTACAATTACATTTCTTAGAGGATTGTTGGACGATTGCGACGAGCAACATTAAAACTTATACTGTCTGAAGTTGATATACTTATGATTAAAATAGTAGTATTTAGAAATATGCGGACTTACTTGTCGTACTATAAGGTTTACTTTCACAATAACAAAAAGACTAACGCGGGAAAAGTAAGGAATTATCCACATCTAACTATGGTTGGATGTGGATAATTCCTTACTTTTCCCGCGTTTCAAAATATGTTTTTTAAGTGTAAGTAAATATTATCATCGAAGCCTGTGCCGTAGTTGTTTACTGTAGCTAAACATTAGGATACTTTGTGACGTCAAACATATTGAAATAGCTCGTCTGTCAAAAGAAAACGCTTCGATATCATGACGTCAATTGCCACAACGCGGGGTGGCAAATAAGTACTGAACATGATCAACAACAACTCTTTATGTAACTTACATAACTAACAAAATACTTTAACGAAGATTTTTATAACTAAAAGAAAGTTTAGCCTGCAGTTTTTGAATTCAGAAATACATGTTGAGAATGACTAAACTCTACTTAAGTAGGTATTACTTAAACTTTTTGTGTCTATATCTAGTTTTCTTAAACTGTAATAACATTTGAGTAGGTATTCGAACATCATATATTTAAGTGAATGCTCAGTTGGCAGCAGTTTGATAAAATCCGATCCTGTTAAAACATTTAAAATCATAAGTTGAGATTTGCTACTTTTCTCAACCTAGATACAGGAGGTAAGATTTTTTAAATGAAGAGCATATAAGCAATGCATAAATAAAAATAAGTCAATTCCTTGTGTCTAGTAGTGCGTATAATGACAATGATATTCAGATATAGTTGTGTTCATGCGATACCTACTTTGCATGGTCAAAAATGCCGCGCACGTATCTACTACATACATATGTTCGAAAGATTCCGTATACAGAGTGCTTTTGAAATCGTCTAATTCCTTTTAATCACGCATTCTACTGGTGGTATAGAATAACCCTGACCATATCTTTTTTTATTTGAATTATTTTGTTGGAAAAACTATGTACCGTTTTTTTTCGTGATATGGTTTCAGATTGTCATACGTAACCACCCCAAGCAATTTTAATTCTTTACTAATTAAAAAAAATATATATCGATAATTAATGTCGATGTTAATAATTAATATAAATCTCAATATCTTTTTTATTGCCCCTTATTATTTACGAAATCAGTTATTGTTATGCTATTTATTTTTAAATTAGTAAAATATTAAGATTGTGTCGGGTGGTTAACATACGACTATTAGAAACTATTTCACGAAAAAAATTCCAACATTAAATTCTCCAAAACTATGAAAATAACAATAAAAAAATGGTCTGGGTTATTCTATATCACCAGTAGAATGCGTGGTTAAAAGGAATTACACGATTTCTAAATCACCCTGTACAAAAGATGAAAATGCTTAGGATTGAGTTGCCTTCACCCACAGGCTATTTCTAATCATAATATTAAGTTAATTGTGAATATCAGTTGCGGTGACTGTTACATGACTGTTATTAATAATGTCTAAAAGAATTGCCAAACATTTACATTTTGAAATATTCTTGTAATCTATGATAATATTATAAAGAGAAAAGACTAGAGTATTTGTTTGTTTGTTTGTTTGTAAGGTCAAATCGCAAAAATTAATTAATCGATTTGAAAAATCCTTTTGTATTAGAAAGCTATATTATCACCAGGTATTATAGGCTATATTTATTTATTTATTTATTTATTTATTTATCTTTGGAAGACCAACAGCACATACAACTTTCGAAAAAAACACAATAAGACACATAAGGCCAATTACAGGTCTTCACGAATAAATAACAAAATACACAAGAAGACATGTGAACATAAAGGTTACATATTATAACATTACATAATATTAAAACTAAACATCAATTAAAACCTATGCTTTGAGAAAAAATTGAGACTAAGCACCCGTCTCAGTGGTTCGAGTTTACAATTGAATATGTCAACGTTACATTCTTTACATTTTTTATTAAGTGAACTGCTCGCTCGCCACATAAACGCATTTTGCCGGTAATTGGTTGACACTAGAGGTTGATGAATGGGATTGTAGTGTCTTGTAACTTTACCAGGCACATTAAAAGCAATTTTGGACAAAAGATCCGGGCAGTCAACCCTGCCATTCAGTATGTTTAAAATATAAATGATATCGGCTATCTCTCTACGTGTAACTAGAGGAAGCATGTGAAACTTAGCACATAGTTTTAGATAGTTGTCCGTACTGTAATCGAGTTTTAATCGGTAACACAAATATTTTATAAATTTCTTTTGAACATTTTCAATGCGGGATATGTAGGTGACATACCTAGGATTCCATACTTGACTAGCATATTCTAATATGCTGCGTACAAAAGTGCAGTATAAGATCTTGAAGGTTTTAACCTGAGTGAAGCTATATGACGTCCGCATGACAAATCCCAATGCTTGAAAGGCTTTACTTGTAATTTGTTCTATATGGTCCTGAAAAAGCAATTTGGAGTCGTGAATAACTCCAAGGTCACGTAATGAAGAACATCTTTGAAGTTGAATTCCATTTAAAAAATATTCAGATGGAGTTATATTAATTTTTCTGCTGAAAGTAACAACTGAGCATTTAGATGGGTTGAGATCTAGTTTATTTAAGCTACAGTAATCAGATAGCCGATTCAAGTCACTTTGGAGTGCATGAACATCAGCAATGTTTGTGATGGCCGAGAAAATCTTCATGTCGTCCGCAAAGCACAATAATTGTGAATAACAGAAGCATTGATCTATGTCATTCACAAATATTAGGAATAACAAAGGTCCTAGCAATGATCCCTGAGGAACCCCACTAGGCACCAGAACCCAACTAGAGATGTAATTATTAACTACAACTGCTTGAGAGCGGTTAGATATATGTAAGAAGAGAACCATCTTAGTAAGTCTCCTTGTATGCCAATGTGCTTTAACTTGTAAATTAGCATGTTGTGATCAATTCTATCAAAGCATTTGGAATAGTCAGTGTAAACGACATCGACCTGGCTCCCCCTACTCATGGATTCAGATATGTATTCATTCAGAATTACAAGATTAGATGTTGTTGAGCGTCCCTTTAAGAATCCATGTTGGAAAGTACTAAAACTGTTTTTCAACGCTGCATATAATTGGTTATATACATTTTTTTCAAATACCTTTGCTAATGTACACAGTTTAGAAATTGGTCTATAGTTGGTAACTTCTGTTTTACTACCTTTCTTATGAATTGGGGTGACATAGGCAGACTTCCAAATGGCTGGCACAGAGCACTCAGAGAGTGATTTGTCATAGAGTATGGCTACAGGTACTGAAATACTATCGGCACACCTAACTAATAAAATGGGAGGTATTTCATCAGGCCCCGCAGACTTGTTAAGATCTAGAGTTTTTAGAATTTTAACTAGTTCCGTAACATTTGTATGTATGTTACAAATGTTCGAAATTGAATTATTATAACATGGGCGAGGTCTTATTGTAGGTGAAGATGAAGGTTGCAAAAATGTTGAATAAAAATAGTTCGAGAAAACATTACATATACCTTCACCGTTTGTCGCTATTAGATTACCATATTTCACCGAGCTTGGTATACTGGACGACTTCCGCCTTGATTTGATAAAGGTCCAAAAGTATTTAGGGTTGGTTTTGATGGAATTTTCAACAGAAGATATATAGTTTATGTAGCAGTCAATCTCAAGACGTTTTACTCTTTCTCTTAATAACTTATATGTTTCGAAATCTGACCTATTACCGTACTTTTTATATTTACGAAAGAATTTAAATTTTTCTTTTATGGATTTTTTTAACGCTGATGTGTACCATATAGGGAATTTATTTACGTAAGTTGAGTTAACTGACGGTACATGTTTACGAATAATTTGCTTAACGAGTACACAAAAACACTCGACCGCCTCATCGATACATTTAGACTTAAGCTCGGCATGCCAATCGATGCTCACAATTTCTTGATTAATGGCATCAAAATCACCCAATTCGAACTTATATGTTGTACGCGGAGCATATTTTAAGCATGGCAATTCATCACATTTTAACTTTATAATCAGCGCTTTATGGTAAGGGTCGATGGGCACTAACGGATCCTCACATTCAGAGACAAAAGGAAAATCATTAGACAAAACGAGATCTAATATTTTGTTATACACGTTACTTACATGATTATATTGCTTTAAGTTGTGGGTATTCAACGAATCTATTAGCGAGTACTCGTCAATTGACTTTGTATTACTAGGTAATACATAATACACGATTAGAATCAATGCGCTGCCATGATATTCCACTAAGGTTAAAAACATAGTACTGTTACTAACATAACCTAACATACTATTGCGCGAGCGAAGCGGCGGGCACAAACTAGTTAACCAATATAACAACCACACTCAGCACCACATATAACAAACATTTGTAATTTGCGATTGAAAATGAGGCTACGAGTTTCATGTCTTTTTCTCATGCGAGCTCTACTCTTTACTCTTTATTATAATAGTTTATTATTAATATACCTATAAGTAATGCAGAGGGTCTCGGGTTCGAACTCACGTCGCACACCTCCGACTTTCGGAGGTTATATGACTTTTCGAAATTATGTGCGTATTGATTGACAATTATCGCCTGCTCCGTGCCTCGGAGAGCACGTTAAGCCGTCGGTCCCGGCTGCCATGAACATCTATGGCAGTCGTTATTGGGAAAGTCAGTACCAGTACAGTCTAATATCCTGACATTGGTCTAGCCTTAGGGTATCCTTAGCTTTCGGGTTGCGAATGTCAGGTGGCAGCCGCTCCGTGTAAAAACTGATATCCAGTCAAACCCGGTTAGACTAAAAAAGCCGACCCAAAGTGACTTGGGAATAATTAAGGCTAGGGAGAAGAAAGAAGTTAATTGACGTCAATCTGGACACACAGACACTTTTAGGGACACGTGTCCCAAAGTGTTTATATGTTTTATGTATAATGATGATTTTAAATAAAGTTTATTAATGTTGACTACTTTTGTATCGAGACGCATTCAGAGAGTCAATGCATTCTTATATAATTTGAATGCAATTGTGCCCACGCTTATGACAAGTAAAAGTCCATTGTCCCTACCTGTTGTCCCTCTAGAACACTGGCGTGACTCTATGTTCTTAAGTATTATGTATAACCCAGCTATCCAACCAGCTAGTTTAATTCATCAATTACATAAGAATATGTAAAAAAGACATAAGTCACGTAAAAAACCTCAAATACAAAGAAAGAATAAACTATACCTTTCATTTTGCTCCATCTCAGCAATAGATTAAAACACAAGCAATATGTCTGCGCTGACAACAGAATTCTTTCGTTAATTAATTACTAATACGCGTGATAATACTTTATTCTGCGGTCTCGTAGCAAACCATTGATCAATAGCTTCTCGTATCTCCTAGCAACGTTACGTTTTCTATTGTGTGATCGATGATATAGATATTTCCGAATACGAAGATATTTATACTAATAATACAAATAGGTACAATTTGTTCGTTTATATAATATATAGAGTGTAATCTCTGCAACTAATAAACCTATTATAATATACTTTCACTAAAAGAAAGCTACAGTATCTCTGAGTAGCTTGGGCAATGTTTTACTGATATACCGCGCGATAAAATTTACTGGTATGGGTTGACTAGTAATAAAATAATAGTCTAGCTTAAACCAATTTGTGAATTCGGCTACCGAATCTACGGATCATACTCAAAATAAACAGAAGGAGTTTGAGTGGCTAGACTTTACTAGCAAGTATTGTTTATCACCTCTGCACGATCCTTGAAGTTTTCGATAAGAGTTTGAAAATTAGAATTATAGCTCAGCTCTAAAACTTAACGCAACAATCAGAGATATTTCTTTTAATCATTTCTGTAGTGGCTCCTTAGTGAAGAAAGTTTTATGACAATCTTTACTAAAAGAGTCATTTAAGAAATCATTGTGTATCTATGAGTGCGCCTGTTACTTAGTATTATTGGCATGTAGTTATAAATAAGACCAATTTGTAACAGCGTAGAGTTTCAAACACTGCATTAGGTACGAATTCCTATGCAAACATTAAGGCAGTAAGTCTTTGTATCGGCACCTGATTTGTATTTCAAATTACACCCACATGTAAATTATATTTGGAAGCAACGCGTATGCAAACATGCATGTCTGAGACTTTTTATCAATCCATACCGGATTGAAGTGTGAGTGGAAACGTTTTGGAATTCAGATCAGTTAAATATTTACATAGATATGTACTATTGTAAATAATCTGATTAATATTCATCCTTGTACATTATATTCATATTCAACTGAGACTTCAATTATATCAGTATTCTGAGAAACGATACTATATGCAGATATCGGATTAATGTAATTATGAAGCATGATTACAATAATTATTAATTATGACGCATGATGTTTACATTAATGTTGATTATAATAATTATAATCATCTCAAATAAACATCAAATATGCCAATACTGTGAGACTAAAACATGTAAGCTAATTGTATTTTAAACTTACTTTAATGGTAATGGCGCCGGAAAACTTGTGCACAGATTATTTTATTATGAATTGTATTATTAAAATCAGCTAATAAGTAGTGCAATAGGAAAGAGATAACTATAATTTGGGCATACGTAAAAGAGATAACTATAATTCGAACAATTGCAGTTTAAATATTTTGCTCGATATTTTGTTTTGTGACTTATATGTAGAAAAACGCTACAGTTGGGCCTTTTCTGAATCTTCATTTTGCTTGCGCTAGTAGCATATCTGAATATTACATATTCTATATTTAATATATAATATCTTTGATGTAAGCACTAGCTTTCGTCTTTATCTGCATGAGAGACGTCGTTTATGTAGATTAGCCAAGGCGCAACATCTCCGGTATTATTGAACATCTTTATATATATAATTCTACTGTACGTGTGTATGTCACTGAACTCTTCCTAAACGGCTGGACCGATTTTGATGAAAAAATTGTGTGTGTTCATGTGGATTCGAGGATGGTTTAGATTTGGGTTTTTTTTTAGTTTTTATTTCGTGTGTACAGGACTACGTCTGTCGGGACAGCTAGTAATTATATAAAACGCCATAGTGTTAAAAATGCATCGAATCTATTAAGTGGGTTTTGCGTAATGTTGGAATAGAGTGATAGTCCCGTATCACCAGACGTACGTCAATTTAGCAAAGCTGCATTTTGTAAAAGTTGATGCAATATATGTATAATAACGTATGCGATATGCATGCGTGGTTTATCAACCAGCTCCAATGTTTACCAGCCAGGCCTATTAGCTAAAAAAGTGTTCCACTGTCAAACTAGCGGGTGTGCATAAGTTGTCGACCTACATACTACGCGTCCTATCTTTTATTTTCTTTTGTTATTGTATTATTATAAACAAGCTTTAGCGGCTTCACTCGCTTGGAAACAGATTTTTTTACTGCATAATTATAATAATAATAATAATAATAATAATATAATATAATAATTGGTTCCTTATGTCCTTTTTGTACTCCTGACAAGGTGTATACGAAATTTTATGATAACCGTTCAAGCAGTAAAGGCGTGTATGGGTAACAAATAAACAATCAAATAAATAAACAAACAAATAACTTTCACATTCGCATTTATAATATTAGTTAGGATGCGAATATGAGTTTGTTTGTGTGTTATTTACGTTTGCACGCTACCTACTCGACCGATCATCATGAAATTTCGCTTACAAGTTGTCAGGGGTACAGAAAAGGACATAGTGTACATTTCATCCACAAAAAGTATTGTTACCGGGCGAAGCCGAGGGCAAAAGCTAGTTTACTATGAAACATTAGGATAAATAGACAGATATACAGAAAGGCAAAATCTAAATCCTAATGTTTTTAATTCTGATCCCTCCAAACAGAATTAGTTAATAAGTCCTTTTATAGTTATAGAGACATAGCATCGCAGTTTCAGTTCCTTCATACCCTTAGATAAAACACTTACAGCTAGGTATATTAAACAGTTAAATCGCATAGGTAATCAAGAAACACTGGAACATCGTACTTGAAAGTGTTTTCTTAAGGTACTACTAAATTTTATAGGATTATCTTGCGTTTTCTTGGCGTTACTAGACTATTTATTTTAATGCTATAAGAGTGTGTCGTGTGAAGTCTAGTGGAAGATCGTTGTAGTGCTAAGTTAGTAGTCAGCGTACATCTTAATCAACAACTTGCTGGGTATTTTAAATAGAATAGGGCCTTAAAAAACACATAGTATTGTAGGAAAGTTTTGAATAAATTAAATTTTAAATGTATTAATAGATTTTTCCTGTTAATGTTTAGATCGGAATCGGTCAAGTAGTTAAGGCGTTAAAGTGTAACAAACAAACTTACATTCGCATTTATAAGATTAAGTTAGAAAGTTAGGATGGTTATGTGTGCGCAACGGTAATGGATTCCACTGCTGTGCAATGTGCATGAAGTCTTGGGTTCGATGTCGGGGTCGAGTAGTGTTATTGTGTTTTCCTGTCAAGGAATTTATAATTCATGGAGTTTGGAATTGTGCCCGGTAAACGGCAATTGGCTCGCCAATTATTACTTGGCACCTAAAACATACTTACTGATTTTGGTTTGGTTGTTTGTAAGGATTTAACTCAAAATATATGTACTCAATCAATTAAAAAATCTTTCTCCTTCATTAGAATGTATGTATATAATCACCGAGTAACATAGCCGATATTTTTTTAAAGTAGTGTTTCTAACAAACCCTAATCTAACTTAACCTACTTTTTCGCGAGCTAAGCCACGGGCAAAAGCTAATATAGGTATCGTTGCATATTACTTCGGGGATATAGGCATGAGATTGGGTATACTGCATGTAATATATATGTAAATATACAAAGCTGTTTATAACAGTATAAACAATTTTATAAAATGTCTGGTGACCTCTGCTCTAAAGCTTTTATTATACGCTCAACCAAGATTTTTAGGTGAATTTACACTTCACAGATAATTAAAACCTTATATTATATTAATTTTGTATCCTCGTTGGTCGCGAAGAATAAGCTTGCAACCGACCGTGGAGTTCTGAGGTTCCACGCCCGCATCAAACAAAGCGTGTTTAGACTTTTCTGTTAGTTAAATTATCTGTAATACAGCATGAAGTCTAAAAATATAGATATAGACGTAACTAGGGGCTTTTTTAGACTCTATGCTGCACATCTGCTATTACATGGTATTGTAAATAATAATAATAATAATAATATTCTATCACATACACACAACATCATCTAGCCCAAACTAAGCAAAGCTTGTTATGGGTACTAGACATATTGTACATAGAAACACCCAGACCAAGACAAACATCCATTCATGCACACAAATGTTTGACTTGTGCGGGAATCGAACCCGCGACCTCAGGCGTGGCAGTCGGTTACACTAACCACTACGCCATCGAGTCGTCGAAATGTAATACATCTGTTTCTACCCTCTTGGCGATTTAGGACAATATACATCAATAGACCCGCTCACAGCTGCGGGTCTGTTCATCCAGTTTGTCTATGTATGTTATATTATTATTTATAGATTTACGGACACACTTGCCAGAAGGATGGACAGACCTGTAAATACCGTCATCATATTGAGTGTGTATTGCTGATTGAAGTGGACTTACGGAATAAGGGTCAATATTCTGGATTCAAATAATTTTGTATGGCTATCTAAATGCCAATTCTGATAATAAAATATGTTCTAAATATGGTTTCGACGTAGTCTACTGAAGTCAAATGTAAACTAGAAAGTAGCGAAAAATTTTTACGTCTGAAATGTAATTTATGTTCACATTCGACGTTTATTTTAATTCTAGAACATACTATTTATGATATTTATGACACTGAACGTACTGAGACGAGATCGAAACTCCATTTTGAATAGTTAGTATAACGAGAATTGGCTTGACCTGACTTGCCTTCATAATGTTTCTATGAATAGGTGAACGTTATAATTATATTTCTGAGAACATTATGGAGAAGGTTTCCCCAAGATGTCTTTCCTCAATGTTAAAGTGCGCGATAATTAACGATTTAATACGTACATCATTTTGAGAATTCAGAGATGCGCGCTATGGGATCATAATCGAAATTTATACGTAGCAGTTCTACTATCTTCTACTAATCTATACTTATAAGAATAAAATATATAGCAACTAGATTTTGCCCGCGGCTTCGCTTGCGTAAATGTAGGTTAGGTAAGATTAGTAACAGTATTTTTCTAGATGAAGGGTCCTTTTTTGTAGCCCTGACAATTATGTATGCAAAATAAAACAAGTATGCAACATTTCATAATTATCAGTCTAATAGTTAAGGCGTGAAAGCGTAACAAACAAACAAACAAACAAATTCACATTCGCATTTATTATATTAGTCAGGATTCTATAAATTATACATAGGTATAAGAAATAATCTTTATTAATGTATTATTTATGGAACAAAGGCGCCTGAACGAAAATGTCTGCAATCAAAAACAAGTGGCTAAAGAATTTTTCGCAGCCATAGCTTAAGGCGCTGAGTGCTGATAATACATGAACAGCAATTACTGTTTTGATAATATTAAGATACATAATATTTTATAAACTATTCCACTTATTTGGCACAGGTCTCACAGTAAAGTTTATAATAATGCATAATGAAGTCGTAGACTACCATACTTGTATGGTAATCTAAACTAATATTATAAAGAGGAAACATTTGTGTTATTGTATGTATGTTTGTAATGTTTTCACACAAAAACTATTGGACCGATTTCAAAAATTCTTTCACCATTATATAGCTGCATCTTCACTGAGTGACATAGGCTACATAACATTTAAAAACAAATAGTGATCTTTAATAAAAATGCAATAATATAACCCAAGGTGTGGAAAAATTAGTCATAAAAAATCTGTCATCACGTGCGCTGCGGAAACTATTGATTATATAGAACAAAAAAATACTCTACAGTATTATAGAACGTATCAATATCTACAAAAAAGTCCGCGATACTAATATGTCCAACTACTGTAGTTATGCTACTATAACTACTTTTTTACATTTTAAATGTTGATAAAAGTGCCGACAATAATCAAACCATATTATTCATACCTCTGCATTAATCCTTATCCCATTAAATGATATTTTATTAAAGACCGTTTCAAAACCCGTAAACTGCTTTTTAAATTATTAAAATCGGACATTTCATTCAAAAGATATAATTCTTTAGATATAGTAGGTAGTTTCTAAATATTAGTATATATACAATAGCTAACTACACCTATATAGGTGTAGTTAGACTTATTAATTTCTTTAGTTGTAGTTTTATATATTAAAATTAGATAACAAATTAAAAGTAGGTATTGGGTAATAAGGAACGTCATATAACAAAAAAAAAGGGGTACATATGTATGTTTATCCATTGCCTAGTACCCATAGTACAAGCTCTGCTTAGTTTGGGCTAGACGGTGTTGTGTGTATGTGATAGAATATATATTTCGACGATTTTGTAAGATCGCTTAAAACAAACTGCTTTTAAAATTAAAGGATAAGGATTTTACCGAGGTAAATAGTAGTAAATTTTAACAATAGTAGTTTAATCGTTTCAAAGTTATGTATCAAAGTGTTTTAAAATAAACAACGCGATAAAATCCGATTAAAGTAATTTTATTTCAATTTATAACATTCGCACAAACGGAAGATTCTATTCGGATATTGTTATGAAAATCTTTGGTTTTAATGCAAATCGTGTTGTTTAAATCATCGTACATTAGCCTATTCTCCATCAATCATCACTTGAACGTCCCCGTGACGTATTATTGTGTGGATATGTTACAGTGTTGAGCGAAACCTGGAAATACTGATAACGTTAGATCGCACGCATTGCACGTCACAATTAGTTGATTGTCAATAGGCTAATCAACTGGCTGAGCTAAAGCTCTGCGAACGTACAGGTTGTCCACGCCGGAGCAGTCTAATCCGGCTTGCTACTTTCAAATATGGAAGATATAGATTTTGTTTTACTGATAGCGCATTAGGAGAGTGGTCACCATGTAAACTGCCCGTGCAGTGTGTACACCCTAAGTGTTCGTAGAGTTAAGGATCTGAGTGTATTTTGTGTTATAGCTCAATGTATTTAAATCTATTATTCATGAATACTTAAGACTGCGCCGAGCAAAATGTGCCAAAATAGGTGGTCACAGTTAAGTGAATAAAATCAATACTTTTTGTTTAATACCAATATAATATACATTTACCATAACAATGAATGTGTTTACAATTACTCCGTGTAAAAAACTTAAAATAATTAATATTTTCGCCTACAAAACTATGTAAATATGCACGAAAAATGCAAACTCGTAAGCTCGTGTTACGTGATTTTAGATTATAACAGTAGAAATCTATCCTATTTTACAGCTTAAACGAAACATAAATAGTTATATTACAATTTGTCCGTCCCAAATATTTAAGTTCTTGGTTGACAATAAAGATACATACTTATCAAAAAAGCACTTTAATTCCTCCATACAATTTTACTAGGCGGCCGCGCGCCGATTTGGTATGCGCCGCACGAGCTCTGTCATTATTTGTCTTACGCTCGGCGCAGTCTTAAGCTGTCAATTTTAGAATGCTAGACATAATTGTAAACCTATTGTGTCTGGCCGCCGGTGTGCCACTTCCACTCAATAGGTTGATATCTATACTAATATTATAAATCTGAAGAGTTTGTTTGTTTGGTTAAACGTGTTAATCTCAGGAACTACTGATCCGAATTGAAAAATATTTTAGTGTTGGATAGCCCATTTATCGAGAAAGGCTATAGGCTATATAACATCACGCTACGATTAATAGCAGCGGAGCATCAATAAAAATGTTGCAAAACGGGGAAAATTCTCTTATGTGAAGCAGACAAAGTTGCGCGGGTCCGCTAGTTGAAAATATGCATCCTTACGTAGACAACTATCAACATTCTCTATTTCGAAGCGACATTTCAATATTTCATTTATTGTAGTTTAAAAAGTAACACGTAAGAATTTCAAAGATTAGTGACTAGTATACCTATTCTCTACCTACCCCCTCTCGGAGGTTTAGGACTATGCATGTATGTGTATATAAGCTTAATCAAAACACGTTAATTACATTTTATCAAACAGTTCATGTAAACAAACATACAAACATCACACGAATAATAGATATAGTATATAGCAAATAATGCACCATGCTTTTTTTTTATATATCAAGCATTACATAATACTCATATTAGCTTTTGCTTACGACTATGAACGCATGTCAAAAAGGAAGGTCAGCCTTATTTTATGTAAATTCACTTGCTAAATCAGCGATTTAAATCTCTGGCTTAAATCACCCCCCGCATAGTCTTTTGTATTTATGTATATGTAAATTTACGATTGGTTCGACCATTGCAAGAATAAGATCGTACAGCTAGATAAACAGATTGACAGACAAAAATGAGAGCAAATAAGCGTCAGCGCTTAATAAAAGGCATTTATTTTGAATTTAAAGGAACGCACTTTATTTGTGGCTAAAGGTATGTATATAAAGCGTATAACAGGAAGGTATGATCATTCTTTGGGTTCGTAATGTATATCTGACTAGCTGTGCCCCGGTTTCACCAGCGTAAGTCCTAATTGCTAATCCAGGTCTCTAGCTATCTACATGCCCAGTTTCATCGCAATCGGTTCTGTAGTTTTTGCGTGAAAGAGTAACCAGCATCCATCCATCCATCCAATCTCACAAACTTTAACATTTATAATATCAGTAGGATAATGTCTTCGGATTTATAAGGCCCGGTTTTCCATTGTACAATCATACATATTATATGACACTTAAATACGACCACACCTTTCTGTTACACGCTGTAGATATAAGTAGATAGTATAAAAAATATAGATAGTTATAAATGTAAATAAACAGAGTTAATGTTAAAATGTAACGTATGAAGGTACCTTTCTACCGGCGCGGTGAAAGGATTTTCCGGGCCGATCGCGGTGTTCTCTAGATTACTTTCACGTAATATATTGTGGCTTTTTATTATAGAGCTAGTAAGTGCGTACAATTTTCGGGTAAAAGTAATTCTCAAGACTATTCCAAAAGTACCTGCGTATGACAGATGTTTGAATGACTAGCAGCTATGTTTTATTATATTATATTTTTATTATCTACATATAAATAGCCAAAGACAAAATATTTAAGTATCAAGTACCATTTTCGCCTATGTTTGCCAACAGATTTTCTTTGCTTTTTGTTTAGAAGCTATTGACGAGCTTTAGTGTTAGCAATTTAAACAACAGAATTTTTTTTAGTGTTGGCTTTCTTTAGTGTAATAAACAATTTTCTTTTTTCCTATATATTAAATTCATATATGCTCTCTTTTTATTTTGGTAATGATTATGGTCTAATTTTAACCACTGGACAAAAACTATTTGTTTAAATTAAACAACGTGACTAAAAGACCGGATCTCAAAAAGAGCCGTGTACGGATCTCACAACTGCACAAAACCATGTCAAAATCCATTGACAAAATAGACAGGCAGGCAATAATTGGTACCCTGTTGCTATCCCGCGATAAACACAATAGAAACTACTTATATTGATGTTTATGTTATAGAATTAATTGGACAGGAAACCTGTTAAAAAGAATTGCTTTAGGTCTAAACATCGCAAAATATTACAGGGTTCCAATTCTTGTCTGTTTTTTCTAACATCTCGCAAAAAACACTAATTTGATTTTGGTATGGCTTTCACAGTTTCGTAACACCGGAGATATGGAGCTAATTCACGCAAAAGAAACCCCTAGCGAAATATTGTTAAGGTTCAGAAAGGCGTGAGAATACTGCATAGTATATGTGTATATGAGAATTATTTTGTAACAGAAATACTTAACGATAGCCTAGTAGGAGGCCGTTGGACTGCCACGCAAAGGTGTCGAGTTCGATCCCAAGAGACGCATCTCTCACTTTTATAAGTTATGTGCGTATTAAAATAATTAATTATCGCTTGCTTTAACGGCAAAAGAAAACATCGTGAGGGAACCTGTATGTTTGAGAATTCTACATAATGTTCTCATGGATATGTAAAGTCTGCCAACCTGCACTGGTCCAGCGTGGTGGGCTATGGCCTTACCCTTCTCACGCTGAGAAGACGCCAGCAGTGGGACAGTTTAATACAGGGCTGATATTATAATTATCTTACAGAAATATTTAACATCGACCTAATGTCTAATTAACATAGGTACAGTTTGTACGAGTTCACAAAAATAAAACACATTCACAATACACGTGTGCTTTTCTCTTTCCTGATACAGTGGTTTGATAAAAGATCAACGATGCGATCACTCCTGCTTGCCTGCGATATTAAAACTTATACAAACATGAACTATAAAGAAAAGCTGTTTCATTAGAATTTTAATATGAATCTTTAAAATATGTAGTGAACATACTGACACTGCCGTTCTGTTAATAACAAGTTTGCTTCAAAACTTTTAGTATTTTTAAAACATTTTAATATAGGTAACTTTGGGATTTTCGTTTAAAATATTCTTTTAAGAGTGAATTATTTGTCGTTGCCTTTGATTGTCTCGTGAAATTAGTTTCTGCTGTCGCTTATCGCTGATCGTACTCGTCACTTATAATGTTGGAACAACTACATGCTATTCATGACGGCATCTGACACATGATTAATGCAAGTATGAAGCTTAGTTCTAATCCCATTATTTATTTAAGTAATCAAAGAAATGGTCACGAAATGCTGAGCTAATGTAACATATAAACATCGTTGTATTAAGATACCGCATACCACGAAACATATTTAAAATTTGATCTAGTGTTAGATAGAGCTGTGTGCTTTGATCGCTTTATTGATATAGTACATAAGACTATATGAGTAATGCAGGTTTTGTATTCGTGACAACACAACTAGGGATGCGGAATTATCAACATAAAAATCGAACTTTCAATTCATTCGAATTAATCATAAATTGATCTCATATCTTACATCATCTGTCTAATAACTTTCGCGAATGGTGTTCGTAATTGTTCAAACTTATACTGTTGTATTCACGAAGACATTTATTTTGTTTCCGAGTAGTTTGCTACCCGACAAGGGTCTTTATTCATATATAATGCGAGAACAATCGCGTAAGTTTCTCGCAATTATATCCTCACTAGCTATCACTTGTAGCTTTTACCTTATGACATATCGAAAATTATATTCAAAACCCACTTATAGATCCATACTTTCATTGTTACATAACCATGTACATACGTTGATTTACGTATAGGTTTCCGTGCCTCGGAGAGCATGTTAAGCCGTCGGTTCCGGCTGCCATGAACATCTGTGGCAGTCGTTATTGGGAGAGTGTCGACGCAAAAGATCCCACTGGGTCGAAGTGTCGCCAGTCTGCACTGACTGGCCCCCACATAAGATAAGATGGGTACGTATAGGTTATTGGCTTGTGTTTTATCCTGCCTAATATACATAATATAAATGTGAATGTAAGTTTGTTTGTTTGTTATGCTTTCACGCCTTAACTACTAGACCGATCATCGTGAAATTTTGTATACACGTTGTCAGGGGAACAGAAAAGGACATAGAATACCTAATATCTAGAAAAAAAACTGTCATTAACCTAACCTGGCCTATGTTTCTACGGGCGTAGCCGCGGGCAAAATATAGTAGTTATTCTTATAATTTATTGCATTATAGGCTTAGCAGCATAGACTACGGAACTGTGCCCAGTAGGCAAGAATAGGCTGGTTTCCTATACTTAAAGTCCTAAAAATATAACCTAGTGAAATGTGGTAGTTAATACATTACTGGCAGCTGAATCATAAATAGGTAATATTATAAATGCGAATGCGAGTTTGTTTGTTCGCCATCTACTTGACTGATTATTATGAAATTTCGCATACATGTTGTCAGGGCAAAGAAGAGGGAGTGTAGTAGAGAGTTGTCAGAAAACTGTTCCAACCTAACCTAACCTACATTTCTGCGAGGAAAAGCCGCGGGCAAAATCTAGTATTCTTACAATTTACTGCACCGTAGGCTTAGTAGCATAGACTACGGAACTGTGCCCAGTAGGCAAGAATAGGCCGGTTTCCTTTATTTAAAGACCTAAAAATATAGCCTACCGAAATGTGGTATTACACTTTTGCCAGCGAAATTATAACTAATATTATAAATGCGAATGTTAGTTTGTCTGTTTGTTCGCCTTAACTACTCGATCGATGTTCATGAAATTTTATATACATGTTGTCAAGGGAACAGAAAAAGACATAAGATACCTTTCATCCAGAAGAAGAAACTGTTACTAAACCTAACCTATATTTATGCGAGCGAAACGGCGGGCAAACTCTAGCGTTATATAATTTACATACATACCTTTGTATCTATATCTTTCGCAAAGCAAAGCGGTATTAAACCTATATTTTGTCATTGAAATTAAATTACTTTATACGGATTTTATCGCAGTTCATTTGTAAACACTATATTTAGATAAATTTGAAAACTGTTAAACAATTTCTATTGTTAAATAATTAAACTATTTACACTTTTCCCGACGTTTCGTTTACCTTTCGCCAGCCATGGCACGGAATGACTAAGATGGTGGTTGTCTCATTGTCTAGAAGTGCCGTTATTGCAAAGTACCCGAACATAATTTAATAATAATTGGTGTTCTTATTTACGCAGAATGATGAGGTCTGGCTATGTTTGTATGTCTAAATAGTTCATTAATTTAAATATAATGATAGCAGTTTAACAGTTTTTAAAATTAACTAAATGCAGTGTTTTTAAATAATATAAATGTAAAAAAGCTATACAAAATAATTTAATTACAATATGTAACATTCGCGTAAACTTAAGACAATACCATATTTTGCCAGCTACTTTTCAATATCATTGCGTGAGCCTAAGTTGTAACCCAAATTTAATTATAGTCTGCTATTACTCATATTAATAGTCAATAAAACTTTTAAGAATGCGAAAATTGAACTTGGATCCTCGCGATTAGGTAAAGGAAGGCTACAAAACCATAGATGTCTGTTCAAAATAGCATAGTATAATCACAGTTAAACTTAAGTTTATTAACATTGTCTGCTAACGAGCGCACTTGAATAATCGCGGGGAGAAGAAGGGGTTGCGGAATAAGAGGGCCGAGAAAAGTACCGCCTAACCACATGATTAAATGTTACTTTCTGACACTGTCAACCACGTTGACACATTCACAGACTTCAGGAGTTAGCATAGGTAGAATGTGGTATGGTGGTTATGATTATTAGGTCCTTTAACGTTGACAACGAACCAACACTATCATATTATAATCCTAACACCTAACTAATATTATAATGCAAATGTGAGGTTGATGTTTGTTACGCTTTCACGCGTTTATGACTAAACTAATCGAATGATCATCATCAAATTTCGGAAACACATTGTCAGAGGTACAGAAAATTACATAGGATACCTTTCATCGAAGAAAAGTATTTTTGTCGAGGGATAGATACGTATTGACAAAATCTAGATTAACATGAGCTAAGCCGCGGGAAAATCTAGCAAAAATATTTATTAATAATAATAATAATAATAATAATAATATATTTATTTGCTTAAAACATGGTATACAAAGATGTTATGTTACAATATAGTTCTAACATGTTTGGCTAAAAAGCATGCAAAAAATTGTGAACATTACGAACTATAATTTATGCTCAAGAAATTCCTTAATACTATAAAAATTATTTTGATTCAGCCATTCGTATAGTTTAATTTTAAGCAGTCTGCAATTTAAAGTCTTTAGATGCACTGGTAATTTATTATAAATTCGTACACACATAGCCAGGCAGCTCTTATTATATTTTGTCAATCGAGGGATCACACCTAGAACAAGTCTATTTTTATCACGTCGATTGCGAGAACTTACATCTTCGGCTGTTTTGAACATGTCTTTATGTTTACGTACAAACATACACACTTCGTATACATATAATGACGGAAGCGGTAGCAAGCCAAGCCTTTTGAAAATAGGTTGACATGATTCGTCAGGTGCAATCCCGTATATATATTAGTTGATCTTTTTACTAACCATAGTGGTAGACGAGCTAGCGGTCACCCTATGGTAAGCGGTACTCATAGATATGGCTTGTTTTAATTTAATTAAATAAGCAACTGAAAATGTTGCTAATGTTTCCTACATGTAAAAGTGACACAAACAAAGACAACTTTGTACATACACAAGTAACCCGCTGCCTACAGTATACCATAAGGTGGTAAACACTACACGGTCTACCCGGTAAGTAGTTACCATAGATTATAGCCACAGGATTTATTAAAATTTACTAAATGCTAAAATGTCTTCAATTCTGTGTCGCGGAGGACTTAAAACATGCTAATAACAAACACAAAGAATATCCTGAGCCGAAACCATAATTAATGGATCATACAAATGATTGTTCAGTGTGGAATTCGAACCCACAATACTCAGGGCAGCATGGATATTGCGACCCCCTGCTGGCTGCGCCACTCATGCAGTCAAACGTACCTCATGCATATAATATTGAAGACAAATAAATTTATGTTGAGCTGCTGTAGTTGTTCGGGTATCCAAAACTTTAACGAAGACTTGGTTGGCGTACTGAATGTAGTGAAACCTGTGTTTTGCTTTTTACTAGCAAAATCGGTTATCAGTCATACATAAGGCATACGCCTTATGTATGACTGATAACCGATTGACCATGACCATATGGTCATGTTGTCCCTGGAAAAGCAAGAAAACACGACCGTATTTCTTTGTCTTCTAAATCACTACAGGTTACGTTAACCGCTGACTATCAGGCCAACTGTATGCATATGTATTACCTTATTAGTGGGCAACGGAACGAATGAATGAGTGAGGTAAGAGAATGCAGATATTGGATAGGGATTCAAATTATTAATAAAAGTGATTTCAGTGGTCACCTTACCAAAACCAATGCACGTTGTGATGCCGCTAAAGGCTTTCGCACGGGATAATAAAATTGTGTGGTCCACAAATAGTTTCATGTCCTTTATATAATATTTCATAGTTTGCCCGCGACGTAATAGAATAGCGGTAGTGTTACGTTGCGTTCTATAAGCAGTATAGTTGTTTTACTCCTGTTTTAGTTGTGTCTCTCAAATATAATATAATAAAATTGGGAGTTTGAGTTTATGATATTATTAAAAGACCTTCAGTATTAGGAAATTCCTCTAAGACCTTTGCAACTCTTTGAAAAACAATAGTGACTACCTACACATTTAGAGTGACAAAATTACAGTAGGTAGGTACAATATATTATATTCTAGACCAGTATATTACTTCTGCAAAAACCCTTGAAAAAGACACTGGAAGAATTAAGGTTTTTGGTTTATTGCGGTAGTGGTTATAAAACATAAACTAAACATATATTATTTTTCTTCGTGACACGAATTCAGACAGAGGACTGCCGTCAAACGAGATTATACTAAGTGGTACGATAACCTCTTTTGTTTTACCCTTAGGTTTAACAGTTTATTTCTGTCTGCTATTTCACTCTGGACTAATCTCCATTAGTGTTGAAGTAAATCTGCTCAAACTTCATAATCTAATAACTTTCGGTCATGCTTTCTGTTATTTTATTGATGGATGATACATACCTGCAGAAATAAAATTAAAGAGATCTTTTCTCTAGGGGTAACCCAATGAAGTTGAGTTTCGAAGTAAGTGGAATATTATTGACTTATAGTTACAAGAGCCTCTTAATATCAATAAATGTTTAACAGATCATGTTTTATCGAAATCTCTTTTAAATCAATACTTGCGTAAGATGGATAGTTTTATTTTTAGAAGACGAAGGAGCGACTCCTCTCTTCTTATATTCATTTCCCCAGTAAAGGTTTCTTTTAATATGTATTTGTGCGTGATGAAAATTTGGAATACAGAGCTGACCGGACCAAACCTGAGCATCTTAAGAGCCTCTTGGTAATTTATCGTTAAGGAGGACTAAGCCATTAAAATCATAAATATATATCTATATATATAAAACTCTTCCGTTACTGAGTGACTGACAGACAACGCACAGCCGAAACTACTGAACGCAAGAAGCTGAAATTTGGCATGTATGTTCCTTGGAGAGTGTAGGGGAGCACTAAGAGGATTTCTGGAAAATCGACCCCGAAGGGGGTGAAAGGGATGAAACCCGATATTGACACGGGAACGGGACTTACGCGGGTGAAACCGCGGGAAAACTACTAGTAGCTAATAAAATACTGGTATTAACTTGACCATGTTCGATATTTACATATATATATAAATACTTACCTACTTGAAAGGCGTTAAAGCAAACTAAGCCCTAACATACAAACAAATACCGCCTAAATAATCTAGTGACGTAAACGTAAACGCATACAGTGTAAATGCCAAAGATAAGTATATAAAGAATGATCAGCGGCGGACAGACACAATAAGTTTTCAATAATGTCTGGTATTACAAAAATAGACAGGTTAAAACATTTTGTATGTTAAGGTTAAATGTGAATTACAAACAAGGACATATATCATCCAGGAATTGAAACCAATTAATTTTAAGTCACTTTAGTAGCCACTTTGCCAATTAAGCAATTCATGGTCCTATGTTAGGGATTAACTATGATAAGGTTCAATATTAGGTACCCTAGTTTAAGTACTTTTAAACGTACATAGTCTGACGTATATTTCGCGGGGGGGCAGGCAGAGACTACGGAGTTCAACTTGCTACTATTATATGCCAATACTATACCTCTCTTTATTCCCTTTAATTATATTCTTCATGAACGATCGTCTGTCTAGATAACTCTTAAATTTTCTCCATAATTTCGCCAATATTATCAGAAAATATCATCCTATCAGATATTACAGAAATTTTATGTACCTACCGCCTCAAAATTTGGATTTCTGCTGGGTAGACGGCAATTTACTCACCTCTCGTTACGTGGGCTTTTAAATGTAGGCGGAATGTGGGTGAGTTCATGGAAATGTGCCAAAGGATACACCTCTGCTTAACGCTTCGATAATATACTAGCGTAATGTTATGTAATGTCACATGTAACGTCCATGTCTTACGACATTTTGGTGCCGTGCGCGTATTGAACTGATTACCAGTACTAGTTTTAAACTCAATGGGACACCTTAGTTATCAGCAGACCGATCCCTCATGACCCATGTCGAAAATAAAATCACCTGTATAACCGTTAATAAACGAGTATTTAATCATTACCTATAAGACTTAGGTTATGCTACGCAATGCCCGTACATATGATGTTATTGTAAAACCTAGTTGCCCCGCATTCATATAATTATAAATGGTATAGGAATGCATTAGTCGCAAGCGAATATATTTAAAGTGTTTTTCTAAACCTTCTGCCTAATGCCTGGCATGCTTTGTAATATTCTACTTACTTACAATTATTAAGTATTTTTCGACAGTACCGTTTACGATGAAACTTCGTTTAAGTATGTTAAGTAGGCAGTACGCGCGTCTGCGTACAATTACTTAACAAAGTTTCATCTTAATCGGATGATTGGTATACAAATATGTTCGTAATAGGCAGACTAACATTTACTTTAGAGAATATGTTCTCTGAATTAATTATATTTATGTTAAGGATAGGTGTAATTTATTGAATCAGTTACCCGAATCCAGACAATTAAAAAGCGTCGTGTCTAAATCCCAGATTCCGAGTATACGCCTGGAGATAAGTGTATGAATATTAATGCTGCAATCGGTACGATAATAATATTTATATTTAAAACTTACCACATTTTCTTTCGTGCTCATCGGTGGTGTGGGCGATGCAGCTCTCTTACGGTGCCGAAAATGTGTTAAAGAGTAATGAAATCACGTGGCTCTCGAGGCGCCCGGTTTAAATTAAATCACGTTAATTATCGCTCGCAGACGAGCCCGGGGCCTTCGTCTCTTGGCTCCACGTTCACGACAAATATCTATCATGTTAACGTCTATGATATTAACTATTTGGGTAAAATTTAATACCTAAGGTACGGTCTTTGTAAGATACTACAAATATTCGGCGCATAGTATGGCACATATTCTCATATGTAGGTAGAAGGAGGTACGCCTGTTTCCAGAAGCAATAAGTAGGGAGTGTGACGTTTGATTTGTTACGGTGTTGACATGAACACCGTTTACAGCATATTTAATAGGACAGTTGACTTACATTTTTAAATTTTAAGTCATAGTTATATTACCCAACCCTTAAAATACAAAGAATTTAATTTTTCATTTCATTTCATCCATCATAAATGAAACAAGCTTTTCAAATTTGGTAGTTTTAAATGACAGAAAAAGGATACACTATAGAAGCTATGATGTGACCACTATTTACACGCAACTGTCTAAGGTAGATGACGGGATATTGATGGCGAATTTTTGTTATTTATCTTTGTATAATATTGAGGAGTTTTGAATGTATTATAATACGTAGAAATGTATTATTAAATCTATATTTTGGTCATGACTGCTCGCCACGAAAGTCTTATCAGTTTTAAAGACTGCTTTTTTAACTACATGTACATCGTAGCTGCATAGCTGACTAGACGGTGCAGCAGACACAATACTATGTGGGCAGCTTAATTTAAAACAAAGTTATTAAAATAAAAATGACGGACTGTTATAGTAAAGCTCCGTCCCTACGATTCCTCGTCATAACAACATTCTAAATAAAAAAACCTAATTACTGACTGTCAAAGGGTTGAGGCGGGTCTCAGCTCGGAAACTGATTGAGCTTTTTATTTAGAACGTTTCCATCAGTAAAGTTAATTGATACACACCTTCGAAAAATTATATAATAATTGCTCAGGCACTAGAAATTCCCATTATCGTACAGCATATCTTTGCCTCTGTACACAAATTTAATTATGGACACACGACGTGTAGATACTATATCAAAGACAATACGTCCCGTTATTTGCCAAAAGAGGAGCATCATAGGAATTTCAATCAACTACAATATTAATTTAACAAACCGGTACAGTACACTATGTGCCATCATAATGAAACACAAATTAATAAGTTAACGTTTTTATTGAACGTAATTTATAATGTATGAACTATTACATTTTCCTACCATTTATATGCTATAAGAGATCAATTTACTTTATAACATAAAAATACATATACGTTATCTACTCTGTACATATAAATTACGTAGAAACTAACAGTAAACGTCTATTACGCTCGCATGTAATAAGTATAATGAAAAAATAATTAAGTAATGGCATAGTGAACTTACGTCCGAACGTCTATTATACTATGGTATGCTCTACTCTATGGTGAATATTTGGCACAAATAAATATATAACAGAAAATATCTATGAAGTAAACACGAACATTCGTCGCGGTAACTTGGTTAAATAACATCCTAAGTAATAACAATTAACAAGCGTAGAAAAATACTATTATGGAAATACAATAGAGAGTTAAAATAGATGTTATCACCACAAACAAGGTATTACGACAACTCACGGGTGCGTGTCGAGCTGGATAACACACACGAATATCAATATACAAATAACATTCATTTATTTATCAACTGACAACAAGAAAAACTGCCGCAAAATCACCTTAGAGGTATATATTCTTACACTAACTTAAGTTAAATAGACTATATTTCCATAAAGACTCAAACAGAATAACACTTTAATAGGAAGCTGAACATGACTTATCTTGCATTTGTTGGAGGATACAAGTGGCTCATCCCTATATATCAAGTGCGGTCAAATTGAAAATCACAATAATAATAATAATAAGTAGATACCTACATCAATTTTAACCAGAAAGATATTTACCTGAACATGTAAGTTATAAGATTGTAACAGCAGAAATTAATATGAATTAGTTAAAGCGTAGTCGATGTTATGTAGAAGGGTGGTATAGAGGATAGTGTTGCCGTAATAGCTTGGTTCCAGCCAGTAGCAGCGACAGCGCGCAGGAAACAGAAATTAGTCAGTCGCTGGAAGCTCTAGTCGTCGTAGCGGGCCGGAGCGGCGTTAGCCCAGAAACCTAAACAGAAAACAAAACAACATTTTAAGAACATGTTTATGTACTCAACATGATCATTGGTCGAAGCCAATTAAATTATCTAACCTACCTATCCCATCAAACTCACTGAACAATAATATAACGAGCAGGTATTTAATCAATCAAGTTGTTGTTTGTCAACTGTGGTCGGGTCAAATCCCATGCGATGTTCTGATAATATTGGATCAAACTTATAACCGTTATCGTACTAATTGCTTACCAAGTTACAAGTGTCTTAACATAGAATACCGTCCAATTCATAATCGAACCAATTTATTAAACGGATTTCGGACAGATGTTTTAAAGATTATAATATTGTTTCCTCTCATTACAGCACTAAGTATTGGTATAATCATTTATATGTATACATATAATTATGTTATTAGCAACATTCCATTTCATTAACGTGGAAGTCAATAATACTAAACGTCTGTTTGTTACTAACTCCCTATTTTGTTATATCTGCCAACACAACGAAAAGTATCAACGAAAATCAAACGTAACTGTACTGAAAATTAGATGTTTTGCTAAAGTTGGATGGAAAAGAAAAACTTAGGAACTGTGTCAGACTTACAATATATCAACTGCTTATTATTCAGACGTTGCGTTGTTTAAGTCGTTTGAGTGAGACAAATTATACTAGTATTTGTAAGTGAACTATTGGAAACCATGCAGTTGTGTTTTGTAAGTTAACCACGTGCCAATGCGTGCACATATTGCTTCTTGACGGCACCGTATAATACAAGCAATGTGGGTACGCGTTCTTTCTAAATTATTGTTTCGTATACATACGTTATATAGATAATTCTGTACAAATTAAAATGATACCTCTCTTCACTCATGGTCGTAAACAACCATGAGTGTATAGAATAGTCTGATAGGATTCCGATCAGCCGTTTCGAGAAACCATTACTGCTATTTTTCGACACTCAAAATAATCAGATTTGTTGTACAAAAAAATGGCAAGCAAGCATATGGCCCATCGTATGGCAAGCATCTAACATAACCTTTATCGCTTGATATATCAGATAAAACTCGCCCGTTGTCGACCCTTCGGCAATATCATTCAAGATGGTATGAAAGAAGGAACGGGAGTGGTAGGTTTATGAACCGAGACACATAGTACCGATATTACGCTGATTTTTGTAGGAAGGTGGTACTTGCCCGGGTTATTTCATACTGTTATTGGCAAATACGGGTTATCGCGCTTAAGTTTATGGTTATAAATCTTGTTTAGGATAAGTGTAACTGTGAAAGGTTGTGCTAACTGTTAAGCCTGTGTTTAAAGCATCTCGAAACAGCTGATTGTGAATACTGTACCTAGTATATTGAAAGTAAGGATGAGGGTTTACATAAGAATGTGTGCCATAAACAAGCATTTTTTGCTTATTTCACTGTTTTATATTTTGTGCCATTTCTTTTTGTTTTGTTTTGCTCATAAGTAGTTAGGTTTGTTGATATTAGTTAAGTTGTATTTTACAATAGTAGCTTTTGTACATGTAAATAAATTGTATCACGTCTAAATAAGTAAAGGCTCAAATTGTTTTTACCTTTTGACCGCCACAGTCAAAAGGTAAAAACAATTTGAGCCATGTATACACATACATGACGACGCAAAATGTGTGCAGCACGCCACGGTCACGACTACATGACAAACTTAAAGGATGAAATCGTAGTTTGGCACCAAGAGCACGCTTTTGCTTATTTGACGTGGCGGTCATAGGGCTTATAAAGATTAATCCAACTTAAAAAGAATCTGTACCAACATACCTCGTTTGCCAACGTTTTGCAAGAAGAGTCGGTTGGCGACGGCCTGTCGTTGGTTGGCTTCGCGCATCTGCTTGCGGGCGACCTCTAGCAAGAGCCGCTGCCGCAGCACCTCCATGGGGTTGTTGATGGACAGCGACGGCATCTTGCGCTTCGGCCGCGCGCGTCCCTCGCGCACCTCCGACAGCCTCTGCGTCATCAGGCAACGGGCATACTTTATGTTTGGCAATTCGAACTTAGTAAGTAGGATTGTACTTAGTAAGTTTTATTGCGTGATTAATATTATAAATGTGAATGTGACTTTGTTTGTTTGCTGCGCTTTTACGCCTTATCTACTCGACCTTATTTAACATGAAATGCCGCATACCCGTCAGGGGTACAGAAAAGGACATAGACATAGAATTTTATCCGGAAAAAGGTTTTCCTACATGAGCAAAGCCTTGGGCAAGAGTTAGTATTTTATATAAAGATTACTGGAAATTTAGTTTACAAATTACTAGAAAACTCTTCCACCTTAACTAGAATGTTGTCGGACTGGATTTAGGTCGGTAGTGTTATGAGTGGGATTTGAATTAGTATAATTATCTTGCTAACTGTTGCAACTTTTCTACGGTCTCTCTTATAGTTAGATATCTAAATACCGTGCTAACTATTTTATACCCAAATTAATTTCGAAATTCATTGTGTCTGAAACAATTTAGCAAAAATTTTAAAGAAATGAATCTTATTTCAGATTAATTTAAATACCAGCGCGTTTTAAAAAGTAACTATGCTTAAAAGTAATTTCTTGCTACAGAATACGTAAACTCTGTTTCGCATCATGCATCTAATATCAAGAATTGTTATTATGAAGAAATTGTTAACGTTCTAAAGAGGATGTCAGTCTAACAAGTCAGAACTTAAAAAACTTTATTACAAAGTTCTCTATTGTGCTCACGGATGTATGTGATATATATATATGTATATATATATATATATATATATCACTACACATACTTTACAAATTATATGACTGTATATGTATATGCTGGCTATATACATGGCCAGTGTGTAAGCTTAACTAACCATTTTCGAATTTTAAGCAAATGTTTTATTTAATAATTTAATTTATATTTGTACTTATAATATTAAACATTATGTCCTCGCGCCGACCTGTGTTCCAGTATACGAAGGGTTAAACTGCACTGATATGGCTAATTAACAAAAATATCCAGTTTGCCTTTAAGGCTAAACCTTTCTTATCTCAAGTCAGCGATAATTTAAAAACGGAACGCTGTACGTCATGCCTACTATTTATTATTTGAATTGAAATTGATATAGGTAATTAAGATAATGACGCGTGGTCTGCAATCCAAATACATAGTTTACTTAATATTATTTCAAGGGTCCTCCGGCGTAAAATAGTTACAGCTAAATATAGCGACAGCAGATGGGTACCAATTTGAAGTGTCCGAAATAAAAGATGACGAATCTGCAACACCGGTGTGGAGGATATTATGTATATTGAATTACTTTCCCATCTCACGAGTCGATAGAACGAAAGGTTCATTTCCCAATGAAAGGGTAAAATGTTTGTATGTACTTGTTTTACAGAAGGTGTCGCTTTCCGTAGCCACTCAGCTCTTATGGGCTTGTGCTGCTATCTCTTACATGTGTCCCTATTTTCATGTACGCCATTTATTAGAGCCACTTCTCGTGTGAAGTGTGAAGAAATTTGAACCTTTAGATTTATTCATTCTGTGCAGATCGGTTCAAATAATTGATTTCAAATAGCCATGTTTTGTAAAAAGAAATATTACTCCGTACGAAATTGCAGTAACTATCAAAAACCATATGTGGGTGTAATGAGGTATTTCGGTAAATATAACTAAGCTGATGAGCATATTCAATATGCAAATTACTTAGGTAATGTAATACTTACTACTCAATTCATTTGTAAAACGCCATCTCGTGGTGTTTTTAATCAATTTTATTTCTTATTAAACTTGTATGTTTGTAAGTATTGTGTCAGTAAGTACTAAGTACTCGTACTTTAATTAATAATATGTTAGGTTTTAAGCGATTATTCAAAGGTTAGTGTGGATCTCGTATCAGCTAAAATATGTTTTACGTTACCAACCATAAAATATTATGGATGTGTTTTGCGGTGTTATGGATCAGATGGTAGACCAACTAATGTTGCATTTTTTTATACATATTTCACAGTATTTCTCTTTGTATAATCTCAAGCTATTGTAGGCAGAAGGTTATTCCAGCAATCATATATATTTTTTTATATATGTCTGTCATGTATAGGTACGGCCCCTTACAGTTGAGTTGTAGACAATGTTTGGTATAAGGAACATAATACGTCCTCACCTATACACGCCTATGCAGTATAACTAATAATTTCGTATCCCCAATACTGATACAAATATATAAATATTGCTAAGAAAGCTACGCATTTGTATTCCAAGTTATTTCCAAAATGTTACGTGTTCCAAATAAAGCTAGGTTATATGTGAGTTAGTATGAATGAAACAACTGATGTTCTAAAGATGTTTATTGCATATTATTATTACATGGTCATATATTATTGTTAATACGTCATTAACGTACGAGTACACGTACAAGTGTTAGAGATGAGATTGCGACAATACTGCTACAGGAATAACTAAGCGTTTGTTTATACTAAATACATATTTATTAATGGTTAATTATTTAATTTGTAGATAAAATGCTCTATTTCTATGACAATCTACATCATCTACAAACAATAATTTCGGTTTAAACTTTGCGTACATAATGCCATGCACAATAAATAGCGGTAGGTACAGATGTTCTCTTATAAATACGGTTCCAATATTTAAATTGTCTATTGTTTAACATTTTCCTATATCAGAGTATATGTTCTAGTTCTACATAACAGTTTAATTTTCTATATGAGGCATGATGTGTATTGAAATGTAGTTATTTCTTAAATACTTTAGAAACATGACGCTCAGAGTATACGCAGGCAGGCATTTCTTGGTTGACGATATTAAACTTTTAGTAGTATCTGATTTGCTGCATGGACGGGACCCACTGGAATCCTGCAATATGGAAAAGTAACCATTTTTATTTGTTCAACCTTAATAACACGCGCTTTTCTCATTCAGTGAAGCAATAAAAGAGTTAGAGTACAATATTAACGTTATTTTAAATCTCTTGAAATGCTTTTAGACTCATAAGAATAATGTAAGTAAATAAAATCAAAATAAAGAAAATTAAATAATACTTAGTTCCGAGTAGTCATTTTAAGTGTATGTAAATATGTGTATGATAGTACGAACTGTTAAAGATTCGGCCAGTGTTTCCGACGTGTGAGAAACAGTTTTATACATGCGGGCGAATAATGTAAATAACGTTGTTCAACCGTTCTATGCTTGTTACCTGTGTGGTACCCTTATTTGTAACGTTCGTATCTGTTGTGAGTACAGCTTTAAAATCAAAATAAAAGAGGGTACTCTCGCGTAAGCGTAATCCTGGGTCTATGTGTTTAAAAATCATAAATTCTCAAAAGGCACAAGTCGGAAAATATTCCTGGTAACGGTACAAACATAAGTTTCAAAATAAAAATGAATTTGTATATATGATTTTTAAAATGGCAGTAAAGGTAGCTTGAGGTATGATATATTATGAGAAGACAAAGGAATAAAAAACAAAACGGACGGAGACAAAAAAAGAGGAGAATAAAATTATAGAGAAAAAGTGATTGTGTGTACGCACCTCGTTTGCCAATGTCATTCAAGAAGTTCCTGTTAGCCGCAGCGCGGAGTGCCTGTGCCTTCCTCTCCTTCTCGAGGCTGAGCTTCTGGCGCAGCACGGACATCGGCAGGTCGATGGACAGCGAAGGCATGCGGCGCTTCACTCGGCCACTGGCGGTCTTCGCGCACCACACGTTACACTCACATTAGAACTTCCAATGACTATCTCAAGTATTATGGGTGATACATTCTATGAATATTTATTCTCTACTATAATCCCTCAATTTTATAGAACAATGGCTCGGTCAATGGTAGGTGACAGAATAAAGTGATTTTATGAACCACATTTAATTATTTGATTAAGCTATTTGGGACTGACATCAATTGTAGTGAGGCTTTACGAGCACCAAACCAGTGATTTTCAATTTCCAATCGTCATATTTTTATGACGAATTATAATTTTATGCATAATTTTGCTGACTGCTGATTCGAAATCATACTCTGTCGAACGTTTAATATTAAAAACAAAATGTTAAGTCGTTTGGAAATTATTTGATTATACGAATTTTATCCATTTGAGTTTTATTGTTGTTTTTTGAATTTTAGCTTTCTAAAAGCACTTTCTTGTGCTGGGAGATTTGATTGTTTCGATTTTCTATAACAAAGGTTAAGCAACATTGATTTGAATATGGATTAAAACTACGCTTTCTAAAAAAGATTATGTTTATTTTGTTCACAACAGTATTTATATAGGTGTTTTATTGTTAACAAGGGTAAATGTACAAATTTATATTGGAAGCGCATAACTAATATTTGATTACGATTTGATCACAGGGCGGTCTTGAGGCTGCTTTATCCCTCCGGATGTGATGCTTCAGTTTTGACTAATCCAGGATCCTAAAAAATAAAAAGCAATTATTAGATAACCTAGATATTTTTATAAATGATTCATGTCTACATGTACCATGCACTACTTCAATTATTGGTATTATATGGTAATACTAAACGCATTATTTTATAACAAGTACACTTGGTATTATAACATGATTGGTACTGACAATAATCTATCAGTTATTTTAATAAGACGTAATTTATCGTACTACACAGAGTCGTTCATATTTCATCAATAGTTTTGTATGCTGACCTCGTTTCCCGACGCGATCAAGGAAATTCCTGTTCTTCTGCGCAATTTTCTCCATGTAATTCTGGTAGGCGCCTCTCTGCAGAACTTCGACCGCTGGGTTCACGGAGAACGAGCGTCGAGAGCGCGCATCCAGCTCGCTACTTGCCACCTTCGTTATACACTTAGACTTATAAACCTCCGTCATATTTTGCCAAGTCGACAAAGACAGCACACGATCCAACAAAAAGCCGTAAGCAAGCGCTATACTCAACAGAATTATATGTGTCGAAGCTAAAGATTAATATTAAGACAATCAAATTAACTGAAGAAATTTAAGTATCCTTTATCTTGAACTAAGAGCTAGAATCTGAGCAGACAATTAGCGTAATATCCTGGCTTAGATTGAAAAAGCGAATGTTAGGTAGCGACTAAAGTCTTTAATATTATGGGGAGATTTGCGTCGCGCTACAATGCTTTCACGTAGGGATATTGTTGACTGGACTGCCGGATAAGGGAAAAATTGCGCGTTTGGTCGACATCTCGGTCAGTCACTCCAGGTATCATTAAAACGATATAATGGTTGAATTGGCCTTTAATGGACCAAGCTAACAATTGGCAAGAAAACGAATTGTCTTCAAAGGAGGTGGCGAAATATAGCACATTAAAGAATCGGCCCAAAGGAATTGCCGCCATAGAGATATTTTCATAATTGCCTCGGACGACTATATCAAGGGCATAATTTAAAAAAATTAAATTCAGTAGCTATTATACCGTTACGTTAATTAATCCCTACAAAAGACTGTGAACGACGTAAATTATTCCATCATAAATGAAACCTCGATGCGAAACTTGGAATTGATGTGGCACTTTTGACATGTGATTGAAAATTTCACCAAAACCCAAGTTCACAATCAAGTTTGCCAAACAATGTATAATTACATTCTCCTAAAGTTCTAGACATCGCATTGTGTTAGTTACGTGATTGAGATCTGATATAGTTCGTGCTAAAGAAACTTATTTTAATAGACATACTATATCTCATGAGCACAACAAGAAAATAACACTGGTTAGAAATAGGGATTAACTGATTCTGAAATGATGTTGGTAAGCTACGATATTCAAATGACTGTACATTTGCGGTATGAATCTGAAGCACAGTAGTCAGGGAGCAACGTTCATGTAAAACTTTATTTGCACTAATATCTAATTAAAAGTATGCATCATTTAATGTAACGAGCATTGTAAAGATACGAGTATATTATGTATATTCTCGAGCTAGGAATACACTACGTACTCTATGCAAAGTTTACCCGCAAACAGTTAAACGCTGGTACTTGTTGTTTCATTGCAACTATTACTTGCTGTAATTACTTACACTGAACTGTACTTTTGTTTTATATATGTAGTTATTGAGTAACATTTTTGTTAAGTTATGGACTTCTATATTTGGAATACTCATATTAAAAGCTGTGAAAGTTCATTGACCACTGGCATTTTTATTTATAAATACCTGATGGATAAAACAAAACCCTACTATTGTTTGCAGTCTCCATTATCATTTCGTCGCCTTTTTAAAAAAAATAAATCTTACACTGTTACCTTTAATTATTATCGATCGAAAGTAGACACGGCCGGTCTCTAATTAACATTGTAATTAGCTTTATTAATTACAGACTAACTTTTTACTAGAGAACTTTACCCCTAGGGTGACGAAAAAGTAACTGGAGGTACAATGACAAAGATATACCTATCAATTCACATTACAGTATAAAACCACTTAGATGTTCTTACGCTGGCAATATTAATATCCGTCTACTTAAATTTTAAGTAACAAAAATGTGTAATTGTTATTTGTTATAAATGTTTTGAACTTTACTAACTGGCCTAAGCTTATAGTAAAAAATATACTATTCGTTTTATCAATCGTGAAATTGTAAGATTTGGCAACAAAATGTAGAAAGCTTGTGTACGGACTTATTGTTCTGTCAAACAGTTTTGACCAACATTAAACATCGATTAAAATAACAACTGCCATTAGAAAGGAGACGATTGTCAATAAGCAAATACATTTATTGTTTTTGCATCACTTTTAGTATCTGAACGATGTAGTCCTTTGTGACGCCAAATCAGTTTGACAGAAAAGTTTAAATAAACGTGTGTATTAAATGTGTTATTATATTATCTAAATATCGAAGCGAGTGTGTTTACCTGTGAGTCACGGGGCACCTCAGAAAGCAGGTAGAGCCAAGGCGCGCCGGCCGCGTAGCGACCACCCATCGGAGACATGTAGCCCAGGGTTTCCTGCACAAACATCATAATTATGTTACATTTACTTTTGATTGCACGGCGTAGTGGTATAAGCGGTTTCTTCGCCGTTGCCACTATGCCGAGTGGTGTGGAGTCGATCCCCACACGAGACAAAAATTTGTGTGATCCCCAAATGGATGTTTCGAGTCTGAATGTCTTTGTGTCTGTTTCCCTTCGACACAGGATTAACACCTGGTGTGGGGATTGTTATTTATTTTTTGGTTTAACACTTGGGACTTAAGTTTCGCCTAGCTTCAGTGAAGTTAATGTGACTGTTCGCGCAACAACTGTCTTTTAATTCTAGATTTGGATGCCTGGCTTTTCTGTTGCAAATGATATTTTTATATTATTTCTGTGAGGAAACATACATTTGTCGAGAACAGAAATCTATCACCATCACTCGGTGAATGATACCAGTAAGGAGTGTACATGTTATTTATCTAAAGAGCAGCGATAGCTCAGTGGGGAGACTAACAGACTGCAATGCAGAGGTTCTCGGGTTCGAACCCACGTCGCGCACCTCTGACTTTCGGTAGTTATATGACTTTTCGAAATTATGTGCGTATTGATTGACAATTATCGCCTGCTCCGTGCCTCGGAGAGCACGTTAAGCCGTCGGTCTCGGCTGCCATGAACATCTATGGCAGTCGTTATTGGGAGAGAGTCGACACAAAAGATCCCACTGGGTCGAAGTGTCGCCGGTCTGCACTGACTGGCCCCCACATAGGATACATACATACAAGGAGTAGTCTAGATGTCTAGATCTGCATCAGGTTGATAATGATAGTAGCATAAACACAATAGTATTATAAAGATAGTCTATGAATGAAGTAAATTTTAGACGTTTAATGGTTTTATTAAAATGTTTGTAAAATATTGAAATAGTTTTCGAATGTCTAACATTTTTGACCGTCGACCCCTAAAATTAATTCAGAATGAACTCTAAAATTAGTTAATTAAGATATCCCCGACTACACACACATTTTAATGACTTATAACATAATGAAAACTATAGCATGATCAAAGGGCAACTAGCCAGTTGCACTCACTGATCGGTGAACGATTAGCGAGTTAAGCAACGTTCGGTGCGGTCAACCTATAGATGGGTGACCGCTTAGTAGTATTTCATCTGAGCATCTCCGTGCTTCGGAGGGCACGTAAAAAGTCGGTCCCGGTTGTTGTCAAATTGACAGCAGTCGTTAAGTCATGTCAGAGGCCTACGGGCGGCTTGAACAACTCTTGACAACAGGTTGGCCACTACCCACACGAAAAGAAGAAGAAGACGGCAAGTTTGAAATACACATCTTATAATTATTAGACAGATTTGTTAATCACATGGTCTAAGTTAGTGCTTATTGCGTGCGATAGTGTGTTTCTGGTTTTGTTTTCCGTATCGGGCAGAGTGTTATTGGGATTTTCTTTTTTAACGATATTTATTTAAAATATAGTAATTCTCCATTTCTGATACAATATGTATGTATTCTGGTTAAAGAGAGTCGTTTATTTACTTATCCATAGGATATGATTTACTTGTAGATAGTGCTAATGTATAAAGGTTATTCTGGTTGTTTGTCGCATCTTTGCAACGCTGTGTTATTTATCATTCCAAGCTTGTTTGAATTTTTGTGCATTGCATGTCAAAATAAATCCTCTTTTAAGTTTAATCCTACAAAAGCCAATATCGTGAACCAACAAACTTGAAACATTATTCTAATCTACGGCTAAACAAGCGTTTACTCTAGAACTTGTTGACACAGTCTAATATCTTAAAATATCGGAATACATATTTTCTTTGTATTCACAGTTCGTTCTCAGTGGAATCACCAATTTTCCACCACGTGAACTCGGCATACAAGCACATATTATTTATAAAAAAATATAAACTCAAAATACTTTATATGTGCCTAAATATACTGTTTTGCGTAAGGCAAAACAGTATATTTTTAACAAACATATGAAATATCTAAGTTAAGGGTTTCGTTAAATTTGCACGTCAGGGACCTCTCTTTAAAATGTTCGAGATCAATAAAAACATAATGGAAAGGTGCCACAATGTTCTACAGTTGAAATATATGCGCGATGTTCACACGAAACTAATAAACTGTAGCACAGCAATTTGTTACCACTCGAACACAATATTGGCTGTAACTGGATGCCGGACCTCGCTTAGATGTAGAGGCGGCTGTGACTGACTCGACACAAACGTAATACGTGGTTTCGAATCCCTGCTAAGCAAGCGAAGTAACCGCACGTTTAATCTGGTAAATCCCTCTCGGGAACATATTAGAGAGAGCCGATAATCCGTTATAGTTTAGTACTTACGTCGTCGGGTGTAGGAGAATCCATCTGTACCATGCCGAGGGGAGAGAGGGCATCGGGCGCGGGCGCTGCCGCCACGCCGGCTCCTCCGGCCACCACCACGATGCACCAAAGAGCCCACCACATCTACAACAATGCTTTGTGTTAGTAACAACTCTAAACATAAATAGATTGGTTATACATATTTTCGCCGAAGTATTTAACTTGCTACTAATAGAATATATCCAATAGTATACGGCACATCTCGTCCCTAAATTTGGTAAACTGTTATGATGCTGACCATAGTAATTCTTAATACGTTCAGCCAAGTTAAAATGAAAGAAATTTCTTGAAGTCTGTAGTGCAATGTGTGGAAATTAAATCACGACCTCTCAATCACGAATCTTATATCCCACATTAATTTCATTAATTGGCGGCGTAGAGCAATATAACGAACAAGAAAAGTAAGCACATATATTCTCATTTAAAATAAGCTTTGTAGTGATAACCAAACAGACTCAAACAGATCAAACTGTCATTTCTAAATCTGCCAACATATAGTAAATGGGTCAGCTTTCAGGATAAAACTTTCTCAAGCCTACAGGTATGCTACATGTGTGATGAATATTATTATTTAAATGAAGCTATGGCATCAGCGATCGGTTCTCTTTGACTTTGATTATAGCAGTCGCGCTTCACCGCGTTGTGTGCATTTTTGGAAATTCTCATCATAAATATTCAAGAGGTCGCATTTATTACCGCCACGCTCCCGCCAACGTAACCGCTTAGTTTTTAAACTAACATTACCATTGATCGTGTTCTACCTTAGCATCTACCTTCGACTCACAACACATTGCATCTGCTTATTTCAATGGGTTTCGTATTATCCTTCTTACGAAAGTAGATTACGTCTACAATTACATTAATAATGTAATGTAATGCCTTTGTCTTTACATACAAAACGTGAAAATAAGAAAATAAAAAAAAATCTTCATCAAAACAATAAGCGACTTAATTCCTTAATAATTTTGCATAAAATATTTTCTCATTTTAATGCTGTTAATAAGACAGGTTGGTAAATACTAAAAGACGCGTTTCTTTGCTTTGTGAGATCATTTAGCCCTAATCCTTTGAATAAGAAATAATTCTTAGATGTCTTAGCGTAACCATCTCGGCTTGCTACATTGCTTTAGAAGTTATCTGTATCAGATTCTAACAAGGACTTCTACGTCAAAAATTCATAGGGATAAAAGTCTTTAACTGCCGCATAATCCTGAAGATTTTACCAACTCACAAAGAGTTTCATTTTAATACCAGGTTATTTATAAATTATAATTTTCGCAGATAAGAACAAACTTTTGATAGCTCTACTCAAAAACATTTTAATGGAATTCGAGTCATTTATTTGTGAGAGGTAAATGAAGCTGTCAAATATAAAACACAAAGGTGCCTCCGTTGAGGCATCTCAACAGTATTTTAGTTTTCCTCAGACTTTGGGAGCTATCTACATTTCCGTACAATCAATAATATAAAAAGTTTAATAACAATGTATATATTTAGATATTTTCTTGTATTTAGCATGTAACAATATTTGCTATCAAACGGATTTAAAACATATATTTATAATTCATACCATAGCATCAAGTGTTTGAGGACTCAGGATCGAACTCCCAGTCACGCAAAGTGTTATTGGGGATATTTTGCCAAGACAACTTAAATAAACGAATGCAATTTACCTTTCTTAATTATTGACTGCCACGTCAGACTCTTCGCTTAAATTTGCGGGTAATCTGATTCAATGCTCCGGTTGGAATACATATCCTGGGAAATGTGGTCTAATACACCGCTGACTACCCCATCTATATATTTATGTATACAAGTAACTGCTAACATAATAAGCTGTTGCCTAATACGAAAGTCTTATAGAAATAAATAATATATAATATAAATAAAAAGCAAAAGAGGTTTTACTAGCGATTGCAAACGCAAAAGCGCCGTGACTTATCGGCTTTGCGATGCGCGTCGGATATTTGTCGTCCACAAGATTAGCTCATCTGCTTTTATTAAAACCTCCATTTATAGAACTCAGACAAGATGAGGTGAAAAGAAATATATATAGGTACATTAACTTTTTTTTAAATGTCGTCGTCTTTTGTGTGTCTATAAAGTTGAAACTTTAAATTGAACATGAACGAAAAAAGAAAAGTCACTTTGGTCAGTTCTAAATATGTTTACGAACACTCATGATGTCGGCATACTAGCCTGAATCAATGCAGCAAAAACAAATGTCAATGCTGTCCAATCCGTAAGGATAAAGCCTTAAAAGATTTGAATAAAAAATATTCGGCTAGTAAAGTCGGGACCTTTGAATGACGTCAAGCGACGAAAGTATAAAAATCCGTACGTCACTTGGCCGTTTTCTGTGTAAATGACAGCGGCTTTTAAATAAAGCGAAAAGGAAGCTAGCAAAAACATCAGTTCTTATTTAAGTTTGAATCTTGAAGGGGCTTGAAGATGTTGTTTAAATCGAGAATGAGATAACGAAGCGGTGGAAGTCATTTGGTAGAGCTGTTTACCTTAATCGTGACAAGAATCACACCGAGCGTCCTACTTCTAAATGCTCCTGACTGTAATTTGTCATTGGCGCTGTTAGTCGTGATTAAGACAAGTCTCCAACTAAAGACAAGTGTTATTTACATAGGAGCTGTCTCAACAACTTGGCGAACTACTGTGTTTATGGTTCGACCACCTGTCTTAGCGCGATAAACACTTGGGAGACTCGAGTGCACAAATTAATTAGTGTGTTGTACACAAAGCTTTGAACAAATAATTAATGTTTAATAGTTATGATATTATTTATTCTTTAACAACTACAAAGTAACAAATACATGCAATGTAATTGCTATATTTTTAAAGTAAGAATGATGTGAAAATAATAGTTATCGAACAAAGTAAACGCAGACGCTTATAAAATCATAATACATGTTTAAGGTCTGTGAATGATTAACATTTAAATACGAAAATATAGAAATAGGATATAAACAGGTGTAATTTAGATATGCGGCAAGTCAAAAATTGAATCATGAGAAATAAAATTAATAAAACAATAACTTAATAACTCCAAGTTTAAAAGTTGAGAGCAATGCTAAAGTTTTCACAATTCACAAAGCGATGCAACCGAACAATTTCAAAATTATTTCCCTTTTATCAGACTTGTTGGAGTCGAGTAACTTTACCTGTTCCTAAACGTTAATTCCTTTTTAGTGCCTAGTAGGCTTAAAGCAAAATCTTGTTGAGAACATTTGGAAGATATTGCGAATCTCGGAGAAAAGCTCGAATGCGAGATAAAATGAGTACCTGTGTTTGATAGGCAGTACCGCTAATGCCATATAGAGGTTATGTCGTGATTAATACTAGAGATTACATGTACCGAAGTGATAGTTTGCGAACAATGCAGGTTTGTTTCACGTAGCGTCGAGCGATATTGTGTGACGGTTGAGCTGCACGCTCCCGTGAAGATTGCTTTCCATAACCGCGCACAGAGTACTATTTTGCTCCGAAATGACCAGCGCATCTTTAGCCAGTTGCTTGGAGCGTTTATCCATTTTCCGATAAACCTCAAACAGCTCAGTAACATTTTATGTTGTTTCCGCTACGACTGCCTGAACTTGATAGTCAATTAATTGAGTATCCAAGACATGTTTATTAAGTCTTTATTTGACTATTATATCGATTTATTAGTTATAACCCGTTTCCCGATATTTACAATTAATTTCGAATATAATCATCGTTAGGTACCGATTATATTAGCACGTTGTTCAAATTTCTCGTACTTCTAATAATCACGAGAAAATATTGTCTCAAAATATTTAGAGCTAATATAATAATAACTTCAGCTCTGTACCTATATAAAACGTCCCATTGCTGGGCACGGGCCTCTACACAGTGGGAGAAGAGTTAGGTCATAGCCCATCATAATCGGAGAACTCATAATTATGCAGGTTTCCTTGCGATGTTTTCATTCACTGTTAAAGAGAGGAATATTGAACTATTTAACCCGCACATAACTTCGGAAAATCAGAGATGCTTTATAATTTATCTCGAGACACCTGCGTGGCATTTTAACGGTATCCTACTGGCCTATCACTGCCGTTTTTTAAGTTTTGTAATTATTATACGTCAAGCTTATCGTAATTGTTCAGTATATTGACAACACGTCGAAGTGTTTACGTTCACGATGAAAATGTAATGTATGTACTCTCACGTATGTAAATGTGTACTGTCTAAAATTGTATCGGTGTTTCGTGCCGCGTTATGTACACGCTACGTACTCGTACCAGAGATAAGTTAATTACCGCGTTTTGTAGGTGCGAAGAATATTCCTGTAAATATAGAAACTTGACAGATCGGTTGTATTTTATGTTGTTACAATACCGTGTGAACGTATATGAATGGTGAATTAGTTTGAATAGACCACTTAAACTAAATAAACGTTTGGTATAAAAATAAAAAGCCATTACTCCTGCCTGTGGCGTAAAACATAGTCAATGAAAAATCGTAAATGTTATGCTTATTCACAATCTCTGAAAGATTGTGGGCCGTCTCGTATATTTCCCGGGATAAGCCACTGACTATATCCAACTTTGGGACCACTTTCTTACATAAACGACGTCCCTTTTTGATTATATTTTTGACTTATATATCTCATGTGTCATTTTTAACAATACTTGTCTCATGATTTATTTGTAGACGTCGTCGTATAACGTGAAAATGTTTTGACTAATCGTCACATGTCTGACTGAAGTCTCAGAAATACATAATGTTAATATAAAAACATAAGCGAAATAGCCTGTTACTGATATATATAACAAAGGAATTCATCTGAGAATTGTAGTCATTCTATATAAATTTATTCTCCGTGATAAGTATGCAAATCACATCCAAATGAGAGAATGGCGGCTAGGGAACTCCCAATTTTCACAAAAATATAAAAATTGGATACAAAAAGCGATCTCAGTGACAAACGAGTGAATACGATAAAATAATTAACCATGGTTTTACCGAAAGTGTATGTATAAGCGGTGTGCACAGTGAAGCATAGAATACAGTGGGGTGCAACAAGTGTCATCGTCAGGGCTCCGGGCTTCAGAGCGGGCAAATATTGACATCGTCACATCGTCGCTACACGCCGGAACTCCGCAGCAAGTGGCACTTCCTCCTTTCTTTCTGCGATAGCAATGCATTTGATCCGCAATTTCGAAAGGATCGAAACACAATAACGCCTTTTCTATTCAGGCGACTATTTACACAAGGAAATGAAACGTCCCGCGCGAACCGATCCAAATCAGAACAGTTAATTGTGATCATATTTAAGCCTGGTATTTTAAGTGATCGTTTCCACACCGCACACAGATAGGTTTAGAATCCTGCGGCGATCGTAGACATTGTATGTATTTAGGTACAGCTTTGAACGCTGCTCTGAGGGATTGAACTTTGATGTGGTTTCCATTACTGCGGTCATATACGACGTACAGAGATGCAAAAACTTGTTTCGTGAACAGAAACTGGACATAGATTCTATAAAACAGCGCGTAGTTATTGTTTTGCTGAAGCAACAAAAGTTTATTGGGATAAAAATCATAGGTTATCATAATACTGGACAATGGGCTCGTGAAAGAATAGAATAGCTAATAGAAACTCTTGTTGCTGCCTCTATTCAGGAAAGGCACAAAAGAATATCATGTACGTAAACAAAGGAGAATTAAGATTATGTTCTGATAAATAATTTGATTAAATAACCAATGAAAGTGCTTGATCTATATAATCTAATAATAAATGCTTTTATACCTGAGTAAGTACTTAAGATATGCATTAAAGAAAACTAGCTTTTAGTATTCAAAGTTGTAGTAAATCATAATTTATATCATAAGTACCTAATGTGCCATTTCTAATATATCTCCGACGTAATTCTAAATATCATAAATATAATGACTAGGTTTCATAATAATTATTTAATATCGTGCATGTTCTACGATTGTTCTCAATGTAACTAGAACACGAACAATAGAAAAGTGGAATAATTTAGAACAAACAAAAGCCAGACAAGACTCACCATGTTTACTTTAGAGGTGTGAGAACAGAATGTGGGATGAATCTGAAACAAGAAAGATAACAATGTCAGTAAATAAACATAACAAATACCAGGCATATTTTTTCTATTCATGAATATAATTCAAATAGAACTCACAACCAGCTACCTAATCCTGCAAGCGAGATTACTGTTGTAGAATAAATTAAACAGAATCACATTGAAATGAATTTTCCTAATTAATTAAACAGTAGGTTTCAGGTGCGAATGCAATTCGAACGTCAGTAACGTAATATTGGATATTATGTGGAATTCACAATGTAAAGGGAAATTATAGACACGACCCAATTCGAGCTCTCCCGGCCCCTAGAGCGAAAAGACTCTAAAAAAAGTGAAATGCTACGCGCATGGAAGAGTTTATCAATGGACGCAGATGAACGTTATTAGTTTACATTGAAGTTGTTTTGCTAGTTGTCACTGCCAGGAAGTCACTTGAAGGCAAACATATTTTGATCCTTTGATTGAAAATGTAGGACTTCTGTAAGCAGCTGCGTTTTGTGAATTATAGTATTATAAAGTCAGCTAGCTCTGTTATAATAAAGCGGCATAGAGTCTTATTTTATTTTAGTTTTAGGAACATAGAGTCACATATAATCTCAACTATTAAATAAAATATCGAGTCAATCAGAACCGGCAAGTAAAATGTTGTGTATGAAGTTACTATTTAAAATATATGTCGGCCTCGATGGCGTAGTGGTTAGTGTAACCGACAGCCACGCCTGAGGTCGCGGGTTCGATTCCCGCACAATTCAAACATTTGTGTGCATGAATATGGATGTTTGTCTTGGTCTGGGTGTTTCTATGTATAATATGTACGTATTTACAAAAAAAAAGTATATATGTATGTTTATCCATTGTCTAGTACCCATAGTACAAGCTCTGCTTAGTTTGGGCTAGATGGTGTTGTGTGTATGTGGTAGAATATTATTATTATTAATGCAAAACCAGAGCGCCACCTAAAATATGTTTTATTTTTCTGGCAATCTTAAATATTGTAATGTGCGTGAATTGTAATGCTTAGCTATTTTCGTACATGTAACGTATACCTACAATGTGTTTTCAGTTTCGAACTTTCGATATTTTCATCGACATTTAAACGCTCAATACATTGACGACATTTAAACATGTAAACGGTTTCATGTAATTGGACTTTAATTATATCTTACATTAATGTGCATTACTATAAATAAATAATTACAATTAGGAGTTTGGAATTGCTGCATTAAGGATTGAGTACCTACTGAATATTTATGGCTACTAATATCTGTTACATATTGTTATACAATACTGCATTTAATTAACCATCTATATATATGTATTAAATATATTATCATAAAAATATACACGTCATCATAGCATCATACTTTCGGTGACGTCATTCATTAGATTTAATCAACAATAACAACACACACACAATTAAACCCACTTCTAATAATATAACCAAGGTTATTTCTTAATCAAAGGGTCTAGAAACATTTGGAGAATGTTCTAAAATTATTTAGCTTTAATCATAATGACATGTTTACCGATAAGAATTATTATATGTAGGAGAGAATATAATTATCAGGAGATTACCAAAGGCATAACTCCAGGAATAGCACCTTTGTCGACGAGAAGAGGGGAATAGTTTGATAAAGTTGTTTCTTAGGATGAGTAACATTGTTTGATCGTTATAATACTCATTATTTCCGAAATGATTTCCAACAATTGAAGATTTTGGCGTCGTAAGCTTATTACTTTTTAACCATCAGATATAAATCTCAATGTTTTAGTACTACGTATTCCATCTTAAATACATAACTTAATTATAAATCAATTCAGTTGCAACTGTTGGCAGAGAAATACCACGACGAAATTAACAAATCGAAGTCATGAAAAAAAAATCAGGTTAGAAGTACTTAGGTAAAATTGTCGAGTGTTTATCAATACATTAAAGAGAGAGAGAGAGAGAGAGTAGAAAAAGAGTATAAATGGGAAAACGGCATGTCAAAAACCTACCACTCTAAGTTATAATTATGAGTTTATATACGTGGTATATGTATGTGAATAGGTTATATTTTAAATGATCATACATTTTGAACGAATAAAACAAAAAGATTTCGTTTTTTTTAGTACATGGAATACGTCCATTGTAATCATAAAGAAATCACAGACATATTTTGCAATATAAAGGAAACAGGCTTGAAACAGGTGTATAGCCTAAATAACATAAAAAGGTCCAGTTTGTTCTAACGGGTAAGACGTACGCAACCAAAGATATTGTATAGGCACTACAATATCTTTGTACGCAACATCTGTAAAAAGTTATTTATATATATAAATCAGTTTCGTTTAGAATATACATATATTTATTTTTTATAAACTTTGTAGACAGAAAAGCCTTAGTCGAAATAAAAAACAGTATATCTTTCGACGTATTCGAATCAATTGAAGTTTTATATTTACATTTGGAATATCATGAAATCTATCAACCTTATTACGATTAGATTGGAGTATTGATAAAATTACAAACATGATTTATCCATTTTGGGTATTTGAGATTAGGTTGATTATTGCTTTGCCATGGATGTTTAAGGGCGAGAACATCAGCGCGCCAATAGATGTAAAAGTTCTGAGGAATAATCGCTTTAGTACATTTTAGGTGTTCGTATACTTAATAACATCCTCAACCAGGTTTGTTGTAGGCGTAAGTTCACGCTATAATAAAGAATCTATTAATCCTTAGTTTTTCACTGCTATATTTTTCTCAACTCATCATTCCTTTACTAATTTCTCAAGCTAGCGACTTTTTGTTCACCTTTGCGAAGACAATAAATAACCAATAAACAGATTTTCGCATTCTTGTCTCAAGCTAGGAAGTTAGGATACGTATGTGTAATTAAATGAGACAGACCGTTGACCGGCATAGAGGTGTCACGTTAGAGAATGCATCGGACGCCGAGTGCCGTCGTCGGACGGAACCTGATTACACGAACAATGCTTTGTCCACGAGGTGATCGATCCTACGTCATCACTACACCCAGCGCTCACACTTCACTTCAGTCATCGATTCGTGGAATTACACCTCTTCATAATTTGTGGTGATTAAATTGTAAGGCAATAATTGAGTAGCTGCTTGGTATTCCGTCGAGATGTTAATTCGATTATTGTCGAGTTACTACTGTGCACTGACTGGAATAACTACTATAAGAACTACATTTATATAAATATATATAATCACTGCAAATTAACGTCTAATGCGATACTTAGTTTGCGGTGATTGTCTCGATTTAACAGCTTCAAATAACGTTGTTAGAAATTGGAAAACAGATACGTGGCTTAGGATATTTTTAAAAGCATAGGTATATCATAAATTCAAGATACACATGTGCTCTAAAATTATTAAAATTTCTGATAAATTCGGGTATATTTTGTTGACGATTTTATAGTGAAGACAGATAAAAATCTTTCTTGAGCGAGTTACATTAAAATATTACTTAATATGCCAAACAAGCACATATTTTCAACGGATACAGTTGAAGCAACGAACACCAACATAGGTTGTTTTTTATCACTGGGAGATCCATTGATATATCTACATATTTAACATTCGAAAATGGCTGCATATCTTTTAAATCTGGTATTTTACGTGTTCGGAAACGAAAAAGCTGGAATCCCACAGTCAGTTTATATACAATTTCCAAATGGAAACTATTTCGTATAACATATTTAGATTAAAACTTAGCCCCAGGACATAAGTAAAATAATTGTGGCAACAAGCGAATTTATACTAAAATGAATTTCAAATTAGGTTAACGTTTTGGAACATTAACTTTTGATGTCGGATATTTTGATATTAAGGTTACGGTAATTGTAGCTACATAATCCTTTCTAAAATACATTTACTGTCTTGCCAGTATTGGAACGTAATGATAATTCAGATGAACTATATGTGGAGTTATCACTATTTCACACACAAATATTTTTATACATAGTCTCCTTTTATTCTCAAAAAAACGGGAACGAAGCCACGGGTATAAAATAGTTAAGTAATATGTAGTTTAGTATGAATCTCTTGCATACACTACTAAAACTACAATATTTATTAATATAGGATTATTTTCATGGAAAATTAAATACAGGTGACTTAGATTTTCTTATCGTACAGAAATTAAGCTAAAGATTTTTAACCCATTCGAGTAACTCTGACATGAATAATATATTCTAGAACAACTAAACGAAAAATAGAAGAAATATGTATAACACGATGAAGTTAAATTGTGTATGCAAAAGTTCACAAAACTGTTTTAGAAGTGATCTGCGGCTTGTTGTGCCTCCAATAAAACTTTTGAACACTGAAATTGATTTTGCCTCGATAGAACTTACCGTTAAACCAAATATTGTAAGAGAAAACTTGGCAATACTTCAATAATATGAAATATTAACGTTTACGTTTATATCGAAGCTCGTAATAGACAATAACTTCATAATTAAACAAACAACAAAAGTCCGGATGTTTGCAAAAGTGATGTTTAAACATCGAATATTTAGAAGTTTTCAGAAATTATGGTTGTATTAGTAAAGGCTTGCGAGAATTTAATTTGCGACCATCTAAAACAGTGCATAAATTATAGGCATATCTGTTAAAAACATAACTGCCGCATGGTTTTAGAGCTACTACAGCCGATTGGGCCTGGGTTTGATTGTTGTGCTTTTAATTATTTTGGGCAAATCATTTTTCCAAAATTAAACTATACTAGGCGAGAGTTCGCCTGCTTTTACGGTATCGTTTGAATGTGTATAATATCAACATAGATACTGCACACCTTCACACAAACTTTTTTCCGACTCAAGAATTGCACCCAATACCTCAATCACGCCCATCATACGCAAAGTTATGCCACGGGACTAACGAAACACCTAAAGACATAGCTTTGTTAAACTGTGTGTAAATCACCTCAGCGTACAATAAGAAATATACAGGTTTATGTCTGTGTATGAATGTATCTAATATAAAAAATAAATTTGTCTGAACAACCCGTCCTCGACAATATCCTATCAAGATTTAAAAATAAGAAACCGATAGGTATCTCAATAAGTATTCGCTATAATAACCTCAATATTCAAAACAGTAACTTAATTATGTCACGAGTTCTGTTTATAGTTCTTGGAGCTCCGAGGAGAACCTGTTAAGTTCATCGTTATACACTGATCAAATTTATATGATACTACTTCTAAACTATTTTATATATATCTATATTATAATTATTATATATATAATACAAACTACTATTTCAGATTGTGGAACAATAGTCCAAGTAAAATTATACTCGAATACACATGGCGTTTCCTACTTTTAGAAGTACTTTAACATTACTTATATTTTTCAACTCAATCTATACGTTTAATAAAACTGTAGTTGGCGATGTCTGTACGTAGGAGAGATAAGAGAAAAAAATGTGAGTGTTTATAAGAGCAATAGAAGCCAGAACAATATTTTTTAAATATTTGTTCGATTTTATTTTTTCTCGCGTATCACGCAAAACCTTGCACGAATTTGAATACGGTTTCCTCAGTTGTAGTGATCTAACAAAAAAATTGGTGCGTGTTTCAGTTTCAGGATATCAAATCCCGCCTAGAATTCGAGTATTGTGTATGTAGATTACTTTCTTCTGACATGCAACGTGACAAACGGACGAAACGGACGTGTGGTATTTGGAAGTAGGTATTTTATATATTTTCATATAAAATACCTACTCCCAAATACCACGCATACGAAACCGCAAATATGCTCGAAGCTAAATAAATAAATTAAAATACCGTAAACATTTTTCAAAGATTTGTGCGTATTAAAAAGAAAATGTTACTTGTCGTTCGCTCGGTGAAGTAAAACATCATGAGGAATTTTGCACGCCTGGGATTCTATAGAATGTTCTTAAAGATACATGAATACCGATAATCTGTAATCTGCCACTTATGACCTTCTTTAAATAGGGGACGACTTACATATAAAACGTTGAGATTATTACTTTTTTAGTAGGTCTATATCGATGTCTATGAAATAACATCATCACTTCTATATTAAGAACGAAACTGTGATTCTATGTTTATCTTTTCTCAAAACAAGAAAGAGATTTATTTTTAATATAAATTACTGTATTTTGTTTTAAGAACAATTTCGAAGATGGCGGTGTGTCTTCCTTAATAATTCTTTATCGATATAGCACGCCGAGCGAGGCTGCAGGATGCAATAATTTCAGAGATTGATATCAAACTTTGATCTATCGTCGACGTCAAGTTTAATTTATATCTACAATGGTAAATTTTCAATTAGATTTAATATTAATTGTCGTTGGCTAACTTCTAAACAACATTTACATACAAACAACGGTTCCACTTTACATCGATAGCGAACTATGCGTAAGCAATCTGCACTAATTGTCAATTACCAAAACAATAATATTATTTAGACTTCCTCGTAGATCCAGATGCGTAAACATGAACGCAATAAATTCCCTGGTCGGGTAAAGTGTTGATACTTAATAAGCTTTGCTGATTTGACTGCACGAACTCACACAGTATCTTAAAGTTGTTGGTTCGTCATTGCGTAGTGTTACGAATTCCGTTCAGTATTAGAGAAAAATCAGTCAGTGTGATCCACAAAATATAAGTAATATTAAAAAAGCTTACAGAAATATACAAAGCGTATAACATATTTCTAAAGCAGGCTAAGTACTTCTAAGATAAAGTAAACAACTAATTATCAGACAATTTTTCAATAGCAAACAGCGCGTGGAACTATGGTTAGTAGACAATAGCCTTGCCGTCACGTAGGTACCTTAACATAGTCTTCGTAATATGATCCACCTAATACGCAACCTCCTTGCGACATAAAGGCGAGTTACCATAATGTGTATATAGCAGTTTAACGGGACAAAACAGTGAAGCTAATGTTACTAATTGAATTACGGGATGGTTAATAATACAATAATAATAAGCGGACGTGTTCTGCCTAGACTATGGCGTGTTATTGAGCGCCGTACGTGATAGTTTAGCTGAACGGACTGCAGTAATAATCACGGTACATACAACTAGCGTTACAACCGCAGATATTGACGTGATAACGCAGGTTGGCAGAATGTGCGTGTCGAATTTGTGCCGATGGAGGGCCGGGGATTGAATTTACTCACCTCTGACGTTTCGAACATACGTGCGTAACAACAATTACCCATGTCTACGACTACATTTTTTAGACAGCCTATGTCTTAATTTGTGTCTATCTCAACCCTAGTTTTAAAATAAAACAAGGATTTGCCATCAAAATGTGCCAAAAAAACTGAGTTACATGCTTTTATAATATAAGAATGGAGTTGTGTAAAATTTACAAATGTTTCGCTTTATTTGTGGACGAAAATATTGCGAGTAAATATGTACGCCTAAGAAATCCCAAGGCGCTCCTCATTTGTTCCTTTAAATTTTTTACATAATACAAACCTAATGTTGAAGACATTCTTTAACAGTCAATCTAAGGTACTGCTGAGGACTACAGATAGAGACATCTGTAGTCCTCAGCAGTATGACAGATGGACACCAGTGCGGGAGACCGCACTGATGTCCATTTGTCTATAATGTATTACTATTGAAATCAGTAGTATTGCCAACAATCCGTACGTAAATATAAAATAATCATAATCATTTACTGGGTCATTATAGTAGACTGCTGAAGTTATAAAAAAATTGTAACAATATTTGTGTTCCACTAACATTCTGTAAAGACGTGACAAGACATTTAAAAAAATGTGCTTTATTATTAAGCTGTGCTTTGTAATAGCAATAAAGTGCTTGACAAACTTAAAGCGATGAGAGCACCATGTAATCATCAGATAGCAAAAACATATTTCAAGTGAGTTATATACGTAAGAAACGAATTTATTGTATAAAGTACTGGTCTCATTGTAAATTAGAGTTTAGTTGACATTTCCTTGCATTAAACAATAGGCCACTGTTGAGCAGCCCTGAACATCGCTGGTTAGCAAAGCAACGCTTATGATGAAGGTGGACATTTATTTAGACACTTGTGTGGCTCGGCCTACATTACAATTTTCTGTTGGTAACATATTATTTAGATATATAAACTGTTACTACGGCAAATTAATATGTTGGTAGCCTAATGATTACTGTATCAGCTATGCTATTGAAGATTTTGAGTGGCACTTCTGATGTGTTCCTACAAACAGAAACGTCTAGTTACTTGTCGGGTTAGTGATGTCAATGATCGGTTATCTTCACATTGGTTATTTATATAACATCGCCAAATTGTAAGGCTAAGCACGAAAACAGGCGCCTAACTAGCTAAGAAGAACAATGGCATCGTGCAACTCGCAATACTAAATATTCTTTGACACGCTTATTTGTTTCTTTTACGAACGCTTTTCGGCAGTATGAGACAAATAAATCAAATAATATCCACAATAATGTCGGATATTTAAATGTTTTAAAGTTGTGCGACGATGTCCTTAAACCTTATTATAATTATTGTGTCTCCTCTCAAAAGAATGGTTCACCTGTACTCTTTATTATATTCAAGAATATATTTACTAAAGAAGACTAATATTAGTATGTATGAAGCGTCTTACAATTAATTTTCCAACAACGCAATCAACTTACTTAGTGGTTACAATTTAATGCTTCAATGACATTCGAACCGCATTCACGGATACAAAGTTTGAACAAGAATGTGAGCGATCTCGACTGACATCTGAAACTTACGCAGAAGGGATTCCAATACCTAGTGTATTAAAGTTATACATTCCCATCGCATTTGTGTGCATTGTATAAATAGTGGAAGAATCCGATGTGAACCCACATATCGAAAAACAACGGGCTTGTTTGAAATGGATAAATAGACAAAGAAAAGACATAGTACAAACTTGTAAAGATATATTAAAGTAGTTTTCTCTAAAGGCTTCACTCGCGTAAAAGTAGGTTATGTTATGTGAGTAAAAGTACTTTAGAAAAAATATATATTGTCCATGTTGCTTGGTGATAATATAACTTCCAGATAGCGAAAGAATTTCTAAAATTGGTTAAATAATTTTGAGTTAACCCTTACAAAGAAACAAACAATAAATCAAATATATCCTCTTTACCTACAACATGAGTATAGACAAAAACTACTTGTTTATATTAAAGCCGATTTTAAACTACAAAAACATATTATTTCAGTTATAAATGTAAATGATTGAAGCAAGAGTTTAATGTCAGGATCGTAGCAAGAGGAAATCCATAGTTCCTGTTTACCCCACGGCAAACTAGCGTATAAGTAAATTGTATACACGTGGAATTCATTTAATTTGATTGGATAGTAATATGACGGATGGGCGAGTTGCCAATAATAATCATAAGTATTGTAAATAAAAGGCAACTTATGATTACTGTACTAGAAGTGTAGGTCTAGGCGTTTTACTAACAAGACCATAATGATATTCCTCATATATATATACCTATATATATATATATATATTCATATATGAGAAATGTAGACAACATAAACTCAATGTTTAGTAACATCTCTAGCTAAAATAACCCTTTGTTCTACATTTATTGATCAAATCGATAACCAAGTGAACAATTCTGTTCAATCTGTGAATTTCTGTCTGTGAACGGAGTTCAGTTTCGGTGTTGGAACAATTCATAGACCTGCTACGAAATGACAATAGTATTCTACCTGCAGTCTTTATTTTTAGCGCCATCTGTCACATGTTATGTAATATTTTAGTAATTTGTCCTCCGAATAAGGTATGTGTCTACGTCTTTTAAAAGAGAGATACATATTTTACTCATTGTTCTTCTTTGACATGATAACAATCAAACGTAGATTTGAGGTAATTTTTTACGTAGATTTAGGGTTGTAAGGACGACAAAAAAATCTATGAAATTAATTTCTTTAAGACGCCTTAAAGATATAATACCTCATGAAGCACAGACAATGTTTTCCTACGCTCTATTATACCAACAGCAAATGAATACTTAACACATCGCCCTTTTAACCGGTCGTATACCGCCGGCTCGCATACCAGCCGGCAGATTTGTACCCGTCGTAGGCCGGTGGCTCGCATGCGAGCCACCAAATTGGCGCCAAAACGCCGCGCGCCGCCTTCGCTTTAGCTTAAGCTAACGTAAAACCAATTTGGTGGCTCGCATGCGAGCCACCGGCCTACGACGGGTACAAATCTGCCGGCTGGTATGCGAGCCGGCGGTATACGACCGGTTAACCTAGTTCATCACAGAACTTTCGGTCTCCATTTTAACACAAAGTCATAATTTTATTTATGGTCGTCACTTTAAAAGCTATTTAAATAATATATTTGTGTTTTCTTAGATAACACTTAAAGCTTCATGAGAATAACTGCTAAGCCCTAAACCTTTTTCAGTTGTCAGAGATGCACAATAATGTAATATATATTCAAAATCACGAATAATATAATTATCTTAGTTATTTAAACGAGTGGTTAATTGTTATATCATTGGCAACTGTTATACACCCATATAACACGGCTCATCTCAAGTTTGCAAAGATTTGTGCGCAAACAAAGCTAAGAATAACATCTATATAGGCTGTCGCCAACCGCCTGTTGATAGTCTAAGCCAACTCACAATGCTTAGCGTTGGGTAACGAAGTAAGATCCTTTACAATTTCCCATAAAATCTTTATTCGACACTGATATGTTTTGATTCAAGTATTACATAAACATCAATATGATAATGTTGTTATATTTTGAATATTATATCGGGTCTGTTATTGGATTTGTATAACTACACACTGTATAACTATCTGCCTACCGTTAGGTAAAATCATTAGTAGATCAAATACATGTGTCGTAAAATAAATCAATAACTGCTACTTTTCGGTTATAGGGTTAACATTTTGATTAAATTCATGAAGTTATGAAGCGCTTTAGAACTTGTAAAGATTGTCATTAATATCAGACACACAAAACCTATTTATTAATATAATTATTGTGTTACTTAATATATGAAAGTAGCATACAATGACGAAGACTCAACGCATTAGTTGACGGTATGACAAACTACAGCTTTGGAAGGTTCTTCTTTTCGTGTGGTTCGTGGCCAACCTGTTGTCAAGAGTTGTTCAAGCCGGCCGTAGGCCTCTGACATGGCTTAACGACTGCTGTCAATTTGGCAACAACCGGGACCGACTTTTTACGTGCCCTCCGAAGCACAGAGATGCTCAGATGAAATACCACTAAGCGGTCACCCATCTATAGACTGACCGCACCCATCGTTGCTTAACCTCGCTAACTGTTTACCGATCAGTGAGTGCAACTGGCTATGAGCGCTTCTTTCATGAAGGTAATGTCACTCCACTTATTAAAATAAAATTATATAATAACTTAGTTCAACATGCTTAATTCTTATTTTTTATCTGAGTATTATTATATTGTATTCCAAAAACTAGAGAAACATCTGGGCCCCTTACGTTATGTCAATTTAGTATAAATCTTCATAAATTGAAGCTATAACACAATTTTATTCTTCCCAACCCTCAAAATACAATTTTCATAATGTAATTACAATCAATTTCGTTGTCAAATTATATTGCTATATTTGATAGGTATAGTATCTACTCAATTTTAAATTAATTTTAACTGAAGGCTCTTCGTTCGTTACCCTTCTCGGTGTCGCCCTGTCGTTTTAGCAATATAAATGGTTAATAACAAGCTTAAACTGATACAACTTCTAAGAGTTTGTTACTTTTATTAATAACTTAAGCGGTCAACGTGAGTAATGTAGCTTAACGTCATCTGCTCTATTTTTGTGTTTAAAGTCGTATAAAGACTTTGTGCACGTCATGCAAACCAACATCCTTTGACCATAGACACGCTTAGGTTTTGCTGCCAGTTCTACGATGCACCGCTTGCTCGTCTACAAATACAGGGAGGCACATGAAACAAGTACATGATAAAGATAACTCGAATATTACATTAACACACACAATTTATTTATAATAAATCTCAATTTGTACTGAACTAAAAATATTCTTTATCAGATAGAGCATAAAAAGTTATTAGCGGTAAATGTGACCAGATGGTAGATATTTAATAGCTTGTTCTATAATGAAAATTTTCGAGTAATGTAATTTGAGTGTTTGGAGGCGTACCCAATAATTCATTCGTATTAAACGAATATTTTATTGCGAAATGTCAAAAGAAAATATGCACTTTGCGGTAATGCATATTTAATAGCTACTTTCGATAAAATACGCTTTATCTTACTTCGGTTGAGAGTAAGCTAATCCCCCTATATAAAATGCAATTATGATAGCTTATAGTTACTACTAAGATTAATAAAAAAAGTAGTAAGTAATTTTGTTGTTACAACCGCAATAAGTTATGTCAGTGCAATACTGTAAAACAAAGTGCAGCCTTATAAGTGCAGTCGTTGTCGTAAATATCTCATACTTTCCTGTTGGAGCACTGGAAGGGTTTTTGTAAGTAAGATCTCCATATAATTCGATTGCCACTTCTAAAAGATTGAGTATAGGTACTAAGATTACCCTCGTTTATAAAAAATCAAGGTAGCAAGATATTAGTAACAAGCGATGCCATATAAATAGTTCATTTAATTTGTATTTATATTTAAATCTCTCTGTTTATCGTACATATTGTACCATTTATAAACTGCTTGCGTACTCAAACGTATTGTAAAGGAACAGTATCGGTCCGCCCACCGCCGCGCGTCGCACTCTCGCAACGAAGTCGGCGGCTGTTCGTACGTAACTCGTGTTCCACGTCGCATATTTTTTTGTCATATCAGTAAAAACCCTATACTTTCTACCTTTTGTTGCTCATCACATTCACTGGCATTCAAGCGTTGCGTACGTGCATCAAGTGCACCGTATGAATACGCTACACAGCTGGGAAAACTCACGTTTATATCTCTTTAAACTTATTTTAAATTAAAATGTTTACTCGTTGACTCATTTCCGTGAATGTAAAATTCATTGTTGCGATTATTTCGTTACTTTATAAGTTAATTTCGGTGAAAGGAAGTAACAAAAGTAACTGTGTCTCATGCGTGTTTGAGCCCCGAGCTTAACCTAGCGCTTCGCCCCTTGTGGGTTGGATCCCTTGATTATTTATGTTGGTAACTAATCTAAGCACGGGCTTGTACGAATGAAATTTTACATCCCTTGTCTGCGGTGTGACTATTATTCATGTAGCTAACTACGCCTTATGCAAACGCAAGTTTCTGTTTAAAACAAAAAGATTATATTATCCATTCAGACGGTTGTCACGACTCCTCTAGTATTTTTATAGAACATTTTCTATAGCCCATTTAGTTGCTTTCTATGACAAGCAAACTGAGAAAGGCATTTATGATTCTTTCTATCCTACATTTGGTTAAACATAGTAATTTGAAATTTGCGTCTGCCTCAGTGGCGTAGTGATAGTAAATAGGATTATTAAGCACAACATCTTGGGTTCGATTGACCGTAACTTAAGAGTTTACAATACAGATGGTTAGAATAATTTGCTTTAATAATTTGCCCAATCTGCCAATGTTTGCCGATGACATCTTAAAGAGAGACTGAGAGACGTAATTAAATCAGAACTAGATACATTTTCGCTGATAGTATCTTCATTATTATCTAAGTAAGATAAAAAGAGGCATGGTGGCTGCTGCATCAAACAGTAATACTAAATTAAAAAAAGAATATATATGGTTATCGAAAAGCCGTGTATTTCGAACAATATTTTTTCAAATCTGTTTTTACTGCGCTTTCTGGATTTTATGTGCGGAATAGAATACCCAAATACGTTGGTTTAGGTGAGTAGTTATAAGTAAACATAGCTGTATTGACATCGAACTATTAGCACAAGTATTCAGTTTGCTACAGCGTATTATTTCTTACATGTGTTATTAAAATGAGCGTTATATTTCATATCTTTTTTATTATTTCCTCATGTCATATAAAATACTCAGACTGCCTTGTTGGTCGATCAGTATAAGTTTGTATTTAAGAATCATTTGATGCCGAGTTCAGTTTTGATATATATATCGCCTGGCAGTGTCCGAGACCCCGCAGTGACATCGTCGATAGAACTGAGCCCTCCCAACATTTTATCCTGGATCCCTTGTTAATTGACACAACTGAATTACCAACAGTAGCAAAAGGAAATATTCGTCAGTTTTCGTTTACTATTTCATTGTAAATGATACATTCATATTTCAAGATGATTCCTGCATTACATTGAATTATTAGATAATATAATTTATATTGGCAAAGATCTGACCTCCCCATCCCCTTAATATTTTTATAAGTTTGCATAGGAAAAAGATTTACTGGATTTTTTTGTTAGAAAATTCTTAATAGCTGCACGTTGTCTGGAACCACGTAATACGGAGAGAGCTTATAATAGCCCTCTACTATGCACATAGCCAACATAGGGGCCCATTGTTTCACATGGATCTTTAAAATATATCTATGTACATTGCGGCTATAGTACAGTTTTACCTAACCCTCCAAGAATATGCAGGCCTGCATCTATTTTATTTTTTGTATCACTTTAGGATTCTTTATTTGAATACAAACGGGATCGTTTACGGCAATACTTAAAATTAAATTTTCCTTTGAAAGGGGGAAATGTTCATTTATTACCACTTAAGTATTTGATTAATTACTCAATTCAAGTTTTAAATAAATGAGTCAACAAAATAACTTTTAACTGACGTGGTTAATATTAATTTTGCTGTGGTTTAGTCAGGTGGTACTTAATCTTAGTTACGGCATTTATAAACAATCTGTTCTCAAATCTGTAGATTAGATATTATGTATTATACTTTTAATTGATGTAAAGATTATCACAAGTAATCAAACCAATAGGCCAAACACGTGTCATATTACAAACATGCTAACTTTAATCAAAATATTTGAGCATAGACTGATTAGTTATTCATATCAAGTATGGCTAGCCGGCAACAAACGACGATAAATGCACTTTAATTATATCTTATTATTTTATAAATATAAGGCACATAGAAATAGGTAATTATTTTTATAATTTTTGTCACTAAATATTATCAGCTAAGAGATTGGCCTAGATTTTTATCTAAGCCAGTAGCTAACACGTACGAAACATATGATATGTTACTCAAATTATTTATTGTTTAGTACGAGAATCAATCCTACACAAACTTGTGTTAATAGGCTAGGCGCCCATATTTCAGCGCACTAAACATACAATCATATATAACTGATAATCACTATTAAATTATACAAGAATGTCTTTAAAGCGAAATCTACATAATACCTTTTACCTACTGAGCTGCACTAACCGCAATTCAATCCATTGAACCTATTTAATATACGGCCTTGTGTTATACAAGCTATTCAATCGGCTCCCAAACAAACAGAACTTCATTCACAACAACAATATCAATATATTGTTCAACGCTCCACTCAAAATATTACATATATAGTACGGGAACTATGAACTAACTGGCCGCGACACGATATTATACCAACAACGCATTGCCATAAGCCTGATAAGGGTCATACATTTTAATTAATGTTGGCCTAATAATAACTAAACTTAAATTAATATTAAATTGTTGAAGAAAATATAGACGTCGATAACGAGCTGTGAAGTATCTTGTTCCTTTATCTTAAGTACGTAACGAACTTGTAATAATCCTTTGAGATTTTATTAAAACACTTTGTGCGTATGAATACGTATTTTAGACGTATAATTATTCGAACACGACACACGTTTCGGTAAACGTTTCGTGTGAGTTATTAATTATATAAATTATTGTTTTAATTAGAAGATCTAAAGATAATCCTCTTCAGATCTCTGCACAAATAAGACAAAGACAAGTAAACTAAATAACAAAATAATGTCGCATTTACTTAATTAAGGCTCATCATCAAGTAATGAGGCCACCTTATGAAGAGAGTATGTCGCCGCGAAGGTACTTGGCCGCTTAGTCTATGATTTGGTGCAAGCATATCGGGACTTATCAAAATTGGAAGAAGCGAGGTACTGCCTGCTTTTGCCTAATAAGTAGTATGAGAAGCACATGTCGCCTAAACTTCATGAAAGCGGTTGTGTGAATTTGTATCCTAAGTTGCCTACTCTGTAGCATATACTACGAATGTTATAATATTGCGACAGAAAGCAATGATTGAAATAAGTATTTTCGTATATAGTACTATCCATTTATTGAAAGATATATTGTTAAATAACACGTGGACAATAAAAGTTAATATTAATCTAATAAACACGTATACATACAGTAATTTGCCTAGATAAGTAAATTTCATTCCTAATCTGCTACAAAACATATATAGACATAATTGTGTATTTTGACACAATAATTGCAGATATGATCACGGTACGTACGTACATATTAATTACATGACAAATTGTTTGCCTTGCTCGCAACAGGATGTTACGTAGCAAACTTCGTAGCGAATAGCTACCACTATCGTAGCAGAAAGAGGATTCACAAAGAGATTTCGTAGCATAATTATGAAGTATATTTTGGGCCAATAGACATAACTTGTGTTTTAACATAGATGAAATCATTCATTCATATTTCATCAGAAATATGTTTTATACATGAAAGAAAATATAAATAAGATTGAATGACCGTCCTTTACCCGACTACTGAATACCGCAGGTTGTTTTGTAAGTAAATGTATCTTGAACGGGAGTATGTAATGTAAGTTGTCGTTTCATGCGCCTTATCATATTAATTATACATCTGAAAGGTGAGGGTATGTGTGTAATACTCTGTTTTATTATAATATGTGCTATTATGATACTTAAATGAAGTTATGGTCCTGATTTATTAGTAACATTAATTAGGAGGTGTGTTTATGACCGGATGGTATTGGGTACGTGGTTACAGGCCTGTATACGAAATGTTAGTTCATAAGAAAATTTGTAAGCGATATTTAGGTGTAACAGTATTAACAGGTTAAATGATACATAACAATAGATTTTCTATTGTATCACGGGACAGCGAAAGGGTTAAAAGAATTTTTAATCCGAGAGCTGTTTATTAAAATATTTTACACCGTTATGTGTTTACTTTTTAACTTTAATAAAAAGAAATGATAAATAATATCAGATGTTTTTAGGTTTAAGTGTTTTCAGTAGATTGTAAATTCTCTTAGATACTTTATCATCTAAAAATACTAGAAAACGTGTTTGATTTATGCCTACTTTCATATTCAGTTATACTAGCACAGACGTTTCTATAAGAACTGGTCTGTGGTACTACCTAAGTGTTTTAAAGTATTTATGCAACAATATTCTAATGATTTTCTTCACTAAATTCTCTATTAAGGTACAGCTTTTGTATACTAAATTGCTATTACTGTTAATAGTTTAAGAAATCTGTATACAAATTAGATAGAACACATTTTTGTGTCGTGCAATCCACGCACGAGATATACATACATATGTGATAACTCTTACAAAACGTCATAAATCAGAATTCTCTTGAGGAACGGGTTGTTCGATTCCAAATCTCCATATTGTGTATTTAATGAAAATGTAATTATATCTATTTTCAAATGTGCACGTGTATTTAGCCATACTCACATTTTAAAATTGTATGACGTAATATATTCTAAACTTTAATGCTGTGGCTAAGGCTTTTTTGCAAAATAAATCATTCAACTTGGTTAAACAGCAGAATATTTACATTAGCTGTTAAGGTATTGACTGAAGGCTAGGCTAGGTTATGTACACGCCCCCCCCCCTATTGGGTGAGAGAGGGAACACCCCAGGTTTTTTAGTGGGTAGACCAGCGCGTCTTGCTGGGAGTCCCACACTCCCCCGCCGGTGCCGTCCCCTAGCCGGCGGGCAGTGCATGAAGCATTTTTCCTGGGAAACAAAAAAAAAAAAAAAAAAAAGGTTATGTACACGCCAACATTTTGCGTGGGCGAAGTAACTGTCAGAGTACTTATAAATAAATAAACTTTTGCCCAGTAGAGAAACTCAAAACTGTGGTGTTTTATTTTAGACCTAAGAGGCAGCCAAAACCGCTGGTTTGTTAATAAATTTAATATGTGTTTAAAATAGAGATATCTATTCAAAATAGAATTCCAATCCAAATCCAATTTGAACATAAAGGACATATTTAACGTTTATTTTTATCACACGAGATGGCTCTCTATTCAAAAGTTTAATTTGTTATGCCAAATAGAAGCTTTAGGGATTCATAATACCTACTATCATCAGCCACGTGCCAGTTATACCTGAAGGTATTAGCTACCTTTTTCCAGATTAACCGTGACATTTATTGCTGAATTCGTACCAACTGATATTATAAATGCGAAACTAAAATTGTTGGTTTTTCTTCAACTCGAAATGGCATAGCGACACGATGCTTTTTTATAGCTGAATAAATAACTCTTATTTAACGTAAATCAAAACATCATATAGTTTTAATTTACGTTAAATAAGAGATTTTGATGGGTGATGCACGCCACTACAGGATTTCTACATAAATCTAAGATTCGCTCATACTGTAGCGATCTAACAGAAGTACCTCTGCCTCACAAAATACAGCAACGACTACAGAGTTCATTCTTGCGGTGATTAGTGTTTTCAAGTTCCTAGACAAAGACTTGATCATTTGCGTCTCATAGAACAACACTAGAAGCGACGAAATCGTAACGTTAAATGTTGCTTGGTTTGGAAGTATTGCGTCTCAATTTTAAAAGGATGGCACCGTGCGACCGTGTCTACAATAAAAGCTTACCATCAAGTAGGCTAGATGCATGTTTACCTGTTTATACGATTGATTTTAATTTATTACAAGGAATAATGATGATGACTTCATCATGACGCGTCATGCTTCTTTTTTATGTTTTGAGATCATTGCTACGAGCGGTAACAAGAATTGATTAAATCGTTGCCATACTTTGAACATCTCGCAATAAACGTTCGTGTTTACTGTCTAAAGAACAGCGATAAATGTTAACAAAGTCCAAATTATTTCATTATTCAAATATACAGCCTGTTTAGATGATTTATTACTTACATGTGGCTCGAAATATACTAATTAAAATTAATTCTATATTAAGTGCCGAGTATAAATGTAGAATGCATTAAATTGTCATTATTATTTTACTAAATTATATTATTAACTTAAAGTCATTCAAGCTGCAATAAGAAGAAAGCCTTCTAAGAAGATAGTACGCAGAAGCACCCCTATCTATGTTACCGTGGATCTCAAATTGAGCACTGTATTCCCAGGTCAGGCAAAGTTTTATCAGGTTTTTATCAAAACTTTTCCAGCCGCAACATGAAGTCGGCTACTAAGGCCACTAGGTTGTATAACGCTTGCCAGATTACGTGGAATTTAGTAATGTTTAGTAATGGTGACACTGACGAAAAGTAGCTACGATTCATTTATGCCTAACTACACTTATACATTATCCTACTGATAGTGTTAGCAGAAAGCATATACTGTATCATAATACACAGAAAATAACTTAAGATTGACGCCACCAAGTTAATATCTGACCGGGTAGGTAGAAGTGGAACATAACACATCCGAAGAAAAGAAAAAGAAAATTTGGCTGCAATTATCTCAAGGGTGGAGATAATTCTATAGTTGAGCAACCTCAGCTTTGAGTACGATTTCCGTTACGCTTTTCTTCAGTTAGAGATTTGGAGACAGAAACAATATTCATGCCAATGCGAAAGTAACTATTTGGAAAGTTTTTACGGCTAAAACAATGTATAAATTTCAATTAAATTTCTTTTGAATACAGCACGTTCACCGGGAGAGGACATAGATTGAATATTAAATTATATTTTTCATGTGTATGTTTTTAAATTAATCTATATTTAATTAATAGTTAAAGACACTTTATTCAATCACCGTAGACCCTCATCAACTAAGATATTCGGAATGCCAAATAACCGCGTGTTGTAGTTTCCGTTTTCAATCAACCTTTTTTCCGTGAAGTATTTATCCTTTAGTTTCGTCTAACCGATTGAACTTTGTAATAGGAGTCTACGGGACCGGGTAATTATAGTTCAATTTAAAGTCAAAGCAGAGAAACCAGGGAAAGTGTGGAATCAATTTGTGGCAAAATACACTTCATGTTTATAAGCTCTTCGGCTCGTGACTACAGAGCACCAGGTATATAGACAGTTGATATAGGTATAATGCTACACCTTTTTGTCTTAAATAGAAGAATTATTTTTGTCTTCTTGTCAGTCTAACCCAGTGTCACAGTTATTCAAGACACCCGCTTGCCTCAAAACTAAACACATTTAGTATACACTTAAGATACAATATTGAACCATTATGTAAACAGTTTAATTTTGAGAATATTGATAGTCCTCAATAATTATAATATAATATGATATCATGACGTGTTCAAAGAATACTAATAATTTCCTGGGGATAAAAACCATGGACTCACGCACAGCAGTCTTGTCGTACTTCTGTTGTGCAGCCGAACCAGTAATAAAACAAGGTAAATTAAAAATGTGCAGAATATGAATCGCATTTTGGTAAGAGATTATTTTCTCTTTAAACTGAACGATGTAAAACTCAGCTGTCAAGCGTCAACTGTAGTGCTGTCTTTCTCTCTAGATAAGTATTAAAAACACAAAAGCTTGGAATACTGGGAGATTCGTGGTTCTACTAGAAACAACGGTATTTTCTTAAATTTTCAATTTATTTAAACTGCTACTAGCTTTTGCCCTGTGTCCTTTTCTGTAGCTCTGGCAAAGTGTATGCGAAATGTCATGATGATCGTTCGAGTAGTCAAGGCGTGAATGCGTAACAAATTCACATTCGCATATATAATGTTAGCCAAATATACACGCGAGAAATAAAAGCGATAGTAGGCAACGATTTTATTTCTCGTGTATACCGATTTGCCCGCAAAAATAAAGTTTTAAATAAAAAATACAAGTATTATTCGGAGTTTTGTTAAGTACAATTTTATTACTGAAATATAGAGATTCCCGCCAGTCGGCTCATTGATTCCCGGCGATATCGCGTCATGCTCAGTCAATCGCAACCCATTTGACGAACACAAACGTGCTAAGCAATAATAAAATCGCATTATAATTGCTGCGGTAAAGATTATTTTCTAGTACAACATTACAAAGATATGATTCTAATGCCACAGTATATCGTTTTTGTATTTTTATATAAAAAACACTGTCTGTGCAAGTTCTTTTTCTTAATTTCAAAGCTTTTAATTGATCATTTATTCATAAAATATGTATTTAATAAGGTCAAAGACGGTGACTAGAAATGTAGATCATTTAGCCTTTATTACACTACATTCCATAGATCATCACGTCTTGATTCTTGATTATTACTTTTAGAGAAACATCTACGCGGCACTGTCATTCTAAATAATAGGGGTTAAAGTATGAAGTTGCCGTTGTATAGTAATAGATACTTTAAATTGACATAAAACCATCATGGTGTGAAATTTTCGAGTGAAACTTTTTTCACATGATACCTATAAGATTCTTCTTTTAAGAAATGTGCAACATTCGATTTTCGATTTTCAATTGTTTTTTTTATTCAGCATAGACGAGAAAGATAGATGCTTCGAAAATCCGAGTCATTCTGAATACGAGTTCCGACGCGGAACTAACGCGGCAGAAACGGCTCACAGTATCAATGCTGCATTTAGAGAGGAGACTGCTAATAAACGCACCGTGCGTTTTTGATTTAAACGCTTTCGTAATGGAAACTTCGACTTGAAGAACAAACCACGTGGAAGACCGCCTACACAGGTGAATAACGCTGCATTGAAGGAGATGGTGGAATACGATCCGAGTCAAACTACCCAGGAATTAGCGGCATGGTTTAACGTTACCATACCTACAATATTGACTCATTTGCATCAAATGAATAAGAAAAAAAATATGAAAATGGGTGTCTCATGATTTGATTGATCTGCAGAAAGAAATGCGTGTTGAAACTTGTGTTGCCTTGTTGAATCGCTACAGAAATGAAGGAATATTGGATCGAATTGTGACATGTGACGAAAAGTGAATTCTTTATAATAACCGTAAGCGAAAAATGCAATGGTTAACCCCAGGTCAAACGCCGCAACAGTGCCCTAAAACAAAGCTTACCAATAAAAAGGTAATGGTAACTGTTTGGTGGTCTCTTCATGGTGTTATTCACTATTGCTTTCTCAGGTCTGGCCAAGCAATAACAGCAGATATTTACTGTGCCGAATATCGAACAATGATGGTGAAACTGGCAGTGAAACAGCCCCGACTCGTGAATCGATCTTCACCATTATTGCTCCATGATAACGCAAGACCTCACACTGCACGAGAAACCGTTGTAACTCTACAGGAGCTGCAGTTAGAAACCATATGTCTTCATCCGTACTCGCCAGACCTTGCTCCAACGGACTACCATTTTTTTCGTGATTTGGACAATTTTCTACGTGATAAAAACTTTCTTTCCAGGAGGCAGTACAAAATGCTTTCACACAGATTGTCGAATCTAGAGCCCCGGAGTTCTATCGTAAAGGTATAAATGAACTTCCGTTTAGATGGCAGCAATGTGTAGATAATGAGGGTAAATATTTCGATTAAATAAATATGGTACCTACATCTTAGAAAAAACTAGTATTAATTTTTCAGCACAAATTAGCAATTTCATTTTACTTTAACCCCTAATATAACAACGCTGATACTACTTACAGTCTTGTAATAATGATGTATAGAAAAGTACCGTTGCTGTTTTTGTTTCATTTCATTTCTATTCACTGCGGTGTCTAAGGTTCTATTACATTTATCTTTTAATAACGCCGTTTCTTAATCGTAAACAATATATAATAGGAAACTCATAATTTAAACTATATTGACATGTCAAAGTGTAGATAATTTTACAAGTGTAGATTATGAATATGAGGTAAACATTTTCAAACTCATATTGTCATATATTTCTTCCAATTTCTTGCAGATTGTTTTTAGCCTTATCGATAGTTTTGATAGATATGAAAATATTTTTATATTATTTTGTTTAAAATAGATAAGCAATTTTGGTAAAAAATTACTAGTATCCCCTAAGTAAGTTAACGCCTCCAGCTAAGATAATATGTTTGTTTTAGGGACGGGTTCACGTCGTTAATTTTATAAGTGAGATTTGTACCCATGACCTCTCAATCGCAAGGCATCATCCTCCAAGTTATCGCTGCTTTACATATGTTATATCTTCAAATCATCATTTAAAAGATTACCACTTTGCGGAATATTAAAAAACGAGTCACACGATCCGTCTTTACAATTGCTAAATCTTTTGTTTTCACATTTTACAAAGACTGATATTCGTAGACGAATGCTGACCGACTAATAGCTTGAATGAATTACGTCCTCAGAGACCTACTTCCAAATCGCTGATCTGGTCGGTAGCAATACTCTTGGGGCTCGTAACTTCATGTGACGTTCCATATGTCCTCAGACGGGCCACGTGACCGGTATTCGGTAGATATTTATTTATAGAGGCTTATAAGATAGTAGTGTACGTGTAGAATATAATAAGTAGAGTGGACACGTGATTAGATGACGTCATACTTATTTAATTTAACGTTCTGCAATCATAAAATTACAACAAAAGATATTCAGGTAATCAGTCACAGGAACAACGTTTTTATTAAGTAGCGAACTAACTAGTACTAGAAAAAAGTGAGGAAAGTCGTATCAAGAGGTTTAAAGGAAAACAGAGGCATATGGTAATTACTCCACTGACATCACTCTTAAGTTAAAAAAGAACTAAGTGGATCGCACAGACCTGAAACAAATGAGCGACGATTTATGCAAAATATTAAACACGCTATAAAATGTTTTTGTCAATACTTAATGTTGGTGCATATTTACAAAATGTAGTATTGTTCAACTTCGAAACAAATTAAACCCTTTAGCTATAAGTAAAACTATTAGCTGATATAAAACAAACAATGATCGCTTCAAATTACTAGTACGTTTGTTTCATAACGAAGTGAGGTGGTGCTAAACGATATCGTAATTAATAGTCGATTAATCACCCTGAAGCAATTTATTCAATAACTCTTAACGAGTCCGTCCGGTTCTTTAATAAAGTGCTCTCAAAGGTTGGGAGACTTGAACCAACTATAGGCTTTATTAAGGCACAATTACACGGCCAATGCAAAGTGTTCTATAAATAACTAAATACACGTACGTTGGCTAGCTTGAAGCGTGTCGGGTATCACAACTACCTTATCCATCAAATATTCTGTTTTATGTTTAAGATTTTCCAATAATATTCTTTCAATCCTACTTATTACATTTAAACGATCTTGCCTCCAATCCAATTGCGCATAGAGGTATTTAGGCTTTTTTGTGGTTATAACACCGAATAATCAATTTGCCAGATGAAGTCTTCGCCTTGCGTGCATTTTTAACATATCGCCTTCATTTAAAAATGGCGTGACATGGTTACGACGTGGTATATGAAAACAGAACCTAGCGCATGCGTTTTGGACCCGTTGTATGAGTTTTTCGGTTCTAGATAATAAGCATGGCCCATATACGGTGTCACAGTAGTTAGCTTTGCCAGTACTAGGCTGTCTACTAGTCTTTTTCTAATCTCGACACTGAGATATTGCTTGAAGCGCTAAAGAAGTTTTAGCCTATAGAAACAATTCCTAACCATGGTACATATATGCTTTTCAAAACGTAGTTCGGGATCTATGACTAATCCTAGATTGCAAGCGCTATCTACGCGGTTAATACTGTCACCTGTTATTTTTATATCTGGTCGGGCTCATAATATGGAACCGATTTGACTCTTGCTTCCCATGATAAGAAACTTAGATTTACGCGGATTTAGTACTAGAGAGTTCAATTCAGACCAAGTTATTATTCTTTCCAGCTCGTCGTTCATTTTTTGTACCGATAATAAGGTATCGCTGGGTTTAAATGACAAATACAGCTGGATATCGTCCGCATACATATGGTATTTGCATACTCGCATGCATTTTGTAATATCGGCACTGTATATAATGTAAAGAAGGGGCCCGAGCAGAGAACCTTGTGGTATTCCTCTGGTTACTAACCGCGATGATGATGTTATAGTGGAACCATCCTCTTTACGAAGCTCAACTCTCTGCGACCTCTTGCATAGGTAACTATCAAACCATTTTACAGAATTTTGGTCAAAGCCGTAGTATGCAAGTTTTGATAATAGCAGATTCATGTTAATAGCATCAAATGCCCGGGTATAATCAAGTAGTGTGAGTAGTGTCCCCTCACCGTGATCACGGGCTTCAAGGATACTGCCTACTACGTCTGCCAGCGCTGTGGCAGTACAACGTCCAGACCTGAAACCCGACTGAAGCTGAGGCAGAATATCATTTGCCCTCTAAGTAGTCCGATAGCTGAGTGTATACTACACGCTCAAGTATCTTTGACAGACATGGCAGTATGCTGATTGGGCGGAGATACTTGACTGACAGCGGGTTACTATTTTTTGGTATCGGCCGGACGATTGCGCTGCGCCACAATTCGGGTAGCAATAGCATTCAGTGGTGTTGAGTGACATATAAAGATACATACATAGATAGTCAATTATTAATTAACCAAAACATAAAATCTATTCAAAGCATCTGATAATGAGATTTAAACCACCAAGAATAAGAATACTTTATACCACACATCAGTCATCATACTTCTTCTTCAACTCTTTCATAATAAATACAACAATGGTATTCTCGTGTTACCAACATGTATTATATTCTAAAAGGGTCCAGGAAAAGAAATACGTTACGTGATCCTGTTCTTTATGATTATTATTATTAAACATATTATTTTAATTGTTTACTTTTTAATGTTTTTGTTCTAGTCATTTTGTTAATGTTTTATACTTAACTAAAAGTTCTTTTCAACAATCGGTTTTTGCTGTAGCAAACAGTAAAAACCAATTGCTGAAAAGAACGTTTAAGTCTTATAGATCAGCTTTCTCATCTGCTACACATAAATCTCGACTATCTACATCACTGCTACGATACCCGGTACGGTAGCTACGACTAGCAAAATACTAAGCTACGAATCTGTTTGGATATTTTGATGGCGTTTTTCTTCATCAAACTGTCAGTGTCGTAAGGATTTAAGATACATTTAAGCATTAGCGTGTACATTTAACTTTAATTAAGTAACATATTAGATTAAATATTAGTAATGTATCCTAGATATATTATTATGTATTATGTATAGTGTTATATACTAAATATTAAATTTATATCAATTAGAATACAAAATGCATAAATTCAATATCTCAAACAAGTTAATAGATTTTTGTTTAAAAAGTTTATGTTGTCTCATAATATGAATCAACTGCTTTTATTTTTTACATATTTCTTGTGTAAACTATGTATAATTATTATTGTGTAATAATTATAAATAATTGAATATCTTTTCTATTCTAAAACTCTCTTCTTTACACTTGCCTATTCTAGTTTTATTCATCTTATTTTTAGAATAGCGTTTCGTTTGCAATCAATTATAGGGAACTCTTAATAGCACTCGAAACTCTTTTAAAACGGAGATGCCATATCCCGTATTCATTTTCAGTACACGATTCATCAGACATCTGACAAATGAGGTTTCATTATTCCACTCCACTTAGTACATATTAATAATTTTGGGTACGAGATTATTATTTTACAACTTGATACTTTTAATGGTGACTTTTGTGGTTTCCTTAAAAATTACATTAGGGGTAAATAAGTATTAATTTGTACCGTTAGACAAATGGTGGGCGATATTTGTAACAAACTATTTATTGCCCGTGGTTAAGATGTGACTTTTAGATCGTATTTGTACGTCATATTTGTAAGTAGTTCACAACAATGGAAACATGGAGCCTATATACATATTTTCAATTTAAACATCAATATATATCAAATACCTTTAAATGTATGGCGATTATTTCTAGTACGGGCAATGACATTTAACAAAATCTAGCTGAATCTCCAGCACATTAGACCAACAACGCGTCTGAAACTCTTAACAAGATTATTAAAATATAATCCGTCAGTTAAAGAAGGCATGACGACCTATAATCTTAAGAACTGAGTTAAATATTTCGGCTGGGTGCGTTATAAATCAGTTACCTGAACAGGATTGATTAGAGCCTGATGACGCGGCACACTGAGATTAATGTACTAACAGTTCGACTCGACGAACATAGTGAGTCGCCAGATAGAGCTTCTGTACCTTTATAAATTGGCTTTTAATGATTTGCTATTGCTATTATTGAATGGACGAATTTCATAAAGATTACAAGATTGTTTCTAGTACCTATATGAGAAGAGCATTGATGATTCTTGTATCAGTTTTAAAGACACCCGCAATTGGCATAAATCTATCGATGGTAGTTATACTATACATGTGGTTTTAATAGGAATATTTTTGTACTGCCGACATTGACTTTGCAGACTTTGAAATATCGCCCACAAACACACACACAAAATGCGACTTATGAGTATTACAATTTTTTTGTCGTTGTTTGATATTAGTCATACAATAGAATTCGTAGTGGTTGTGGAGTTTCTTCCAATTTAACCAGTTTGTAACTCGGTAGATTAAGTATCATTAAAGAATTATTTTGTATGTCATCAATCAATCGATAATAGTGACCTAAGGAAGTTCGTTAGCGAAAGTATATAAACCGAATTCTTATAAAGACAATTGAAAGTAAATAAACATATTTGGAGCATGTAGTCAGATAATGATGACATACACAATTTGTCTCAAATATGTTACGTTCCGTTTGTTGTCATGTCGACATTGCCAGCTTAATTTATGGTATGATGCACCTATAACGATACGACATACCGAAAGATATGACATACTAAAAGTCGCTGTAAAATAATGTGGACCATAATAGAACTATTTTTTGATTAAATATCGTCATAAATTCGACAAACTTACGAGTTTCAACGACACAATACAACTGTTATATTTTATGATGCGTAGTTGATATGGTCGCTACTGTCAATACACCGAGGATTTTAAGTTCGATTACAACAAGGATAAAATGTGCTTGATCTACAGATAGTAGACCAAAATCTGGTTGTACTTTGTATAGGTACTTGAAATGTTTGCAATCCACCTATATTAGTTACAGAGTAAGGTGTGACGTCACCACTGAATATGCTGTGATTTGTGCTATCAAATATTTACAAGGGAAGAAATGACATACATGTTGCTTTCCACTTCATGTGATTTAACCGGTTATCAGGATAAGCAATAATCCTTTGATCAATTAAATTCTGTTGGTCATGTCACGCGGAAGATGATGACGTGTCACGTCGTTGTGTCGACACCGTGACGTTGTGTCAACACGTAGTATTATGTATCCCCGTGAGCATACCTGACTTTATGATACGTCGACGCGTTATGGTTCTTCAAAGTTCAGTTCAGTTTTTATTTAAGGCTGCATGGAAGGTGTACTGTCTTACTGTCTTTTACGTGAGGCAAATAGTTAATGTTTACTTCACGTAAAAGACAACAAGCTTTTTAGGTTTATGTGATGCAAAATTTCCTGGTAGATAAAAGCAATAACACTGCCTAATGCAGAAATCGAACTAGGTATTTTACTATCCGTAGTTACACATCCATTTAAGTATTCATCCATTTTATACTTACACTGAGTCACGCGTGGTATACGAAGATGGTAAGGCGTTTACAACAACATTGTTTTGGTTTTATTAATCTTACTTATTTTCTAACGCAAAATGTAGGTGTAAGAGGTCTCCTTAACAAAGTTTATTTTCTCGTGTCGTTTCCGTATTGTGTAAGTCGGCCAATAACTTGGAAATATCACATAAATAATCAAAATATTATTTCACATAAGAAGCGTAAGCTTCTTAGTAACTTTCAATAAAATAAACAGCCAGGTAGAGATTATATAACTTGATGTTGAGTCTTTATATACAACAAAATATATTAAATATTTCAAACTAAGTTATAAAAATTTTCTTTTATATATACTTTCTGAAGAGACCCCGATGCCTAAATAGCCGTATAGAATAGAAAACTTTTTATTATAACAAAGTAACAATTAAAAGAGTCTTGACACCTTTCACAAATCTCTTGCTCGAATGAAAAATAAATAGTATAAATGCCACTCGAAATGTCCTACCCGACCCGCATTGGTATATCTGTTTAGAAAACAATAACCGTATCTTATGTCGACCCCGCAATCGATAGTCCGTTAAATATCGAAGATGGATACTGAATTTCAATTTATAGGTTTTATTGCAGGACGCACAATGCGACTGACCAGAAAATGGTCACTTACGGCAGGCATTCAATTGTTTATGTGTAAAGATATTTTGTTCCGAGATTTAACGGCCGTCAGCTAAATCACAAAAATACGTTTTGATGGTACTTTGGTATATTTACAAGAATGCCAAGATGCCGTCTCCTTTATTTAAAATCTGTTTCAGACATACCTTCAGTACACAAGATAAGTATATAAGATTACCGCCCGTATAAACCCATGATAAGTACATATAAAATCAAACAAAAGTGTACAAAATACATTCACCCCTCGTCTTAGCGCCGTTACCAAATGTTTATACGTCGAACTGGCACAGGCAGCAACATATAAATGCAAATTTAACTGTGACTCCGACAAAAAGATGGGTAAAAGTGCAAATTATCAGTGAGGGGGACGTTGGACGATCGCAAGTTATGTTTATTGGGACCACAAAGTACTCATTTGTATAATTCTTACATTATATGTGGGGGTGGACTGTAAACGTTCAGTTCGGTAAACATCGAGCGACTATTGAACAACTACTTGTTGCATAGCTCCCCTCGGAACAATATTGTTTTATGACGCTTATACAGTAAAATTCTATTGTAAAATAACAACTAACTGTAAAGTTAAAGTATTCTACTTCATAAAATGTATACGACATGCCTACCTACTGGTTTAATGCTAGGTGTATGATGTGGTAAATGTTATATATAAATAAATATTCTCGTCCCATTAAATGAAAATACAAAAAGAATTACAGTTTATTAAAAATGCATCTTAAGTTTAACTCTCGTTTAGTAATAATTACTAACGCATGAGTGTGGATAGCAAAATCAGTACGAATTTTAGTTATTACGTAGAGTTAATTCGACCAGCTACTGTACTGTGATCATATTAACCACGTGAATCCACTTCGGCGCCCACGATCATGATATTAACAAATTTAAATATGAATACACCGAGGCTTAGCATCAAAGATTTTGCGCAACATGGTTTGTATGAAACAAATCTTATACCTCTTTGCTTAAATACGCAAATACACCATTGTCTGAAAGGGCAACTGAATCTCTAGTTCTCACAATTAGCATCATAAATCATCATCAAATAGTAAAAGAACCCTAAAAATATTACTATTGCGCAAAAAATAAACAACAATAATTTATTATGCGATGACAGTAGAAAATAATAAGTTTGCTCCCTGTCATGTCACGTGACAGCGCTAAGCTTTCATAGCATCGCGAGATAAAAGCTAGAGAACAACAGAAGCAATCTTCGGTGATAGATTTAAGAGAAGTTGTCAACGCTGGCAAAGTGCAATAAGGAAACACTGAACTATCCGATAAAGGGCTGTTTCCATTTGTAATATTATTTAAAAGGGAATTTGTCAGCGATATCGACCGAATGTAGTTCAGTTTGCCACAAAGGGTATCCTCATGAGAAGTCAGCATTATTGTGCTATACCATTGTTTCTTTGTAAGTTCAAAAGGTAATCCTTCTTAAACGTAAAGGCCCGTTTAAATTGTTTGTAGTATACACGTTGTTCATAGGGTTAATACGAAATTAGAGAAAATTGGAGTAAGAGGCGTGCCCTTAAATCTGTTTAAAGATTATTTGAGTGATAGAACCCAGCGAGTAAAGATAGATAGTTGGGTTAGTGAAGAGGTATCTATAAACTATGGGGTTCCTCAGGGTAGCCATCGTTGGGCCGACTCTATTTTTGGTCTACATTAATGATCTGTGCCAACTCCACTTGCAAAACGGCAGAGTACTTACGTTCACTGACGATACTGCGCTCTTCTTCTATGGTGATACGTGGGAAGCAGTTTTCAAAAGTGCTCAATTGGGTATTAATCAGGTATGCACATGGCTCCAACGAAATCTTCTGACTCTTAGCACGACCAAGACCAAATATATACAACTAGGAATCACCGGATTACTCCCACTAACTTCTCAATCCCCGCTCACATCTGCGCACAAACTACATCCATTTGCTCGTGCCCAGCTCTCCAAAGGACTGATACTATAAAGTACCTAGGAGTAGTGTTAGATCAATCACTTGCCTTTAAACCGCATATTGATGTTTTAGTCTCTAAGCTTATCTATATTTTAGAACCATTAGACATGTCGCTGATTTATCGATAATTAGAATGATATATTTTACTCTATGTTATTCATTAATTACCTACTGTATCACCTCTTGGGGAGGCTCAGCAAAAACTCACCTAATTGAAGTGGAAAGAGCGCAACGGGCCATAGTAAAGGTTGGTGCCAATCTTCCATTCCGCTACCCCACAGTAGATGACCACAAGGAATGGGACACCTTGTCAGTTAAGCAGACTTTTGTCCTATATACAATCCTCAAAAAACACAGCCAGCTGACTTATAATCCGGATTAGAATAAAGATAAGCGCAGGAATGGCAAAATCTGCCAGACACGAACCCTAAATACGAGTCTTTCCATAGGTTTTTTTGTTATCTGGGTGGATATTTATATAATAAAGCGAATATTCGCCTATCTATATATCCAAAAATCCTCACGCACTGTAAAAAAGATGTGACAAATTGGTTAAAACAGCTAAATTATGAAGAAACGGAATCACTTTTACACCAACAAATCTAAAAGCAAAATCACATATATTTTACCAATTACACTATGCATTGATTCATACACGGCTTACTAACACAATAATCACGCACATTTACAATCCAATACTTGCAAATGTACACATACACACTCATAAATCCACAACAATCATCCATCATACACGTACAAAACGTTCACCAAACCCACATATTACACAAACAACCTGAACATTCACCAAAACTCGTCCCTTAAATGTTAAAATTTTAAGAAATTGTATGTAGTTTGGCTTATATCTATGTTACCTAATTATATATTATAGTAATGTACTTTTTTCTTAAAATGTATAATTGTTTTTTTCTGTTAATTTATGTATGTATTTTAAAGTATACCTAAGCGTTTCCTACGACTGATTAATTTAAATAATAATGTTCAGTAAAGTGGAGACCTGGTGACCCGTAACACAGGTGTTAAAATACCTATCACAGGCACCAGTCTCTCACAAAACGTTCTAATAATCCTTGTATTATGAAATTTGTAGTTACCTTTTTGTGAAGAGAAAAAAAATCAATTATTATTGTTTGTTTATCTATCACGGGTATTTCCCTAATACGTTAGGAAAATACCTGGCCCTTTGGGAGGATTACACGGGGAGATGGGTCCAATATGCAGAGGCCCTTCGAGAGTTTTAGTTTAAAGTGAGATGGGACACTTATCGAGACACTAGCCGCGGCAGGTGTAGGAGACTATTGCTACATATGGAATCTAATTATTCTGGTCTATGGGGATAGGTGTTTAATGGTTTGGTACAAAGTCGGAATGGCAGACGGTGACTTGCCGACTCACTAGATGGGCCCCCTGAATAGCCGCCATAGACATACAGGCCTTAAAAACAGCAGGGAGCAACACCGGTGTGAGCGGCTAGGGGTGTCGAGTCGTGTGCGAGCGGTGCGGCGCCGGTTTCACCATCATGGGTCTCGTGAAAACAGAGACCCGGAGCGGATTTCTCCGTAGTTATGCCCTTGAAAATTACACTTCCACCCCCAAGCAAATAGCTCTAGCGACCTCCCTCTGATCGGCCGACCAAGGCAAGCCAGAGTTGAGAGTCCTACGGGCGCTCTTAAAGTTACACCCCAGCCAACCAATGAAGGCAAGCCGGAGACGAGGCAGTGTCGCCACTCACATTCAGCTCGCCACAAGCTGCCCTGCGGTTTGTGTGCTTTAAGTTAACCTGGTGATACATTTTTTTGTTTATATCCTTGTTAAAATGCTTAATCCGTAAAATTTAACAGTGTATCATATTCAGTCTAGTACTAGCACGTCTATTTTATGCTTCGGAGAGCTCATCCAAGACATGAATTACACGTAACTGTAAAAAAGATAGATGTAGGGCTTGCTTCATTCTGCTCGTCAATGCAAGACACCATATATTACTGAGACTTAATAATAGATAAACTTCAAACACACTATTCATGGCTATCAAATTAGAGACTTCACGATCAACACCATTTTGCTTATGACATAGCGTTGCTGGACCAACAATGCGGTCAGAAATCTACTTTTAATTCGACTAATTAACATGAACTATTTGAAAGCAGAATATGTGGGCGTTCGAATTATTAGCTTTTAATAACCATATAAATTTGACTACTTAATTCAGTATAGTCATTGCCGGTTAGGTTAGTAATTAAGCTTAACCATCGTTTTAATTACAAACATCAGTTATTAGTATTAGGTACTCTATTTGCATAAACTAATAAACGGTATCATCTAGACATTAACAATATCCTATAGTCTTATTGATACACAGTACACTATCAATATGGCTATTGCTGTCATATTGCATGCTATAAACATGACTATTATATTTGTACGACTATGTTCACCTAGATAGGTCAATAGCTATTTTTCTAATACTGCCTTTAACTCGGGGCTTCGTTCGCACAGCTACAGTCTTGTTACCCGTTTTTCGCCCCGTCGGAATGAGATAGATTTCCGGACAAAATACTAGCATATCTACTTTTGCAATCGCAATGCAAAGAATCACATCGTTTAATTCCTTTTTGACGTGAAGAGACGACACAGAAAAGATTCTCGCATTTATTATATTAGCTAGGATTGCGTAACTTTTTTTAAGGATAAAACAATTGGAAGCATCTGAGACAATTGTACAGACTTCCTTACTACGAAGCAAGACGTCATAAAAGCGGGAAACATTTATTTATACTTGATCTTTTTTGTTTTTATATAGGAGCAATTTGTCGCGAGCGGGGCTCGCCTCCTCCGCGGCGTATTTCTCATGCCGACAACATCTTCATCTATTATTGAGCCGCATTCAATACCGTGCGTAGTTTCACGTTCTGTTTGTTTATTTTTACTATAATTGTCTTACTAGTCCAGTGGTGTACTCGGAAATGCTAGTCACGGCTTCTTGTCAGAAGTTTATATTTAAGTGGGCCAAAGTATTATTGACGTTTTAATAAGAAATTTTCACTTAGGGAAACATGGATGCGATAAGTTTATATGCATGTTCTTTAACCAATCGATTCATGAAACCTCAAGTAGGTATGTAATTATTGTTTAATTAGAGCTAAATTTATATTATGAAGCATTGTCTTAATAAGTTTATTGTGGTATCTAACAACTTGAGCCAGAATCATAAACAAGGTGCCTTTTTCGTTTTTCTTGGCCTTGGTGTGGTTTACACAGGAAAAATATTGTGGTCCACATAATATTGTCTTACGTTTACGCGAATGTATACTTTGAAATTAAAACTACTTTATACGGATTTTTACGCGTTGTTTATTTTAAAAAACTTTTATTACAAAATTTTGAACCATAACACTACTATTATTGAACTCTACTTCAATTTAAGCTATTTAAATTAATTAAAACTTTTTATATTTAAGTTTATACTTTTCCCGACGGTTCGGTTGCTTTACAGCAGCCATGGTCACGGGGAGACTAAGATGGTAGTTGTCTCAATGTTCTGAAGTATAGATATTTCAAAGAACCCGAACATAATTTAATCAATTGTGTTCCTATTTACGCAGAATGAGCTCAAAGTATCATGAAGTCTAGCTGTGTTTTACTCAATTATGTAATAAAAGTGTTCTAAACTAAACAACGCGACAAAATCCGTATAAAGTAGTTTTAATTTAACTTTGTAGTCCACAAATAATTGTTCTGAGACTGGGAGTCTTTTGCGTCCGTTATTTAAAAGCTTAACACTCCCTCGTGATTATTTTCTATGCGGGAGTAACAACCACAAGATATTTATATCGCGCATGTTTAACAAGTATTCAAAATACTAAAACCAAGGATTCAAAATACTAAGACAAGCATCCAAATGTTACTCACTTGCGATGAACATAGCTACTTAAGTCCTAACACGTCTTGAATCGATTTACCAAATATACTGCTCAAGACATTAATTCATCAGTTAGGTACTTATTCTAAGACGCAGTCAGTTATACCAAAAGGCAAATATAGCATTAACATTAACTATTTATATCCTGCTACTGAAGTATAGATATGTCGTATTTACATACACACGTTAATGCGAAAAGCACATATGGACATTTGTTTGGTTCAGCTGTTGGCTTGATGGATCTGAATAAATAGATAAAATTAGGTTTAGCTTCGTAGCGGGAATGACATAGGGCTGCTTATAAAAATATGGACGCTATTATCCGCCATCTAACGTAAGTACATATTCACCCGACATTTTGAAACATAAAAATTTTACGTAAAGTAAAAGGCTGTTATTTATGATTATTTGATTCGTACTTATTTTAATGATATACTGAACAAATTTTAGTTAACAGCTAATCTCTGTATGTGCGCGTCGGTAGAAGCCCGCATTAAAAGTTTGAAACTAAAACTACGCTTCACTGGTCTTCCAATTGATGTGTACGAATAATACAACGGTTTTAGGTTAACAGAATTTGGCTTATACTAATAAAAAACATTCCCTAAAAGTTACTACAATAATAAATCAAGCCCTACGTGCAAAAGCCTATTTTGTAAGTAACTTTTATTGTTCATTTTCCTACTTAATGTAATTCCAACCTTAATGTCAGAATTCGTTTCCTTTACAGGGTAACGTTTAAGCGATTTATGAGCACACCTAAAATCTGACGTCATCACGGTGCTCAAAGCTCTATAAAATAGCAGTAAAATAACACTTTGAAATAAAAGATTTTCAAGAGAATCATGGAGGTGTACGAAGTTCCTACACACACATACAACGTGCGACGCACAAAATGATAATGCTGATAATCCGGTTGTAACGTAATTCGTGAATCGACTGTGAAATTGCTGATTACGTTAAATAGGTTCGAACTGGCATTTGTACCGAACTCATTACTACTAATTACAGCTCTACCACTGGCTCCACTATCGTTATTAGCAGATAAATTTGCTTTGAGCCCAGACTTTCAGAGTGATAATAACAATTATATATCGATTCCACTAATAACATTAAATAGCAATCAGGCGAGAACTTTATTTTTGACCTATTAACTTATAACAAAGAAAACAATCAGAGATGACAAGAGCATACGAACGAAAGTGCTGCATAGAATTTTTTTTAACTCGTTCTTTCTCAACTCATTATCGGAACACGCATTCACAAAGGCATCCGAATTTCAACAAAATGGTGGTAAGTATTCATCGTCGGTAAAGACATTTATCAAACGATTCAAAGCACTTGATCCCTTAAGTCTCAATGGAACGTTCAAAGCTTTTAGAAGAACGATGTTTATGCCATGACTTCGGATGCTGTCGTCAGAAAAATTAATGGCAAGGGTTATGTCTATTCTGCCATTTACCTTACAAATTGTCGGCAATCTGTGATTAACTACCACCTGTAACACGGCTGATATAATGTTTACAGTCTCATAAAACATTTTAGTTTCATGTTGTGTAAATCTAAATGCCGAAGTGCTTGTTTCGTTCTAAAAACGAGGCGACATGAAACAACATTGATTATTAACCAAATTAGATGAGATAATTATCTCGGCATTAAGGTGGTACGTAAACCGAATGATCACGATGTTACGATAGCAATCATTAGCGAATCACTAGCAAGCACTACTTTGGTGACCTAAGACGACCAGCTGGCAGATAAGCGAAATAGTTAAGATACAAAAGAATCCAATGGATCTAATCACCACCGGTGCGCTGCACGAACCGCAGCCATTAGTAAACAATACAAAGTATATTTCCAATTTCAGTTCCGCTAAATATAATATTTTCTTGTATCAGTTAGAAACATAGGATTTTTAAAATTTATTAGTTATAATAATGCCATTGTGGGTTGATGAATTTTTATTAATTACAAACATAACATTGTATCAACTGGCTGGCTAACACACAAGAAAATTTATTGAATACAGTTGGATCAAGTTATCTAAATCACGTCACATATTGTTCCTGTCGCAAGACTCTCTTGATCCCGGGAGGTGCGATAGCTTTGTCAAACATTCACTTTGGGATACCAGTATCGGTTTGTGTCGACGTTTCAATTTGTCAATATAAAACGGAGACAGGACAAGCGGCCCACAATATCCCAAGACGATAGGTATCCCTACGCCTGTCGCGAACGGCATATCTGCACCTGACGTACATTTATTGATTGTTTCAATTCCAAACAATGGCTTACTAACTCAAAAATATATAAACCATTTATTTTTATAGAACTTGACCAAATTATAAAACTAAACATTTAATATTCAAACAGATAGCTTTTAAAAGTAGGTCAATGTTATTTTCCATTTCGACTTTAAATCTACATAGTTTTATTAGCTCTTCAAATGCAATCTAATGCAGGTCGTGAAAACGGCTGCTCGTTTTACTATAGCTCAAAGCTCTGTCGACCCAACATTAAACATTCCAGACAAAGTACTGATCAAATATTGAATTTTAAAGATACGTTTCACAAAATTAGGTATTTTGCGTTTGTGATATGTTCTTGTAACTCGCATATTCATATTATTATTAGCTACTGGGGACTAACTTCGTGTCTGTCATAATGGTTTTGAATAAAATAATACGACGTCGAAAACTATAACATACTGTTTTACTTTCTTACCGTAGTGCTTTACTAAGTACATATACCTATACAATTTTTTATGTTTGTGTTGCCTACAAAATGGTGTACATATGCCGCAAACAAGGCAAACATGCGCTGCATTTCCAATAAGGAATTTTTTTTTTACAAAACTACAATTATTATTGTATTTACCTAGTCCTAATTCATAAGTTGATACGTAGAATGAGGACTTTTCTACCAGCTGCGTTAACATTACTTAGCTTCAAATAAATTAAATTATAATGGAAAACCATTTCTGAGCAAAGTGCCTGAAACGCGAAGAAAGGCTTTTAGTTATAAAAACTATAAAGAAAAGTAAGAAGAAGACGGCGTACAAACCGCCACGTAATAAGTTAACAGAGGAAACTAGTGGCTAGCTCGGATATGAACGTTTTAATTTGATTAAAACTGTGGAGAGGGTACGTGGCGGTCTTGATGGATGCTTGCCCGCGCGCCACCGAGCTATCGACCACCGCGCCCGGCGCCTCGGTGGTCCTACGTCATACCAACAATAGCTCCTGCTTCACTCTTCTCTATTAGATATATCGTAAATAGACAATACCATTCTTCCACTTCCAATTTTTATTCTAGTCGCTGTGGATAGCTGATAAACAATAGATATTCTCGGCTTACGAACAGCAATTTTGAATAACTGCTCTTTGAAATAGAATTCATAAAGTAAATATACATTTAATATATAATACAAAAACAATGTTGGTATTTAATAAATAGTGGGCTACAGATTGGAGTGGTAAATATATTTAATAAGCGTGACCCGCGGGCTCGCTTCTTTGGTCCTAAAGCTTTATTCCACAGATATCGTGTATGTTTTCAGGATGAAATCAGCCTATGCCACTTTTTAGCTCATAATTACATATTTCAAGACATAGTAAGATAAATACAATATTTGCTAACAGCTGTCACTGCTACGTAAGCATATAGTAAAAGCTAATCTTGAGATATTATTTGATAAGTGGAAATTATCCCTTGGGGAAGATGAGGCGTACGCAGGCGTGACCGCCGACTAACTGGCCTAATAATGTCCACGATGCTTACATAATTCAGCTAAATACCTACACCCACCAGTAAACCGTGGATAATAAAATGTTCCCACGCTAAAGGCTGAAAGCACACTAAAGGTATAATTTGATATCTCATTCATCTACCCTGCTCTTTCTTCAACAGATAGTCGCCAGAAAAAGGCATTTAAGATATGCTTAGAGAATGGTTCAAAGAAATTCGTTGGCACGCAAAAGTTTTGGTATGTTGTAAGCAATTATTTTTTGCCAACTACAGTTTGTTTAATAAGTGCATAAAATACATTTCTTAAATTTTATTTCTGTCGGAACCTAGATTAAACATGAAATTTTACATCACTTTTTCTATCCACTTTATTAGTTACACGGGTAATTCTTAAGTTTGCCAATTTGAATATTTTCGCTAGTCGCATTTCTTAATAGTTACTTACTATTTATACATTGCTCATTCGTCATTTAATGTATTTATTTTTTGTTTATATTCATATTTTAACAATTTTAAAAATTATTAGGTACGGTTAATCACACCTTTATGTTCTACGGCATATCTGAGCATCGTGTTTAACCAAAATTCGTAGTCCTTGATGAGTATTTATGAACTTATCTAATCAGGACTCATTGAATCAGGCCTCGGCATATATTTTATGCTAGCTGTTACCTGCGGGTTCATCTCTACTCTCGCATTCCAGTGCTTGTAAAGGAAAATATGTAAGTATCCCATAGGCGCTGTGCATTTTTCCAGCTAAAACATAGCTTTGTCTCACTGCGAGCCGCAAAAATCTCTAAGCTTAAAATCATTTCGATCTATTGTTCGGTTGCTGCGTAAAAGACAAACCAACAAACTATATTATAGTAGGTCTTTATAACTGTACATTAAAAAAGTCATATTCACCTATTATTACAATAACATTAAAATACCCTTTATAAGATAAGTAGTATTCATTTGCGATAACAATAGAGATGAACATGATACACCACTACATATTTCAACGATAGTAATTATTGAGATAGCCTTAATACAAAATGAATCTGTTATCATGACGAAAATAGAACCTCATTACGCAATATTTCACGACATTATGTATACTAAAAATCCTTAACCAATAAGGTCTGGCTGCCGCTATATTTCATGATGTTATGTAAACTGAAAATCCCAAGCCTAAAAATTCAGATCCAGTTTCTGGATCGTTTTCAAATCGAGATATGTACCTATTCCACGAATTAATCACTGCCAAAAATAGGAGTATAAAAAGAGAACAGCCTACGAGCGAGAGCCAAATCGGCCGCTGGAACACATCAGCCAAATAGGATATCTCAATATGCACAACCATTTTCAAGTTAACCATCTACTGGCTATGGTTCCACCGTGAAGCAATAGCAAAACATATAAATTGTTGTATCCGTAATAGGCTTATTTTATTACGTGAAATGTTAGAGTAAAGCTAATAATCTCCCATGGTTGTCATATAATACACATTATGTATGTATGTGTTCCTTAGAGTAATACGGAAATAATATCGACGGTCATGCCAATGATCAGGCCCGTGAAGGCTGCTATCTTTGAGGGTGCTTTACACTCACAAAGTTACCATCACGGGGTTGTGCTAAACTAGAGTTGTTTAATAGTTTAGCATTCATAATATTATTGCACTACAAAGTTTCATCTTCCTCATAATTATGGCATAATAATAAACTAACAAAATCAAAGAGATCTATTTCGACCTAATATATTATTAAGATGTTTATACCGATTGTAAATACCAGCCCTATTGACTTAATATTGGCAATACTCTAACGGACCGACTGTCCAAAATCGGCTTTATTTGAGAAAAGCCTGTCCAAGATCAGTAATTCAATATCGAACAATGCTAGCAAGGAGGCTTAATTATTATAAAAATGTAACTGTTCGTATGAAGCGTACGTACATGTACATATATGTACATCTCGATCTATTCATGCAGAAAAACGCTCCGAATAGGGCGTCCATCCGACGTAATCCGTAGCAAGTTGAAATTTGTTGTCGAAATATTCCCAAGTTCTATTCAGGAAAACTTTAAGCGCATGTGAATTGCGGCGTTCATGCTATATGAAGTGGAATTAACGCTTAATTAGGCGAGGAAGTGCAGGAATGAGCGTGAATCGTATTCAGACTTAGTTCCGAAGTTTCAAGGTGAATAACCCAAATAAAATAACAGCAAGGAGATCTTGCATCCACTAATGTTACAAATGCGAGTACTTGAGTTTTGCAAGTGAATTACTTCTTTGCGATGTAATAAGTGGAGCGATTATTCAAAATAAACAGCATTTAGTGATACTTTGTGTCATAAAAATGAAGCAATTAACCGTTTAGCATTGCGAAATATTAGTCATTATGGAAATATGTTTCATAAATAGATTTAGCTAACAAATGAGTACGTCAATAGCTGATGACGAAAGCAGTATAATAGAAACGGCTATCAGATCGTAGTATGAAATATGTTTCAATAAATACAAGTAGCAATCAAGACGTCTACAATTCTACGTTAAAAAATATTGATCATAGCTCCAAACGGTGTCGCGCTTTGTTTAATGAAATGTCAATTATAAAACAATGGATGTCAATTGTTTTGTAAGGTTTTCCTGACGTCGTATAAGTTCACAACACTAAGGTAGGTAGGTAGATACTATAATAAGAAACATTCTGATTAATTAATTGTGTTGCAAATTTACAATGACATAGCATAGGTAACAGAAATGCGTAATCGTGAACAAGATTAGGTATAAGGCCTCATTTACGGAGACGCGGGGCGTTACGCGTTGCGTGTGGCGTGGCGTTTCGCGGCGCGTCGGACGTTTTTTCTGTTTACGGAGCGGCGGCGTGTGCAATGGCACACATCATCGCACGCGTAAACACAAACATAGGGTAATATACGATGTTGTTTACAAAGATGCGGGGTGGGCAGCGTGGCAGTGTGCGTGTAGTGAAGCACACGGCGGCTATTGCTGCGTCGTATGCGGCGAGCATCTCTGCGGCGCATTTATTATATTATATAGTTCAATTTTTAACATAGAATATACTTCTAAAAAAAAGTCGGTTATATCGTACTCCACTGCCACAATGACATACGTCTGCGTTGTGCGATTTCCAAATAACACTGGCATAAGGTTCCGCCGCGGGCATCGCTTCATCGAGAATTGCCGCCGCGTGCGTCGCTGCGTGCGCCGCTGCGATAAACGCCGCGTGCGACGCGGCGATGCCATTCGCGGGCTCCGCCGCAAAAAACGCTCTATTTCAAGCAAACGTGTGTAAAATCGCTACTCCGTAAACGCCCCTCATCTCCGTAAAAAAGACCTAAGTATAAGGGTATTTTGAATTGATAAGTACTTTATAATAATCTGACTATTCTGTTTTACTATCGCCGTTACATAAAAAATATTTTTTATGTAACACACTCATTTTAGCATGTCCACTTAACCTATAGAGTCGCAGCGGCACACCGGTGGCTAGGCACAATATTTTTTTTACTATAACGTGTATTCTAAGACTTGTCAGACTAACATTAATCAGGTAAACTCTGTGTATAATTGACTTACTATGCGAATTAAAAGCTATGTGTAAATAACTGTCAGTTAAATTAATTTGACTAATTGCGTCACACATTTACTCTGAACCACATATTTGTGTATTTACTATTTAAAACCATTAATATTTTTTGTTGGATTTACAGACTGACACAGACTGTTGCTATTTTGCATAAAAAGGCATTTCTCTATAGTGAAATAGCCAGGTCACATAAACGACATCACAATGTTTCGAAATGTGTGCTCGGTCGGAATGAAACACTGCCTTTTGCAGATCCACCCACTTGTCGACTGACGGGACAATGTCAGTTATTGTTAGAAATAAAATTGCCTGGATGTTCTTATATAATATTTTATATAAATTTTAACCCGTCCCTTCATATTTCTTACATTTTATTATAAATCTGTCTCCATTACAAAATTCTTAGAGACTTTATGTAGTCGTCAATGTTGGCTAACATTTGTCATTGCATATTCTTACTGTAGATAACATGTTTAGTGTAAGAAATGATTCACAGGTTTTTAAACAAAATTATCTCTTTTGTCCGGGAAATTTTAATCTTTATAATATTTGTTAACCTTGCAAACATGCCTTCTATATTACTCAAAAAACTCAGACTGCTTAAATAATTGTCATTAAACTTAGTGTTAATGATGTAATCTCAATATATCAAGGAGAGGTATCTATTCATAATAGTCAATGTTAATTCTCCGACACAGGCTTGACTACTAGTAAAAACTCATTTAAAGAGTTCCATTGGAAAGCTAGAATAAATCAATAGAACTGATTTATTGTGCTGAGCAAACAGCTATAAATCATAGACAGGAGCGGCAGGCCTCGCGCGCTATGTGCCGCTCACTACAGCACTCAACGAGTATGACGGCCAGTACTTACAAATTAACATGACGTCATAAAACTGTAGGTACCATATACACACCTAAATAAAATACTTATCTCACCTACATGATCATATTTTCTTTTATAAGAGCTTTTCTTTTCGAACTTCGGTCTCTCGGGAAGACGCCGCGCCTCATAAAACATTAAATCTAATCTACCCGACTGATGTTGCATCGAAGATTATAATATGAAGCATAATTGTATAACATGGCAAGGCACTTATGTATTCCAAATAAAAGTTAGAGGAGTTAGAAGTTTTGTCCGTGAAATTGTACCTGGAATAATAATAATAATAATATTCTACCACATACACACAACACCATCTAGCCCAAACTAAGCAGAGCTTGTACTATGGATAAACATACATATATACTTTAAGACGTTTTTCTTTTTTCGGTTCACTAAAGATTGGTCTATATTTATGAATCTGCCTATTTCTATAAAGAAAATCGGTAACGTTGTATTTTTCGTACAAACTATTTCACCATAATTATTCTAGACACTGGTTTACAATAAGTTAATCCATAATCTATGAAATGTTTTATCACATTTGCCTGGTTTTAAGTATGGTTAGTCTCAAAAATCACAAAAAGCAAAAAAAAATCTAAATATCTGTTATTATTTTGTGACCCTTAATGACTTAATCTCAACGACATTAGTGTTTAACTAATTGTATAAGAAATATTATAACAAATTAATAATATAAGGATTCGTGAAATTAGATGTAGGAAAAAAGCTGTTACAAGCACAAGAAAATATAAAGAAAATTTGATTGATGTTCTAAGGAACGTGATTATTATCAAGTAAAGCACAAAGAATATAATGATATAATACATTCACATTACAAAGGAACGACAAAGCATATTTTCTTTTGTTTAACAAAACGTTCTGTCATCTAGGAATAAAAAGATAAGAAGAATTTAAATACTTTGTAATCACGCTTAAGTGTTTGAAATAAGAACAAAGCTAACCGCCTGCTTACTTAAATATAAAAAAATATTCAAATACCTACACAAAGTAAAAATAGCCCAACTGCGAAAATGGACACCGCATTCTTTGTTGATCTTATACTTATTTTATATATATATTTGCGCAGGCGGAAAATTAAAATACTTTGGTATTTCATTCAGCTGATTCTAAATATATTTTAAACGCAAATAGTTCTTAAAATTCTAATTAACCATAACTTGTTAATCAAGAATTTCAAAGCTTTTAAGTTATATAGAATCAAGTGTACTAAAGGTTATATGATACAGTAAATATTAATTGAGTTGTCGAAAATATCAAATGTTCGTGCAGGTAAGAGAGGTACAGTTGCATCCGGACGTAATTACGGACCAACCCTTAACTTCGTTCAGGTAATTTCATCAGACTTCGTCGAGTGGCGAGCGGTGCCGTCTCACTGACAGACATCCCCATCTCAGTCTTTTATACCTAAAATATTCAGCAAGAATATTAACATTTATAGAACAAAATTAACTATGCTAAAAGATTACCAAGAATTTTGGTCGAAGAACTTTGATGAGTGGCTTTGATATGACTATGTCAGTTTTGAATACGACAAATCAACTCTTTGAAACGGCAACGGAATATAAATATCGGCAGTCGCTCGAATGTTAACCGTTAATCAGAAGTAGACTTCAACTTACCGTTACCGACACGAAAGTCCCCAAGTAATTCAATTTAACACATTTTGGGTCCCATGAAATTAACAGGAATCACGTAGCCCATTTTATTTTCGCAGTAGTAAAATATGAATTTAGTTTTGTTAGATGATAGCTTGAGTTTACCGAACAGCTTTGAGTGCATTCATATTTGATGGCATTTCGAAACCTATTTAGAATGTATTAGACAGTTTTATATCCAAAATAATATACATATGTAATTTTAAATTTTAATATCATTATAAGTATAGCAGCTAATGATATTGGTGTAGTCAAGGCAGCTCCCATATCTGTGACGGTTAAAGGTACACAGTAGCAACCATATTACAAGAAGCGTGTCCGCTAGATAGCAATAAAATCAACCCTTATTAGCTTGGTCATAAGACCAAAATAACTAGCAAAATATGGATGTAATACACCTATATATAAGCCTTCATGGAAATACAGATGAAATGTTCTGGTGATAATGTAGTTTGATATACAACTACGTTTAATTTAACGAAAAATAATGTACTGTGCGTTCAGCAACGGCTCACTAACACGAAAGTATTTACTTGGAATAAGGTCAAAGTTGGTACACTTGCCAAAAAAACAAGAGTTTTTGATATCGAGTAGATCAAGGGCTCTTGAGTGTCGTAATCACTTTTGATAATTGAGTATCATGTTGCTGGGACACAAGAGGGATCTGATTACTAAAACGATTACGAAAAAATTATCCAGATATATTTAAGTGATTATACCCGAAAGATTGACCTACTAAACGATAGACAAGCTAGGTTTAACAAATCACTAGGAATGTGTCTTCGTCATATTATCCTCAAGGTTTCTTTTATGGTGGCTATTAACTGGCTCCGTATATTACATAGCTGTGTGCATAGTAATATGTAATGACAGATTTATGTCCGATATATCGAGACGGACCAGCTGTGCTTGCATCCACTCTTTACGAGCTCGGTTTAATCAGGAACAATTACGTACGTATCAAATACTGCTAGCACTTACTCGTATTATTTTATGCAATAGTTTTTATGAGGTAATTGGATAGACTTGTGTTATAATATTAAAACCTACGACGAATTTATTTCGTTTGAACCACACATGCGGTTAGTTTTATTTAAGATTTTCAGTAGCCTATTGTGCATCAACATCAAATCAAATCATTTATTTCGGGCTGCATAGGCCCATAGATAAATACCTTAACTTAAATTTATTTATTTATTTGAATTTATTATGGTTTATCAACAGCAAATATTTACAAATTGACATCAAAGATAACAAGGAAAGTATGGTGGCTGAAACATTTGCCAATTACAGATTAACCAGCATTAATCAATAGTTGTGAAAATATTTATGTAAAGAACTTAAATTATTAAAACAAAATAAGAATAAAGGAGAACATAATACAACTTATATTATATATGATTTTATGTGACAACGATATTGCTATTGTTGAAGACTTGAAGGGATTTAAAGATTTTGTAAATTTACATACCTATTATAAAATTTTATAATACATACACACAACACCATCTAGCCCAAAAAAAGCAGAGCTTGGGTACTAGACAATGAATAAACATACATAAATACTTTTTTGTTTTGTAAATACATACATATTATACCTACATAGAAACACCCAGAACAAGACAAACATCCATATTCATTCACACAAATGTTTGACTTGTGTGGGAATCGAACCCGCGACCTCAGGCGTGGCAGTTGGTTACATTAACCACTACACCATCGAGGCCGATTTGATGTTAATAAATACACCTTAATAGTATGTTAGTAAAACTTCACTTCGCACACTTAATACTAGTGCGCCCGGCTGGTACTTGTCCGCGGAAGCGACGGAATACCATGTCTTACGCCCAAAAGCAGCTTACCTTGTTTTGATTGCAAATTATATATTATATATCATTTGCAACCAAAACTAAACTATCCCTACATATATCCCTAGATAGTTTCGAAATGCGTATTAATATGCTTTAACAATAGCATTGGTAGGTACCTACAATACGCATAGAGTAACATTAAATGTTATTATGGATATTATAGGCAAGCGTCAAATACCAAAATACTCATTACTTTATACAATAACAACAATTTAATTACAATATCAAGGTTAAATCGCGAAACCATTAATGACTATTAATTTGACTTAACAAGATCCCTACACGAATCTGTAATATGAACGTAGTCTATCAAAATTTAATTGCCAATTTGTGTATTAAATACAACAATGTCTGTGCCAGTTAGTAAAAGTCCTGTCATAGCCATATGTTATGTATTGTCCTATATAATAGGTCGAGGAAAAGGCTTTTCGCATATAGTTTGTATAAATTATTAATAAAATCTCTTTGGTTGTAGGTACTAGTTATATCTGGCTGGTTTTGATACCATTAAAAAGGTTACATTTCAAACAATCAACAAACTATATGTAACAAAATTTCAACAATTTAGTAAATTATGGTTGACCGCCGGGATTCATTTGTTTTTCTTTCTGTCAAAATGAGTGAGTTTAATGAAGAAATTCGATACTTTTTAAAATTTTATTCCAATAAAGGAAAACATGAATGCAAGCCGCGAAAAAAAATTTATAACAGTTATGGACCTAATGCGGTGTCAGTAAGAGTAGCACATAGTTGCTTTAAACGTTTTCAATCCGGGAATTTTGATGTCAAAGATGCACCTCGCTCTGGTCGCCCTGACATGGATAAAATGGACGCCATTTTTGAAAAAGTGGAGCAAGATCGGCATATCATTAGTTACGACATAGCTGAAGATCTGGGAATTGACCACAAAATAGATTTGACCCATTTGAAAAAAGCTGGGTAAACAAAAAAGCTCGATATTTGGGTGCCACACGAACTCACTTGAAAGAAACCTAATGAACCATATACTCATTTGCTATTCTTTATTGAGACGTAATGAAACCGAACCGTTTTTAAAGAGATTGATAACTGGTGATGAAAAGTAGATCACGTACGATAAGAACGTGCGAAAAAGGTCGTGGTCAAAGGTCGGTCAGGCTTCACAGACTGTGGCAAAATCCAGGCTAACTCGTAATAAGGTGATGCTGTGTGTATGGAGGGCTTGGAAGGGTATTGTTCATTATGAGCTTTTACCGCCGTGCAGATTAACCATTGATTCAGATATCTACTGCCTACAACTGATGAGATTAAAGCAAGAAATTGAGAGAAAGCGGCCGGAATTAATCAATAGAAAGGGTGTGGTCTTTTATCACGATAACGCTAGACCTCACACATCTTTAGTCACTCAGCAAAAATTAAGAGAGTTTGGCTGCGAGGCTGAGGCGGATGCAATACCGCCATATAGCCTTGACCGTGCAATAGCCCTGACGTTCAGATTTCCACCTGTTTCGGTCTCTTCAGAATTCTTTAGACAGTATCAGGTTAACATCAAGAGAGGACTGCCAAAACTACTTGTCACGTTTTTTTGATCAGAGTCCCAAAATTTCTACAGCAACGGAATCATGTCACTACCTACAAGATGGCAGACAGTCATCGAACAAAATGGCACATTTAAGTATATTGTAATTAAATGTAAATAAACTTTGAAAAATAATGTCTTGAGTTTTCATATAAAATGCGAAGAAACTTTTTCCCCGACCTTATATACATATATTTATAGAACTATTTTGCGAAATATAAACCTAACGTAACATAAAATTATTTGCTACTTGTGTTTCGTGTCAGCTTGATGCGTTTTTAGAGCCTCTGTGGACTAAAATATTATAAAGCTTTTAGTACAAAGTCGAAACTATTAAATTTTTTAAGCGTTATCTCTTTACTCAATATTTTGAATACTTATTACTTTTTTCGCTACGTATTTTAGGTATATGGTATATTTATGAATGATACTATTAAACTAGAACTAACAAATCACTGATTTTATTCAAAAAAGGTAACCCCTGCAGTGAGGAGTAAACCCTGAGTCGCTGGGAATTAACAAACACACAAAGCCAGACTTTAGAAAATTCATCTATGAAGAACACACATTATTGTCCCGTGTGGGATTCGAACCCACAACACTCAGCGCAACGGGAGCTATGCAAGAATAATTTAAAGTTAAATTTGACAGATTTTATTTAATAATACTTTAGATCCTCGGTATATCACCCAATTCATGAGACAATTGCAAACTTTTCAGTTTATATTATAAGCAACCATTTCCATAAAGATTCCTGAATTGTTATTTAAATAAGCCCAGACACCCGTGGTCAAAGGACTAATGTAATTTTATCTCACGATTGTATTTTATACCTTTAATGTAGGCATCCGAATGCTTATATTCTTTATTTTATTTTTAAAATGGAAAAGGCGGGCAATCTTTTCTGAGCAGGGTTGGGACGAGACGTTAAAAACACATTTCATGGTATTTATAACTAAATTTAGATATAAAAATAAAAACAAAGCTACAAGCTAGGCCATGTCGTAAGAGCGACTAGTGGCTGTTTATTTATATTATGGAAATTTCTGCACTATTTGTCATTCGTTTACCGCGACAGAATTCACAAAGATTCAATCAATGGACACAAAGAGCACTTGGAAAAGCTATTTGTGGATCACATAATTTTGCCTGCCATGTGGAGATCGATTCCACAACACTCAGCGGTGGCGAGGCGACCACTTTAACCACTATGAAATACACGTCTCAAGTTTAAAGATAATTATCAAAGAGAAAATATATAGTTAGGACATAAATCAAATTAACTAACCATCAGATTAGATTCGAACCCGCGCGCATAGTAAGGGATGTCTTACTTTGTGTATAGACAAGCTTACTTAATCACAGTGTATAATATAAATACTCTCTGAAGCCTAATAATTCATAGCGCGAAACTAATATTAGTTAAGTATTCTGGTATTTTACTGAGCAGCGATAGCTCAGTGAGGAGACCAACAGACTGCAATGCAGAGGGTCTCGGATTCGAACCCACGTTGCGCACCTCTGACTTTCGGAAGTTATATGACTTTTTGAAATTATATGCGTATTGATTGACAATTATCGCCTGCTCCGTGCCTCGGAGAGCACGTTAAGCCGTCGGTCTCGGCTACCATGAACATCTATGGCAGTCGTTATTGGGAGAGTGTTGACACAAAAGATCCCACTAGGTCGAAGTGTCGCCGGTCTGCACTGACTGGCCTCCACATAAGATTCATACATTCTCGTATTTTTAAACATCCATTCAAATGATTAGATGTTTGCGATAAATATTGATACAAACAGAAATCACTTATCAAGATAATTTCTAATGGATAGCGTTGCCTTTTAAACTATAAATGCTTTTCAAAACGTCATGTGCAGAACCCGCAAAACTGAAAATCAAATATTTATATCAATTCGAGCTCACAGAGACGATGTGACATTAAAATTAATTTGTTATACCTATAGACGATTATGACAGGTATATAATTTACTTTTAGGTGTTTTCTCAGAGTGGAAAATTACCAAGATGTGTACCATTCTTAAAACGTCGTAGTAATTAACTGATTATTTAATTTCAATGTGGATGTAACTGTGTTTTAATAAACACTAGATGGCGAAAATTGTTTTCAACCGTATGCTAGCTATCGAAACAGTTCACAAAATATATACTACATGTTCTGCAGAGATATATAAAGGTGAAGTTATATCATCAATTATATTGTTACAGAAAAGAAGCAGAGAGGTGTATTACTAGCGTCTCAGAAACGATCCAATTGGGTCAATTTTCTATTGTTCTCAAAACAAAATCAGTTTAGCAAAATCAAAACAGTCAAAGCACAATTGTTTGAATGATAGCTATTACTTTCACGTAAGCTCACCTGTTATCTCTTGCGCTACTTATTTATCTAATTTTAACGTCCATTACTATGGAAATGAAATATTTAGTGTATTATATCATTGTCTGTCATATTATGTATCTGGTCTAATTTTGAAGGTATCCCTTCTCGAAATCCTACTTACTATTAAATCATTCTTGCATAACATTCAGTGAAACACTTACATATTGATATTTGTCTGTCGTTGACAGGTAAATTCAAGAAGAAAACATATTACTGTATTTGTATTTTACTGTTATACAACTAATATTAGGAGGGACAGTGACATCCTATTGTAGACAGCTTGTCACATGCTCGCACGAAATTATTTATTAAAGGACGATACCAAATAATTATAGTTCAAGTACGCATAAGTTTGATGACAAAATTTGTTATAATTATAAAGTAAGAGTGAACATATCAAAACGATTGAATAATAATTATACCTACTACCATCAGTAACATATTGGAAAGCGCCATTTGACCTGGCCCGTGATTAGAATCATTGTGCCTGATACGGGACGATGGGTCACTCCTTAGCACCTTGGGGTTAATATTTTTACCGACTGACAGTTCCCGGTCTAGCTTGGGTAGATCGAAAATCGTTTTATTCGTCTCCACTGTAGATATAAGATGACATTCAGAATATGTAATTCATTGTCGACAAGTATAAGATCATATAAAAGATCAAAGTCGTAAGAACGCTTATAAAGTATCAAAGTGACAAAAGTGTTCGCGTGCACAGAATGTCAACCACGTCGGTAATCCGGCACAAAGTTTCACACAACTACACGAGATACGATTAAACACTACTCAGAAATTAACCTCACTTTCGAAGGATTATCTTGCCGAGCTCTATCTTATGAGTTTTTTAGAAGAAACTGGAGAAGCAACTGTAATCTGCAGAAGCGAAAATACTGAAAAGATAATGTGCATCGCTATTAGCAATAAAGGATGTTAGATACTTGTGGTGATATTTATAATTATTATAAGTACGTATTATTTATAATTATTATTTAAAAACATGAAATTTTTGTACTTAATCGAGAAAAGACGGCATATTATTTAAGCGCGTATGGTTCAAGCCTTAATCCCCGAATTAGTCGCTTTTTGACTTTTAACCCCTTGTCATATAATTATAGAAACATCAAATAATATTTTAACAATACTGACAGCATATGCATAGACACGGAGAGAAGGCACATTATATTATAAACAAATGAAGAAGGCACGAACATAATTTAATTTGCTTTCTTTGTCTTAAGTTTTAGTATATTGCTTTATCGGATAAGCAGTACATAGCAGAGATTTGAATTTAAATATTTCCTTAAATGGAATGTGGTCAAACAATGGGGCAACTTTGCTCCAAAGCCAAGTCCACAAACGGTCACTAAAGATTATCTGATAATGTACGAAAATAGCTGGCAATTGCGGCTTGCAGTAATTATTCAGAGACCGCCACAAGTCCATTCATTGTTAGATTCCATCTCACTTAGTCGGCATTTGTTCCATCCGTATTTCAACGAACTTTGGCCAGCCCTTTCATTCTTGTTATTGTTGCAACGACTCGTATTGTGCAAATAAATACACAAATTTCTACTCATCAAATACTATGTACGCTGTGAATACACTCGAGTACGCACAATGCGATGTCTACTATTCTCCGTACCCAGTGCTGAAGATAACAGGGCATGTCAGTTTGCAGATCCCTAATTTAAGATAGTGAATAGCGTGGTAGAAATGATTCCTTTTTGATCCGACTACTCGTGCCCCACTTATAACAATTTCTCTAGTTGCAGCTTTCAATTATGGTAATCGTATTATATCGCATCTCCCTCATTCCACTCACAAGTATTCATTCAAGTCCTTCTCTTTCATCAGCGATAATAGAGAAAATATGAAATATACACGAGTATAACACCAATTTAAATTTCTAAATAATGTGTCTTTCTAGTTAGGTATTCAAAACTTAATCAAGATTCATGTCAATTTATACATTGTGTCTAACTCTATGCAATTTGTAACAAAATAGATAAAGTTTAGTTAATGATGTTGTTTTGGTACATATATTTAACTTTTAATTATAACTGCAGATCAATAATCGTTTGTGGAGCAATTAAAAATGCATTCGTAAAATATTACTTGGTGTTGTGTACTACTAAGATGACAAATAAGCCTACGAACCGCGAATAGTTAAAATACTTATGCTGCTTGCAACGCTAAGAGTAAGGATAGTGTGCTAGCGACTATAAAATTAAAGGAGTTGGTGCGTTGTGCGCCTGATAGGCAAAGACCACTGCTAAATGTCTAAGCCGACAGCTGATTGCCTTCTTAATTCGTATCTTCGTAATGTTCTACTCACGGGGGAAATAAATTATTCAAAGGTCACATTAGTGTACAGGCTAAGAAAATGATGTTTCATTTAATGCTGTTACTTAGAATATCGCTGCATCATATAATACTTTATACCGATACCTAAGTTATGTGTTTTCTTCAATGCTGCCGTCCTAATTATTACATAACTTTATGTATACCGAATAAACTATATTATTATGATTGAAATATTTTTATATTTTTAACAGTCAAATATTATTTTTATTGCGGAAATAGTATAAACACTTACGTTTTATCTATATGAGAACCTAAGAAAATTTAGAAATAAATTATTATTACCGTACTAAAATATTATTACGATAAACATTACAAAAGGTAATACAGCAATGATCATCACAACAAAATGTATTAATGTTTTTTGCTTTTAACCTTTGAAATAGCGTAGGTAATAACGAAAAATATCTGCTACAATTATTCTGGGACCTCTTAACGATCAAAAACAGGTACTTGTCTAATGTTTAAATACGCGGCCGCAGTAAAAGAAGACTATGCCATTAAACATGGTATTTACCGCAGTTTATAAACGGTCAAATTATTGTTAATTTGTCGAGCTACTGAACCGTCATGGCCACGGTTACTGTTCAATTAACCACAAACTTATCTTTATCATTCTTATAAATACTTTTAAACAAAATAATAAAGATTCGAAGACTAAGACTTAATTATTGCCAAACACAACAACAAAGTGTTATATACGTAAATTATAATACCCCAAGGAGTAATTAACTGGCATATTAACCTTATTTTTCTTAATACAGTATCAACAAATCAAGTAGCTTAATAGCAATTGGCCTGCAAGACAATCTTCTAACAAGAGTTCAAGCCACAAAGCTGACAGAACATTTCCAATTACGCAATATGTCTAAATCATATACTTTTTATTACAGTTATATTTCTCTTATCTATAATTATATACAATAATTTGTGATTCCTTTCCTGATAATTCTGGTTTGAGTATTATTATATGTAATGTCTTATTATTATAAATGATTAATTGTACTATCTAAGTTAACATTACATTAGTTTTAATTATGAAATTACCGTTTATGTCTTGCATAGAGAAATCTTGTTGGTTTAATCTTTATTCATTCAATTGCATAATATTATTAGATATATTTTTAGGTACATCTACAATGTTAAGAAATATCAAGATTGTGTTCCGGGCAAAAGTCACAACCTGTAACCCGGTGTGGACAGACAACGCTGCATTTATCCGCATTCAATGCTGTTTTTCTGCAACTGAATGGGTTTCTGAACTTTTGAACTGTTTGCCACACGAGATTAATGATAACTTTATAAAGAGTAATATACCCCGACGGTCCCATAGCGTCACTATGAAATTGTTACAGCCATTTCCCCTTTCCCATCCCTATATTTTTCAATTCGTTGGTTTATTTAACCATTTAATTTTTACTCGTCTCGGGTTTCACTTAGATTACACTCTGATTTAAATATAATTTCTTAATTTATGGCGCCGGCAAACATAAAACAATTAAGCTCGCATCAGGAACGAGAAGAGTGGCGTTATATTTTACGTTCGCTAAATTACACTACTTTTATTTTTGTCTCGGTTACTGAAGCATTGCATTTTATTGTGATTGATGAATAAAACATTAGTTAATTTATTCATAAGCAATTTATAATATTATATGCGAACGAATTTTAAATTTTCTTTCCAAATCTTTTAAGCAGGAGTTGATATATTGGCTGGTAAATAACAATATTAAACCCGACGAACTTTTATATAAATAACAGGAAAACTAGTTCTGTTTAAAGCCGTCGGCTCCGAATTCCGAGTATGTGTGAAAAACGTTTTGTAACGAACATAACAAGCAAAGTTGTGTAAAATTTCCAACGTTGAGTGCCTCGTGCTCGTTTCGCAACATTTTTCGTACACACATAAATGATTAAATCGACCTTTTATCTTATCTCCTTCAGCTTATTTCAATCAAGTCGAAGATTACACCAGTTAGAGACTGTAATCTGTTCATAAACACGAACGAAATTATATTTACACAACGTATATTTAATATTAGTAAATATTAAGTGAAGTATACATTGTTTTATCTTGATCGATAGGTGTGATAAGATTTTTTTTATCTCATGTTTATATAAATATATATAATAGTTCAGTTAAAGTAAATATAGACAGAATGAAAAATAAACATATAAATATAATAAGATTACGATCAATATAGATATTAATCGCGCACATTTTCGTAAAAGAAAATTTATTTGTTTACCAATATCAAGATTTATAAAACAAAGACTAGTTATAATTAAGTCAGAAAGTACTATTGTATATAATAAACTAGAAATAAATAAAAAGTTGTTATAGTTACTTTTTATTAACCGTTAACACATTATTCGGTATAAATAAGTAATTTCAACTCATATTATTTTTATATAACTAAAAAATATACCTCACGTTTTTATCGGAGGTAATAGAAACCTCGTCTTAATCATATCTTTAAACTCGTTTAAATAATAACTTGCATTGTAAAAATCCAACAGCAAAAAATCTAAATATATTTATACGTTCAATTAGAATTATTTATTGTTAAATTTCAATACTTTAATGTTTTATTAGTCACTTTTAAACAATATAATGTTAGGACTTACCTTTAACACGCAGAGTTGCGCGGCGAAAACTTCAAAACTAACTAAAAGTTCGTGTATAATGTTCAGATAAGTAAAGTAAATCACTTATAAACTTAGTCACTACTCACTGGATACTGTCGTTGTTGGGAAATAAATGTGCAAGTTATAATATGTGTGTCCGTCGCCAAGTTCTCTGGTGGAACGTTTGGGCGCACCAAAGTTGTGTGACGATGGCTTCGGGCTGCCTGCTTATATCTCTCTGAAAGCGGAGCCTGCGCGCATGCGCGACCACCATTCATGTCACTCTCTCAATGACCGCCCGACACATCATCATATTTAATTATTATTTTATATCTTTTATTTATTTTAACGCATACATTACTTTAATAAGTTCTTTAAACATTTTTACAAAATTAACCTTAACTGACAAACCGTACAAAATAAACTAAACGCAGAGAAACCTTCCTAAGTAAATATAAAAATTTCGTTTCAACATAAATTTTTAATCAAATATCATTATTAGCTTTTTCAAACCCAAACAACTGGCAATGACTACAATAACTTTGCTACAACGAATTTTCGGGAATTACAGTTAAAAAGATGAAAATTATAAATTTATTAATTCAAAGTTAAAGGAAGCCTGCGAACTCGTCCGTACAAAGTTAAATGACAACACAGACCAAAAATAAACACAAACCACAGATGTAATATATAAATAAGTATAATTTGAAATTAAACTTTCGGTATGTATTTTATAACCGTAACATGTTTTTTTCAATCTAGCTAATTTCTTTTGCATGTTAAATTGACTCCACAAATTTTGTCAAACATCACTACAAATAGGATTTATAATTTCTTTCGAGTCATCAATTTTAATAAACTTGCCTTTTTTTAAATCAAATCAGGCGGATCTCTAATTTAAATATTTTTTTATTCATCTTCTTAATAAACAATGCTTGTAGTTTCTGAACATAGACTTAGATAATATAATTATGCTATTCAAATTTAAAATTAAAAGATCAAGTATCAAGTAATTGTCGGAACAGACAATTAGACCAACAAACACTGAATTCTGTGAGTTATCTATTTGTTCTACAACAATAACGAAAATGTGATTCACCGTTAAAATGTGTGATAAATAATTAATCCACAAAGTATATTTACGTTTTAACTACTCACAGCAGAAATTATTTCTTAGGATGTGGCCACCTTGGCGCCTGTGGTTACTGCGTATGCCGGTTGCAATACTGTCGTAATCATAACATCACTATAACAAATGACGATTCTCCATATACGATGCAATTTTCTTGCAAAGTACGCATAAAATCATAAAGTCACATATGCAAATTCTTTATTCTATCTTGTTCCACTAACATCTTTAATTTGATTTCAACACGGACAAAGGCCGTCGAAAATCTTTTAAAATCGCTAGACAATTAAACAGGCGGTATTTAACAAATTACATCAGCATACAAAAGTCGGCAAACCTCATACATCATCTAGAATATTCTGGAAAGTCTCTGACTTGCAAATTTCATTACGATGTTTTCCGTCACTGCTAAAGCGGGCGATAACTTATTACATATTTAAAAGTTTATCACCGCACAAACCTCCAAAAAGTCTGAGACGTGCATGTGGTCTATTGGGATATCAGAAGGGCAGTCCAACGGAAGTGGTGTCATCTAATTATCTCTGCTATCATCTTTTTTAGGCAATGATTAATTCTCAGCACAATATTTTAGCATTAGTCAATAAGTTTGACGTATTTTCAGCCAAAAAAAAGTCTCAAGTCTGTTAATCATTCCTTAAGTCAGACTGATAAGAGAATCATAGTACGTGTATTGTGACTTATTGTAAATATTAGAAATACATCTCAAAGACCTGGTAAATTTATCCCTTTCTGAGAGGATGACAATATATCCAATTTTCACAACGATATCATGGACGTCGATAATTTGTTTAAAACTTGACTTGCAAACTGGCTAAATGCAGGCAGAGGTAGCAACCGCTACAAATTTGCAGGTATACATAGCCTCACCAGAACAAGACATGTCAATATTTGTCAGAAATATATTGATTGAAATTAAACTACTTTATACGATTTTTACCGTGTTGTTTATTTAACACTTTTATTAAAATTATGTAGATATATTTTGAAACTGTTACTCTACTACTATTCAACTTTACAACTTTTTAGGCTATTTAAAATATTAATACTATTTATAATATATAAGTTTACACTTTCCCCGACGTTTCAGTTGCTTTTCACCAACCATGTTAACGGGGAGTCTTTTCGAAAAATGACAATATTAAAGAAATGTATTGATTAATTAGTTGTTAAATTTGCACTTACAGAAAATACTTAAATTACACACGCTATTATACTCATCTATGTACGTTTTTTGGTCGCGATGCTATATCTGATAAAAAGTATTCAAACTGTCGAAATGAGTGAAGACAATACAAAACCTGCATAGTGGTAACCAAAATAAAACGCGATGAAATCGTTTAAGTACACTTAGTTTTATCTTAAGTAAATATACCGTGAACTTTATAAATCGCGTGAAAATATGGCAATACATACATATAAAGTATAATTAATTTCAATTCAAACTACAATAGTGATGTCAAAGTTTTATAAAATAATCATTTTATTTGATTACACAAGCGCTAGAATCACAGAATAAATACTGATAAAATTACTAGGTACCTAAAATAAAATATATATTGTCAATTACTCATACTTGCTACTTTAAGGGATTTGAATCATTTCATGTTGTAATATACTTCCATATATTGTATGGTATAAGCAGCATTTTATTTTTCAGTAGTATTTACATAAACATTTCTTAGCGTTTTCTAAATAATACATACGAATAAAATTAAAAAGCTAAGAAATGTTTATGTAAATATGTAAAGTATGAAGTAGAAGTAGTAGTAGTATAGCAGCGATAGCTCAGTGGGGAGACCATGCACTGTAATGTAAAGGGTCTCGGGTTCGAACCCACGTCGCGCACCTCTGACTTTCGGAAGTTATATGACTTTTCGAAATTATGTGCGTATTGATTGACAATTATCGCCTGCTCCGTGCCTCGGAGAGCACGTTAAGCCGTCGGTCCCGGCTGCCATGAACATCTATGGCAGTCGTTATTGGGAAAGTCAGTACCCTCTAATATCCTGACACTGGTCTAGCCTTAGGGTATCGTTAGCCTTCGGGTTGCGGAGGTCAGGTGGCAGCCGCTCCGTGTAAAATAATAATAATAATAATAATATTTATTTATTTCTCACCACAATATTACAGCAATTACAAGGAACAAAACAATATAACAATGGAATTTATACTGTGGGAGACTGGTGCCTAAGCTAGGCTTTTGGCCTGTATTTCAGGTAAAAACTGATATCCAGTCAAATGCGGTTAGACCAGAAAAGCCGACCCCAAGTGACTTGGGAATAATAAAGGCTAAGAGAGAAGAAGTAAAGTATGAAGTATTCATACACATTGCACACGGTCTCGATGGCCTATTGGTTAGTGTAACCGACTGCCACACCTGAGGTCGCGGGTTTGATTCCCGCACAAGTCAAACATTTGTGTGCATGAACATGAATGTTTGTCTTGGTCTGGGTGTTTCCATGTATAATATGAAAGTATTTACAAAAAAAAAAGTATATAAGTATGTTTATCGATTGTCTAGTATCCATAGTACAAGCTCTGCTTAGTTTGGGCTAGATGGTGTTGTGTGTATGTGGTAGAATAATAATATTATTATTATTATATAAAAATATATGAAGAGTAAAAAAATATTTGGTTAAAATATCTTTTTTAACCAAATGGCTACTTAGTTCACTCTTACTCGGTTCGAGTACTCTAGCATTTGGACATTTTTAATAAAATTATTAACGTTCTCGTCAGTTCTGCAAAAGTGACTGTACTCTAGGGGCTGGTCAAACCAATAGTAGTAAACTTATATTTTTGAAAGGATATCTAGGAGGCCAGCATGATAAACCTGCGCTCATCTGCATACTCTCCATATATTTTTTTGTAATAACCTTCATACTTTGGCGTTGCATGATTATGTGGGTAGTAGTAGCTTAATCGCGTTAATCACTATATGCTATCTCTTATTTTTTGTAGCTAGATACTTAGTAAGTATTAGTTTACACCATTAGTTCCCAAAGTAGTCCAGGTGGACCCTAGGGGTCCACGGGAGAATCGACGAGGGTCTACGTAGGCGTGACAAAAAAATGGGGTCCACAATTCGTAAGCGGGGTCCACGGTCACTGTAGGCAGATGATATTTTAACCTACCGATTTTTCGGTAGAGAATTTCTATAAAAAAAAGTTCAGTCCGCCGTGGCAGGTGCACGAGAATTAAAAAAAAAAGGTCATTCTTCACCAATATAAATACGAATGCCAAGGAATATGGTAGAAAATGCAGCTGCAAGGGGTCCACCGGAACCTGCTAAATTTTGAAAGTGGTCTATGAGAAAAAAAGTCTGGGAACCTCTGGTTTACACCTAAATATATTCTGATTAAAAATGTAATACACATACTTACATTATGTACATTCTTTAATAGATCTATCTATATTTTTATTATAATTAAGAAAGATTTGATTTTTGTTTGTTTGTAAGGATTTAACTCAAATGAATTAATCAGCCGGTTTTAAAATTCTTTCTCCATTAGAAAGCTATATTATTACCTAATAACTTAGGCTAGACTTTATATAAAAAACGTTTTGTTACTAACATAACGTAACCTAACCTACTTTTACGTGAGTGAAGCCGCAGGTAGCAGCTAGTCAAAAATAAAGGTATATACCTACGTTACTGTGCTAAATCATTAAGACCATGAATTAGAAGATGAACAGATATAAAAGTTAAAATAAGTGGAGACATTTCTCGATGCATGTAAGTACGCCGAAGTGACGCGATAAAAGTGATTTATTCCACTTACGAACCTCTGACAAAAGTTCTAAGCTCACTCGGTAAAGCGGGATCTATGCATAGCCACTAAATTCAAGGGTAATAAAGAAACTAACATAAATCATAGTAAAATGCTCACACTTAGTACAAACTAGTTCATAACGGTATTAGACGACACATCGGCACATTTTATATCGAAAGATTCGTGACCAAATATAAAACAGAAAATTACCAATTGATTAACTTAAAATGAATAATATACCCACTGTTCGTTTGTAAACAAGCTGTGAATATATACCTCAACTCTAAAGAATGAAAACGAAACGCAAAAAATAAGTATTAAAAAAGTCATTTAAGTTAGTACAATTTCCGTCCTTATTTTTAGAAAACTCTCACATAAGAACCAAATTTCGTCGCATGACGCTGTATTTGTAAAGAAATATGATACAAAATTATGAAAAGCAAATTCACGGTAGACCTATGTATGACAATAAAAACTCATTCATAAATTGCTTAAGAAACACGAATGTTATTTTGAGGAAATTTGTAACGAAACATCTATGTACACCTATATTACCTGAATTCATCAAATTAAAACAGCATTTTAATAGCAATGTAAATTTCCATCTCATTCTAACATCACCAGTATATCAATGCGAATAAGTGATAGATAGATTTCTTCTCAGTATAACTAAGCTTATTATAAATACCGGTATTTAAGTTTACAGCCCCGTATAGAGCGCTCCTTGCGCAAATGAAAACGTTCGTAAACATAAACATTTCAATTACATGAGTTTTATTTATCTACCTTAATTATTCCACTCGATAAGTAGTAACAGTATTGAGAAAATACGAGTCAAGCATATTATGTGACATATTTGTATGCCAAAGACCTTACTTATTCTGAAGATTGATAAGCACAATTATACGAAATTTTATTAAACGTATTTCAAGTAAAATTTTCATGTATTATCGAATAGAGTTTATACATTAGTAGTAGCTATTACATTTTTATTTTTGTTTATCCTTATTTTATTCCAAAGTTTAGATTATATGATCAATTAGCTTATTAAATATATACATATATAGATATATTACGCGACAAACACTTGCAGTTCTACTAAGCTTTTGTAGAACCAATTGCGTTAATTATTTAACAAGAAATTGGTTTGCATAGCATATTGAATATATACCACATTATCTAGTATTGCAGCGGTTGTAAATGCGACTGTTGTGCATGAAGTTTCGGGTTCCACTCTAGAATGTTTTGGGTTTTCTATCAAAATATAAACAGTAGCGGCACAAAGTCTGGCAATATGCCTGGTACACGACTTCTTGCTTACCTCCTTCGGGTCTTTCACCCTGATATTCCCGTATGCATGCATACATATGCATGTTAGTAACAATGTTAGTTAGTAAAGTTTTAACGCTTTCACTGTGATACCATCCTCTTACAAAAAACCGGCGTAAGAGTTGTAACTTTGACTGCGGTGCGACCTGTAAGTAAGTGTTTCGGCGCCAAACATACCTACCCATTTTTTGCCTTTCATTCCATCTTTTAGTCATTTTCATAGGTTATGGCAACCTCTTCGCACGCGGGCTGTATGATTGTGAGTTACCTTAGTGATAATAAAAATAAACAATGAATGAATCGTGCCATAAATATTATGTTGCCTACATTACCTTTTGTCTCTATTCTGTGTTTCACTCTGAACTGACTCACTTAGGTACACAAAGAATGCACCGCTGTTTTACGCACGCATATGAAGGCATGTGTTTCTTCAATAGTCTCACCATATTACTAACATGTATGTTTATCCATTGTCTAGTACCCATAGTACAAGCTCTACTTAGTTTGGGCTAGATAGTGTTGTGTGTATGTGATAGAATATTATTATTATTATTATTATTATTAACAATACACTTAGTGTCAAAATTTAATTGTTTCAAGAATACGCTAATCCGACGTACTCAATAAAAAAAGGATATATTATTAACATTTCTTATAAAATACAAAGTATTGTGCATGTCATGTCGGGGCCGGGTTAACTCGACTTAACCTCTTCTCTGCCCATTACAGGTAAATTTTTCAGTTATATTATATAGGTAGAAAGGTACAAGAAATGGTTTTGTAGATATAAATTATTAGATACTTTTACTAACATATAACATTCGATCAAAGAAATTGGTAGTTTTTTGATGAGCCATCGATTTGTTTTGTGTGTACAAGGTGCGGTTCTAGACGCGTGCGCAGCTGTGTTGTGCATCGGCGAGTTCTTGGTGCTCCTGTAGGCTTGCTCGCTCTAAGCATAATTCTCTAAATAGTCGATCCCAAAACTATACAGTCTCATATCATCATTACAGTTCTGTAACAAATTAGAACAGATGTGCCATTGCACCTATAATATATTAGATTACTACAAAATGGACACGAACAATCCTCTTAACATGTCGACTGCCGTCCATGTTCTGTGATTGACCCAAAGCCAAATAAATGCTCGAATGTGCCAACTTTGTTCTACTTTGATATAAAACGTAACACGCCGCAATCTAATTACATCATGTGCTCGTGTAATTAATTAAAGGAGAAATAATAAATCTACAAACTGAGAACTTAAACATCGAGTATTGTGCTATAATAACATTTTATGTATTTATTGTGTACGACATTAGATAAGCTCTGCGTAATTCATAACTTTATATGACGTAGATAACAACTCCTTTAAATTTAATTTTGTCTGAGTTAAGTACGTAATGATACTGGATTAACGGATATTTTATTTATAACTCAGTAATTGCGTAGCATGCGGTGTAATGCTCTTTAAAATTTTATCATATTTGGGTGCATACAGTGGGTACGACCACGGCTCTCCTTCTCCTTGGCCATTTTTGTACCTATGCATTTCTGGATTTCTATCTAAATTATTTTCTTGTTTCGTCTTTTATATACCCCTTTTTTTACGTAGTCGGGTTATAGTTTTAAACTTTATTTTGAAGCGAAGTTTGAACATGTCATAATCACCCTGAAGAGTCAATACCTATAATAAAATCACATGAACTCATTTATTTAGTGAAAATTCACTGCATCATCGTTATATTTTTGAGTCTGACTATCGAAAAATTTTTTCTGCATCACAATTAGATTAAAATAAAGTTTTATATTTTTCACGTTCGTTATATAGTCTACTATATTACCTTCAATACAATTATACATTTTTATTACGTGATGTATATTATCAAAATCTAGGGATGCACACACAAAATCTTCTACTCATTTTTCTACCCAGCTGTTTACACTGTGGCTAACACCTTGTACACTGTTGTGCATAAGCTCCTTGCGTGTTACGTCATTTGGACTCAATTGCTTTTTGTCTCATTAACGTGATCATATTCTGTCGATGTCACCCTTCTTCTCCGACGCTAAATGTTCCGGACTAATGATCATGAATATTCCAAGACGCCTGCAAAGCATTAGCAATGGTTGTCTCTCATATTTACAATGTATTATTTTACTTACTTACTTTTCCATTACATGTCTATGATGCTTTTAAGGATTTTAGAAAATCGTCTTTTGCTTTTCCTGGTAGTAACTGTATTCGCACGCGAAATGATTCGTCGAAACTTTTAGAAGTAGCGTGTAATCCTGGCTTAGAGATATTTGAAGAAGCGCTCATAATAAACCTAAGTCCAGACCTACATATTCTTCGCATAAAGAATATGCCTGGAACTCGCAGTTAAATATGGACACCAGACGCATGGCTAGTGTCGCATGTTTTACTGCACTCTCCATGTATTGGGTTTGTCCTTATTCGGAAGCTTTTTAAATACAAAAAAAAGAACTCGGCATACTACTTGATAGATGATATAACTGTAATGTTTGACACTAGACATTTACACTTGTAGCCAATATAGAAACCAACATGGCGTGAGAGCAATCATATTTTATGATGTATTATTATAAAACATGATTGCAATCACAATACAGATTGACTATTAAAATTTTGTATCGAATGACTATTTTGTCTCAAACAATGACTATGCGGTGGTCTATACTATGAGTACTGGATATCACGTGTTTTCTACGTTTTCACCTAGTGTGAGTGTTTACGTAGTTTTTTATACGGCTAGGCAAAATATCGATTGTCAGCGTTGGCAACGTTGGCAATGACCCTTCAAGGCCTTTTCTAGTGAGTACAACATCTACATAATAGGTAATGAGCATCTATTAAAGTCTGTCATAGTTCATTGCCCTGTTACCGCTAGCAATAAAAATATGCGATATTTTATTCATAGTTTTCCCTTTACTGAACGAAATGCCGTTCAAAATCACGCCGGTGAGATATTATTTTCAAATTAAGCTTCGAAATTAAAGTTGAGATATTTATAAACATTTATTAAAATTAGTATAAAGTGAGTAAAGTATAAAAAGTTTATTCTTAAGCGGTTTAGGTAATTTAAAACAAATTATAATAAGTAACTGGGTTAAGTGTTTCTAACGGCAGATGGTTCAATATTGATGGATTTTGTTTTATATTGCGTTTGTATCAGATAGATTGTTGTATATTTTTATTTTAAACATATTGAAGTAAAATATAGTCCTTCTATAAGTCAGTAACTTGAAATTCTTTTAATTTTATTTGTTTTTGACAATGATCATTTTACATACATACATTATATTACATGCATTACTAATAGGCTAAATGCCAAAGTGTGGTTGTTGTTTTATTGGTTTGACCTTCTTCACGCAGCGACAGCTCTAGATAGATTTTTGCATAGTTTACCAAAAAATAATAATTTAGATAAATGCATAGTAGCTGCAAGATAGATCTCTAGAACACGGAGAGCGAAACTGCGGTTAGATGTTAATAGCTATATACAGTATGTCTGGTAATTAATGGATAACCTTGAAATGTCGTATAGTACAACTGGTGGCCGTTCAGAAAAATATGAAAAGGAATCTATCCTAACTACTACCCGAGATATGATTTTTTTAAATTACGATGTTTAACTTTCTTGTAGGTACATTACGACCATAAATGAATGAATTTCATCGGTTTTTGTTGTTTTATTGTTAAACACTAATTATGCTTTTTTTTTTTTCAACGTGGGGGAATGCTTGATGCATACCCCTCCGCGGGGGCAGGCGGAGGGGTTATGTCGGACTCGCCGGGGTAAAAGAAAGATGTTAAGAGAAAATGTACCTCCCGGAATACCGACTAAACCTACCACGGTGTTCCTCGACAAAACCACTATCGACGGGGCCGCGCGAATCACTTTCGCATGCGGTTGCGACCCCGCCGAGAAACACTAATTATGCTAATAGATAGACAGTCAAAGTATGACCAGTTATTGTAATTTTTTTTTTAAATATATGTATTTATATATACTTAGATATATATTTTTTTATTTTTTTCTTAACGGCCATCAGTTCTACTATATGACATTTCAAGGTTATCCATTAATTACTGGACATCCTGTATATGTCCTTTTTGTTAAGAAATCTCCCGCTTTAGCAGTAATTCCTGTGATCACGCGTCACTTTACAAATACTAAAACAACCTATACAAAAAACATCCAGACCCTGCACTGCTATTTGAGGATCACATTAATTGTTGTACCGTGTGGGGATTGAACCTACTACTAACTCCCCTCAGCTTCGTTCGCGTAGATTTTGTCAATAAACTATTTATCAAGAACAGAACATTTTTCTGGTTGAAAAAATTCCCTACAACCTTTTCCGTAACATCGAAAACATGTATGCGAAATTTCACGATGATTGGCCGGGTAGTTCGGCCTGAAAGCGTAACAAACAAATAGATTTCCAATCGCATTTATAATATTAGTTAGGATTACAATATAGCTCTTCCAAGACGAACTATCCTTTGAATTGAATATTTTGACTACTCTACCGTCCTGTTGTGGGCATCATCACTGATTCAGCGCGAGATAACTCCGCAAATATTAATCAATTAATTCCCAAAATCCAGATAACAAAGAGCTATCGGCGCGGCGCAGAGGTCCCATGTGCTTTATTTATCATAGACCTCTCTGGCCAACCTTTGGCAAAACTTATTTAAAGGGTCAAATCGATTACCGGCTAAAATAGGCCATCCATTTTTGTATATTCACTAGATTTTACCGCAGCTTCGTTCGCATTTATGTACGTTATGACTATAAACTATCCTTCGTACCGTATGTTCTTTTCTGTACCCCTGACAACGTCTATGCGAAATTTCATGATGATCGGTTGAGTACTTAAGGCGTGAAAGCATAACAAACAAACTCACATTCGCATTTATAATATTAGTTAGGATTTGGTTCATCATTAATCTATTAATGGATTATTCAGTTAAAATATACTACGTACTAGAGGAAGCAAGTCAACTGATTGTTTGTATTTGTAATATGCTTTAGAGTCCATGCTCTCTAACTCACTCTACTTGAGCTCAGCGGTTACTTCAACGATGCGTTTTAATACAAAACTTTACTTTACTATCTTGACTCCTCCGAAATTTTGATGTGATTCTGTCTTAAATTCTAGACCAGAGGTTCACAGACTTTTTTCTCATAGACCACTTAAAAAATTTAGTAGGTTCCGGTGGACCCCGTACAGCTATCTACCATATTTCTTGGCATTCGTATTTATATTAGTGAAGAAAGTACTATTTTATTTTTCATTTTTTTTATAGAAGTTCTCCACCGAAACATCGTTCGGTTCGAGACCACTGGTATTGAACTGAATAAGGAATATGCAAATTTTTACAAGTAACAGTCGCTGAGCTTCTTAACGATATTTCTAAGCTTGCGACTTTTCTTTTTTCTTTAATACATATAAAAAATAGGTAACCATAGTTACAAAGAATTGTACGACGTCAAACGAACGATGCCGAAATACTACGAACGCGATTCGACTGCGTGTGTCAAATGCATGGTTGTGTGCGTGTAGTGTTTTTTCATTAATTTAATATATTTCTAACGCATATATTATAAAAATATTAGGATTCGCCACTCCTTCTCCATATAAACTTTAACTATGCCAAATTTCATACTCCTCCGTCCGCGCAATATTCGTAAAAAGGTACTATTAATATATATATATGTATATATATATTAATAGTACAAAATGTTTGGAATACTTCCGATTTAAATCTAAGACTTCAACAAATATAATTAATACAAGCTTTAAATAATGTTAGTGTTGCTAGTTTACTAAAAATAATTAAAACATTATCCCAAGCACCTAGTTTAAAAGAATTTGGTTCGAAATTGAAATACATTTCGAATAGCACTCAAGCAATTTACTTAAAAATTACGGCTGTTATGCCGAGTGCCAATATTTATACAGTGAGCATCGCATATGTGATATTCATGTGAAAAATTGTTTAAATGCAAGCTATTCCAATTGATGTATTTGATGCTGTGATTGATCTTTCAACTGCGCACCATTATTTATCGTTTCGTTTGTATGCATAACTAACAAACATTATTAGGTACACCTTTAGTAATTAACTTATGCTTAGCCCGAAAGCTCTTAAGACTGCGCCGAGCGAAATATGCAAAAACAGGCCGTCACAGTTAAGTGAATAAAGTCAACACTTTTTGTTTAATACAAATATAAAATATACATTTACCATAACAATGAATGTGTTTACAATTACTCCGTGTAAAAACTTAAAATAATTAATATTCTTTCCTACAAAATTACGTAAATTTGCGCGAAAACGTAAGCTCGTATTACGTGATTTTTAGATTATAACAGTAGAAATCTATCCTATTTCACAGCTAAAACGAAACATAAATAGTTATATTACAATTTGTCCGTCTGAAATATTTAAGTTATTGGTTTACAATAAAGATACATATTTATCAAAAAAGCACTTCAAATCCTCCATACAATTTCACTATGGTCGTCGCGCGCCGATTTGAATATGCGCCGCACGAGCTCTGTGATTATCTGTCTTACGCTCGGCGCAGTCTTAAGTATAAATACATACATTAAAGTGACTAATAATGAGCGTAATTGTTTAAAAAAACTTAGTTAGTAAGGACGAAGCGATATTTAATTTCCTTTGTGAAATAGCATATTCTGATACTTTAAAATTTGTAACTATTTTGTACCTCTCAAAAATACGAAATTATACGTTTAACTTTCTACACAAAATCATTGAGCTAATTGTATAATCAACTCAAACATTATTGTGGGAACGGTTGGATCTTTTTTTACGCTATTTGATTCATATTCTTACTTTATTAATTTAAAACAAAAATTTACAATAAAATGCAAAATTTACAATGTAATATAATTTCGTTGTATTTATAATATTGGCTCCACTACCCGCTCGCCGCTCCCGTATTCGCAAGCGTGCCAGTTACCATAGCCACTCTATGCAAATACGTCTCTGGTGCACTGCCTGCTATTTTCCGAAACGTTATTATTACTGACCTGATTTGCTTATTCAGCGATTCATATAAAGAATAAACCTTGTTTGTACAACCTACAAACAGGCGGAATAACTTACCTTGTTGCATAGGCTCAGAAGATAAAATTGCTTTGTCAAAATTCTGTAACAATTCATCAATATATATCAATCAGTCATTTTAATCCATATGACCTATAAATTATAAACAATCAATGAAATTCCTATTTGATTTTCTGGAACACAATAGTTTAATTTACAAAATTTACAGACAGCCCCGCGGGTTTGGGTAGTTAAGAAATATAAAAAGTGTGTAATTTATGATGTTGGCACTAAATGTTTCATGTTCAATGATTTGTTTACGAGGCGAACACGACAGCAATTAATATTTTTATTGATGCCCGTTCGCTCATCAATATTAAAATTCGCGTCAGATTCAGCTTTATGATTATCTGCTGATAGCACTATGCTTCACGGAATATTCCAGGCTATTAAAACAATTATTGGATTCAGGAATCTACCTTGACGAGAACCATAGATATAAAAATATATGTAAATAGGTATGTATACTTGCTGATGTAGCTTTTTCAAACGGAACGGAATTGTTAACTTTCTACTACAGTTACATATATATCTTGCTAGATATATATGTAACTTTGAGTAACCGAGCTTTGTTAATCCGCAAATGTGCTACACAAATATTAATTATACCAATATCGTTGGTATGGTGGTCTTATGCTCAATGGTGGTAATATTCTTACTCTCTGCGATAGTGATTTTTTACAATTTCCTCTCAATAAATTTGTCGTTTGCTTTTTATTTTATTTAATTTTATTTATTGGAACAAAAAACAGTTACACGTTGGATTATAACTAAATACAATTCATACACCAAATATGTTAACATGTAACCCACATCATTATTCACTGATTAACAAAAAAATTAATAATACGTCATGCTACTCCGAAAACGTTGACAAAAGAATTTAAATAATAAAAACAATAAAAAGCAATGAAAATACGGAACCAAATGCAGACTAATTAAATAAATTAAAAATTAAGGATTTATTTAACGAAGAAGTTCAATGCCCTGTTTTTTAAATTAGCAGTTAGAAAGAGCAAATATATCGATAGTAGCAAAATGTTTGTTGTAACTGTCCACAATGCGGCGAAGGGGTGCGCGTATGCCAGCGTTAGTCCTGCAAGTACCTGTATGGAACAGTTTGGGAACTCGAACTCACCGCCGGTAGACAGTACGAGGTACTATGAGACATAATTGGCTAGTGATTTCACTACAATCAAACCTATTATTGCAAAAACCATGCAGCATCATGACATCAAGCAGCAAGCGTCTGGATTCTAAAATTATGACATTAAGGCTTTCATCAGTTGTATTTAGTATAGTCGGATTCTGGCCTTCCTATAAAAATCAGATTTCATCAGATAATCTAAAACATCAATGTATTTAATATTATGTGTCCATACTAAAGAATAAAAGTTGTACCTGATCTGTGAGCAAGATGTCATTTGCTTAAGCCCTTTCTGGATTATTTATTCTAATCCCGCCATCTGTCTTACCTCCAAATTGTGTAAAGGAGATTTAAATTTTACTCTAACTACATCGTTTACTCAGACAATCTCTGTCTAACGATGTTAGACGGGAGTGAGAAAATTGTTAAGAACTAAGTACTTAATCTTTTCAATGTCTCGAAAGCGCCAAGACGTCAAGCATGTAGAATTTAACACTAAACGCGCCGATGCTTTTAGAGAAACATATTGTAAAAATGTTTACACGTTCGTAATAGCTTAACTGGTAACTTTTAACTTGACTTTAAGTTTGTATTTGATTTGTTTAACATGTCTACGTACGTATCAATTGCATTTTCGGTTCCAAGCAATTGCGTGTTACCTGATACTAAAAATAGTGCTAAAAGAAATGGGCGCAGCCAATCGTAGATATGCAGCTATTTCAAATTGTTTACTGCTTCACTTTACTTCGTCCGTTTGTGTATCGAAGTGATAACTGCTGGCTTAATGTGTGATAAGTAATCCGGCAACGATTGTGATAGGCTGTGGCTGTGAAAACACAGATTAATTGGCACAACATAAATTTTTAAGCTTGTAGTCATTTCAGAACGGATCTTAAGTCGATATAAATCTTAAATAGGTCTACTCCATAAATATTTTATTTTTATTTATGTATATCTTATTTATATTATTGTTTTTATAGTTTGTATAGGCAAGTCTCTATACCTATGCTAAAATAGAATAGATGTCTCCTTTTAGAGTTCGAAAAACTCTTATACAACAGCTTTGTCCGTCCGTCTGTCTGTTATACAACTTTCAACTCAAGAACCGTAAGAGCTAGAGACTCACGGTTAACGCTATTTGACTCAGCATAGTCGACATATACCCGAGAAGACTATGACCTTTGACCTCTGACCTCAAGGTCACGTGATACCATCTTTCAACTCAAGAACCTTAAGAGCTAGAGACTCGCGGTGAACGCCGTTCGCCTCAACATAGTTGATATACCCTGGAATAACTATGACCTTTGACCTCTGATCTCAAGGTCACGTGATACCATCTTTCAACTCAAGAACCGTAAGAGCTAGAGACTCGCGCTCAATGCCATTCGACTCAGAATAGTCGATATACCCCCGAAATTAATATGACCTTTGACCTCTGACCTCAAGATTACGTGATACCATATTTCGAACTCTAAGATTTACGGCAATTCATGGGCCGTTTCTCACTTGTTTTTCATTATTTAAGTCAAATAGTTACATTACCCAGAGTCTCGCAAACAAAGATTTTTAATACATTAAAATCTACTCTATAATAAAGAGAATAGTAGTTGGAATAAGTCTTAAATAATGGAAAAAGGATGCACGATACAAACTGTGACGTAATCGCTATTTAGCCGCAGCTGTATGAGGGAGACGGCGAGATATGCTCTCTACGAATCCACTTTTAATCATTTCCAAATTATATTAATTACTGCCTTACTTTGCAACCAATTTTGCTACAGCACAAAAATATTTATTTTGATGGCTATTTGCACTTGTGTACAATCATTTACACAATCAGACATAGGCTAACTACCCTCTTACAAATGCGAACGTAACGTAACGTAAACCTAACCATGTCTGTTATATATTCTTCCTAAATTGGCTACTAAAAACATTATACATTTAAATATAACTAGATATATCGCAATACGTTTTAAATCCATATAAATTTTGCAACGATATATGGCACCGCATATACATACATATATGAGAATGGCACTTTCTAAGATAGTTTTGTACAAACTTGAAAGATTGCATGTAAATTTTATGAGCTATTTGAGATCAGCCATTTATAACACGATCTATCTGATAAATAGTGACGAAATTCCCGTTTGAGTGCTACAACAATGGCCAGTTTAAAAATAACAATGTTGCGAATTTAGAGTACCTACAAAAATTTATATTTATTCATTAAAAAGCTTTGCATATTCTCATGCTTTTCCGATGAGTCAGTAGGGAAAGATATTTGTAGTTGCTGGGATCCTGATAAACTACAACATGGTTTATTTTTTATCAGTTTGTGATGTCTGCTCCTAACGGAAACTCTCTCCTTTTGCTAAATCTTAACAAGTAATATTATAAATGTGAATGTGAGTTTGTTTGTTTGTTACGCTTTCATGCCTTAACTACTTAATCAATCATCGTAAAGTTTCACATCCACGTTGTCAGGTGAATAGAAAATGACATAACCATACCTTTCATCGAAAAAAGGTACTGTTCCCAAGGATAGAATTTTATTGATAGTACTAAGCTAAATATGTTAAATATAAAATATTTAATTTAAGTCGGCCTCGATGGCGTAGTGGTTAGTGTAACCGACTGCAACGCCTGAGGTCGTGGGTTCGATTCCCGCACAAGTCAAACATTTGTGTGCATGAACATGGATGTTTGTCTTGGTCTGGATATTTCTATGTATAATATGTATGTATTTACAAAAAATAAATTTATACATATATATATGTTTATCCATTGTCTAGTACCCATAGTACAAGCTCTGCTTAGTTTGGGCTAGATGGCGTTGTGTGTATGTGGTAGAATATTATATTATATATTATATTATTAGTTTGGCTAAAAATGTAAGTCACGTCTTGACTAATTACGTTTTGTAGATCCGGAGTAATGGTGCTAAGCCTGATGTGCGTATATAAAGTTGCGTTTGAACTGTAGTCAACCACGATCAAGTTTATAATAATAATGACTTATAACAAGTTTACAATGATCAGGTTAATGACCTCACGTACATCAATATATTATTAATAACAATGTCCAAAAACTACGCTGTTACATAGAAAATGATAACTATTAAACTAATACTTGAATATGTAAAATTTGAAAGTTCACATCAGTACTTTGTGCAACTTAACTTTAAAGGCTTCAAATAGTCAGATAATGGAAATAATTCATAAAAACAAATGCCAACGTTCACCGATAACATAAAGACCTTCAATAATACTAGAAAGTTTCAGACCATTTTCAGAGCACGTACACATAGATAAGTAATATTAAAGAAAGTAGAAGCCAATAATTTACGTATGTGATCAATGATCATCGAGCACTAATAAAAATAGATACACAGTCCCATGCAAAAGTTCTTTTAAAAATGTTGGCAATTTATGAACACGTAGTTATAGTTGACATAATTATATATAAAGCTATTGAGTCACAGCAGCACACCGGCTGCCAGACACAATTCTCGCAGCTTTATTCGTAGTAACAGCAGATCGACTTTCATAACCAGATAGACATTTGTATAATGTTTGATAAAAATATGTTTCGGCAGTATATATGTAGATGCTTTAGATCACAGCAATGCCCTGGTTCATGCCACAAACAGCCTACATCGCGCCAGAAGATACAGATGGCTGGCTGTGGCTGTAAGTGTAAATTATAATATATTGAATCAAATCAGGCGTTACTTCGCGGCAGTCTACAATAATTGCAAACAGAGGAACCCGTCAAGCACCCTCAGATTACCCATCCCAAATAATGCAACAGAAAACGTTTGACAATTTCGAACTTAACCGCATAGTTTGTGTTCGAAACGGTACACTACAAGCTTTACGCCCGGACCCCACGACGCGACTGTCTCTATCCACAGGAGTTCGGTATTAAAAACCTTTTCTCTCTTCTCTTCTGAATTATTTTACTGTATATTTTATATTTAAGTAAATCTTAACCATGTTGGTTTTTTATATTGTACATATATTTGATGTTTAATTATATTGCTCTCAGATACTTAGGTACCTATTCACCTTTATTTTGCAGGTTCTCTTTAGTTTAATTACTGTATTTGGTAAAGTAACCGTTCTAATTGAATAAATAAATAAGTCTCGGGTTCTGTTAGGGTAATTTAGGCAATTATCAGGGATGTAGAAGTATGTTTGTGTGTATCAGTTTATTTACGACGGTGATGCTTTCATCCTGATAAAATGCACACTTTCTCTGCAGGAACCGTGTATTTTGCTTGTAGTTAGTGGTTCTGAAGTTCTATGCCACGAATAGTTCTTTAAAACGTTTAATATAAAACCATGGGATCCGATGCTGCAGGTAGCCAGCATAAAATATTTAAAAATAATTGTACTTGAATGCCAAACAGTATCGAAACTCGTGGTTATGGTTTGATTTAGCAATTGTGACATAATATTAAAACGTCAAACAATAGATCCACTTTTCAAAAAATTATTTGTATAATGTAAATATTAATTATAAGTCATTTTTATTGTTTGCAAAGTATGCCAGCAAATAAACACGCATTCAAAATATATTAAGCTTCAACAAAAATACGATATTGCACAATTGGTCGTAAGTATAAAATTTTTACAAATTATATTATTACATCTTTTAGTAAATCTAAAACGTAAGTACCACAAACACGACACACTTATTTCTTTTTTACTTGCGGGTACAGTAGAAGGTCAAAGCTCTTGAATGAATCTTAATAAGGTATAGTTGAATTTATAGGAAAATTCTTATACTTTGTCCATTTACCTGTATAATTGCCAATAATATATTAATACATATCTATTAAACACGATTTTCTTAACGCAACTCTATTGTACTTTTATTATTAGCATAATTTTATTAAATAAATATGTTTTTGGTGGTGGTGTGGTGGTGTGGATAATAACATACACTTTAAATATTCAACATTTCGATACTGATTAAAATAGAAAATAAGCAGGCAGCAGCATAGAAACGAAGTAGATTGTTTCGCAGAAGCGTAACAATTAAATCGTGGCGCGGCATTCCATTTCGTCAAAGCGGACTGCGTTGCGATAGAATTCCCAAATATCTTAAATTGCTTATAGAGCTTTTTCGTAGTAACATTTTTCTGTAGCTATGTCCTAGTTTGTACCAAACATGGTCGCAAGTTTTATCATCTAATATTTGCATAGGTAGTCATGTACGTAATGCTTCCCTCTTCGCCTTTCATTAAAATATTCGATCATTTTTACATTAAAAACATATTTTCTGTTTTTAAAGTACACTAGAGTACTGCATTTACTATATATTTCGTTTTACAGACTTCAATATAAATATTTGGATTTACTTTAACTTTAGAACGAAAATGATCATAAACAATTGTTTTTAAACCATCCCAATATAAGCAACGACTTGAATACTAAAGAACTAATTGAAGGAACACCGAAACTTTTGTTTTAACAGTGATTGGCATGGATTACGCGACAGTAATTTATAATTTCACGTAAAACTGAGGAGATTGTACTGAAATACATAGAAGTTTCTTATATCTACCATTTTATTACTTGAGATTCTTAAAGAGATATGGCTTTAATGAAAATTGGCTGCATTACCATGAGTATAATGATAAAATTATTCCTGAGTGAAGCGCGGCTTTGATTTATTGTACTTTCGCAAAATACTTAGTCATTTAACGCGCGGATTACGCGTAGTCGCGTAGACCCTTAATTATTGAAGAGGTTTTGTGTTACCAATAAATTATGTGGATCCCTTACAGATACATTCGTAATAGCACCTTAAAAGCAGTACTTGAGAATCATAACATATTATATAGTGTTTTTTTTATATAGGCACAACCAAAGACAAGCAATCATCAAAAATTGTCCATAAACTTTTGTTGCGTCTATGTTAAAATGTTGTCTCCTCTGGCTCATGTAGGTAAACACGCGTGACGCGCGACACTATGCCGACGCAACAAGAGCATGACGCGTGACAATATGTGAACGACAAATTAACATTTTAATTGTGGACGCCATGTACAGTTTCGACACACGTGTCGTGGTGTCGCGACAACCCTCCGGAAAATCACAGTTCAGTATAACGTCCAATCGTGCGTATGACGTCCTCTTAATGGGTTATTATAATTTTCGACGACCATATACGATATTGACTATCAGATAGGTTAAATTGGACGCACGTCAGTTTAAACAATGCCGCCGCTCAGCTTGACTCTCTATATAGATTGACTTTACAATGTACTATCGTTTGGTTAAAAATTGCCATCCTCTCATACATACGTACATATTATATGTATCGCAATGCGGCAGATTATAGTGTAAGTATATAATAATAATAATAATAACATTCTACCACATACACACAACACCATCAAGCCCAAACTAAGCAGAGCTTGTACTATGGGTTCTAGACAATGGATAAACATACATATATACTATTTTTTTTGTAAATACATACATATTATACATAGAAACACCCAGACCAAGACAAACATCCATGTTCATGCACACAAATGTTTGACTTGTGCGGGAATCGAACCCGCGACCTCGGGCGTGGCAGTCGGTTACACTAACCACTACGCCATCGAAGCCGACTATATATATATTCTCCCTCCTGGGAGGGAGGCAATTTTAAAAGGCTGGCAGCGCACTTGTGACTCATCTAGTGTCTATGGCCGGCGGTAATCGCTTACCATCACGCGATCCGTCGCGACTGTTAGTTTGCCACCTACACCATAAAAAAAAAATTGTGCACATATTGCGCAGCTGGCAATCAGTAGCCTGGCCGTTGCTGCCGTGCCAAGTGTAATGGGTTCAAAACCCCCACAGGGCATTTATTTGCACGATTGTTTTGAATCTTCGCGTAATTTGTGTTATGTGTTTGTGAAGAACCCCTTGACATAGGCACCAAATTTAAAAAATCTTATGTTTTTTCGCACCTATGTACATATATATGTATATCCCAGAATAGGAAAAAGTATATATACTACACAAGCATTTCGCCTGGTGTGATTTTGGTCTCACGTAATAAAGATAGCCAAACGGTAGACCGTTGGACTAAGCCCCATGTTTTAAACTGCACTGTATATAAACTACCACGTTGGAAGGCCATGGTGCACCACGCTGGCCCAGTGCAGGACTTCACACATCTTCGAGAACATAACGAAGAACTCTCAGACATGTAGGTTTCCTCTTGATGTTTTGCTTCAAAAGTGAGCTAAAATAAACCAAACATAACTTCGAAAAGTCATAGCTATGTGCCTCGGGATTGAAATCCAAACCTCTGCGGTTAGGCTTGAACTTGGTTGTCGCTGCTTCTGTCACACGCTTAATGTTATCAACCTTTATTGTATAAAACTAAACTTCGTTGCATAAAAATTTTATTTAGTTACTGTTTATTATTATTACTAGTAGTTCCAGAGATTAGCACGTTCAACCAAACAAACAAACTCTTTAGCTTTATAATATTAGCATAGACTATATACTAGATTTGCCCGCGGATTCGCTCGCGTAAATGGAAGGTTAGGTTACGTTAGTAACAGATTTTTATCTGGATGAAAGGTAAGTTATGTCCTTTCAGTTCCCCTGACAACGTCTATGGGAAATTAGGTACATAATGATCGGTCGAGTAGTTAGGCGTGCAAGCGTAACAAACAAACTCACATTCGCATTTATAATATTAAGTTCAAATTTTATTTTTTATCAATTATACCTTATAGTTAGAATATTATTAGTCTGCACCACCCCAACGTCAATAAAACAGCACTTTTTCTGGATGTAAGGTTTCCTAATTCCTTTCCGAAAGTTCATGATGACCAGTCGAGTACCTAGTTAAGGCGTGAAAGCGTAACAAACAAACTCACTTTCGAATTTATAATATTAGTAAGGATACACTGGGACCACTACAAAATTAATGAAATATGTGTCCACGGTTGACATATACATTTGTAGGTATTACTAAAGATGACCACAATGTGTATTACTTAATTTTTTTTAAATAATAATTGAAAATTTATTTGCACATAGAATATTGCACGTTTAATCTATCTTAAATAAATAAAAATATACATATTTAATGTACAATTTAAAGATTGACTGTACGATGGTGTCTGAACTAGTATAAACTGTGTATATCTTAGATATTTATTTATTTATTTAAAACTTCATGCACAAAATAGTACATCAGCAGACTTAATGCCACAGGCATTTTCTACCAGTCAACTATTGGGTGATGCAGAGATAAAAGTAGTAGATACATACATTAGCATGAAACATACTAAACATATAGGTACTAAAAAATATCTTAGTAGTAACGATATATTACATAATAATGTCCTCCAGACCAAATTTCGGCCACGGCGGCCAGTCTTAACAGAGACTGGCCATCTACGCAGGAGCTTGTGTTTGTGCACAAGTATGTGCGCAAACACAAGCGCACTCTCTGATCCCTAACTCTCATGATCCGATGGGATGGATAATCCGATACGACCGGAGAGAGATCAGGCGCAGGACCAGCGGCTTTACGTGCTTTCCGAGGCACGGGGATGTCTAGCACCGCCAACTTCGTAACTCCGGGTTGCTATTGAGATTTCTTTACAGAAAAACCCAATAACATTTTGTTGGCCTGACCCGGGATTCGAACCCGATACCTCATGCACAGCAGTCGCATTAACTACCGCTGCGCCACGGGGGCAGTTGCAAACTTATACCTACTACGGTAATAGCAAGAGCGAGGAGGTTATTATATTATTACTAAATTTTGCCCGCGGCTTCGCTCGTGTTAATCTAGGTTGGGTTAGTAACAGCCTACTTTTTTCTGGAAAAGGACCACTCACATAATATCTCCTGCACAGATGGCCAGTCTCCGTTAAGATTGGCCGCCGTGACCGAAATTCGTTCTGAAGGATTATTATTATTATTATAAGTTTGCACCTAAGTATTTGGCCGATTGTGATCGTGAATTTGTGAAGTCGTATAGTCTGGATTGGCAAAGAGTTATGATTTTTTTCTGTTAGGCAATTCTCAGTATGCAGCACGGAGTCTGGAAATGTGGCCAATAGGCTCGCTTCCTATTTAGGTATCAATCATAGCTGTCGAAATGTGGACGTGACACACCCTTGTTCGCTCCTTCTGGGACATACAAATGTGACTCTATGTGTATAGTATAATTATGCATTACATAAACATACAGACACATTATGATGGTCCACCATGTTTTAATTGCGCAATATGTTTGATCGAAGGCATGCCTTTCCATACATTTTGTAAAAGAGCACGTAGTAGAAACGTCAGCCTATCACAGTCCTCAGCTCAATTTATCAATGATCTAATCCAACCCAGTCACCTTTTTCAAGTCATAAGTACAACTGATGATCTGTAAAAGCTATGATCCAATCAAAATGTATAAAAACACCAAATACGTTTAGTTGCGACAAGATGAAAACCATGATTCTAAAAATGAGTGACATATTTTTAATCATGTTAATCTTCCTTTTCAGAGGTATTCAAAACAAATAGATATTAAGCAGAATGACGTCGAAGTATCGAAAAGCTCCCGTTGCACTGATAGCGACTGATCCAAAACCTCTATGGAATTTAAGCCCGAGTTACAATTTGCTGGTGTACACTGCATTGACAATCCTCTTGATATTCATTGTATACGCTGCAAAGAAAGATTGGAAAGGCTATACAAGCCCCGAAGAAGTAGATCTTGGAGTAGTCCGAGTACCCTCCCATACATGTCGTCGAAAATATGGACACTTTCGTAGACATTAAACAACATTATCTAAGTAACTTAACACCTTAACAGCTTAGCGTAACGAGTATCGTTTATACCAATTGATAACCCAATAACGATTACTTTTATATTTTTCCTAAAGTGTACAAGTTTGAATCGATATCTAAATGTGTAAAAGTATCATATTATGTGTGGTAATTTCATCCTGTAACAGTAGAGAAGAGTTTGATGTTTGATTGACGAATAAAAAAATTATTATACCTCTGATTAATATGTTTGTACCTTGTTCCAAAATGTAGATACTATAAGTACGGGTATAAAACAAACAGCAATTACCATCTATACATTTATTTATAAGCGCTATTATATCCATATCAGTAATACGGTATTGCTCAGTCTCTGTCACAGTCATCTATAAGTACTAATAGATAAGTGTTATACAAATTATAAATGCAAAGGTAAACCAGTCTGTCTGTTTTTAAGTATGCGTAAAATAAACAATTTTGATAAAACTTGTTATGGAGATAACTTGCGAGTCTGCTAAAAAAAGGCTATATTTTAAATGCAGGCAGAGTTACTAGGCTAAATAATGTGATTTAAACTGATCAATTACTATATCAGCATCAATTTCCTTTAGTTCACTTTTGACTGGATCCAGAGCCGCGAAAAATGCTAACTTATTACGCTGGTAAGCAGCTAATCCGAATAATTTTCCATCCTGTAACATCAGGTCACCGACACGGACAGGACATCGTGCTAGCTCTTTTCCTATTATCGTATAATTGTTATTAGTCTTTAACTTCTTTATGCCGGTCCTTCGAAAAGAATCTTTGTCTGCCAAACTGACATGTTGTCGAGATAATGCTCGTCCGTGAGCAAAAGGTCTGCCGATAATGTGAACTTGTGAATCCCAGTCTAACTGGTGCCCGATGGTTATCGGAACCGAACATTCTTCTATGTTTTCGTAACTGGATAAAAGAACCAGCCTATTGGAAACGACCCCAGGGTGATGGACCGATTCGGAGACGTCTACGGAGAAACCTTTTCTACAGCGAGGACTAAAATCAAAACAATAATATTAAGATTATGTACATACCTATTATTTTATAGTACCAAAACACTCCGATTGAATACCTAAGTGGATCGATACTATGCTTACGTATATTAGCTTCTTGAGCTTTAGCTATCCGCATTATCATACGAATACTAAACAACTGATGGATTTATAAAAATTGCTTCACTATTTTGAGGCATCTCACGTCTCACGTCTCACGTGACTGCACGGATGGAGTAGTGACCGCCTCGCCACTACCATTGCGCTGAGTGTTGTGAGTCGAATCCCACACGGGACAAAACTTTGCGTACCTACCACAAATGGTTGTTCTGAATCGAGATGTTCTTTCTTTAAATGTTTGTTAAGTCCCCCGCAACACTGGAATTATTTCTAGTGCGAGATGAATTTTAAAATGAATTTTTTTTTATCATAAGTATGTATTTCATAAGAACACATATACAAATTTTGTTTTAGGACTGTCTGGGCAAAGAAAGCCCACAATGCACTCTACATTCTAGCTTTCACAGTGTCCTACTCGTTACGTTATTGACTTGTGTCAAATACTTATGAAATTTCAACTTACTCAGACATGCTGCCAATATACATTCGTAACTGACCGTATCTAACGCACACTCCATTAGCGAGGACCGATGTCGGACTCACGACAGCTCCTAGGCACAACAATTCGTACGAAGTAGCTGAGTGTAGTCGTGCAACATACCGCAATTCGTCTATCCGAAGTCGATAACAACTTATATCGGTGTTTTTAAAGGCCACATCTGATACGAATCCCTTATAATGCATATAAAAGTTATTAATCACCAACGCCATCGTAACTACGAATATTGAAACCAATAAAATTATAATACAAGTCTTGCTTTTAGTTGTCCGGTCATCCCATGGTGTATTTATGAAATTGTAATGGAACTCTAAAATTTGCGGTTCGTTAGTATTGTCTAATTTATTATTGTCGGTATTTTCGTCCATGTTTATGTGATAATAAACAAATAGATTTAACTATCGACACTTGTAAGAGTAAAATCTAGTTGGTCAACTCATAATGGCGTGTGGCGGCCAAAATGTTACTGATGAATACACAATGGTGCGCCTTAAAACGTAGTTAATAAAAATACATTTTATGCGCCTAACCTTTTTCATATTGAGATTAGATTTGTGCCCAGCAATACCTAATGGTCAACACACAAAATATGCAAATTATTGTGGCTCAATTCACATAGCTGCGATGGAAAATGCTGACTTATATACAGCAGCAAACGGATTAAAATCCCTTGAAGCTCAATACCTACACACTAAGCCCAAAATCGTGTAGAAACAAGGCTGATTATTATTATAATCCATTCCATACCCAGTATCTGCTTCGGGCCTGCACTTATCATAAATATGTACTTATTCATGATAGAGAATCTACCTTTATCTGCCCCGACCCGCTTAGCTATAGGTAGGTGTCTTTTAAAATGACAAATAAAAAGGTTCTCAATTTGTTTTAAGCAATTACGTTGGCAATCAACCATATAGCCCACCTGATGGTAAATGGTCAACGTAGCCTATGGACGCCTGCAACACCAGAGGCATCACTTGCGTGTTGCCGACTCTTTAAGAAAGGAAGAAGAGAAAAGGGAAATGGGAAGGAGAAGGAGCGGGAAGGGGAAAGAGGGTGATTGGGCCTCCGGCACTCTCACTCGCCGAACGAAACACAACAATACGAATACTGCTAGGTCACGTCGATATTCCGTGAGAGGGTAGTCCTTAGCCGGTCGAGCCGGCCCATTTATGCTGAAATCAGCTAGGCTCTACTACACACGAAATTCGACTATATGTTTTTATACGTTTGTTACGCGATTGCCACGTCAATTATGAATTGATTTTTTGTTTGGTAGGTCATCACATACTTTAAAGGTGACCACTTAAGTTTTATAGAAATTGATTCATCGGCTAGTGAAAAGTTATAACTGTTATAAGTGGTTAAATTTGTTAATATTAGTTAAGTTGTAAATTATGATTGTTGCTTTGTTTAGGTATGTAAATCATGAAATAAAACTTTAGTGAACATAAAATATATAAAATAAATTAGGTTTATTACGGTGGCATATTATAAATAACTAGATTTTGCCTGTGGCTTAGTTTGCGTTATGCCTTGATGACTTTGTCAATTAATAAAGACCTAAATAAATTTAACTTCATTTTTTAAATGAAGTCAAAAAAGGAGAGAATTCATTTTTTTAACCGACTACGTCAAAAAGAAGTGAGACTTTCTCAATTCGGCTAACATTTTTTTAATGTCCAAGGTCTACCGATTTGGATAAACGACGAAATGAAGGAAAGATTTGATTAGAAGCTTAGAACTTAAATATTTTCATAGACTTAGAATATTTAGAATATTTTCGCTATATTTCATATCTTATTCTGCAGTATTGCTAGTGTTGGCTTACTTACTTGTTTAAATAACGTTGATGGTCAGCGAGCATCTTACTTATTATTAGCATATCTAATATTGAATAAAAAAATATTGAGACAAATATTGTTTGTGTATTCGTAAGTAACGTGATATTTTTATAGACCCCTAAATATGACGCCACATACAAAATATTGGGTTGCTACATAAAAATATCTGTCAATAAAGTAACGGCTCACGTTCCAGCAGGCATCCACTTTCAAATCTCAATGTACATTTACAGCTTTACTATGGCAGCTATCCTTATCTCACTAACAATAATTTGTATACTGCCGTCACTCTACATAGAATAAAATGCTAAACTATAATATGGTAACACTCCCATAGACCTAGATGTCAATGGACATATGGACATACTATTTGACAAATCACGTCAAATTCTGAAGAATTGAATGTTTGCAGACTTTATTGTTGAATACAAATAAATGCTAAATGGTTCCTTGGTAAATTGATTGAAGTCTAGTATTTTGCATTCCAAAATGCCGACAGTACTATTATTGGATGTGTCGCTCTCGATGTCGCGGCCTGTACAAACTTCAGACACGACAGACACTCATACCCGGTCTACGATAGCAGCAGCGGCTATAAACACATTTTTAGACTATTTATGTGTACATGAGAAACTGGAGTATGTTGCCTTAGTTTCTTTCTCTTCTGTTTATGAAGGTAAAGTACATATTTACTTTTAATCTCCTGGTTTAAGTTAAAATGGAATCAGACCTTTCTCTTATGTTTATATCCTAAAACCTCTAATAATATCTCAATAACTATTAGATGGTTACTTAAATTTTGACAGAAATTTATTTCATAATTACCAAGTAAACGAAAAATGATAACTTATGTTTAATATACATCTCTTACAGTGACCGTACCATTCACTCGGGATTTTGACACCATTCGCAGCAAATTATTGACGCTAGAGGAAGGAGATAAAACATGCATTGATACTGCTCTACTTGGAGTGAACCAGCTTGTACTTAATGAGTGGGGATGCCAGACACTTGTGCAGATAATACTGGTAAACATTTTTCTTCTTTTATCTTGGAAAATACCCATCAATCAGGTTTTCACTTTTTTGACTAAGAATAAATGAAATAGTCACTGCCAGTAATATAATAAATTATATTTCAGATAACAGATGGTAGCAGTGGAGTAGGGTCAATAGGCAGGAACCGTATTGTGCAAGCATTACCTCTGCCACCGTCATACCCAGCTAAAATACATGTGCTACCTATAGTCTCTCCACATGACACTTCCTTACAGCATGGTAAGAGCTCATTGTTATCCTTTATATTTCCCTAATATTAGAAACAAACAACGCCCCAGCTTTGCATGGGTAATACAAAACCTTAACAAATAATACACCTAAACCTTCCTCATGAATCACTTTGACTATTAATGAAAACCGCATGAAAATCCATTCAGTAGTTTTTGAGTTTATTGAGAACAGACAGACAGATGTGGCAGAGGACTTTGATTTACAATATGTAGTGATCTGCATGTATGTTTGGTGAAAGTTAAACCAACAGGTGGACATCAATGTTTGCATAGTTACTTTCATCTTCATCTTTTACTTTTCAGCAATGCCTCTGTACCAAAAAATAGTGGACTTAGCCAATAATACAACCAGTAATTCTAATGGCAATATATCTCGTGGCTCAATTTATTGCCCTGATCAACTCACTGTACCTGGGGTAAGAAAAATTTATTTAAATACAATTTTTTCTTATATCCTTTCTTTAGCCTATTGAATTGCAGCGACCCACTAGTGCCAAGACACAATAGGTTTTAATTATGTATTCCAAGACTTGACAGGTTTATAAATTTTCTTATTGCAATTTGCTATGACTTGTTAAGTTGTTACCAATAATGCCAGACATGTGTCATCAATGATCAGATCTTCATATTAATCCTAACTAATATTACAAATTCGAAAGTAACTATGTCTATTTATCTGTATGTCTGTTACCTTTTCACAGCTAAACCATTCAATAGATTTGGATGAAAGGACGATGTGTGAAAACATCTTCCCAACTATTACATCGACCAACAGATTTGAAATGTATCTTAATCAAAAAATCTTAGTAAGGTGATAATTTATTACTATGGCGACATCTCTCAAAAGTGCAGGATATAACGAGAAAATCATGTTTTAATATTATTATTATTATTTTTAAGCACAAAATAACAGTTTGAGTCACAAAAAGTTCAGATTTTGATGCCTGATTATGTAAGAACTCCAAATTCATCATGTCACTGCATTTATAGGCAATGCGGAAATTAAAATTTTAGTTAATTATAGTTTCTATAAAATTGTATGCCATATGTACTTATCACTTATATGTTCCACTGAGTGCCTTACAGTACGAAGAACATTTGATGCATTTGAAATGGGAGGAGTTGCTTGATGTTGTCAACTTGATCCATTATTTTAACTCACAGTTGCTTACAGACATGCCAAATATGTTGAATTTTAATTTTCCTTTTTAGTTAAAATTGGTTGCTAGTCTTTTTATAGATGCTTAAGAACATACTAAGACATACAAAATATCTGTTGGAGAGGGGGGGACGGGTCTCATACAAAGGTCATCATACTTGGGTACAAAAATAGTTTAAAACCTGGGGCAGGACATAGGCTATTTTTTATTAATGTAGGTACCACGCAGTCGGAGCCGCGCGCAAAAGCTAGTTTAAAATAACAATTTTAACAAAATGACAAAAATCGGCATTTTAATAGCCAGTGACTTATAGCCTATCAGTAACTAGTGATAGTGATCACCTGCTAGTTGATGACCATTCTAAAATATAGTTGCTGTAGACAAGTAACTACTCATTGCAATAAAAAAGCAAGATTTGTGGCTGCATTCTTCTATGGAAGCACTTACCTAGCCATGCTATGTGCAATCTCTGTGGAGTTAGGTTGCAAACACAGTTTTGAACAAGAATCCCACCATAGTCTGTTTATCTATATAAGTAATTTGCAGGTGATCACAGCAATGACCCGACTCTGCGAGCAGAATTACCAAGAATTTTGGTGTACACTCAAATGTGGACAGTTGGAAGCTAGAGTACAGCTGTTCCCTGCTCCTCAAACTGTATCACATGAAGGCGTGACTACCACCTACACCCTCGCCAACCAACTACATGTTATAGGCTTTATGCTACAACAGGAACTAGGTAATAAATAATATATATTATCATAACAATCAATAACTAGGAACTACATAATGTTAGAACGAAAATGCATAAAACTATATTAACCCCTAGTAACTACCAATTATTTGTAACATTAATTGTGTAGCACCATATTTGTATGTGAATCAACTTATTGGTTCACATCATGCTTTGACCAGCCTGAAACACAGGTCTCTGACCTAGTTCAGGCAATACAATGTTTAAACAGGTTTCATAAACAAATTTGTTTTGTGTCCAATATTTAATTTGTAAATGTTCTCCTTTAGATTCATTACTATAGTCACAGATAATATAATACTATACTAGTACAGATACTTAATCCCATACAAAAATCTTGGACACGCCTAACTCTGGCTATTTTACTTGCTATTTTGGTACCTATCATTTTACACTAGATGGCAGTAAAAAACTAGCTTCACTGCTGTGCTGCCATCTACCCGCCGCAAGTACACATACCAAATCCTATTTGATACCAACCTTAGAGTATACATACCAATAGAGCGCGCGCATCGCATTTCGTCCATTGTGCCAAACGGAAGCAGATGTTTTATAGATACTTACAATTGATGTAGCAGTCAAATAGTGATGAAAAATGACTAAACGTGTTCCCGAAAACTGTGGCTTTCGGGAACACGTTTAGTCATTTTTAACTACGTGAAAATAAATTAAAAAAAAACGCAATGATGTACTTATTAAACAATATTTAATCATCAAACTAAAAATCAAAAATAAAACATAACAAAATAAAAATAATTACCTATTACGCCATGAAAAGGATAATTTATTATGCAATTGTGATTTTGTTTGTTATTGTATTTTAATGTCTTCTTCTCCCTAGCATTTATTATTCCCAAGTCACTTGGGGTCGGCTTTTCTAGTCTAACCGGATTTGACTGGATATCAGTTTTTACACGTAGCGGCTGCCCTCTGACCTCCGCAACCCAAAGGCTAACGATACCCTAAGGCTAGACCAGTGTCAGGATATTATAGGGTACTGACTTCCCAATAACGACTGCCATAGGATGTTGATGGCAGCCGGGACCGACGGCTTAACGTTCTCTCCGAGGCACGGAGCAGGCGATAATTGTCAATCAATACGCACATAATTTCGAAAAGTCATATAACTTCCTTCCCAAAAATAATTGTACGACTTCAGACGAACAATGTCGAAATATTGAATAATAAAATAAAAAAAATAAAATAAATAAAAACAGAATTGAATATTCAAATCGGCGCGCGGCCGCCATAGTAAAATTGTATGGAGGATTTGAAGTGCTTTTTTGATAAATATTTATCTTTATTGTCAACCAAGAACTTAAATATTTGGGACGGACAAATATAATATAGCTGTAAATTAGGATAGATTTCTACTGTTATAATCTAAAAATCACGTAACACGAGCTTACGTTTTTGCATTTTTCGTGCATATTTACGTAATTTTGTAGGCGAAAATATGAATTATCTTATGTTTTTTACACAGAGTAATTGTAAACACATTCATTTTTATGGTAAATGTATGTTTTTTATTTGTATTAAACTAAAAGTGTAGATTTTATTCAAATCTACTCTTTTCGTGTAGATTTGAATCAGGCAACTGTGACTGTGCCTGTTTTGGCACATTTCGCTCGGCGCAGTCTGAATATTAACATTGGTACTCATAGTGCCATCTATGATCTATTTTTGGAACTGTTTACTTTTTGTTCCAATTGGTACCCTATGCTATAGTTTTGATGTGAATTTAATAAAATAACTAGCCGGTAATGTGTTTTGTAAAGACTTTTATATTTTATTGAAAAAATGTATTATTATTATCCCTTAAAATTACACTACATTGTAAAAAGAATATCATTATGCCATAGTGACATCCCCAACACATATGTATAAGGCAATGGCTAAGTAGCTCCAGCAGGGTGTGATTTTAAAAATGCAGTCGATAGGATCTCGTAAGCTATACGTATGCAAAATATATACAAACTTATTTCTAATATTAAGCATATTATTACTCATTATAATTGCTTTATATAAACTATGCTACTCATTAATATAATAAAACCTTAATAAATATATGACCTTCTTTCACAGGTACTCCTATAGCTTTAAGTAAACACCTGGTCATACCACAAGCTCAGCCAGGTAACGCAACAGCAAGAGAAAATTATGGATCAAAGACCCCCACTAAAGTACAGTAAACAGATTTTATTTTTCTTTTTAACTGCGTTCTAATATTTAAATTTAATTAAACTGTTCTTTTACAGGAAGGTTCTTCCAGTAATGACGGTTCCACAACAGATGAGGATATGTCAGATCCGAGTAAAGTTCCCAATTTTTGCGTGCTCCTCCATGGAGCGCTTAAGGTAACGTGTTTTAAATTTGCCTTTCATTATGTTAGTTTGGAATGAAAAAGTAAAACATACATTTTATCCGTACCTTTCGTATTTTTAAAGTAAAATTTACAATTAAAGCTGTATTCTGTAGTGGCCTAACGTCAAAAAAGCAAAAGCGTGCTCTCGGCGCCAAGCTACGATTTCAGCCTTTAATTTGTTATGTAGTCGTGACTGTGGCGTGCTGGACACATTTTGCTTTGTCATGTATACATGACTGTAGCAGTCAAAAGGTTAAGCTATATAGTGTAAGACGGGTACTTATCTTATATTAGTAAACTGTTTAGGTGGAAGGGATGGCTGCAGTGATCCTGTTGGGCACGGAGTGGTGGGGCACGCTGTCTGCGTGGTGCGAGGCGTCGAGGGCGCGGCGCTCGTGCCTGCTGCTCAGCGTGTTGCGGCCCGGGACCGCCGCCGCGCCCTGGCTCGGACCGCTCGACCAGCTGGGGCCAGCAGACGAAGGACACACGCCTGGTAACTTACAACTTTTTTCCTTAGCCTTTTGTTTTTTGCCAAAAGCCTCTCCCTTGGACTTTCAAACCACTCTGTTCGAAGACATTCCCTGCCAGTCCCTTTCGATGACGTTCAATTCATCTCGCCATATTTTTCGTTTAGGTCTGCCCGGTCGCCTTCGACTGTCTTTTGGCACCCAATTGGTTATAATTTGTACCTACTTCTCTGGGTACAAGCGGCAGGCATGTCCGGCCCAGTCCACTTCAGGCGGATTTCACTTACCTACAGACCCACATGTCCGGCCCAGTCCACTTCAGGCGGATTTCACTTACCTACAGACCCACAGTGTGTTTTGGCCGCCGATATGACAGAACGCTACTTTCCTCGATCTTTGATCGTGTCCCGCTAGTTGTTGGCTTGAAGCTCTCGCAGGTCCGCTTCCACAGTATCACTTCAGCGATATCTGGGACGGCCGTAACTTCATATAATAATATTATCAGCCCTATATATGAACTCTCCTCCTACTGGGCACGTGGCACTGGCCTTCTCAGTGTAGGAAGAGTTACGTCATAGTCTAACCATGCTGAACCAATGCAGGTTGACGAACTTTACATATCTTCAACAATATTATGGAGAAGTCTCAAACATGCAGATTTCCTCATAATGCTTTCCTTCACCGTTAAAGCGAGTAATAATTATTAAGTAATTAATATGCAGAAAAGTCAAAGGTGCGTTCGTATCAAACTCAACAACAAAGCTTAAGCTATATAGTTGTACTCATAATCATAATAATTTCAGCTTGTAATTAGAAATTATCCATAGAATAAGACAATGGCTTTTTTTGTCTGTATAGCAATACATGCTAATTTCCACAATAGTTAAAACTAATCTAATGAAGTGTTCAACTGATGGATTGAGATAAGTATTTATTATTGTTTTATTGAAATACATCATACCTGTATATACATAAAAGTTAAATTGTATCATATTCACTTTCCCGCGTCTTTGATAAAATCTCACTTAATCTATATATTATGTAATAGTATGTAATATATAATATAAGATGTAAAGCTAATAATAATGTAATATGTAAAGCAAAAACTTTGTACCCCTTTTTACGAAAATTGCGCGGATGGAGAAGTATGAAATTTGGCACAGTTAAAGTTTATATGGAGAAGGTGGGGCGAATCCTAATATTTTTATAAAATATGCATTAGATATACATTAAATTAATGGATAAACACTACACGCACATAACCATGCATTTGACACAAGCAGTCGAATGGCGTTCGTAGTATTTCGGCATTGTTCGGTTGACTTCGTAAAATAGTTCGTAACTATGGTTACATACATTTGTATGTGGAGTAGGTGATGAAATTAAATGTGATTATAAGGGTATAGTTATAAACAATAAAACCTTAATAACGATCAAATTTAAAATTTAAATAAATTATGGGTGAATTTCAACCACTTGGCGACCGCTAGTAATAATAATTTGTCTAATATTATTATTGTTTCTATTCAACCTAAATGTAATTGCAAGTTCAAACTCGCAGAAAAATCTTTTAAAATATGCTTTATTCTTTTTACAGCAGAAACATTCCCGATACGTTCATGGCGATCGTACAGCGGCGGTGGTTCGGCCTGCGCGTGGGCTCGGCCGCACGCCTTACTTGCTGACGTGCAGAAGGTACTTAGGCATGCCAGGAAGCTGCCGGACAAAACACAACATCTCTACAAGGTTGGTTACTATCTTAATCAATTTAAGAGTGGATATCACTCCATTACCAAGTGACAAACGAGCGAGCTCACTCAAGAAAGTCATTATAAATCCCAAATAAATAAAATTGAAGTGTGTTTGCAATGTAAATATAGCAGTCTTTTACTAAATGCATAATTATGAAAGTATATATTATGGTAAGTATACATAAGTAGAAATTTTTTTTTTGTCTGTATCTTGCGGCTAATCTCTAAAACGGCTGGACGGATTTTGACAGGGCTCTCACTGGCAGATAGCTGATGTTTTAAGGAGTAATTTCGGCTACTTTTATTTTAGAAAATTTGGGTACGTGAAAAAAGTTTAGACTTTTTGTTGAAATCCACGCGGACGTAGTCACGGATAACAGCTAGTATGCATATAAGCCTGGCTTGCTTACTGCAATGCTGGATCCAGAGGATAATAGTTTCGTATATTCAGTTCAGTCCTAGCATACCTTCAGTGTACTTCGGTGAGGTCATTTTTATTTTTATTTTATTTATTGGAACAAAAAACAGTTACATGTTGAATTATATCTAAATACAAATAAAAATAATAATACGTCATGCTACACCGAAAACGTTGACAAAAGAATTTAAATAATAAAAACAATAAAAAACAATGAAAATATCAAATGCAGACAAACTAAATAAATTAAAAATTAAGGATTCATTGAATGAAGAAGTTCAACGGCCTGTTTTTTAAATTGGCAGTTAGAAAGAGCAAATATATCGATAGTGGCAAAAGTTGTCATCGACAACAATAAAGGAGAGTGACCTTTTATTTTCTGTTACAGAAACTGATATTGCTTGAAAATATACAATACACATAAGTGCTACGTTGCTACAGTAACAGTTGAAATCAGGCTAGTCGTATACTTGTCAAAAGTATAATCATTTGATTTTATGGATACTAAATCACCAATTTTCAATAAATCAAACTTTTATTTTAGCTAATTATTGTTTTATTTTCAGGAACTAAATCGTCTACGACGAGCTGCCATATCCCTGGGCTTTTCGGAACTATTGAATGCTGTCGGCAGTGCGCTGGAACGTGAATGTGCCGCTTTACCACAATCAGCACCTTCTGAATGTGCTCTTCAACTTGCTCATGCCGCGAGGGCTTTGCAAGATCCAAGGACTGCTTTAGATATCAAACACACACTTCAACCTCTTGGCTCTAACTTTAATGTCTCTCCCATGCCGCATTGACGAAAGAGATTAATGCCGCCACCTGATTTATCCGACTGATACACGCCGCTATTTCAAGTGCGATACTGTTACTAATAACTTGTGCATTAAAATGGATATTTGTTATTGGAGGATGGCATTAAACTCTTAAAATTAAGAACTAAATAGAATATTACTATAACTTTAATAGTTAAGTTGATATTAAAGTGATGTAAATAAAGTATTTTATTATTAACGATTGTTTCATTGATATTAAATTATCTCTTCGATTTCGTTTACATAGAATTAATTACTTTAGACACATTAAATGTTATAGTGTTGCAGCTCATAGTCTCGTATTGCGTGCCTGGTAGATAGCTGAAGAAACGTAGGTGTAATACAACTCTACTATTCCCTTGACTCACAGTCTCGGGGTATATTCAGGCGTGAATTCATATACATATTACATTACCTATCTATTGGTTTTCGTATCTAACCAACACAGTTCGTCTAGACAAGGTGCTTAACAGACAGACTCTTGTCTGTCTGTAATGCACAACAAGAAATCGTTTTAAAGCACAGACTATAGTACAGTATATTAATAATAATTCCTTAATGTAAAAAAAAAGTAGCTACTGATTTAGTCCAGGTTTTTAACACAATAAAAACCTACTCACTTTTACTTTTAGGTTGTAATCTTTACACGCAGCAGATCTTAGATAAGACTTACGAGTACCACCAGATGCTGTAGATATCTCTCAGATCAATACATTAGTCCGGTATCCACCAAAGCAGAGAGGAGAGGAGAAGAGCTGTGAAGCCGGCAGGCTATTTCCACCAAAGCGGAGAGGAGATATGAGCTGTGAGAGCTAGTCGAATGACGCTTTCGGGTGTGCGAGGCGTGGGGAGAAGGGAACGGTGCGCGGTGCGCCGTCCAGCTACAGGCTAAACACATCTGCGCTCTGCACAGAATTTTATAGAAAAATGAGATATCTTCTCTCCTCTTCGCTTGATCCATTTCCACCAAAGCTTAGCGGAGAGTAGATGTGGAAATAACGAAATCTGATTAGTTTAAAGTAATTACTAAAGTAACTACTTAAATATAATGTAGCCAGATGCGAAATAGATATAAATATTCATTTGACATTTGCGCATTTCCAAGCTAAACAAAACAAATGTCAAGATTGACAAGTGAAATAATCTTGCAGTAGTGACGATTTTTTATTTAACGATAATGAAATACTGTGATTGCGTTCAAAATATGCATTACTATCAATTAAAAATAATTATTTTCTAAGTTATATGATAATATTTATTTATGAGTACAGTGTAGTTATTTAGTTAGTAAAGAAAATGAGCAATAAAATATTAGTTATTGTATGTCTTTCGTCAATACCATTTCTATTCACATTAAACGGAGATTTTGTATTTGACGACTCGGAGGCAATAGTTAAAAACAAAGACGTATCATCAGAATCGTGGACAGACGCATTTAAAAATGATTTTTGGGGAGCCAATGTGAAATCTAATCTTAGTCACAAATCTTACCGGCCTCTCACAATATTATCATTCAGGTAAATATACTTTCACTACAATGCGATCTTTTTTACATAAATATTGTAACTTATTCATGTTATTATTTATTATTCTCTAGACGCAATATACTAGTCTCTACCATTAATAATTTATTCTGTTCCAGACTAAATTATTTATTAAATAAAGGAAGTTTATCAGCATTACACTTTAAAATTACGAATCTAATCTGCCATGTTATTTGCTGTATATTAGTGTGTAATGTTTTTGAACATATTGTTCATGGCAAAAATACATCCATTCAGGATGTAGGAACAAATAAGAAATCAAGTATATCTCACCATGGTAAGGCCAAAAAATGGTGGATGGATGTCCCATATCTGTCAACTTTATTATTTGCGGTACATCCAGTGCATGTAGAAGCCATATGTGGGATAGTCGGCAGGGCTGATCTCCTAGCTGCTATGACATTTTTCTTAGCTTTCCTATGTTATAGTAAGTCAATGACTAGTCAGCAATGGAGGTACATATATCTACTTTGCACTGTGATCTTGTCAGCCATCTCTATGTTGTTTAAAGAAAATGGAATCACAGTTTTGGTTGGTACTTTATTTACATGACTTATTTTGATACTTCTGATATATGATATAAATAAACAGTTATGTTTTAATTTCAGGGCTTCTGTCTAGTCTATGAAATAATTACTAAAGTGAGACTGAATAAAATAAATGCCAATAACACAAAGTCACTTGTTATTGGTAATGGGAACATAAATATTGCCATTGATTCAATACTTAGAATAATTGTCATCACATTTGGTGCAGTGGGGCTTTTATATGGAAGATGGATTGTGATGGGTGGCACAAAACCAGAATTTAAACCAACAGATAATCCAGCTGCATTTGCAAAATCATTTTTTACTAGGGTACTGTCATTTGAATGTGTTTATAGCTTTAAACATAGTTTAAAAACTAACATTCATCTATTTTCTTTTGATAGGATGCTTACTTACTTAACTGGCTCAGCAACCCAAAGTGGATGTTGGCCTTCAACATTAGAGTATGCCATTCTCCATCCGATTTGTGCCAAGTCCAATAGGATGCTAACACCTAGTTAACATTGGCAATGCAAATTATTTATAGGTTTTCCATAACATTTTTATTTGCTTTTAATGGTTTCTTACTTGTTTTAATAATGCCACTTAATATTTCTGGTAAATATACTGATAAATGATTGTATATGTTATAAAAAGAGTAGTAATAGTAAATTAAACTGAATTTTAATTGAGTAATATCAATACCAACATTTATCTGTACTCGGCTTATTTGAAGCAAAATAGGTGATCTGGTTCTGTATTGTTATTTAATATAGCATTATTATTTCTAATAAGAGAATGAAATAGATCATTACAGAGTATATAGCATTGTTTTTACATACTCAATAATAACCCTATAACAGCAGAGGTATGGGCTTGTATAGTCATGATTTTATTATATTATTGTGTTGTCAAGAAATCAATAATTTTAATTCAATGAAAGACCATAATCATGAGAAGTTAGGTTCCTATTTAGAAATTATAATCATGCACATTTTTATGATTTCATTTATTTTTTTCATTTAGGTCCTTCACAATTGACATTTATTATTAATAAACATTATAAATAAAGCAGTACGCTAATTACAAAGAACACAATACAAACTAACTTTTACAAGCAAGAGTAAACATATAAACCTGTATGTAATTTTAAGAGATTATTATATTATAATGATATTATTACAGGTAACAACATACAACTACATATATTTCCTTAATGCTCTCTTATTTATTTGGCCAAAATGGCTCTGTTATGACTGGTCAATGGGATGCATACAACTTATAAATAAAATCACAGATAGTAGAATGATTTTAGTGTTACTAATGTATTCCTATGGAATATTACTATTACTGACAATTATTAACGGTTGGAGCCGAAAATCTAACAGGTATACATTCCTATATACAATATTTTTATTTAAGTCACATTTCTAAAATATATTACTTATTAAGTATTTTACTTATACTACCTCAATACTGAATAACTCTAACTCTATAGGTATAGCAGTCAGCAATGCACTATTATTACGCCTAGTGATAAGAGTAGTAAGCAATTTAAGATATTTTTCAGGGTTATATTGCTAGCAGTATCACTAGCAGTCATACCATTTCTGCCGGCAACTAACATATTATACCCAGTGGGCTTTGTAATTGCTGAGAGAATATTGTACATATCATCAGCAGGTTACTGTCTACTGTTAGTCATGGGTTTCAGTAAGTTAATGTACAGAAGATCTCTGGTAGCTTGTAAGGTAAGCAATTCCAATTTTGTTTTTACCATTTTCATTGATGCAGGTACCACGTGGGCGGAGCCGTGCGCAAAAGCTAGTATTATAAATGCAAATGTGGATTTGTTTGTTACGCTTTTACGCGTTAACTTCTCTACCGACCATCATTTAATTTCACATAAACGTTGCCACGGGTACAAATAAGGACATAAGATACTTTTCATCCAGAAAAGGTACTGTTACCAACATAACCTAAACTACATTTACGCGAGCGAAGCCGCGAGCAAAATCTAGTTATCTATAAATTGTAATCACTTTAACATAACAAGATGTTTCATAAGACTTAAGAAATCAATATAAAGTTTTACGTTTCATTGCTGTTTAATTTATTGACTACTTGTACGTATATGTACATACGTACCTACACGTGTCCCGAAGTTTTGCCACTTTTCAGCAATCAAAGCACAGAGTTCCTATCTCGCCCACTACGTATCTCTAAATGCCGCCTAATCGCTTAGACGTTACTTTGAGATACGCAGTGAGCATGAGACTCAATATAAACAAATGTTTACAGTGTGGAGTGTTCATGTTTCTATTACTACTGCTGGTATACTCTGTACGAAGCTGGCAAAGGTCCGTGGAGTGGCAGAATGAGTACAAATTGTTTGTAAGCGCTCTCTCTGTCTGCCCTTTGAACGCTAAAGTTCATTACAATGTGGCTAAAGCTGCCGATGCTAACCACCAGACTACGTGGGCGTTAGCAGAGTATCAAGAAGCAATAAGGTAACCTTACTAATGTTATAACTGCGAAATGAGTTTGTTTGATACGTTTACACGCCTAAACTACTCGGCCGCTCATCATGAAATTTTGTATACATACACGTTGTCAGGGGTACAGAAAAGGATCATCCAGAAAAAAGTACGCTTTCCGAGCGAAGCTACGGGCTAAATCTAGTGAGAAATAAAAATGTATTGTATATACAACGACTTAATACTTGAGCACATATCGTAAGCGTGTGTTGAAATCTGGATCTATGCTGAATTAGTGAAATCTATATTACAACTGTTTCTGAAATGTAGATCGAATCAATTTTGCAGTAATATCCATATCTGTAGCAGTTTTACTGTCTGAATAATATACAGGGTGCAGGATGGATATGTAATAAAACGTACACACACACCAAACTCTTTACCTCAACGGCTGCTAAGAAATCAATAAATAATGTTATTGTGATATTTTTAGAGTCCGACCGAAGGTCCAACCATGGCCGAAGTCGAAGCCGATTAATCGGCTGTCCCCACAACCTTCTGCAAAGCTGTAATAGATATACATTGTGCAAACTACGATTCTGAGACGGTCATACATTTATTTAATACTGTTTTCTAAAGATGCACTAGCGTCTTCTTTATTTGTCTACATAATGTTACAGAATGTTGTTTTACCTCTATACCCTTCTCGTGGTCTGTAATCCTGTGTGGATTGTGCTTCTATGCTTCCTTTTCTAGTTAAAATAGTTCGTTAATCGACATAGTTTGTCCATTTACTATTAACGTATAAGCAAATCATATTTTAACAAACCTAGCGTTCGCCATTTAATATTTCTTACGAACACGACACTCGAACACTTCTCTTATTTTAGAGTTCGAAAAAACTCTTGTACAACAACTTTGTCCGTCTGTCTGTTATACAACTTTCAACTCAAGAACCGTAAGAGCTAGAGACTCGCGGTCAACGCCATTCGACTCAGCATAGTCGATATAGCCCCGAAATGACTATGACCTTTGACCTCTGACCTCAAGATCACGTGATATCATTTTTTTTCGAACTCTAAGATTTACGGCAATTCATTGCCGTTTCTCACTTGTTTTAAATGTGGTATGTTACAGATTGTTTCCAGAATACTACCAAGCGATGAACAATTTGGCTAATATATTGAAAAATCAAAAGCAATATGGTGAGGCGGAATTTTTTCTCCAGGCAGCTGTGCAACACAAGTAAAAATACTTTTATTTTTATTTACGTAGGACTATTTACGCATACTTCTCCACTCGCCTAGCGGAGAGGTATGCCAGGTCAGGTCAGGTTATATCAGGATCATCCAAAAGAAGCCTCCACTACCAGCGACTAAACCTACCGCGGTGTTCCTCGACATTATCTATGTCGGTCGGCGAGACCGAGGCGGCGCGGAGGTTTCGGCTTGTCGGTAATGCGTCCTCTACGCAAAAATTCATATATTTATTTCTCTTCAAAGAATTGCGTTCCGTACATAAACATAAGCTCATACAAAACAAAAAAAATAATAGAACATACGACGACGATTATTCTGTAATCTATGGTCATAAGGGATCTTCCATTAAACACGTGAGGATAGAACGGTCAGAAAAATATCAACTAGGTATTTCTTCTTAGTTAAATCAACACACAACGAAGACGTGCACCTGCGAACATGCACGCACGTTGCCTTTTGGACCTGGGACTGATGAGGGGCAGGCCTGTGACTAAAGCTCGTCTTGCGTACTCCGGAGCCCGGTTCTGCGGTTTGGCAGAGAAATCGAACGCACCCTCTCCCTCTCAGCCGCCTCCTTGATGGAAATGACTTCCTCACTAAAGGAGGCGACGGTATTCCATGTCCTCTCGGATCATGGACTAAGCCACAGCCGGGAGTGAGACGGCGATCGTACCGACGAACTCACGGCAAGAACGCACGGATGGCGTAGTGGTTTAAGTGGTCGCCTCGCCACTGCCACTATGCCGAGTATTGTGGGTTCCAATCCCACGGGACAAAAAAAATTATGATCCACAAATGGTTGTTCCGAGGCTGGGTGTTCTTTGTGTCCGCTGTTTGAATTGTTGTAAAGTTCCCCGCGACACAGGTTTTGCCTGTGCCAAATATCACTTTGAAGTAGGCGCAATTTTCGTAAAAAATGTTGCTTCACGTATTAATATATAGATAATATTATATAAAGCAACTTGTTATCGTACTATTGTATTTGTTTTGAACCTTATTTTACTAAGTTAACATTAAACAGAACCGCATATATTTATAGCTTAACATTAAAAAAGATTTATTATTTTTATTTCGTATTCCTTCAATTTATATTGAATTTACTGGTTTTATGTCGACAGGCGAGATTTCCCGGCTGCATGGATGAACTTGGGTATAGTTCTCGCCAACACAGGAAGATTCGACGAGTCCGAAATAGCTTACAAAACGGCTATAAGCTATCGAAAGAAATATCCCGACTGCTATTACAACTTGGGCAACCTGGTAAAACGATATTATTTAAGTAAAACTTTTTGTGGGAGAGAAAAGTATTTAGCCTTCAGTCAAATAACGCAGACCAATATAATAATCCTAAAAATATAATAATATTCATTCATATGTATTAAAATCCATACGTAGCAATAGTTCTGCTGCGGCTAGTGCCACTGTAGGTGTTCCATCCTACCTTAGATTAAAACTCACAAAGAGCCTCTTCACGTTGGACCTACGTGTCCGTGTTAGCCTCCCAACGGGCCTAATATTTTCCTAATATATATATGTTAAAAATACCTGTGATAAGAGAAACATTATATTATAATATCAATCCTGTATTGAACTGTCCCACTGCTGGCCATAGGCCTCTTCTCAGTATGAGAAGGGTTAGGCCGTAGTCCACCTAACCGCGCCAGTGCGGGTTTGAGAACACTTTGAAGAACTCCTGGGCATGCAGGTTTCCTCACGATGTTTTCCTTCACCATTAAAGCAAGCGATAATTAACTTTTTAATACGCACATAACATCGAAACGTCAGAGATGCGTGGCAGTCCAACGGTTTCCCACTATGTTATCGCAACTATATTGATAAAAAATAAATATAAATATTTGTGTAGATGTTTGTAACTCAATGAAGTAAATTGCTAAATTGATTTAAATTAAACTAAGCACACGGATAATGTATGTCTCGGATTAATACAGGATACTTTTTATCCCGGTATGCTTTAACCCCAAATGCCTCATTTCACGGGCGAACCTGAGTATAAACTAGTGATAAATAACCCTAACTAATATTAACCCTTGGGGTGCCTAGTAAGTAAAAGTTACACGGCGTGCCTAGTGGGTTTTTAGGACCCGGAAACAAAGTGTAATTTTTATGTTATTGATTGCGTCTAAATATCAAAGAATAAGTTTTTGTTTATGTTATATAACTATACTAGTAGTTTTCCCGCGGTTTCACCTGCGTAAGTCCCGTTCCCGTGTGAAATTCGGGTTTCACCCCTTTTACCCCCTTCAAGGTGGAATTTCCAAAAATCCTCTCTTAATGCTCCCCTACCCTCTCCAAGGAACATACATGCCAAATTTCAGCTTCTTGCGTTCAGTAGTTTCGGCTGTGCGTTGTCTGTCAGTCACTCAGTACCGGAAGAGTTTTATACATATATATATATATATATATATATATGTTACGGCTAATAGCCGAAGTACGGCTTCACCTAGTTTTAGCCGGCTATAACTCAAAAGTAACCTAACATAACCTAACCGCATGTGGCCGGCTGCACCTAGTTGTAGCCGGCTAAAACTAGGTGTAGCCGCACTTCGGCTATTAGCCGTAACATATATATATATGTATATATATATATATATATATATATATATATATATATATATATATATATACATATATATATATATGTATATATAGAATAAGAAATAAAATATGTAAAAGTAAAATATAAGTAGTTTTTATAGATTTATTTTGTGTTGATATCTTGGCAGTTTCTAGCAAACTCTTTGTACAAGTATCTAATAGGTGCCAACTTATCAACTGCAGCTCAGCTTCACGAGTATCTGAACTATCGATCGAATCTCATACAATTTACGACAAACTTTGTGTTCATCGTAAAATGTATGAGACTCCCAAACTCTCAAACTCATAGTTATTTGAAATATTTCGATGCCTGTTCCGTGAGTCGCCCACAAATTTGGTGTCACAAAATATAAGCGTGTCGAACTGCGGCAAAGGCCGCAAAATGGCCACTAGTCTATAATGCGAAGCTACTCAGGAGCAACGCGCGATTGATGAAGAATTGAAATATGTAACTGTTGATTCCTTAAAGTAACGGCTCTGTAAGACCCACCAGGCACTAAGGGTTAAAAAAGCGAATTTGATTTTGTTTATTTGTTTGTTACGCATTCACGCCTTAACTAATCGACGAATCATCATGAAATTTTGCATAGACGTTTTTAGGGGTACTTACAGAAAAGGACATTGAGTACCTACCTTCATCCAGAAAAAGTACTGTTTCCGAGGGATTGGAAATTGACATAACATATCATTTACGCGAGCAAAGCCGCAGGCAAAATCTAGTATTATATATTTTAATAACGCATTACAACAAGTATATGTAAAGTAATTATTTAGTATAATATTTATTTCAGTACCTGGAATTAAATAAAACTGAAGACGCAATGACCAATTGGTTTCAAGCCATCAACCACAACCCAAAGCACGTGTTAGCTTGGACCAACCTAATGGCGTTGATGGACAACACTGGTATCAAATATATCTTTTATATACCTTCACGCGTACTTCTTGAAGAGGCTGGCACATGTAATAAATTTACATTATAAATGTTGAATCGCTATTTGCCAGAACTCCATTGTAATAAAATTATTGGGAAGAGAGGAACCCGCCACGCATCCCCGGATTGCTCACCCCAACTATTGCAATAGACAAAGGTTGACAATACTGGATTCCTCTGAGTAGGAATAGCCACGACCCGGGACCCACGGACCCAGGAGCATTCCAAATTGCAGTATTCCGCTTCAAGCACAAAATATGCGCCGTATATTTATTCAGATTCTGGTCGGTAATCTGAGTATGAGTGGCGGGTTACTCTCTTCCCAAAGTCCCCGCCGCGTCTGTCTGTCTGTTCGCGATAAACTCAAAAACATGAGTAATGTGACATGTATGTAACATGTATTCATGAGGAAGGTTTAGATCTGTAATTTGTTATGGTTTTGTACTACTCGTGCGAAGCCGGGGCAGATCGCTAGTAATTTCATAAACTCAAATTATATTTTTATTTTATTTTTTATTTTACGTTGCCAGGCATATGTTCAGATTCAGTGAGACTCAAGAGAAAAATCTAATATCACTTTACAGACGTCACCTTAGTAGTAACGGAGTGTATGCGCACAATAGAATCTACTGAACCCTAAAGTACCTACAGCCCTATCAGCCCTAATACCCTAAGGCCCTAGTCTACCATATACTATGTGATAAATAAATAAATAGATAGATAAATTCGGGATGCCGGCACCATGCGTCCTAAGGTAACAGGCGGAGAGTAGACGGGATGTCCAGGATGAAGATAGATAACTCACTGCCAGTCGAGCAGACTCACACGACTTATCAAAGATGGCTAAAGGTGTCTTGGCCACAGTGAGGGGTTGGTAAAGAATTGAGTCAAAGTCGGATTCAATAAAATTACTGATTTATTTTACATTAATTATACCTTATATACTAATATTACTGTATGTACACAAATGTAGGTCTTCAGTAGTAGTGCGCCATCGGTGTAAAATGCTAATGCAGTTGTCTTGAATCTCGGTCAAAAATTTGCCGTCAACGCCCGACCTATGGACCGTTCGATTTTTAGGATTGCAAAGTTGCAATTTATGTTCCTAATTGAACAATCACTGTCTGGCCGTGAAATTCTAACCGAGAACAATAATCTTCTGTATACGTAAACGCAAGCTCATACTAAGCGAGACAATCTTATACAGATTGCGCCCAAACAAAAAGTGGCGTGAAAATGACTCAAAGACAGTATCTATGAGTAATTTTCGCGTCTCTTTTAAATAAAGAGCGTAACCAAAGAGATTTTGAGTAACAGTTTTTTTGCAGCCTCGGATCTAGAGATCCGGTCCCGTGGTAGCTTAATTATTAATTTATTTAATTATTGGCGAAGCTAAGCTCAATAATTGACCTCATACGCTGGACAAGAGGCGCCGCTTTCAAGTTTCATCAGCCTCGGTTTCTAAAAATCCTAGATCTTGTACTGCTTAGGTGTAAAATAAATAGCGAAAGCTAAAACGACATATATCTACTCAACTCGTCGCAGATAAACAAGCCTTATGTTATTTGAGATAAGCTTCTATTTTGCAGGTCAAATCGAAAGAGCGTTGAAAATCATACCAAGAGTTCTCACAGAAATACCGGACGCCCCATCAATCAATTTCGCCATAGCCAACATGTATGGAAAGATAAACCGTTATGGGGAAGCTGAAACACATTTCAAGAAAGCGATCAAGTTACTTGACAATGAAGTGCAAGCTATACATTACGCTAATCTTGGTAAGTATAGAATCAGAGTTTGTACTACTAATGGTAAGATGAAGTTAGGTGGTGTGTAGTTGCTTGTTCGCTGTCATAATGTCCTAGGAATAGCTGCTTTAGACCCGAGACATGTTTTGAGATATGGTACTGACATTCGAAGTTGAAAATTGGTTCACAACGAAGACAGGTCCAGTCCAACAATATATGAGATCGGTATTGTCTGATTTTTTTCTATTGCTACCATTAGCATTAGCAATCCGAGGGAGAATACTCAACTTATTCTACAATATGTTTCTGCAAAGCCTCTGTCAATTTACCTTATCCATTGTTATATTATAAAGGTAACACAAGTTAAACTTCTATACGTGACCATAATGCTATAGATTAAATGCTTTTTCTTTCTCAAAATTGTACTATAAACAATAACAATACATTTATTGAAATGGTAGGTATAGGCAAATGATGTAAAATCATTACAATTTTTTTGAAGGACTGTTGGAATAAGCGTATTTCAACCTCATATATGAACACGCTCATCATATTTAATTAGTTTTGACACACTTTTTGTTGCAGGTGTACTGTATCATCGGTGGAAGAAATACAGTCTAGCTCAAGAAATGTATACAAATGCGTTAAACCTCGACCCTACGTTCCAAACCGCGCGGAAGAATCTTGAAACTTTAAAAAGAATTAATAAATAATTCAATAATGTGCTCGTTATTTTTTTTTCCCTCTTTATGTCTAATGTATCTTATCCAAATAAAGAGATATGTTGATAAATGTTGATTCACTGAAGTCACGCTTGTGCGTTCATACGTCCATCATACCTTGACATTTCGTGCCTTGGGATCATTATGATATCTCTGCTTTGGCGTCCAGAACACTTAGAAACTTTCCATACTAAATGTATGGGTAGAATCAACGTATCATTTCCTGAATATTGCGTTTAATTGTAATTTACTTTAAAGGTTTAATCATATTTTACAGTGTTATGTTATATTAGTTAAAGTTAAAATACATATTTTCTTATTCATCATAAAACTTTTATTTTCTTTTCGACTTGTTATTAGCTATATACCTAATGCGATGTCACAACTCATTAGCGATATTTTTTACAATATATTATAGAACTCACTAATGCACCTTTTCTTCAATTAACTGCTTAGTTATGTGTAATTCTCAGTAATTACAATAACTAATTAGATTAAGCAAATACTGGTAGTCGTTTCTTGATGACTTATTAATGCTTCTGTTATATTGCAAAAAAAGTGTTAATAAGTCATTAAAGTACTCACTAATGCACCTGTTATTTAAGGAACTGCTTAGTGATGACTAATTATCATTAATAAGTATACTAATTATACCTCTATTCCATCACTAATACAATGCACATTTATACTCGAAGATTATTGGCCAAGCTAGTTTATAAAAGAGACGCGCACACATACTTTTGTCATTACCACTTTAACTCTTTGAAAAAGATCTTGCGAAAAAGAATTGGCACGTCATGTCTCAGTTTGGAACTAACTTAGACTTGTACTTATTTCTACGAGAAGGGAACATCAAGGACTACAAGTAACTTCATCAAGCAATTTTGGCCTGCATTCGACTTGATATTTCTGAAGTGATATTGAAAATTGCAAGATCTATCACTGCCAGTTTACACCGCAGATGGACCGCGGCAAACAGAACTCAGAAAATTTTTATGAACAGATATATGGCTTGGTTGGAGGAGGGAATCAAGTGGCCTGTCTGCAATTCGTTGAATCTCACCCAGATTTTCGAAGGAACCATTAATTTAAAGGAAGAAAATAAATTATCTATATCTGTTGACTTCGTCGATACATCTACATCGAGTGCTACTAAGGATATGAGCACGTCTACTGAAACTACATGTACGCCTGCTATAATTGAATTTTAGGCAAATTAAGATTGAAGCAGCAACGTCTCATACTTTGTTAATATTTCTCTACTAACTTTTAAACTTTCGCGGTGCACGATATCGGTAGATACCTATATATAGGTAGGCATTTAATAAAATTGTTTCTGGTCGTAGTCTGTACATATGAGTTATAAAGAAACATTTCAATTTGCTAATGTTGCTATGGCTCCTCTATACGTTGGTCAATATATGGTATTGGCTATAATACCATTAGTTATCATGTAGAATGAGAATTTATGGTGACCTTTAGAGTTGTCCAATGTACGTGGTGTCGGTTTTGTAAAGACAGATTAAATTGGGTATTGGCGGCAATTCTGGCCATCACTTTCACATGTTAGCCAAGCGTTAAGTTTGCAATCAGCCCTCAAAATGGACCTACGGGTCTTCAGTGCACGTAGATATTTTATTTTCTTTGTTTGAATTTTGTGGCTTTGGCTATGACCAATTTCTTTTTGATAACCCTTTTAATATACAGAATATTCTATTGCTATAACATAACATCGACCTTTGCATAACATGATGGCATCATCATGTTATGCAAAGGTCGACTTAAAACAAATTAGATCATCATCGGCCCTGTCAGGCACAGGTATGCAGAAATATAGGTATTGCACAGCTTAGCTTATGCTACTGGATGATACCATAGGTTATCCAATTAGGTATTCGAGAATTCAAACTTTAGGTGGCCGCGTGATCGCAAGGCCATCGCGCGCAATGTGCGGCAGTGCAGGCAGTGCGCGCCGCGCAACCGTTGCAATCAGACGCGTCCACACAGCTTAGGCATCTCTACGCAAGGGTATACTTATGTATAGGTACTAGCCAATGAACTACGCGTGACAGACAGTCGAGATTATTATTAGTTTGATTGATTTAGGGTTCCTTTTCTACGTGGTCTTTAAATGCCTAATTCAATTGAATTTAGCTTTTTGATGTTACTAACCTGCTGATATCAGTTTATTTGAGGGAGAGGTTTAAGGGCTAAATAAGCCCCTAAAAAATAAACAAATATATCTGATTCTAGTTTAGGATTGTGGCTATCAAATGTATCTATATACACTCTCGTGGATGTTCAATATAGTTAGAATATATTAGACGACAGCATAGACGGTATAGATTTTTAAGTATTTCTATAAAATTGACAATTTATTGTGTTAATAAATTCTGCCCACCTTTAAACCTTGAGTTAGACCTTCGCATATAGCATTAGCTGAACTCACAACTTTGTGCACATAAACTGGACGATACTGTGGTATCAAACATAGACCTTTTTAATACAGTAACTATGTACTTATTAAGATAATTATTGCGTAAGAGAAAGCGCGGCAGCAAAGTATAGAAATACGAAAAAGGATACTTACTTATAGAAGAAATTATATCTTTATGTACAATCTTTATTCAATAACGAATGTTTCAAAAAAAGAAACAGAAAAATTTTGAATGCCTGAATGTATAGATTATTTATTATAAAAATATATCAAGTGATGTGATAAGGCGAGATGATAAGTAAGTTTCATCTCACCACTCTTGATCGTTATGAATCTGCATCTAACATAATAAGTAACATAAAATAGCGAAAATATTCTAAATCTATGCATAAAATTAACGCTTTTAAATCTAATTACATAGAAATTAATTTAACTGATTTTAAGTTGGTAGAACTGGACAGTACCTAACTTGTCAGTCTTGTCATAACTGTCAATTGTCAATAATTCAACATTGTCATTCTCATTTGTCAGTTTTCTCTTCTCCGTCGATTATGTTCTCCTCTTAGGCTATCGACTAGTAATTTTTGAATATTTATCAAGATTAATACCATTAACGCTGTGTTAATAATAATGGAATTTACTAGAGAGATAGCGTCATTCCAAGGAGCTATAATATCGGCAGACAACGTGCATCAATTTTCAAAAATAAATTCAAAAGGCGGTAAAGTTTAATTTCTTGACATGTTTCTTATAAAATATAATGGTCATAAACATTGTTGTTACGTTTTTCCAGCAGAGCATTTAGACTGATATCTCTATATATATAATTTATTCGATATAGTAGAGATAGTAACTTCTGTGGCAGTATTTTTGTTATTCTGGTTTTGTCATCTCATAATATTTTGATTCCTGATATGATCCATTAGAAAGTTTTGTTCTTATTTACTTCTATGCTATACCATTCTTACTTATCAAGTTTTAATCAAGTTGTTCTTGAAATAATAATGTCATGACACTATTCATGTATATAAATATATTAAGTACCAATTAAATCTTATTGGGTTTATTCTGTTGCACTTTGGAAGGACACAGCATGCAGAGATAGCAGCATATTAGTTGTGTGTCCTTATGAGGAACAGAAATGTGTCTAAAATACTTTGTTTTCTAATTCTAAACACAATGCTTTCGTCATTGTGTCTGGGTGCCAGCTAATGCAGTATTAAGCTAACACTAATTTTAATGTTCAAGTTTTTTCAACATAGGTAACTACTAAGTTATGTAAACAATTATGTTTATATATACATTTATGTTGTGTTTCATATTATTTTTATTTTGTTTCAAATCCAGGCTGAACTAAACCCTGTAAACTATAAAGGCCTCAGTATCAAGAAGCTTATTTTCTTAACTGACAGTGCCACAACAAGTTGTGGGATAGATAGTATGTGAGCCTGTCTTGCTTACTAACTGCTGCTGGGTAGTTGCCTCCTGTGTCTTTAGTTTAATAAATGCTTTCTTTTATTTTTGTTGCAGGCAATGAAGAAAAACTTAATTTTGTCATAGAAAGCATAAAGAGATTCTTAAAGATGGAAAGATATATTGATGACAATGGATTGATACAGGCAAAGGAACCAAGCACACGGCAATTTGCAATGTATATCGTTTTAAATTCAGATTTACCTGTGCTAGATGACATCATGGAGGTCACAGAACTTGAGCCTATGATCTGGTCTATACCCACTGTGTCCAAATATCTTATGTGTGAAATGATATGGCAGTTACATTTAGAAAAGTTTATTTATGAGATGATCCCCGCATGCTGGCCACAAATGGGATTGGAAGTGGCAGAAGCTTTTTTAATAAACTTCAAATACTTGAGCCCAACTGAATGTTTGCATAGCTTATATATGCTATCTGCAGCATGTTATGCCCTTATATGCAGATTGGCTTATTTTAAATATAGAGATGATACTGTTTTAAGCAACACAATGACAGCTGCATTTGTAAATTTTGAAAAATGTTTGAAATTCTATACTAACCCACCAAATAAGCATAGACTAGATACATTGAGTACTGATGAATCATATAAATATAAGGGAAAACGTCTCAAGACTCTCTTATGTTTAGTCTATGATTGCTTTGATATGTTCACCCAAAACATAAATACTAATAATGATGACCCCATATACAAGTTGACATACCACATGGACTATCTGTACAGTATTAACTGCAAAGTCTATGAGAGTCCCAATACAATGGTAGTGGAATGCTTGAACAACAGTAATATTATGTTATTAGATATTTTCCAAGAAATTGTAATGGATATAAGTGTTAACATATTTTGTTCATGGAGTGAATATGAAGAAGAAAATGGAAAGAGTTTTCAGCAGACAATAGGAGAGTTGTGTCATCAAGTGCAGGAGAAGTTAGAGAGCATCAGTCTTGTTGCTGAGCATCCAGTAATCTCCATGATTCGATTGATGGCTCGCAAACCAACAGCCATTAAAGATGTGATTAATTCCACTGATGCAGCTATTATATTGGAGAAAATAAAAAAGAATGACGAAAATTCATCATCATGGATGCACGGTCTGGCTTATTACGATAATTTACATCAAGAGTCTACATTACTACAAATTGTTAACTCTAATTTAAATATTTACAATAGTAAGGAGTGTTACAAATTACACAATGTCCTCCAAAAGATTGCTATGGATAATGTCAGAGCTGAACAATCTTTGATTGATTTGAGACATAAAGTAATGAATAAATGTGATATAGAAGATCAACAAAAAATAATAAAGGCACATTTCAAGGACCAAATATTTTTTGATGATGTGAGGAATGAAAATGATTTTGAATCAGATCTGAATGCAATGTTTAACAAATTTGATACCAATATGAATGTACAATTGAATAATGTTCTTGCTGCATTTTATCAAAGCCCAAGACAAGTTTTTAAAAAAATATTCAATTTAGCTACACAAAACAGCAAATTAATAGAAACAATGTTAAGACTCATGATACTTTTAAAAGATTATACAAAATTCTACTATAATACTGAAACTGAACCATGTATGGTTAAAATTATGAAGCTCACTCTTATAAACAACTGTGAATTTATGGCGTATAGTAACAACATAGTGAAATTTATTTGTAAATTGAAAGAAAATGATATAATCGAGAGTAATCAATTGTTGATATTGGTGATCATGCCGAGCATACACACAGCTTTAGTTGGCCGGAATATTAAGAGATTGCAGACTCAAGTTCTGCTACTGATTGACGCCTACACCATGGAAGAACTGGCGAGCTACAGAGCACCCATGCTTGTGATGGTTGCTCAGATTATGGAGATGGTGCGTGTGCAGAACTTAGGCACGTTTCAATCGTATGCTGTGCAAACCCTCGAGCTAGCGATACGATTTCAAAAATCTGTCATCAACACATATCGAGATGTTATACCGGGTGAGTTTATGCCGAATTGAGCTTGCTTTATTTATTTTAATGTAATGGCTTACCTATTATATGACAGTTAAGAATCCTCAAGTCTATCATATCTAGGGGTAATATTGGTAACGGTCGGATTCTTACATCTGTTAAATCCTTTGGTATGGGTAGACAAAATACAGTGTCTGATTAGAATTTCATAGTGGTCAGACACGCAGATCAGATGTACTTGTCACAATTCAATGACCTCTCCAGTAACTATCAATGTAAACTTTAGCATATCCGACATCTAGTAACCGTTAGATGCCGCATCTCGATGCTAGCAGTTGCGTAAACGCTCTTACTAATCACATTGTACCAATGAAGGGGCTACCCAACTTGACTAAAACTATTCTTATTAATATTTTAAATATGAGATACTAATTTTGAGACCACTTCTTGGTCTGTCTGATCTTACTTGTATAATTTGACACAACCAGTATTAGAAAGATGATTAAAATTAAAGATTGAAACATGCACAATTTAAATTATTATTCATAGGAATACTATAAATATAATAATAGGTTTACGAATGATTAATAAATCTATACTAATATTATAAAGCTGAACAGTTTGTTTCTTTGTTTGGTTGAACGCGCTAATCGCGTTACGCTTTAGGAATATTTATCCATTTAAAAAAAGCGTTCGACTCCGTGAGTCCTCAAAAACTCCTAAAAAAGCTACACAACATAGGTATTACAAGCACAGCTCATAAAAAGAGAATAATCAAGTTGTTAGAATGGGAGACACTTACAGTAGTTCCGTTCAAAATATACATTACGGTTGTCCTCAAGGTTCCATTATAAGTCCGTTACTTTTATTAATTTATATTAACAATATTGATAGGATAGGGCTAACAGGACACCTACAATTGTACGCAGACGACACTGCTCTCTTTTATTTCGATAAATCGTTTCACAACATCATAAAGGACGCTCAACGTAACCTCGATCTACTCAACGAGTGGTTCAAATACAACCTTCTGACATTAAACACGTCAAACCCTCATTTATGATTTTTACTACTAAAAATATACATGTACCGGACTTCGCGCATCTTAAAATAAATAACGAATTAATAAAACGGTCAAGTAACGAAAAATATCTTGGGTTGAGGGTAGACGAAAAACTAACTTGGAAATTTCACATCGACCACCTCAGAAACAAATTAACATCATTATTAGCGGAAAGTAAGTAACTGTATTCCAAGTAAAGTGCGCACTCTTATATATAACTCGCCAGTTAAATCACATTTAGAATACTTAATTATTATTGAGATATGGGGTTCAGCAACGGTAACTAATTTAAATTTACTTCAAACAGTCCAAAATAAAATAATTATGATTTTGTTACATTACCATCACCAACAACAATCCTATACGAAAAAACCAAACTATTGAATATTAGACAGCTATATATTTACTATACTTGCATTCTCGTCAAAAACATTACTACTAACTCAATAACTCGAACTTATCAGCGCTATGATCAGCGCACGCACTAATTACGGTAAAAAAACCATATTGTTTGAAGGAGCACGGCTGTTTAATAGATTACCGGCCGATATAAAAGCATGTGAAACTTAAATCTATTTTTAAACGTCAACACGTTTAAAAATACACTTAAGTAATATGTATTTACACTGTAGCTTCTAAATCTCTAGAGGTAATTTTAATTTTGTTGTATTATTGTTTTTAACTCTGTGTATATCTCATTATAAGTGGACTATTGTTCTTATTAGAAATACGTTTCTTTAAACCGGATCTCAAGAACTACTGGTTCTAATTGAAAAAATATTTTAGTGTTGGATGGCCTATTTAAGCATATTTATCGAGGAAGACTATAGGCTATATAACATCACGCTATGACCCACGGGGGCGGCACAGTATCTATAAACGCGAATAAAACCGCGGGCACGGTTAGTATATCTATATACCGTAAAGTACTGTTGGCACGTTAATTTTAATTGCCTGCGACTGCGCTCGCGGTAATCTAGATTTTGTCAATATATTAATATCCTCGAGAACAGTACTTTTTCTGGGTGAAAGGTACCCTATGTTCTTTGCTGTACCCCTGACAAGGAGTAGGTATGCGAAATTTCAGGATGATTGGTCAAGTAGTTAAGGCGTGAATGCGAAACAAACAAACTCACATTCGTGTATGTAATATTAGTTAGGATTAACCGGTCGTATACCGCCGGCTCGCATACCAGCCGGCAGATTTGTACCCGTCGTAGGCCGGTGGCTCGCATGTGAGCCACCAAATTGGTTTTACGTTAGCTTAAGCTAAAGCGAAGGCGGCGCGCGGCGTTTTGGCGCCAATTTGGTGGCTCGCATGCGAGCCACCGGCCTACGACGGGTACAAATCTGCCGGCTGGTATGCGAGCCGGCGGTATACGACCGGTTAACATTTACTGACATATTTCAACATTCTGGCAAGAGTCTCAACGCTTATCATTACTGGATAAGTCATGTGAATAATTCTTTCAGAAAAGTAGCTTTCGCTATGGGTGAAATTTCTTTAACTTTTGAGTACGATGTGTCGCAGCCAAACAGCCTTCTATTTTGGTTTCAGCGTTTGTGTTCAAACCCTACTCACCGCAGGAGACAAAATATGTATCTATACTGTCAACAGGAAACCTATATGCTTATCCTTGTCTGTGCCACTCTCAGCACGCGACGAGTCGAGTCGCGTCTCTTGAGTCGCAAATGTTGATAGATCGTATATGTATAAAATACCTGGTACTTCCTAGTTAATAAAAACGCTTATTTATTTGTTTGCAGACTCCGAGGGCAGCTGGCTAAGACTCAAAGTGCGGAATCTAAATTTGCATTATTTTAATGGTTATTACTTTAATTCACTGTGGAATCTGAATAACAAAAGTTTCTTCGATTCAGTCAGTAAAAAACGTCTACGGAGGGATATAACTTTTAACGAACTGACTGTACAGCTTACAAAGGTAAATTTCAAATATAATACTGGGGACTGTCAGTCTGCTTACAAACAGTGGCGGAGCGTAGTCAGGGCGGCAGCGGCGGCCCTGACTACGTGATACCACGTGACCTTGAGGTCAGAGGTCAAAGGTCATAGTCATTTCGGGGGTATATCGACTATGCTGAGTCGAATGGCGTTGACCGCGAGTCTCTAGCTCTTACGGTTCTTGAGTTGAAAGTTGTATAACAGACGGACGGACGGACAAAGCTGTTGTAAAGAGTTTTTTCGAACTCTAAAAAGCAAAGAAAATGTTTTATTTGAATAGTTTTAATGTTTGTATAATCGCCCGCGATACATGAATTTATAATATTAGTTAGGATAATATCTAAACTAATATTATAAAGAGGAAACATTTGCGTTTTTGTATGTATATTTGTAATGTTTTCACACAAATACTATTGAACTGATTTGAAAAATTCTTTCACCATTAGAAAGCTGCATCTTAACTGAGTGACATAGGCTATATTAAATTTTCAATAAAAATAGGGATTCTTAATAAAAATGCAATAATATAACCCAAGGTGTGAAAAAATTTGTCATAAAAAATCCGTCATCACGTGCGCTGCGGAAACTATTGATGATAGAACAAAAAAATGTTCTACAGTATTATAGAACGTATCAATATCTTCAAAAAAGTCCGTGATACCATATGTCCAACTACTGTAGTTATGCTACTATAACTACTTTTTTACATTTTAAATGTTGATAAAAGTGCCGACAATAATCAAACCATATTATTCATACCTCTGTATTAATTCTTATCCCATTAAATGATATTTTATTAAAGACCGTTTCAATACCCATAAACAACTTTTTAAATTATTAATATCGGACATTTCATTCAAAAGATATAATTCTTTAGATATAGTAGGTAGTTTTTAAGTATTAGCTATATACATATATAGCTAACTACACCTATATAGGTGTAGTTAGACCTATTAATTTCTTTAGTTGTAGTTTTATATATTAAAATTAGATAACAAATTAAAAGTAGGTATTGGGTAATAAATTAAAGTCCACGCGGACGAAGTCGCGGGCAACAGCTAGTTATTTATATAACTGTATGTTTGTTCCAGCTGCTTCCTTTCATGACCCTTGAAGAGTGGTGCATGATATGGGACGACATCGTAGCCGGCGAGATTAAAGACACAGACGCGTTACGTGTGATGCATTCAGCTGTCGCCGCACTATCCGACAGTATTAACAACAATCGCACAGAGGGGTCCCGGGCTAGTTTACTTTACTATTACACAAACCTTATGCATATAATGAGGGTAATTATATTAATTTATTTATATAATATCAGCGCTGTATTAAACTGTCCCACTGCGGGGCACGGACCTTTTCTCAATGTAAGAAGGATTAGGCCATAGTCCACGACGCTGGCCCAGTGCGGGTTGGCAGACTTCACATATCTTCGAGGACATAATGCAGAACTCTCAGACATGCAGGTTTTCTCACGATGTTTTCCTTCGCCGTTTAAGCGAGCGATAATTAACAATTTAATACGCACATAACTTCGAAATGTTAGAGATGCCTCGGGATCGAACTCGAGACCTCTGCGTGTCAGTTCAACGGTCTCCACTAGGCTATCGCTATATTATGTGTTTTACATTAAATAGAACGACTTGCGCTAGTTACACTATATAATCACAATAATATAGCATACATTATAAAGATATTCACGTGTTCTCCTCACAATACCTCATACATTATAATAATAGTATCTTCCATTCATTCACAAAAATATTAACTTCTTGGTTAAAGTCTAAGAGAGCGTTAAGCTGCTTTAGTGAGCGAAGTATGGGTGAGTTAAAGCGTGGGACAGTACGGCACGCTGGAACGGCTGCTAAATAAATAAAATAAATGAACTATCGTTAATTAATTAACAAATTATACTCAATATTTTATTGCATCGCACAATCTATACTAATATTATAAAGCTAAAGAGTTTGTTTGTTTGGTTGAACGCGCTAATCTCAGGAATATATATATATATAAATATATATATATATATATATATATATATATATATAATCAGTGTTGGATAGCCCATTTATCGAAGAAGGCTATAGGCTAACATAACATTACGCTACTACCAATAGGAGCAGAGCATAAATGAAAAATGTTGCAAAACCGATAAAATTATCTTATGTGAAGCAGACGAAGTTGCGCGGGTCAGCTAGTGTTATATAAAGATGGACTAAGATTCTTGTTTCCGGGCACGCCACGATCGTGGCGGTAAGTCCCGTGTTTGAGGAGTGGCTGGAGAGGCGCCATGGCGCCCTCACCTTCCGGCTGACACAGGTAATGACTGGCCACGGTTGTTTTGGCCAGTTCCTGTGTCGTATACGCCGGCAAGAGACGCGCGGTTGTCACCACTGCGGCGACTGCCGCGACGTAGTTGAGGACACGGCGCTGCACACTTTGGCGGTTTGCCCCGCCTGGGCATCGCAGCGCCGTGAATTGATCGCGGCAGTCGGATTGGTTGCCCTCTCGCTTCCGGCCGTAGTTCAGTCTATGGTCCGGAGTGAGAGGTCGTGGAACGCCGTCGCCTCCTTTTGTGAGGAAGTCATTTCTATCGAGGAGGCGGCGGAGCGGGAGAGGGAGCGTTTGAACCCTCTCCCCAACCGCAGAGCCGGGCGCCTGAGGGCGCGGGACGACCTCCAGCCACCCTGAGGTTTGACCTGGGGGTGGCGGGCTTTGTGGGCCTGCCCGCCATCCGTTCAGCACCAGGTCCGAGAGGCGGCGTGCGTGTTCCCACGCGCGCCTCTGTGTTGAGTCCGTCTCCCCTCTAGGGGGGACAGTAGGGAGTGGTAGAAGTGCCTTTAGGGTAGGTCTTTCGTGTAGTGGCCTGCCGTTTCATACGGCGGGCCGAAACCTCGGCGGGGTCGCGACCGCATGCGAAAGTGATTCTCGCGGCCCCGTCGATAGTGGTTTTGTCGAGGAACACCGTGGTAGGTTTAGTCGGTATTCCGGGAGGTACTTTATCATCTTCACATCTTATTTTACCCCGGCGAGTCCGACATAACACCTCCGCCCGCCCCCGCGGAGGGGTATGCGTCATGCATTCCCCCACGTAAAAAAAAAAAAAAAAAAAAAAAAGATTCTTGTTTCACTAGAACATCTAGAAATCACATTCCCTGCCAGTATTTAATTAGTACTGCTACTGTTACTGCTAGTCTGTTGCCAAGGTTTACGGTATTTACTTATGTAGTTGTCTAATAATATGACAGACTGAAAAAGATTACAAGCACAACAAATCCGTAAATACAATTTATTATTTGAAACTTCTCTGTAACTATAAGATAAAATTTATGTTTAAGATAAGTCTTGCCATCTCTCTACTTTATCCTAACATAAGTGAGACAGCATGCGATTTATCTTTCGGATAACTTTTACTTTTTAGTTGTAGGAGTGGCCGTTTATATAGCAAGTCATAGATAACCAAACATAATTTAAAATCTATTGTGTCTCGCCGCCGGTGTTCCGCTGCGAAACTATAGGTTAAACGCCTAATTTCGACAGCAACGGCTTCAAGTCCTTCGTTATAGGAAGCGAACTTTGTTGTACTGAACACAATACCAGACTCCGTGCACTGATAATTTCTTCATAGGAAACTCATAACACTTGGCGCGGCCAAGGAATCGAACCTGCGACTTCACGCACAACGATCGCATTCACGACCACAGCGCAAGTGACAGTTATTTAATGACACCAATTATTTTTTTTGTTTAAGTGGTCGCCTCGCCTCGCTACCACTGCGGCGAGTGTTGTGGGTTCGAATCCCACACGGAACAAAACATTGTGTGATCCACAAATAGTTATTCAGTCTGTTAGTTCTTTGGGACACAAAGTTGTTTAAATGTTTGTAAAATGCCCCGCGACACAGGAATTATTCCTACTGTAGGTTTTATTAAAAAATATATAATGCCTATCCTCGGGTCAATGATTGGATAATTCACGAAAAAATGTTAACAGTCTGACAAACTGCCGTGATCGATTGACCGAAGTAACAACAGCCAATCGAATAACTTACATGTGATTGATTTTGAGAATCGTTGCCTGTTCTTAGCCTTTTAGTAATCGGGGGTAAGTTTAGTATACCTAAATGGACTTTATTACGTATACTTTCTTAATATATATTTTTTTACTTTCAGTACAAGCTGCTCACGGAACCACTATCTAGTTGGCACGTGAAGAATTGCGTCTCCTACTTGGCAAAAAATTTAAATAAGACACACCCTGATGACGTCTCCGAGATAGAAACTATCATAATGCCCTTTTTAGCTTATTTAAACACAAGGAAATACGATTATTCAGTCGATATTATCAAATATTTTAAAGCTACTCGTTATTATAATATTGTCCGTAGGGTTTTTGATGCCGATTATCATGAGGAGCTCGCAATGGATTAAGTGGCTTGCCACTGTGCTCAGATACTGCAGTTTTGATTCTCAGAACAAAAATTTATGTAATCATTTGATGTTGTAATTTTTGTGTCTGTCTTTTTTAATGCTCGTGAAGACATTGCCTTCGTTTATTTGTCGACGAAGGCCATTTTTAATGCGACACTTGTCTATTCAAAGATAAAATATGTAAACTGGTAATTTGATCTCTATGTATGAAAATAAATAGTCACAGTAGCCATAATCAATGTCTATGTTATTCAAAGTAAACATTATTATGTACAATAAGTTTTAACCTTTTGAACGCCACGCCATAACGGCACCTCCATGTCCTGTACGCCAAGCCCGAAAATCGATATAATATATATTGTTTTTTATGATCAAATATTTCAATAACTAATAACAATTTTGTTTGCTGTATACAATTAAGTAATAATTGGGGATTCAATTTTTAAGTTGTATCACTAAAACAGAAAACTAATGATTTAATATGTTTATTTTGTATTTTTCTGTGAACCGACAAAAAACAGTTTTGTCGAGTATAGACGACGTTGGCGCACAGGGCACGCTTGCGCATGTCGAGTATAGACGACGTTGGCGTTCAAAAGATTAAAGGTTTTCGTGGTGGTATGAGTTGGAAGAACAAGAACGAAGTTTTATGCGAATGGTTGTGTTGCGAAAAGACTGGGATGAGAATATCTGAGGGTGCTATAAGGAGTGTTATCCGGATGGATCCCCTTTTGACTTACGTTAAGTGTAAAGTTGAGAATCGAAGTGTGAGAATGAGCCCGTTTCACAAAATTGCTAAGAATTTAGTGAAAACGATGTTTGAATACAAAGTCCCTACAAAGGAACGAACGAAAAACAATGCGGTGATCATTAACTTGTGATTAGGCACGATAAAGAAATATACATGTCATTTTAATCAAAGCTTTTCGTTTTATTTATCCCTTTTATAACGCAAGTCTTAAGAGAGATAGAGAATATTTTACAAACTGTCAAATAAGCAAAACGTTGATTCTATTATATTAGTGAAAAATTGTAAACTGACTATGATTCCAAAATAAATCTTCTTTTCCTGATGGATTATACCTACTGTGCTTATTTTCAACACGCCATGTTTATGAAATATATAATAAAATGCGTAATATTTTAACTTCATTCTTCTCCCTTAGCCTTTATTATTCCCAAGTCACATGGGGTCGGCTTTTCTAGTCTAACCGGATTTGACTGGATATCAGTTTTTATACGGAGCAGCTGCCACCTGACCTCCGCACCCAAAGGCTAACGATACCCTAAGGCTAGACCAGTGTCAGGATATTAGAGGGTACTGACTTTCCCAATAATGACTGCCATATATGTTCATGGCAGCCGGGACCGACGGCTTAACGTGCTCTCCGTGGCACGGATTAACATCATTGATATCTAAAAATCCTAGATACACATCTATTTTTACAATACGTATATTTTTCGGCAACATTATATAATTAGTAAAAATGCCGTCTTCATATGTACACGTCGCGCGAGTGCTGGACACGCCAAGCGCCATACACGATAATATATGTATGTGCCGGCAGCAGCGCAGTGCGGCGTAGTGAGGGAGTTTGTAACATTTGCAAAAATGTTGCAGCAGTGTAAGCTGGTTTGGGATGAATGTACGATGTCCCACAAAAAAGCAATTGAAGCACTATATCGCACCATGAAAGATATCAAGAGCAACCAGGGTATCATGGGAAGGATTGTGGTTCTTTTAGTGGTGGTGACTTTAGAGAGACCCTGCTGATTATTACTAGGGGTACTCTGGCAGATGAAATAAATGCCTGTTTGAAGGCGTCTGTATTACAGGTAGGTACACGTAAAAACCTTTTGTCTGACTACAAAATATATGAGAGTACAACTACAAAATGATTCTCAGGCAGGTAAACAGGCGGCTGCTCTTCTAAAAGTCGGAGAAGATTGTATGCTAACAGACAGTAACGGCATGATTACACTAAGACGTGAATTCTGTCAAATTGTCGATAACACAGATGATTTTAATAATGTCTATCCACATCTACAAATAAGTATGGGCAATCGAGAATGGTTGTGAGTTGTGAGACAGGTCAATTTGGCGCTGACAAATGAGACAGTAGGCCAGATAAACGAAAAAATTATGTCAGATGTTGAGGGAGATGTTGTCGTGTACTCTAAGTAGACAATGTTATGGACACTGAACAAGTAACATCGTACCCTATAGAGTATCTCAACTCTTTAGAATTGTCAAGAGTGCCTTCCCATAAGTTAAGGCTGAAAGTTGGTATTCCAGTCCTATTAGTGAGAAATCTTGACGCGCCAAAACTATGTAATGGTACATGGTAACAAATTACTCATCTAGGACGCAATATTGTAAAAGCTATAATCATGATTAGAATGGCAAAAAGAGAACATCTTTTAAATCCCCGTATTCCAATAATTGCGACCGATTTGCCATTTCAGTTTAAAAGTGCATATTCCCCTAAAAGCAGCAAAATATACATATATGATAAACAAAACTGTTTTCCATGGGCAACTATGCGACGTGCTCACGAGTATGAAACCCGCAAAATCTTTATGTTTTAGCAAAGCACGGGAAAACAAAAAACGTAGTTCATAAAAATATATTAAAATAAGCTTTTTGCAGTAAACCACAGCATTTATATGAGTATAATTGACAATACAAATTTCTTAAAAAACTAAAAATGCTGTCCAAAGTAACTATTCCACGCGCACTGAAGTCGGGAGTAAAAGCTAGTAATTTATATATGGTAGCTCTTAAACAGATGGTAGAAAATCTTTCATTTTACCAGACATAACAGTAGTACTTATTTAACAAAACAGACAAGACAAGTAAAACATTTGTATAATAGTATATTTTTAATAGGTATATAACAGTAATAGATAATTAATACGCACGTAAATTATATTACGAGTATGATTTATTGCTGTTCATGATATACTTGGCTGCCCGACTTTGAAATTATACGTGATTGATTATTACGCGACTGATTGTACTTACAAATTAAAGTAACATAAAACAATAAAATGAGAAAGAAAATTAAGATTTAAAACTTGAAAAGATGCGAATATAAGATTTTTAATTTCCTTGAAATAAATTGAGTTTATTGTATAATCCTCTTTTTGACGGATTTTAACTTTTACCGTATCTTTCTTTGTTATATAATGCAATCTTATCTTGATATATCTCTCGATAACAGATTTAATAGTATTATTTACATGATTGTTATTTGTTAATATGGCACTTTGAAGAATATAAGCTGACTCCCAAAAATTATGATAAGTGTTGTTGTTGCTGTGATCTTGCTTGTGCTTGCTTGTGATCGTTGCTGTCCTATGAAGGATATCCATTTTGCACATCGCACCGGATCTCAAGGAAAGCTGAAATCCAACATAAGTAGGTATGTTGATATTTTTTATAAATATCCCACTATAAAGAAACCGTAAAGATCATTAAAAAAAAATTACTGTTACTATTATAGTTTGTAATAAAACAAGTCTAGTCATAAATAATATATATATTGTATACAATTGCATTATCATTTTAAACCAAATAAAATATATATAATTTTTAAAAGTAACAGCGTCTCTATGAATATTAGAACAAAGTCAACATGTAACCTGGACTAATCAAGTGGAAATACGATAGTATGATTAATGCGTTTAACAAGTGTTCATTTAATTGAGCCGTGTTATATGGTCGCTTTTTGATACGAAATAAACAAAAAAAATATTTTACGTTGTTTCCTTGACGCAATAATCAGTATTATAATATAATTATAATAATAATAATAACATTATTACTTACCGAAAATATGAAACACCGTCCTTTTTTAGTGTCCTGGAAGCGTGATTTTACAAGTTTTAACGAGCTCTGCGACGTGTTTACTCTCGGAGCGATACTAAATTAAATGAGCACCCAAATGTTAAGTGGGTGCTCATTTGGTGACAACGTTTTTGACGCTGATTGTGTATCTAGGTCTTTTATACATCAATGCTTAACATCCTTACTAATATTTAAATGCGAAAGTGAGTTTGTTTCGCTTTTACGCCTTAACTACTTGACCGTTCATCATGAAATTATGCATACACGTTGTCAGGGGGACAGAATAGGACACAGGTTACCTTTCATTCAGAAAAAGTACCTATCGTTATTAACCTAACCTACATTTACGCAGGCAAAATCTTGTACTAAATAATTGTAAATTTAAACGCTTTACAATTATGTAGTAGCCATTTCTTTTACATTACGAGTTAAACTCCAATAACTGCTTGAAATATGATTCTGCCGTCGGTTGGTTCTAAGCCTTTGACCACCCAACCAATAGACATGAAAACGATCGACATAAGAAACATTTTACCAACGTAGGTAGTAAGTACGTCATACGTGGTACGTACCAAGCTAAATGCTTAACTACTGCAAATCACCCGTTTATTTGTCGCAATAACAAACGTTTCTTAAATAATATATTAATAATACCGAGTAAATATTATGCTTAATGATTCTACCGTTTGCTACCTCACTGCAAAATTATACTTTTCTCAACTAGCCGAGAATTGGTCCCCTTTAATTAAGTTTTCCAGTAATGATAAGTTACATTATATCCGATACATAGTTGAGTCTATAAGTAACACAGACATACTTTTATCGCAAATAAAAGTAACTCTGTAGATCGTTTAATCGCCAGTGAAAATCATGTCATGTCTTTGGAATGATACTGAGGCCGAACCACCATCTCTGAGAGGAGTATTATAGGTACCTACCTACTCTAAGAAAAGATAAAGTTAACTATAACACATCGCGTTCTCTCGCAAAGTATGATTACGACAATACTGCCGTAAGTAATGGTGGTACGGTCCACTTTCCACGTGCACTTATCTATGCAGTGTAATTCACTCTCATAGGTTTTCCAGTTTCTTGTATTACCGAGTTAGGTATCTTTGCAAAAAATGGCGGGGTTGCAGGAGAACACTTTACCTATATAAGTAAGTATGTATATAATTACTTATAATATGGCAATAAGACATTTAACAGTATGAAAAATAATAACTGATTAAATGCCTTACCCATATACCTAACACTATTTGTATCAAAAGCCACGTTCGTAAACTTTTTTGATTGGCTACATTTATTTTGACGTCACACATTTGTAACCGTCTTCCGTCATTGTTTGCTTTTCAACATTGCTTTACAAACGTGTTACGTCACTTGTATTATTTATTGTACTGGTGTGAACTTTAAGAGCAGCGATAGCTCAGTGGGGAGACCAACAGACTGCAATGCAGAGGGTCTCGGGTTCGAACCCACGTCGCGCACCTCTGACTTTCGGAAGTTATATGACTTTTCGAAATTATGTGCGTATTGATTGACAATTATCGCCTGCTCCGTGCCTCGGAGAGCACGTTAAGCCGTTGGTCCCGGCTGCCATGAACATCTATGGCAGTCGTTATTGGGAAAGTCAGTACTCTCTAATATCCTGACACTGGTCTAGCCTTAGGGTATCGTTAGCCTTCGGGTTGCGGAGGTCAGGTGGCAGCCGCTCCGTGTAAAAACTGATATCCAGTCAAATCCGGTTAGACCAGAAAAGCCGACCCCAAGTGACTTGGGAATAATAAAGGCTAAGAGAGAAGACTGATGTGAACTTTTAATAACATGCTCTATCATAAATCTGGATAATGTACCTACTTATTGTATCCACCCCCGAATAAAACGATTAGTCTATAATATTAATAATAATGTAATTATAAGATTTGAAATTCACAAAAAGACAACACATACTTACTTTAAATTCTCAATAACACATTATAATAATATACATAATATACTTACTGTATCACAAAGTAGTAGGTACGTCGTCGGATGTTGAAATAGGTAAAACTTATTTGTGTACGTGCGTATGTGTGTGTGTGTGTGTGTTTGTGTGTGCGTGCGTGCGTGCGTGCGTGCGTGCGTGCGTGCGGGCGTGCGTGCGTGCGTGCGAGCGTGCGGGCGTGCGGGCGGGCGTGCGGGCGTGCGTGCGTGCATGCGTACATGCGTACGTGCGTCCGTGCGTGCGTGCGTGTGTGTTGGTGTGTGAGCGAACAAAGAAATATTTCTAATTACAATCAAATACATAAAGAACAAGCAGCAGGGGTACGCAGCATAGCTAGTTGCACTCACTGATCGGCAAACGATTAGCGAGGTTAAGTAACGTTGGGTGCAGTCAGTCTATAGATGGGTGACCGCTTAGTGGTATTTCACCTGAGCATCTCCGTGCTTCGGAGGGCACGTAAAAAGTCGGTCCCGGTTGTTGTCAAATTAACAGCTGTCGTTAAGCCATGTCAGAGGCCTATGGGCGGCTTGAACAACTCTTGACAACAGGTCGGCCACTAACCACACGAAAAGAAAGAATAAAAAGCAAGGATAGGCCTCCAACAAGGTTGACGACCAAGTAAGATTCGCGGGAAGGGGTTCGATGTAGGCGACCTAAGATCAGTCTGTATAGAAAACCTTGGGGGAGCCCTATGTCCAGCGCACATCCCGTATGTGAACGATCTACGCGGCCAAAATTATTTTATATGCTTTATGTCATTTAAAGGTACCTAAACAAAAAAATCATCTTTCTCATTATAAAACTGGTTTATGGGTTTATAAATCGCAGCCATCACCGAACAATACCGTAATCACATAACCTTAAGCGAAAACATCTATTTTTAGAACGCTAAACTATAATCATATTTTGTTATTTTTTTTATCAAAAGTTCAAAGTACCAGAAGACTATTCGGCGGTTTTCGGCGACAATTTTCTATATTTGTAGCTAATCAAATCTTCTAACTTTTGATAGCATTCAATTTTATGACAGGATCTAACAGGATAATATAACAAACATTCTATTTAGTATAATATTTAAAAAATCTCTGTCTAATATATATATGCCTTTAAAATACCATAGGTATCTAAACGGAATAATAATAAAAGTAATGGAAAACATTGTATAGTATCGTTTACGTACCTAATGTATTAGGATCTATCACAAACACTTCAAAATGAACGTAGAATAAAAGAAATTTATCTTCAAAGTTAATGATTTTTCACGAACGACGAGAACAGACATACAAGTTGAACGATCAAATACAGACCGAAAGTACACGCGCCAGGTGCGCGGGAGCAGGGCTGTAGGGGCAGAATATTGTGCTCTGAACTGTCCCATAACATAGGTAGTATTTTTTTATTATGGAATGCGTACTTTAATAATTTGTCTTATGGCCGCGTAGATCGGTCAAATACAAATAAATATGTATAAGGTGGTTATGTTTGATATAATAATATATTATACGGACACAGCCTAATTAACGGGCTAGTTAGGGCTACAATCGTAGAATTACACAATCTTTATTTGAAACAACTGGTTCCATTCAACAGAAAAGCATGCACACCAAATGTGAATTACAGACAAAATGGTTGCTAAAAATATATTGTAGATCCTATTCAGCGGAATTACTGACTGTATTCGCAATACCACAAGTAGAAATGTATAGTTGCTAAGAAATTGAAATAGGTACAGCCCCATGTGTAGAGTCCCAATATATTTACGGGAAAACAAAATATATTTTTCATCTTTAACAAACCTACAGAAACATGACTACAACTAAGTATAACGCAGTAGAATATAATTATATTAATAGCAATATCAATTATTAGCTAAATTGGTAAGTATGTGTATTCATCAAAAATATAAATCTATAACCACTTTTTTATTTCAATAAGTATATCTAAATAATATAATTGAAAAAGATATTGATTTTTATGACCTAGGTACCCACTGCCACTTCCCAGTAAGCATATGGGATCATGCAAGCACAATGTTGTTCTTGCTCAGTTTAGTATCAGCGAAAATATCGCTTGCTGTAATAGTCTCGAGCCAAAACATGGTTATAATATTCTTACGTAGGCAAACCGAGCGAAAGGATAATAAACTGACAAAAAAGGCGACGACTTTTAGAATATTGGTCTTTCCAGAATTTAGTTTTGATCATACTTAAATGTAACGCAAAGAGGAATCTCTCAATTCCAAAGCAACGTGTTACCTTAAGGTTAACAGATCGAATCAAGATTCGGAAGAATACATTCATGTATCTTAACTACAGTGTTCTGTCGGTTTCGACGCCTACCGTTCACCACCAGGCGAACCGTAGGTATAGGTACCCTCACTATAATATATTTGCGAGTTCGATTCCCGCACAAGTGCACATTTGTGTGCATGAACATGGATGTTTGTCTTGGTCTGGGTGTTTCTATGTATAATATGTAGGTAATTACAAAAAAAAAAGAAGTATATATGTATGTTTATCCATTGTCTAGTATCCATAGTACAAGAGCAGCGATAGCTCAGTGGGAAGACCAACAGACTGCAATGCAGAGGGTATCGGGTTCGAACCCACGTCGCGCATCTCTGACTTTCGGAAGTTATACGACTTTTCGAAGTTATGTGCGTATTGATTGACAATTATCGCTTGCTCCGTGCCTCGGAGAGCACGCTAAGCCGTCGGTCCCGGCTGCCATAAACATCTATGGCAGTCGTCATTGGGAGAGTTTCGACACAAAAGATCCCACTGGGTCGAAGTGTCGCCGGTCTGCACTGACTGCTCCCACATAAGATAAGATAAGATAAGATCCATAGTACAAGCTCTGCTTAGTTTGGGCTAGATGGTGCTGCGTGTATGTGATAGAATATTATTATTATTATGCTTAGCGTTCGTTAAGACGACACCAAATGTTGTATTGAATTAAATGTGAAACATCCAGAATTAAGCGACTGTTCTGTTAGTTCTGGACGTCCGTTAAACACTGCTACAGGCAGCTCATTAGACGTAATTTACGATATAGGTATCGGAGGTGCTTTTCCTACAGTTTTCGCGTAGTACATTTAATCTTCACCATAATATAATTTATATATAATAACGTCCTCTGTCACGACGCTGACGTCGGTTGATCCTCTTATTATAGTTGCCGCAAAAGTATCCAAGCTCTTGACATTTTCGGCATAGGTCCATCGAATGTTCTGCAGATGTTCCTTCGCTTCGTTGCAGATCGGATGCACACAATGCTCTCTGAAAAAGTTAAAATAATGCGCTACTGTGACTGTATTAGTCAGTTTATTCTTGACGAGAAGTCGGAACTAAAAAAAGTCACTTTAAAAAGTACGGCTTGCTTAACGGTCCTTGCCTTAAGACTTGATCGACTTTGGTGAAAGTATTAGTTGCCTTGCTGTATTTTTAATAAATGAAGAAGAAACAAAGAATTGGTGGAGATTAAACATCGTTACGATCCTAGGATTCATAGAAGCGAAGCGGGTAAAACTCGGGACACAGTAAGTGTTATGTACCTACCTATTACTTACCGCTTTCAACCGCGAAGCTTTGGTATTTAAAAGGTTTTACTCAAAAGAAGTCTTTTGATTAATATACTTAGTAAAAAATATTTTTTTATTTTAAATGTTGCTACATTGTTCAGAGGTTACCTGGTAATTAGGCTCTACGTCGGTCTGGCAGTTTCTGCATTGTTGGGAATAATTATACCAAGATAAGGTGCTGTTCCAATAGCGGCCACAGACGTGGCACTGGTAGTCGCTGTAACATGCGAATGCGTTTCATTAATACATTACATATAATAATATTTTATATAATTTCAATTCAATAACGATCACAAGCTTATGACAAACGCGAGAATGACGAATACTAATTTATTTCAACAATATGGTATGTAATGGGCATTCATTTGTGCATTATCGAGAGGTATTATTGATGTATCATTTTATATATGTATTATACCTCTAATAATTTTGCCAATGTTGCCCTCAGTAGACACAGTTCATAAATACAAAACTAAATAATTAAATACAAATACTTTGTTTCTGGGCGAGCTGGCACATATTATGGAAATGTAGGTATTTCACCTTTTCTGTTGTCAGAAAAGGTGTGGTTAATATATTGAAATATTACTTAACATTTGACTGAACAAATCTCTTTATGTCTTGCTCCATTAGCATTGCATAATAAGATGATATACATATGTCCTCTATAGTCTTACTACCAGTACCACTACTCTAACTGCCTCCGTGGCGCAGCGGTAGTGAATGCGACTGTTGTGCATGAGGTCTCGGGTACGAATCCTGGGTCGGGCCAACAAAAAGTTATTGGGTTTTTCTGTAAAGAAATCTCAATAGCAACCCGGAGTTAGGAAGTTGGCGGTGCTAGACATCCCCGTGCCTCGGAAAGCACGTAAAGCCGCTGGTCCTGCGCCTGATCTCTCTCCGGTCGTGTCGGATTGCCGTCCCATCGGATCATGAGAGTTAGGGAACAGAGAGAGCACTTGTGTTTGCGCACACACTTGTGCACTATAATATCTCCTGCGCAGATGGCCAGTCTCTGTTAAGACTGGCCGCCGTGGCCGAAATTCGGTCTGGAGGACATAATAATAATAATAATTATTATTATTACTACCAGGCCATTAAGAAGGGTAAGTAATAGATGATATAACAACAAAATCTCTAATATTAACAACATATAACAACGGAACCTATAACTTTATTTAATATAGCGATTAGTTAATATAGGTACCTAATAAACAATTGATATAATTTGAAAATAACTAATTTTTATAAGCATAACATACATTAAATATAACATCGTTTGACATAACAACATTAAATATAAAATCGTTAAAAGATAGATATAAAAGATATAAAACTTATTTGGTCTAATATGATGAAAACGCCTACTTAAAAACACAAAGCAAAATTGTATAGACACGGGTTAGTTTATTTAGTATTATTTTTATGTTGTAGCCTGTGGGTAGCTCAACAAAAGTTATTGTTAGTTGTCACTTTGTGTGCGTAATCTTGCTCAGTTAAATAATAATCATTATTTTTAATAAATATTGAAAAGTATTTTTCTTTGTTTTATTCTTTGTAAGTTCTATCGTAGTTATAGGTAATAGTAACCTAAGTAGATATTAAACATAACTAGTAACTGATTACCACCTGCGCTAAGATAGGTCGACGGAGCGCCGCTTCGTGGGGCTCCTATAAATGGGTGGTTTAAAAAAAAAACCACGGAGGCTAAGGCGGGTGCTCCGCTCCGCTTCGCTTCGCTCCCGCCTTAGCCTTCTTAACTAACCTATCCGAGTCGGAGTACTCTGAGTCGGGGTGTTAACCATAATGACGTTTTTTATATATATTAAACGTTAGACCTAATGATTTTCGATTAAATAAACAATATACATATTAAACGTTAGACCAAATGATTTTCGATTACATAAACGTTATATCAAACAACGTTATACTAATTAAGTTTTAGAATAAATAAATGTTATATATATGTAAAGAAATTATATGAACAGTTGGTATATCTCACGTTGATTCGTTCATAAGATATGAACGATAATAAAATTAAATTAGACCAAATGAGTTTATACGTTATGAGACGCGCCCCATTAAGAAAGTATTGTGAAAAAAAAATACTGACATATTATAGAGCACATATTTTTATTTTTGCATAACTTTTTGAGTGTCCCACGCACTAGTATTAAATTATCTCTGGTATTACAAATAATACGGTTAGGTGGACTTCTGCATCATATATCTAAGCAAACTTGTTTGAGGGAAGGTGACCGGCACGCTATTTAATTAAAAATCTAACTCGGCACTAGCAATAATATAATTACTACTAGCAATAATTCATGTATTGCGGAGGCAACATTGAAACAATCTTATATAATGTCTTTAGTTAAAATAATCACGCAGACACAGTAGTTTCTATAAATAAGAACGCTTAAGCTTAAGAGGAAAAGATGGCATCAAAACATTTAAAGAAAAGTTTTAATAGACTTATAGATTTCGCACTAGGCCCAAACTAAATAATATATCATTGTGCAAGAAAGGTAGCTCCATCTCGGACTATAGAGTTTGAACTACCATAATCCCGCATGCCCTAAAAAGCGATTTTTAGTTTTTCATTTTTAAACAACATGAATACTTAAAGGTACAGACAGATATTGAGCTATGATTTCATTTATTTTATTAGTATCGATAAAGATGTTTAATTGATGTGTGTAAACAATAGTAGGTATAACCGAGCCTATGAAGCGTTATGTAATTTTCTATGGTTCGTAGTGCTTATAATAGTCAAATAATTACAAAAGGAAAATATAGGAACATGACAATTATTGTAGGTATTTATTCATAGGTTCGCCTACAATTGTTACACATTTCTTACAATTAATACATGCATGACTGATAAGTATGGGTGTACAATATCATATTGAGTACAAGTAAGTAATAAGTTAAGTGTCATTATTCACAGATAAAACAGAAGAATACGTCTGTATTATTTTAGTCTGAATATAAAAGTAAAAGCATAAGAGAATTTGTGATTTAATATTAGTAGCTATATTACTTACCCATAACACGCGCCTCTAGGTGCGCGAAGTACCTATAAAATATTAGAAAGTATTAAACGTTGATTTACAAGGCAACTAAACAAAATGGATGTGTCTGTTTGTATACTTATACAAATATATGAAATTGAAGTGTCTGTTTGTAATGTCAAAATAACAGCTTTTTACTAAATGCATATTGTCATTTGTCGGCCTCGATGGCATAGTGGTTAGTGTAACCGACTGCCACGCCTAAAGTCGCTGGTTCGATTTCCGCACAAGTCAAACATTTGTGTGCATGAACATGGCTGTTTGTCTTGGTCTGGGTGTTTCTATGTATAATATGTATGTATTTACAACAAAAAAGAAGTATATATGTATGTTTATCCATTGTCTAGAACCCATAGTACAAGCTTCGGCTAGATGGTGTTGTGAGTATGTGGTAGAATATTATTATTATATGAAAGTATACCTATAGGTACCTACGCCAATCATATAAAAAAAATTTGTTGTCTGTCTGTCTATTTTTCTCGGCTAATCCCTGAAACAGCCGGACCGATTTTGACGGGACTTTCACTGGCAGATAGCTGATGTTATAAGGAGTAAGTTAGGCTACTTTTATTTTAGCAACAATAAGAGATCCGCAAAAAATACGTGAGTTCCAGCGAGTTTATTATTACTATAATAAACTCACTGAAGTACTATCTAGATATTGATTTTATAGTTGGTATATTTTATTGGATATTAAGTGTATTAGAAATCAAAATGTGGTAATCATTGAAAAGGGTAGACGGTACCTGAGAGAATATACCGATAGACGTAAGTCTTACCTACTCATATACTATGTATGTACGTATACTTACGTGACGTTGCAAGTAGTCATCTCTGTAATACTCTTCGTTATCTGAATTTTCCTCAGATTCCGTATCCTGTAAAATAGTAATTAGAAACATAATTTTATTCTTCACTTTTATGATGTGGGCCCCGCTAAGAAGGGTTTTTAATTTATCCCAACATTTCACTGTTGAACACAAATAAATACCTATGCTAGTTTTGTTTGGTCTAATATACTAACTGAAAACACACAATATAAGTACCTATTAAAACTACAACTGTAATGTCATCTATAAGAAATTTTGACATTATCCTATAAATAAGTACCTACCTATAGTACACATATCTTCTTATCTTATGTGGGGGCCAGTCAGTGCAGAGCGGCGACACTTCGACCCAGTGGCATCTTTTGTGTCGACACTCTCCCAATAACGACAGCCATAGATGTTCAAGGCAGCCGGGACCGACGGCTTAGCGTGCTCTCCGAGGCACGAAGCAGGCGATAATTGCCAATCATAATTTCGAAAAGTCATATAACTTTCGAAAGTCAGAGGTACGCGACGTGGGTTCGAACCCGAGACCCTCCGCATTGCAGTCTGTTGGTCTCCCCACTGAGCTATCGCTGCTCTTAGTATACCTAAGTATAGATACATTTCCTTGCAAACCTTAATGGCCTGTTGCACTCCTATATAGAGTAAACTAGAATTTATGTGAAGCAGGTATCTAGCTATATCAAATATTTTTTATCTAGCTATATCATATATCAAAATTAAATAACGTCGCTCCAATACTTGTCTAGCTGTAAACATTCCAATTAATTATGTTAATCTTGTGTTTCTCAAACAAACGAATGTATATTCTTATGAGAGTCTTAAACGATAACAATTCTTCAAACTGACGGTTTAATTTGTCAAAATGATACGTTTCTCACCAAAAATGCACTATTCTATTATACATTTCTTTATTTGCGTCAAGAAATAGTACTTAGGTACCAAGTTTTAAGCAGATATTACAATGAAATAAACTTTTACGTTTTACCTTTTCTCTTTTTTATTGGAATCTGAATTAAAAATTCTCAAAGGTATATATACGATTTTAGGTCTAGCGTGTTTGGTTTAGTCAACTTAAATTGGTTTCATTAAAATGAAGATATGTGGTAAGGTAATTTTTACCTTAATAAGTATAAATTGATTATAAAAATGTCGAATTTATCACATCTATGCAACTTTACAATTGACAGAATATTTAACCCTAACCCTTATTTTACTGTAACTTAAATACCGTCTTTCATTTATGTAACCTCAAAACATATTTTCCAAACATACCTACCTTTATTCCCCCTTAAATATAATGAAGTTATTTTCAATCCTTAAAGGCAACATTATCCAAAAACTTCGACATACATTTTATATTAATTTCTAACCGAAAGGCTATAGGTATAATGATGTAGTTACTAATGATTCATAATTTTATTTATCTTTAAAATAAAGAATTTTCCTATTTACTATTGTACTGGCTTTCACTCTTTTCAGCTGTTCAGATAATGAATTAAAATAAGAATAAATTTCTTCTTAGTGACCTGCCTAATTAACTACAGCATTTTGACTCGGCGAAAATGAATCAGGCAAAGAATTTGATAGTACCTAAGTACCTACCTATATGCATATACCTAGATAAAATAAATAATCTAATGAGATTTTAGACATGAACATTTAAATGATTATTGTATAGGAGTTCAAACAATAGAGAACACTATAAACACTTACATACGTATTTAATGTAGGTACTTAAGTACCTGAACTTGAATTACTTAGTCAGAGTTTATGTGCTGATTATACAATTGACGTGCTAATTATATGCAGAAACCATATAAAACCCAGCGTAAGTTGTACCTAGTAAAGTATAATCTATAGGTAGCATCTAAATACATGTTCTGAATAACGTTAGTAAGAATACTTACGACGATTTAATAACTTTTAGGTTAAATTTTTAGTTCATGCATTCATTCATAAATTATAAGTAGGTAGGTACTTCTTAAATAATTAAAATGATTATATTACTGTTCAAAAACTTTCTCACTAGGTATTTTTACTCTAGTATAATATTAGTATTAAGTAATAGATGTCAATATACACTCACCGACATCGAACAACAGGATCCCATGACTCGTTCTAGCTACTTCTCTTCTAAACAAATAATTATATCCGGACTTCAGTACTTAGAATTGCGTTTAACGTATTGTTAATTCTAAAAATAACACAAAAACACTAGCTATGCGTAGGCACATAAGTCGTTAAAACTTACTGAACTAACTTCAGACGGGTAGGAACGTACCTACCTACATACTTGTTAAGGATTGTACACAATCACTCGTTTATACACAAGTTCACGCAGTGAATCTACTCTTTATACGTACGTAAGGCATACTCACATTAGATATTTGCCTGGTAACTGGCACTGATTATACAAAAATACAAATACAATTAAAATACAAGGAAAAACATTAAAAACTGAAGGAACAACTGCAGTTTACTGAGTACCTAAAGTGATTAACTAGTCGATTGCGGCCCGCAACTGTCCGTGAGCGGTAAGCGTCATCGTATGTCACAGAATAAAGAGAATAATAAATGTGACCGGAAGTCGGCGGCCCATAGTCACCGGGATTCCCCGCTTGCCTTCGTATTGTGTGACCTTCAACAAAAATATTATTCAATTACGATTAGAAAGGATTTGTTCAAACATTTCTACAGCGATACACAAGTAAATTATCTAAATAAGAAGTTTACACAAATCTTATAAAATCACAATCGTAGCTTAATAAATAAATACTAGCTGTTCCGACAGACGTTGTCATGTACACAGGAAAAAATAAAATAAAAAAAGACAAATCTAAACCATTCTCGAATCCACTTGAACACACACAACATTTTTTATCAACATCGGTCCAACCGTTTAGGAGGAGTTTAATTACAAACACACGCACAAAAGATTTATATATGTATATATATATAAAGATTATTTTATGTAAAAATTATTGACAAACATAGTTAGTCTAAAGTTGAAAATAATTATCAGAAAGTAATACTTATTAACATCAAGGATTTTATCGGGTAGTCACATTAATAAACTAAATTTACATTTTATATTAATTGTTAGGTTTAGACAAAAGCTTGCTCCTATAAAAAGATAGAAGAAGAAACTCACTGCCACTCTTAATTGACATTTAATTCAAATTTTGGTATTTTTACAACTCAATTATGTACAAGTTGTTGCAACCATTAATAAGATAAGTTAAAAAAACTAGTCGTTGTATGCATTGTTTATTATTTCTCTTTAGTTTATTATAATATATTAAAATACAATAATTATACAAACGTCAATAAGAATAAATAACATTAAGTAATTGATAAGTTGATAACACTAGTTTACAAAATTTCGCAAGAGAGTAACCACATTACATTTTTTATTCTTTAGTCATTACTGATTGCTAATACAATAATCAAATTATGCTGCCACGTCAATTTATTTAATAAAACATAAGATTAAATAATTATTCTGTTTAAGGTCAATTTACATACAATGCAGTTCCTTTTAATCGCTTTTGAGCGTACGTAGGTAATTATATGTTTGTAGTCGTCTATTACGTTTTATTGCTTTATCTAACTACGCAAAGTTTTGTTACATTTCTCTTATTGGCTATTTTATATAAGTATAAGTACAAAATGAGTAAAATCGCTAAACATGGTTGGGTTAATTCTCCTGATTCAATTTGTCCTATAAAAAAAGTCAAATTCAAAATACTTTTATTACAAGAATATAAATAGACGTAGTATCCTTTGGCCCACACTAGGCAAGCCTGTCCTGTGGGTACCGTACCTTTGACGATTTAAATGCGTTTACATGTTTACTCGGTCGTAAAGTTTACTTGAAAATGAAATTAAATCTTAACTTATACAATAACGAAATAATAATAATTTCTTGCTACATAATATAATATGGAATAGCTTTAAAACAGTATTTTGACAACTAATAATATATTTATATATATAGGTAGGTATTTGCGAAAATATATGTATAGGTATGTGTGTAAATATATAGGTATGTATGTAAATATATAGGTATGTATTTAAATTGTATGATAAATATCATAAATAATATATTAATAATAATAATAATAATATTCTAACATATACTCACAACACCATCTAGCCCAAACTAAGCAAAGCTTGTACTATGGGTTCTAGACAATGGATAAACATACATATATACTTTTTTTTTTGTTGTTGTAAATACATACATATTATACATAGAAACACCCAGACCAAGACAAACAGCCATGTTCATGCACACAAATGTTTGACTTGTGCGGGATTCGAACCCGCGAGCTCAGGCGTGGCAGTCGGTTACACTAACCACTACGCCATCGAGGCCGGCATACTAAATTAACATAATTGTTTTATAATTACTTACTGAAAGATGAAATATAAATATTCTGTCAACAATAAAATTTACAATAAGTGCACAAAAAGGTTTTCGGTGGCATCGTATGTTAAAGAGGCAAGCCACGTTGTAACCAAGCCTAGCCACTTTATTATAAACGTAATGTTCCTTATAAGGGCTGAAACGTCAAAAATGAAAATAAATTCTGTATACACAGCGCTTGAGCAGAACAGGATACTCTTTAGAGTTAATAATAGCCTGATATAATTCAATATTATCGTTTCTGTTGCGAAACGAGAGTATAGAATCCTGGGTAAATGCTAATGCTGAAGCTAAATTTGATAACAGAATTTCGCCATCACGTCCAGGTGTTTTGTTATTGTTATTTCTATATTTCTTAATGTTCTACGCATGTGTTGTTGTTAATTGTTATAGTTAATTGATATACTTAAATAAAAATTATTAACCCAGCGATAGTACCTACTTTTTGAGATTTAGGCTAAGCCATTTTATGCACACGTCTGCATTGAGGGCCTACGTTATTTAATCATAACAGTTCTAATTCACGTTTTAGAAATTCATGGCGATTTGCTTTAAGTTTTTACTATTTTTACTAATTTCCCCTTAAGTCCCATTACGTTTCGAGAGGATTTAAAAAAAATGGGCCCTCGATCCAGATGCACACTTGTGTTTTGTGTTGTGAAAATCGTCCAAGAAAGTAAATTATTTATATTATTTTAAAGTGTGAATATGTATAATTGAACCGCGTGCGCTCATTTTTCATTACCTATTTGGATACGGCTCGCTTTAACATCAAATTTGTTCTTCTGTATCAGCAGAATAACATTAACTTGTGAAATACCGGCTTCGCTGCGTCGCGCCGGCTCGAAATTGTTTTTCTAATCACCCACATTACACGCGCAACAATAATCAGTTCTCGCGTTATATTATGCTTGGAGAGGCGCTCATAGCCAGTTGCACTCACTGATCGGTAAACGATTAGCGAGGTTAAGCAACGTTGGGTGCGGTCAGTCTATAGATGGGTGACCGCTTAGTGGTATTTCATCTGAGCGTCTCCGTGCTTCGGAGGGCACGTAAAAAGTCGGTCCCGGTTGTTGTCAAATTGACAGCAGTCGTTAAGCCATGTCAGAGGCTTGAACAACTCTTGACAACAGGTTGGCCACTAACCACACGAAAAGAAGAAAAAAGGATTCTTGGATGGATTTCTTTATATTGTCTTTTTTTCAGTATTTCATTGTCATTATTTTTTTACTTTATTGACTTTTCTATTTGAGTGGTTAGATATGTAGCCACGCATGACACTACAAGACATTAGACAAGACCAATGATTTCAAATTGTGCGGGCAACGGCACGCTCCGAATTTAGCGCCGCGCACGGAACTTAGCGTAAACTAAACTTTTTTGCTGATTCTTCGAATGTTGCCATTGGTTACATTTTTTAATCAATGTTAACTTATTTACTTCTTATCAAGTGCCTAAATACGAAGTATCATAGTTTTATCTTCGATAATGACGAATTGCCATGCAAACTTTCATCCCTTATTTCAAACCCTTCATGCCTTTTTCTACAACAAAATGAAGCATATGGCCTTTCCCAAGGTCTAGTCTATCTTTGTACCAATTTTCATTAACATCGGTTTAGGCGCGTTAATGACGAATTCTCATACAAACTTTCATCCCTTATTTCAACCTCTTCATGCCTTTTTTCACAACAAAAAGTAGCCTGTCCTTCCCCAAGGTCTAATCTATCTCTGTATCAAATTTCATCAAAATCGGTTCAGTGGTTTAGGCTTGAAAGCATAACAGACAGACAGACAGAGTTACTTTCGCATTTATAATATTAGTAGGCATTTATATATATACTATAAATAAACTTAAATTACCATTCGATTAGAGAAATAGAAGTCATACAAGGGGGAGTCGTAGGAAAAAGTAAATATAGCGTCGTATAGAGAATCGTTCAGAAGGCCTGGGAAAAAATGGGTCCTTGGCATCTAGGAAGAAGTAAAAAATAAAATAAAACAAATCGCACTCTTAATAAAACAGAGACTTATCTCAGTATTTTGAATTAAACAAATTTGAACTCTATTGCAATGATTTAATACAAATATAATATTAGAATTTAACATATACAATTAGAGTTCAAATTGCCTTACTTTCAAATTTCGAGTTAAGTCGCTGTTTTATTAAGAGTGCGAAATATATTTAACTCTAAAAACCAACACCACCACTAGGAAGATCTGTTAAATAAATATACTGTAGTATTTTATTTTTATTTTTATTGTGTATTTGCAAAGCAAAATGATTTTTTAACATGAGCCCTCCACATGGGTTCGTGGGCTCTCAAATGTGACAATAGTGTGCCCACGACGTGGGTCCGAGGCGACGAATGCGTTAAGGTGTAATATTATATTATAATTATAACATGTGTTCTATAACGAGCGGTTCGCAACCGAGCGACATACCAAGCACATGACTCACCTTGTTTACGTCGTATGCCATAATTATTATAGCTAATTACTTAATCGATTTGTTTACTTCCGTCAGGCAAGCTCGTTTGCGAAACTTTGTTCTATGATTATTTACATCTAATTAAAATTGTTTTAAATACTGAAACTGACACTACTTCCACTACTGTTCCAGGGTACCGGTCGGAAGCTGCCTGCCGGAGGAGCAGGGCGTCCTCGGGAGGCCGAATTTTCCCGAGGAAAAATTCTACCCTAACGAGGGGGGTGTGTCACGCGGATCGTTCGTGTCTAAGCGGCGGTGCTCACTCCTTCGGCTTCTCCTCCCCAGCGGCCGCAAATATAAACACGGCCACGCCCTGGATCGCGACTCTTAACGGGTTGGGAGCCCTATGCGCTCACCCACAGTCCGCGTAAAATTGTAGAGGCCAACTGAGGCTAACAACTAAAACAAAAACAAAAAATTAAAAAGTTAAATGTATCGTGACTCTTCTGCCGGCCGCCGCGCCGTGTCACTGTGCTCTGCCGCCAGACCACGTACCGAAACCTTATCTGGAACCAAGCCCTGTTACCTTTTGTATACTAAATAATTCGTGTAATTGCTAACTTTAGTGTTTACCTTGCCAATTGTCTAAAAACCGCATAAAAGATCTTCTAATTGCAAAGTATATTATTTAAATTATCTCCGCTACTTAAACTTCCCTGGTCGACCACGTCCCTAAAAACGTGACCGACTAGCACTGTGTTACAGCATGTATTAATGTCGAATGATCTCCTGCCCTGTAACGTGCCGCCAGTGGGCGCACGGCCTTAAAGTAACCGTTATGATTGGATTTCAGAACAATAACTTGCTTTAGTAGTTGACTACTCAGATATTAAACGTAAACGCATAACTATGGTTAATCAAACTTTTTAGACAGTATCTATGAACAAGTAATGTTGTAATGAAACTGTAATCAATAGCGAGACTAATTTTGTTTATAACTGTCATAAAATTTTATAGTAACAAGAAAAGCTGACCACAAACCAAAGCATTGCCGTATTTTTAAAGTTTTATAAACGTATAACCTAGTTAACGGTTGAGCATATAGCTTTGTGTGGTTGGTAATTATTGAGGATTGATTATACATATAATTTGTAATGTTCCTTTATACAGTTTTATTTTGTAACTGTGATGACCCGGCACCAAAGTCTACTTTCAACGAAAACACGTTCCCAAGTACTGACCAAATCTGGGGAATGATAGGCACCATAGTGGCTACTGTCGCCTGTTGGATTGTGTATGCGAAGGTATTCAGTATTCCATCTTTATAATACTGTCTAATCTAAAGTGAGAATTAAATAGCACGTAGATTCGTAGCCTTGTTTTATCCAAATGACTTTATTATCTATATTTTACTTACTTTAATAGTTAGTTTCGTAATATCAATGCTGCTGATAAAATTGCTATCAGATTAACTTTTATTGCATAATGTTATTACCACCAGGTAAGAATGAACCGAAACAGATACAGAGAGTTACATTCAGGCCAGAAATCAAGAGTGCCTGCATCACGTCCAGAATATTAATCACATATGACATAACACACAAATGAAATATACCACTTAATATAGAAATATATCTTTATTCTTAAAAAATAATATGGCTTTATTGCATAAAATATAAACGTAGAAAAATATAATGTCAATTTTATTTACCCTACCACCTTTACAACAACAATATGAATAACAAAATATGGAAGATTAATCAATTAAACTAATACGTATTGTTTAACAAGAACATTGTGTCTCTAGAATATTTCTTACAGTCTTGCAGTAAATATTTATGTTCATCTTCAACCTGGCCCCTCTTGAGCAAATATACCAAAATATATTGGTAAGGAAATACAGGCACGTTATGGCGAGCGAAGAACCGTAGCTTTACTCTTTCAATTATCTTCATATCGACGAAGCAGTAGTCTGCTGTGCAGCAACTGCCTGGAGTCCTGTCAATACATTTTTATTTAGTTCAATATATGCTTATTTATATCTTGTGTATGATTTGGAATAACGCTGAGCTACGTTTTACGATCTTTCAAGGACTAGACAGGTGTAGGCAAGTATCTAAGACATTGTATGTAGAACTAGTGTCCATAAAATGTTAAGTCAATACAACCTAATACCTAGACAATAAAAAAGCATTGTGCTCACGACTCTAAAGTAGATATAGCCGGCATGTTCTAAAAAGATATGTCAAGCAAGATTGAATAATACCCTTGACAATACCAGTAGTGTCATTGGATGGTGTTACGGGTCCGTAACGGTAAAAACTAAAATATAGGATGAGGATTATCTGCTATTACGCGATCTTATTCCCTTTTAGAATCATGCGCTGGCAATACATAGAGTGACTGTCAACTATAATGTTATACATTTAATTATATTATAGTTAGCACATGTTGGCTATAGATATGAATAACAGAGAAATGACCTACCGTGGGTCATACGTAACCGGTTTCGCTTTGAGTGTTTTGAATATCATCTGATAATATTGTCTATACTTCTTCTTCATGATGAGTACTATTTGTTTACCTTCGAAAGGGTACTTAGCACTGAGTGCATCGAGTTCGAGATGCCAGTATACCGCCGCCTTAGATACCTCGACGCTTGTTGTGTCTATTTCCAGTATTTTTGGATGTTTTAACCACTCATAAAGATACTCCTGTCAAATTAAACATACATTTCAGTTATCACCAATATTAAATTTCGTAACGGTTACACTGGTATTTATGTTACACAGTCATGTAATATGATGCGTCGTGGCGCGATAGCGAAGTGATGTTAAATCTGAGCTCTTAGGTCGGACCATGGATGATCCGAACCGATTCTTTGTTAGCAAATTTCATAAGCGTATACATATAGATATAAAAACACCGACAATCGTGTAATTGTCGCACTATGTCGACTATAGATCATTTTTTTATGTGGCGTATGGCAATTTTCGCATTACTCTCTGCGGTAAATGTGGAGCAGAGAGGGTATGTCGGGCTCATCCGGGGAAAAATGGAAAGTCCCGGGTCCTACCGACTAAACCTACCACGGTGTGCTAACTATAGAAGGCTGCCACAAGCCAATTGGGTAAGCATTCGCAAGTCAAAGACAAAAATCTTAATTTTCATAAATACATATACTCTTCTTGGAAACGTCAATTGAGGCAAGACATAAACAAGCGGTACTACTAGCACTGTATGCAGTAAGTCGTTCATTGCATGTTATTAGTTATTACCGAACAATAAATTCGCTGTGCGTGGCAATAAACCTGCTTAAATGATCGACGCTAAAAGTGCTACGTGTCCTTGTTCTTATCTAGGAATGTTAGCAACTAGCATTATTACTCGCTGATCGCCGGCCTCTCAATGAAGGAATAGCTGTAACGCACAATATATTACTGCATTCCTGGACACAACATAGCTCCTCTATAAGGAACCCAGTAATCTTTCTGGAGACATTATAATACACGGTTTTATTTCACAAGCATCAATATAAATAACAAGAGAAGTTCTGGCTCACTCACTGACTAACTAATTCGCTTATCACAAAGCCTACACTCTTGGACCTAAAAAGATATTTTTTGGCAAAGATGTTTCCTATATAATAAATCTATACTAATATTATAAAGCTGAAGAGTTTGTTTATTTGAACGCGCTAATATCAGGAACTGCTGGTTCGAATTGAAAAATTATTTTAGTGTTGGATAGCCTATTTATCGAAGAAGGCTATAGGCTATATAACATCACGCTACCATCCACGGGGGCGGCGCAGTAACGATAAACGCGGAGAACCGCGGGCACATCTAGTTTTATTAATAATATCAGCCCTGTATTAAACTGTCCCACTGCTGGGCATGGGCTTTTTCTCAGTGTGAGAAGGGTTGGCGGTTAGGCCATATTCCACCACGCTGGCCGAGTGCGGGTTGGCAGACTCCACATATCTTTGCGTACATTATTGAGAACTCTTAAACATGCAGGTTTCCTCACGATGTTGCCCTTCACCATTAAAGCGAGCGATAATTAACTATTTATTACGCATATAACTTCGAAAAGTCAGACATCGCGCCTTGGGATCGAACTCGAGACCTCTTCGTCACAATCCAACGGTTTCCTACTAGGCTATCGCTGCTTTGCACTATTTTATACCTGCGATCTTCTTACCTGAAGAAATTTCTTGCACCTGAAACTGTCGTAAATAAAGTTGACATGCAGCAGCCACTTGCCGGTAGCGAGGGCGCACACCATCATGCCAGTGAACGTATCGTTCGGCAACACGGCTATAAAATGCGTTGCCAACATCTCCATTTTTGTGTTCTCTGCGACAACTCCGCCCATCTCGTTTATCATTGCCACAATTCTGTCGCGATTCTATAAATAGAAAAAGATCCTGAACAAAATGTAAGTTGTGTTATCTGGTCGTCCAAAACCACCTATTATAGTGATGCTTACGAGGGGATCGTTGTAACGCGCTTGACGTAAGAGCGCATCTTGTATTATTGAAAATATTATTATTTTTATAAATTATTTTGAATTGAAGCTATTTTTAAGTCGTGCTTTAACAATAATCTCTTTTTTATGCAACAAAGGTAATAAACAATCTTCTCTTTCCCTTCATTTTATAAACGCATGAAGGCTTCCACCTACATGAATCATTGTAATGTATAGAATCTGATTGTCTGTAGAATGTATTACAGAACTGAACATGCATACATGATTCCGGAGATACGCCGTTATCGGGATAGAAGATTTCTGAAGAACAATCAATTTGATATTAATTGAATAAAACATACATAGCTTTTATGGGAACTCAAGTAACGACTTCATGCGGAGGCAAACTTACATATCACCAATTTATTAAGGTGCTTGGGTGAATAGGATATAATAGAACAAACTATAACAACAATTAACAAACTAGGAAGTACTGAATGGCGTAATATATCAGTCACCACCACATAATTAATGATGAACTATGACCCACGCCCCGTCTGTCCGCGATAAATTCAAAACATTTTCATGCGGTTTTCACAAATAGACAGAGTGATTTATGGGGTGTATTAATTTGTAAAGGTTTTGAACTACCCGTGCGAAACCGGGGCGGGTCGCTAGTTATCTAATAATTCTACAGTTTCATAGAAATATGTAAGAGACCTCGCAAACTGCAGACTTTGGTCTGGTTTGGTCGAGTTTGGCTGAGGCGCGCACACTGGCCCGACTAAACAGTCGGGTCTGTGATGAGTGCGCATACTAGACAACAATCGGCCGACAGCTCTCGGACGACTAGTTTGAAATCGGCTTTTCACGATAGTGATCGCATAATGAAAGTTACAAAAAGTGTTATTATTGCTTTTATACAACGGAGGAGGAGGATAAAGAAGAGAAATCGAGAGTATTGGGTGCATCCTATCTACAGGGACAGATTATTGCAAGGAAAATTTTACACGATGCATTCCAAATTACTAGATTATTTGAAACAAAACAGCGCCATCATGAAAAATAGATATGACCATCCGGTGCCAAAGCTCGGAGGAAACTGAACTATAGGACGAGTCTGGCCGACTAAACAATCGGTAGCATGCGCACGTGGAAGAGCGCCGTACTGATTTAGCAGTCGTCCGATAGTTTGCCGACGGTTCAGTTTGAAGGCAATCGAGTTGCCCATCAAACTATTTTATCGGCCGATACCGAATCGTTACAATGTGCACACTCCCATACATCTTCATACTGATTAAGAAACCAACCGTTTGGTTGGATCGGCCGACCAATAGTATGCAGTTTGCTGGGAATCTAAGATTCTGTTCCCATGTTTATAATAGATATGTGACTATGTGTGTATGTATCTATAGAAACCTATGCTTTTATTTTTAAATATATACTTACATGGATACTCTCTGATAACATAAACACCTTCTTGTCACAAGCACATATTAAATTCTGCTTCAATTTCCATGATTCCTCCGAGGTGCCACTTGGAGAATGATAGTCACTGTCTGAGGATATTAATAAAATACTGTTGGTGTATGCATGCAAAGAAATTGGATTACCAAATCTCTAGACTTAAAGGTAATACATAACATACATTTTATTCTGTCATTGGCATATATTATTCTATTTTTTAATATATTATTATTTTCTATAAATTATTGTATTGTATAAACTAAATACGAGAAATTTTATGTTTTGTTATGGATAAGGAAATATTCCAGCTGTAAATATTAGTAGCATATATACCTGAAGTCATATGGGGTAAAGCAGCTGTGATCTGAGTTGACACCTGCATCTTGCCCTTGATTGGACTATAAGCGGTAGCCTTCTTTTTAAGCTTATAGTTTTGTATATATTTTTGGAATGGCAAGTAGTTAGCAGTCTTCTCTTTTCCACTCTCAATTAGCCTCCGGAAACTAACCTTCTTGGGTGTACTTTGTCGACTAAATGTTCTGTGAACACAGTTACACCTAGGTGAAATGCATAGATTATATTTTACTCATGAAGATTCATCTAATTAAAATATGTTCCCAGCATGATCTTTAAATGTAGCAATAGTTTTTCGTTATGTATAATTACAATTTATATACAGAAACATATGCAAGAAATCCTATCTATGATCTATAAATATATATTACATCGCTCAATATAGCTCAAATTAAACATAATATATATGTACTAATTATTTGATTCTACAGTGAAATAAATAAAAGCAGACATTTTCTAAAAAAAATAATGACTATAGAATTGGCCTGAGAACAAATCAGGTTGTTTACAGTTTATGGAGCAATAAAGCATAGTTTTACCCATTAGTTGAAGCAAGAAGTATGTTAAATGTGTCTTCAGAATATACTTGCAGAGTTCCCAGGCATGCCAATATTTAAATTGCAACTCACTCATTCCCCAACTTAGAAAAGAAATTTTTTAAGGGACTCGCGTTTGGTGTTTGTCTCTCTTCAATCTTTTTATTACAATCAATTTCTTGGTAAATATCCTCAACGGACCAACCTATTTGTCTCCGCACAGCCTTTGCTCTTCTAGTTTTCTCTAAAGATGGCACAAAATCAACACAATCTTCTCCGGAATCACTAAAACCCATTGTATAATGTACAACCCTCTCCTTCGAGGTGACTTTAAAATGTTGGACTTTAACATGCTCCAAATAAGCTAATTTCTCATTGAACATGTCATGGCATGCTGGACAGACATAATGATGTAGCTTTACATTAGTTGTGCACCTGTTTAAGTGGATGACATATTGATCATACTGGTCATACTTTTCATCACAGAGCAGACAGGTGATATCAACATGTTCTGGAATGTCAGGCAAGGGTTGAGTAGCTCTTAGAGGCGGTGACTGTGTAGTTCTTAATGGTTGCACTATTGGCACACTGTCAGATGCTACAAGAGTTTCATTACTACTTGATCTTTGCAGTTGGTTTTGCTCAATTGTGCATGTTGTTCTACATGTGTGGGTGCCTAACTTGCTGTAGGACTCATTGCAGCCACCACACTTAATGGAATCAACATCACTGTCAGTCTCATCACTAATTGATTGAAAGCTGTTCTCCTCCATGTTATCTTTTAAGAAATTCTGGTCATTATCTCCTTCAGCAGTAACATATTCCTCAAAAGTACTATCACAAGCATCATGCATATGAAACTCTTTGTTGAAGAAGTCATTATAGTCACTTACAGAGGACTCATTAAGACTGGTATCTGGTGACAATAATGCCGAAGTTATTTTCAGTCATAAATGAAAAGAAATATAAAATTCTATTCAGAGCTAACATGCAGAACTATAATTGAACATACCTGGGCATTTTCTTATCAATGTATCAATTCTTTCACACTGTTGTTTGAACAAATACGCTGTGCTAAGATTTTCAATGCAAGACGTGCACACGCGATCAGATAAGCCATCACCTTCATATATCTAAAACAAGGTTGAAATATATAAAAGTCTCTCAAATTATAGACGTAGTCATATGACTATGTGGTACGTATATGCAATAAATGTTACATTTATATTAACTCCAAACTACTTACTTGAACACTAGTAAAAGACATAACCATATCAGATAACTTTATGGACTCATCTTGCTCGAATATAGAACAAAACTCGCCCAGTTTCAAGCATAATCTACACTTTTGAAATCGGGAACTCATTTTCTATTAATATTCTTATATCACTAACTATCTACTAGTATCTATCACTATCGTGAAGGGCATTGCCCAATATTTACATTTAATTTACACTTAGAAACGGTACTTTGTGGACAAAATCTGCCTTAGCTCTTGAAAACACTTGTCACTTAGCAAAAACCGTTTTTTTAAACTTTTGATCTTTAGTGGCACATAGACTATGTACAACTGGTTTGGCAATTTTGGCATAATGATTTAGAGCTGCCCATAATATAATTTTATTAGTTATGATTAGTTTTTTTTTTGCAATCATAATATAAATGTATGCAATTGATACTACCACCTTGTACTTTAATTACATGTTATGAAGTAAGACTAGTGAAACATAATATAGACAGTGGTATATATATTTTTATTTAAGGCAAAGACTGAGTCAACAAACTACTAACCCCTTGTTATCACTTTATGAATATTTTAGTATTTTTTATGAATACCTATTAGATAATCTGTGGTCAAAGAGAAAAATAATATATGAGCTAATCTGTGCCCTGTGGTGTGATGGGTCGTGGTGTTGACTGGTGTTGACGTTGAAAACCGATATAATATATTATTCTATGTTGAAAAGTTTGTTATCAACATAAGTAAAAATTTTAAAATGTCTATAAACTAATTATTTTTTTTTTTTTTGTAATGTGAATTTGTATTGATGAAAAGTGTATATATCTGAGTGATAACAAATAACCAGAATGTATTCGGAACTTCATGTTGAACCAAATATTTACATGGGATCATTCCCTCGTTTCGATCGACCTAAAATCATAGGTTACATAGGGCTGGAAAATGTAAAATACGCTCGACATGTTTATAACGGCAGGGTGCATTACGATTTGAACTTGCATTTAGACAAAGCAATACATCGGCCGGCAGACTTGGACGTTAAGATTACAGAATTGCTAAAATTCTTAGTAGAACATGAAAAAAGTTTAAACTATAAATTAGAAACCAGCTTAAGCCGTGCCAAGTTCTTCTGCTATCGAGGGTTAATGACTTGCGTAGCTTGCACGCCATACGAAAATAGAGAAGCATGGAAAATTGTGGCGCTGTTGTATAAAGGTAATATTTACCTGTGCGCTAGGGATACTGAAGAGAAAATCAAAAGAAAATTGAATATGACTGATAGAGAGAAACAATTTACTTCATGGGGCTATAAGTTTGAACAATATCTTTTGTCAGGTATGAATCGATATATACAGGTTGTAACAAAAAAGTGTGGTCATATTTTAGGGTCGCTATATAAATAACCTATGTGCCCTAACCCCATATCAATATTTCGAATTTTAAATGTTATGACAATTTCAATCATTTTATTTGTGTTATGCAACATTTGTGGGGTCACCAATCTATGTTAGAACGACCAGCTGTATTGTAAACAATTTGAGGTAATAGTATCTACATGTGGGGCACAGTTATAATGGTCAATGGCTATCAAGTAAACAAAAACTGGTCTTTTGTAATTCTTAGAAACAATACATGTGTATGGCTCTTAGTGTTGTTTACATATCGATATAAGTCGATAAAAAAGGAAATTAAATATCTTTGTGTAGATAAGGTATACAAATTTAATTCTTGCAGTACAGGGGCTATATTATGTGACCCTTAGATATGACCACACCTTTCTGTTACAACCTGTATATATTAAAATATATGTTTGCATTTTATATTTCTTGAATTACTAGGCAATAAATTATTAATAAACCATGATACAATTTTATAAAGTAAATAGTTTATTTTCAATTATTTTACTAATTTTGTTTACTTTTATTTTAGATGAACCAGATTCTGAGCCAAATCCTGATGTACCAGTAGATGAGAATGAGGAGTTTTCCCTGATGTACACAACTCATTTGAATAATCACACAATAGTGTATGGAGCGGAAATGGATGGCATTAGATGTGACAAAAGTCCAGTATCCAAACCACCAAAAGATCAGGATTCCAATGCTTATATTAATTATTTTTCTAGTAAAGAGTTTATTGAATTGAAGACAAATAGGCACATAGAGCATCCAAAACAGGAGACTAGTTTCAGGTCTGTTTAATTTATAGAGATATTATTATTATTTGATTAAATATAGATAAATAGATATTATACAGTTACCAGGGCCAGATTACTAGCAGGTTTTAAGATGAAGTGAGATACAATTATTATTATTATGTTTATTTGTTTGATTATGATTATTTTTCTTTTTCAAATATGGTGTGAAAGCTAGTAAGGTGTTAAAGCACTCTCTGAGACCCAGTGCCTCACCCTTTGCCTTATGGTAGTAGGGCTGGCACTTAAAATCTTACATGTGTGTATGACTGTTAGTGCCTTAGCCAAACCTGTAAAATTAAATATTTGTTGCTAATTAATTTACTAACTATGTCTTTCAGGCGTTTTAAGGCAAAGAAGTGGTGGTGTCAATCATTTCTTGTTGGAATAGATACAATTCTTTGTGGTTATAGAAATGATGATGGAATAGTGGAAGAATTGAGAATATGTGATGTTAAAGATCTACCCAAAAAATCACAGGTAATTCGAATAACACATATTTTCTACCTACCTTTTTTTTTTCTTTTTTATCTTGGAGAAATGCTTTGACTTTGCTTTGAGGTTAGGTCGGACTCACCCGGGCAAAGATGGAAAGTCCAGGGTACTACCGACTAAACCTACTACGTGTGCCAAATTGCTGCCTTGAATGGTGGGTGAGTTGCTGGAACTGAAACTACATCAGCGACCCACCCAGCTGTGCCCGATGCAGGCGAAAATGCCTGCGGATGACGACTCCTGGGTCACGCCCCGACACGACAGAGGGCATTGCTCTCCCCCCCAGATCCCCAATCTCCCGCCCGCGGCCTTTACTATGGCGGCATCAGACGCGCATAGGCGCGCCTGCGCCGCCCGGTCTGCCGGCGGCGGCTCGGATCCGCAAGAATACTTTCGTCACAGATCCGCTCCGCCGCCTCCTTTCGCGAGATAACGTCCTCGCAGAAGGATGCGACCGCTATCCAGTTCCTCTCGCTGTCGACCATGGCTTCGATCACGGCCGGCAGCGAGAGGTCGACACACTCACAACGTCGACGAGTTCACGGCGCTGCACCGCCCAAGCAGGACATGCCACTAGCGTGTGCTGCGCCGTGTCCTCATTACACTCGCAGTGATGGCAGATGGGACTCGGTTCCCTTCTAGCGACCGTGTGCAGGTACTTGTCAAAGCAACCGTGCCCTGACAATACCCGTACTAGTCGGAAGGAAAGAGTCCCATTCTGCCACCCTGCCCACCGTTCCAACACCGGCTGGAGGGCAGCAACGGTTCTGAATCCGGCTAAGGACACCTCCAGCCGCGCCTTCCATTTTAAAAAGAGGCCCTGGTGGGCTCGGTTTCGTGTAGCCGTTATAATCTCCGGTAGGGGCCGAACACCCGTCTCTTACCTTAGCGACGATATGACTTTAAATGCTTCGGTGAGCACTTCCGCTTCCAAATCCCCCGGGGGAGTTCCGGCCAATGCGCAGGCTGCGTCCGCCCACACCGTGCGGTATCCGCGTATGGTCCTGACCGCCATGACTCTGCGGTCTCCACAGGGTAGGCAAGACGTACCCTGGCGCCCTCGAAGATGATTTCGGGGACGCTTAGGTCACGCCTGGCGGCCGACAAGACGCTCTTATAGGTTCTGCCGTGTCAGGCAGCACTGTAATGGCTACAGCAGCTGCCTTCGGGATGCGAAGCTTGTTCCGCCTCCGTTCCCTCCTCTTTTTTGAATCGCTTTTTGCAGCGGGAACGGCACGGCCTTACTGTTAGAAGCCACAGCAGCAGCTGCCCTAGCGGTGGTATTAGGGGCGGCGTTTCTGTCATTGCGCCGAGGCTTTCCCCTTTTTTCACAGTGTGCTACTCTTGGAGCGGCAAACGTTGAGGGACCGAGTGTTTGAGCCGCCGCAAGTTGGCGTTGCTGCGGCGCCTTCTGCGTGGGCGGAGGCATACTGGTCGTCGGAAGTGGCGGGAACTCTTAGGCTCTAGCCTGAGTTTTTGCTGGTGTCGGCGCTAGGGCAGCCTTAGCACTCGCGGAGGTAGTGGACACGGTGACAGTCGCGGGTGGCGTGAGCCCCAACCGTGACCGGTAGCTGGGCGCCGGAAGGAGGCGATCGTTGAGACCCTCGAAACGGGCATCTATGCATCTAAACATAGACGCCTGGAAGTCCAGCTGCTCGTTCGAGGGAACCTGCGTTTGTCTGGGTGCCGGTTTTGGCGCCTGCCCCTCCGGGATTCAGCTCTGAGCTGCGCCATCTATTTACGCAGCGCTGCTACCTCAGCCTGAAGCCGCTCCAGCAGGCTGGCGAGGAACTCGACCGACTGCACAAAAGCAGCCGCTGCCTCCTTTAAGGTGACGCTTGAAGGTGCCCTTAAGGTTGCGCGATTTTACCGCCACTTTGGCGATGATTTCGATACCATCACGGGCACGCTGGATTGCTATTGCTATTGAAGCTCTACCGCCACTCGTTTTTCGGCAGCTAGCTCAGCTGCTCTCGCCGGTCCGATGAACGGGACCGAAGTCCTAGGTCGGCTTCGGCCCCTTCGGGCAGTGCCGACTTTGACAGTGGGTACAGCGCGGACTCAACCCGACGCAGCGGCCGCTTGCGCTTCCCTGCTCCAGGAACTATCTTAACTGGCTCAGAGCCCAAGACAGCTCTCATCGCAGAGTCAGTATCTGACTCTGCGGAATACTCCGTGCCCGATATGTCGCGCGGCACAACGCTGGTATGCTGGTTGCTCCTCCCTGAATACGAGGGGCAGACGGAGCTGGAAAGTTCCGTGAGGGATTCTCCAGGCGCCGAGCGCCCGGTACCCTCCTAGGCTAGTTTCACATTTTTAACCGACGTCATATAAAGTTTTGGGTGGCCCTAATGGCTGAGTTCTCCCAAAAATACAGCCCCTCGCCGGGCCACCACAAACTTGGGCTTTGGGTAATTTTAATAGAGGTTTTCTTCCTCGCAACCCAAAGACCCCCGGTCTTGTCAATTGAGGATTACGGGTTGGGCCGGATGGGAGTCCATACTGGACCGATCCACCTGCCCCAAGACCGCCCGTCCGGGCAGGATGCCGTAGCAACCGCCCGGCCTAACGACCCTTACGGACCAGTGCCACGTTAGCCACGCCAGTAATTTCTCATTGTGTATACGCCCCCACGTGATCAGATGGTCAATACGGATGTGTGGTTGGTTTTAAGAGGACCATTTTTTATTTTACTTACCTAAATCAACGTCTGATTTACTATTAATACTATAAATTTTCTTTATATATTATACTTGTCTGTGTCAAGGTGATTATAGCATCGCAGTACCTATATATACCCTATCTTCATTATGTTTGTCTCTCTATAAAACTAGAACCTATAATTTTTGTGTAATTTGGGTTTTCCTTTTTCCAGAGGTTTTGGAATCCAAATGTCTGCTTCAACTTCCTTGATACTTTTTTAATATTTGTGAAAAGATGCCTGACAAAAAAAGTAAGACACCAATATGGAGAGCAGGCATTGAACAATTTCTCATCATTGCCTTTGGTAAGCTTGTTATTTGAGTGGCAACCTGGCATGCCAGTTCAAGTATCAGACAATTATTCACATGAAGATGATCCTATACTTTTGCCCTGGTTTTTAGAAAACTATGGTAAAATTATAGAATAATTACATAGGTACCTATTTAGATGTATATATTAAAAGTAAGTTAAATGATCACAATTGAATGTATTTAATATGTTCTGCCTTTTCGCTCCAGTTTTTATAAAACTGGTGATGTGCATTTGTCATTGAGATGTAATAAAATATATTTATGTATTGTTGGAATAAATATTGTCATCTTAATTTATTTATCTTTATGAACCTGTGTCACCTAACACACATCTACATTAGTTTCATTTCTGTAATTTGGCAGTTATCATAAAAAGCCTTGCATGACTGCAGCAATAGTAGTTGTAGGCTTAGAGTATATAATTATAAATGTTGATGCTAAATCCAGGCTTACTGACTAAAACTCAACAATTTTATATCCTTTTATATACAATGTATTCCATCGATATGTGACCGGCCGACAAAATATAAAAAATATACGTAAAATTATCGAGAAAAACGCTAAAAGGGTCTAAGTTGTATACTTTTTATAAAATCGAATCCTAATTTTTATTTTTTTGAAATTCTCTCCTTTGTCCAATTTAGACGATATCTACGACAAACATCGACTGATCTTGTCGTTTTTGATTTTATTTAATAGCTACATACTCTAACTAACAGAACTGGACCAATTTAGAAGTAATTTGCATCCAACGACTAAAATAAAGTAAGTATAACCCAGAACTTTCGCATAAAAAAAGCATCTTTTTTTTATTTAACCCGACAAATCTCTAAAAACTTACTCTGACTTAGGTTATTTTACTTTGTTTTATTACTTTACATGACATTTCTTAAATAATCTTCAAACATTGTGTTTTTGTATATCTAACAATTTAAATGTCAAAAGGCTTACAAAAGAGCTCTTTTTCAATAGCAAAAAATAGCATAAAGAATAGCGTCCCCTTTTCGCAGGTAAAAACCTGTTGAACGCAAATCTCGATGGGTTACGCATACAATACGGCCGACGTATCTTGGCGAGTCTGAACATAGGCTCTGCGAACTTTAGCGCATGTACACTTGTGTAGAAAACTGTTAATGCCAATTTCTTTTTTATAAACCAATGTACGAATAAAATTTGCGTAATACAGTGACCAAGTACAAATAATAATAAATATCGAATCACTTTGATACAGAAAGCTACAAAAATAACTTATAAATTAAAATTCAATTTGATCCTCGAACCTTTTGACCTCTCTTTGGTGGCATATTTGGCAAATAATATTAGTGGCAACTGACACTTGCAAATAACAAAAATAAAACAAACTTAACAATCTATGAACTTAACACTGAACAAAAAACTTAATAATAATAACAATAACAACGAAAACTTTTGTAACCGACTTTTCAAGACAGAGATAGCGACACGAACACTACACCAATGCTAACGTGTGACTGAGACATATTACAGTGCACCGAGCATTGCCGAATAAGCACGAAGGCTTTACGAAGTTGCCTAAAAGGGATGTCCAATACGCGTGCCTGAGGGTGTTGTATAATCGAGTTTTATTCAAATCGATTGAAATTAAGTCATAAAAATATATTTATTTTTAATTTTATAAGGAGGTTTTAAATTTTCTCAAACAGTCGTTACTCAAGTAGTTGGTAATAGATAACTGATATTTAAGTAAATCATGTCTTTCAACCGAGAAAATTACATATTATTAGTTTTTTTTTATTTACGTCGCAATCTCGTTTATTAACAACAAAATTCACTATATTTCTAAATCTATTTCGTTTAATATCCTATATAAACAAAAATCAATAAATTCTAAACAAAACTAATCGATTGCGATATTTAATTCAATAAAGGGTCGAGTGTGTTTACGTAAGGTCCATCTCTCTTTTAGCTTAGACCACCGCCTCCCGCACGTCGCCTCATACCACCATTTGGTTCCCAAAAAGAGCTATTGCGCAGCCTTCTGCACGAACTTCAGACTCGCCAAGATACGGACGCCGTATTGTATTTTTTAGTAAAATATCTTTAGTTGACCGATCTCTGTGCTCGTGAAACTACGCATTTATTGTTTGTGCTGTTACAAATAATTATTTGTACTGTGAATTATTATGCCGAGACTAAGTGACTTACCACCTTCCCACATTGCCGATATGCATTATGTGTATGGTTTTTGTGATGGAAATGCTAGTGAAATGCTATACCCTTTTAGCGTTTTTCTCGATAATTTTACGTATATTTTATATTTTTTCGGCCGGTCACTTATCGGTGGAATACATTGTATATATTAATCTTGTGTATGTTGCTGAACTCTCATCCTTAATGGCTGGACTCATGTTGATAAAATTTTTGTGGTATTGGATTTCGTGTCTGTATAAGATTTACAATTGCAGCCGGTGGCGCTGCGATCGCGTTCTAAGTTCTGGCAGGACAACGTCTGTCTACCTAATAAATAGTAATACTTAGGGCTTGTCCCACCACCTCCAAATAGTATTTATCTATAAGATAAAAGTCTCGCCATCGCTCTTTAACCGATTCATGGCCCATGACGCACCTAGCGCGTCATGAAAAAACCTTCAGGGAGGCCAATGACGCGACAAGCGCGTCATTAGAAAATTGTAGTAAATATATTTTTTATTCAATTTAAACCAAAAAATCCTTTTATTTAACGTAAAAATAACACATTAGAGACAATAATATCAGTGGCCACTAGATTATTTTGAAAAGTTAAATTGTCAGGGGTCGTCAACCACATGGTTTCATTGTAATGTAATAAATCTTTAAAAACTTAAATATTTCTTTCATTTACCCCTGATTATAACCTTTTCTTACATTCATACCCATAATGTATTAATTAAATTATTTTTTAAGTATTTCTATAATATTTTGCATAATAACATATTATGTTTGAGTAATGTTAAATCGAAGTAATTCATTGGACACAGATTGCCCAAAATATTTGCAGCCGTGCATATCCACCACTGTTATAGCCTTTACATCTTCCGTCTGCTTTTCTGTGCACGTTGCACTATCCTTCGTTGTATTCTTCCTAGTATCCCTTACATAATTTGTTCCACTATCAAGTTCCCAGGACTGAGAGTTCTCCTCAAATAACTGGTCGTCCTCGCACTGTGTCTCTTGTTCCGTTTCCGGAATATATTTTCGTTTTCTAATTTCTGGGAAAAAAACATACCGGGAGGCCCATTTCGAACGGTCAATATGGAAAAGTTTAAAACTGTAAGACATACGAAGATCTGTTCTTAGAAACCATGACATTGATTTTCTAATCAATTAAACTGCATTCAAAGAATTTTGAAATGTCGCTTACTAGAGCCGGGAATCAAACCTACCACTCTAAGCCGGAAATGTATAAAAATAATCACCTTGTATTTTTATGTCACCAATTTGATATAAAATACGAAGATTCTTTGATTTTTCCCAAATGTTTACAACTCATGGTGAAAATCTGTAACTTACCTTCCATTTCCTATTAGACACGTAGATAGTCACTTAAAACACACTAAACTAATTAATAAAACAAAACACACGGTAACAGGTCTCACCTTGTATTGTAATACTTGAAACTACTTAAAATAGTATCAAAAACATTACATCAAATAAACAACGCGATAAAATCCGTATATAGTAGTTTAATTTCAATACTCTAGGTACATTACAGCTTATTTATTCATATCGGAGAAATTTATGTAAATTAGGGTTGGTAACCTTTGATTAAAGCAGGAATGCCACAGGGTCCTATTTTGAGGCATAATATACTACTTTTGCTACTGCTACTTTTAAAATCTGATTTTTTATGTTTTATTTTTGAACATTTCTGATAAGTTATTTTATATAACAGACGAGTTCTTGCAATAGTTACTGTATTCATTAAATATGATATAGGTATATAAATGAATATATCAACAAATTCAAGGATAGAATTTCATTAAAGGCTTGATTGCGTATATAATAAAACACTAACAAATACTATTATACCATTTATTATCACTGCATAGCAAATGGTGTAAATCAACATCCATAAAAGACTAATCAACAACATGGATATCTTCACTTAAACTAGATATGCTTATTAAAACTAATTTAATGTATATCATACATTTATAAAAATATTTAGAAAATAAAAACAATTAACAGAACAACGTAGTCGTAATAAAAATAAAATGGTGTCATGTAATTATACGTGTCTACCAATGTTAATGCTGTATTTACATAACGATTTGTTTTTTTTATTTTAGCAACAGAATCTCATAGTGTGATTGATACTTTAGTGAAAGTGTATTAAAGCCTCGTATCCAAAGAAAATATATAAGTAACAACATCCAGTTGTTTAACAGTTTGCGATGACTCGCGAAGTTTTGCCATGATGCGCAACATAAAAAATATATAAATCAAAAAATTGCGTTGTAGTTTACTAGTAAGCTACAATACGCGTTTGCGCAACGAGCAAAGCTTTCACATGTATACAAAGCTTTAACATTTAAAAAGATTAGTTCTAAAATCATAAAATCGGAGTAGATGGTAAAATTATATTAAATCAATGCATTGATTTTCAAATTAAAAATAGATTATATATGAAAATTATATATTGCATTAAAACAAATATAATTGAAAATATTGAATCATGACGTAATATAAATTGTATATTGGGTTCTTCAGTAATAAAATGACGATTATACAATTGATTAATGTCCTCAAAATCATTCTTCGTGACGTTAGAATACAAGTGTAAACATCAAATACAAATAATAACTATGTACAGCCACACATTTAAACACTCATTACATTATATATAAATAGTTAAATCGGTGGAAAAATGTGGAGTAGACCTTGGCCCATACCCAGCAATGGGACGCGACAAGTTATAGAAAAATATGTAGGTATGTAGTGTTAATAAAATAACCATGATGTGATAGTATTTGTGAGATAAAATTATAGCTCGTTAAAATTTCGCAACGACTTCTTCAGTGACTAAGCTGTTGTACATATTTCAAAGTTATTAGTTGTCTATAAGATGCTCAAGAGTACATACCAATGTAACATTTTCGATGCCACATAATTTGCTACAAAAGCGAGCATTAGAATAGCCAGTCTGGTGAGATTCCGTGGATTTTGCTTGATGTTACATAACAAAAATGTTACAGGTCAGTATATACCTTTCCATTTACTATATATCCTTGAGTATAGTATCAATAGAATGTAACAATTAATGTGCGAAAAGGCATTGGATTAAAATAGTGCTGCTCAGTCGTATTAGTAATTTGGAATAATTAATACATAATATTAAAGCTAATGGACATGAATGTTGATGCTGTGACAAGGAGAGCCGACCCCAGATGATGGGATAAGGCGAAGGAAAGAAGAAGAATACATAATATTAAAGACGTATTCATTTGTCAATGTGTCAATATGTAGAACGACTGAGTAGCAATATATAAAAAGTTGAACTGTATACTAACTACATACAGGAACATGACAAATCTGACCTTATTTAAAACAATATTTTATAGGAAGTTAATATTATATCAATATTTATGATAATATTATAGAATAACATTAATTGAAATAACTTTCAAACTGCCTCAAAAATAAAAAATATGTTTGAATACACAAATGTGCAATCTGACGAAATCAAATTATATAACATAACGACTTTACCAACTGGTCTATGGAGTAAATATAAAGTTAGTTAAACATTTAGATATAGCAGATGCGAATTATTCACAACACACAAAGGAGCTTTCTCGCTCACCAATAACAAAGGGTCCGGCCGTTAGGGTCCTATCCCGGTACACCCCCGGCCGGGATGCACCCATAGCGAAAAATCGTTATTCCGCTACACCCCCGGCCGAGACGGTCCCATTGTAAAACAACCGGAGAAGACACTTGAGCAAATAGTGGTGGAAACAAGTGTTTTTAAATTTAAATATTCAGTGCTGTGTGTATACTGCCATGTATTACCTTTGGAATTAGTAAGACTAATTTGTAAGTACTTATACTCAAAAGCAATCCATTCACTGTTTCCGCACGGAAAGGGTGCTCGCCCATTCTGTGGATTTCAAATTCAAAAACACTTGTATTTAATAGTATCTGCTAAGTGTCTTCTCCGGTTGTTTTATACAATGGGAACGTCTCGGCCGGGGGCGTAGCGGAATAACAAAGCTTTCACTGTGGGTGCGTCGCAGCCGGGGGCGTACCGGAATGGGACCCTAACGGCTGGACCTATAACACGTACGTGATAGTTATTTGAATACACCTTGTCATTTTGAAGTGCACATTTATAATCTGACATCAATAGTTACTAAAATAAAATGTTGATGATAATGAAACATGACGCAATTGATTGACGACAATTGAACAGAAACAATGAGGAATGGTATCAACATTGATAGTATTTACAAAGTTCGCGTCAACGTCCTAAACTTACGAGAGACGAATCTTAACAAAATGTACAACTTAATAGTAATTAGGTACTAGTTGATTTTGGTAAGTTGTACCAAATTGGAATAACACTGATCTGATCACTGAGGTTATTCGTTGTGTACACCTTGCCCTCGAGAGTGACAAGTCATTTCTATGTGTTGAAAATATGCTACAAACTTTAAACAGTCTTCGGTTTCACTTACATATACCTAGGTATATCCCTGTCGAATCAGTGTTTTGTACTAGCGTTATAACAAACCAACTACTAAGCTTTTAAAACGACGTTTTATCATTATATTCGTTACTGAGGCACAGGTAGAGGAAATTAAATTCAAATACGTTACTGTTGTCGCTCTCATACGTAAGTGGTCAAATTAAACCTATAATACAAAGTTAACAAAAATACATAACAATTTCGTTAGGCCATTATATTATAATTGGTTATTTTAAACCTCGAATTAAAATATTGAAGCCGGTCTAGTGATGTCCTGTTTTATAATATAATATACACACTAAATATATGAGTTCAGATTGAGTTAATATGCAATAAGTACTTAAGTCATTATGTACAACCACTTCGAAGTTATATAGAAAAAGATAAAACAAACCAAGCTAGAGCAGTGAAAGTGTGAAACTAGAGGCAATAGGCGGAAAATTAAATAAAATCCTAGTTAGAACAGTGTGTGGTTTCATAACTAATTATCATAGATCAGTACATAGTATTATCACTAATTGTGTAATATAATATTCACCCCGGGATTTGTTCCGATACTCTTTTTCATCGCGACCGAGACCGGCTTCTACGGTACAGCAACAACAAAACAGTGAAATAGTAATTTAGTGACGCCTTATAAGCTCACTGCGGCCATATTGGCGGATCCAACTCTTTACTCCGCATTTTATGCGATCAATGTAAATTTAGTATATCAGTAAAATTCCTATGTGATAATAAAATATATTAAATCTTTGTGCTAACTTACAATAAATTCATTTTTCATAAACTATATACTATTTTATAATTTTTCTTATGAAAAACCAATTCTAATTTACTAAGCGTGCTTGGCACGCTGTATTGGTCTGGTTAAACACTATAACTACATAGGTTAGCTACATTCATATCATGTTGTTGAGGGGACTGGTTAGCTACTATATCACTATTGACTGTATCTCACTAGTATATATAAAATAGGTATCAAAATTTCGATGTTCCTTTGTGAATAATAATGAGCACAGATATTGTCACGAGGCACATACCACCTTGTTCTTATAAATGTGTAGTAGAAGCAGAGCACATACATACATATTACAATTATTATCTTATTTTACAAAATAACTGTGATAAGTTTTACACAAATTAATATGATATTTTACATTTAGAATATTAATGTAAAACTATACCAACCGATAGTAGACAAAGTGACTCAACTGCTATCCTTTTAGACATAATTATATATTTAAAATCAACCCACATCCCTAATTTCGAAATATGTTTGATTTGATTGGGCGTAGCAAACACATCACTTTGCCTTTCACCTGTCGATATTATAATATACAGACTGAATGCAGAATAGATTATTATTATTCTGTATGTAAAGGGTTACATATGACAACTATTATATTTTATAGTAACAGATAAATATTTAATTAAAACTGATAAAATAATTTCTGTAAAAAAATACAATGTGATGTCTTCTCAATTTAAAATAAGTGGAGGAGTTCAAAATCTTTAAATCTACATAAAACAATATTTACTCATTCAACGGGTGGTATATGCCCAATATTGTGTTGGTGTCTACACTTGGTAAATACTACACTTATTATTCCAACATCTCTAAAACTAGCTGGTGCACGAAAACAGTATTTATGTATTTACTGACAGTACGTAACACTGTATACGTTTTTTTAACAACATACATCAAAAAGGTGTGGTTGTCCCTTCAAGATAATATTTTCTGCGCCGGAGGGATCATATTACAAAGTGTCAAGGTAAGTTATACTTGCGATACTGGAAACTGAACGTGCGAGTCTTTGATTCGAAATTTTAATGTATTATAAGACATATTTTAATCTTCGGTTTAAGTAATTTCGAATACACAATAGTCAATACGATACCTATACCACGACCACACTTTCATGGTACATGTTGTGTAACCAAACAATGTCACGCCAGACTGAATGTATCAGATCCTTGCTCTATATATTGGTATATATTTTATATCGGATCTTTATCTTATGTAGAAATATATTTTATTATTATATGGTCCTTTGCATTACACGCATGCTGCGCCTGCGCATGTCGACAGCTGAGCCGCATTTAGTTATACGCAATATTTGCGTATTATTAAATTCATTAAGATTAGATACTAAGTATGAAATCAAAGAATATATTGACTTTAACCTTGAAATTATAAAATGTACCAATTTTCTAGGGCAAATATAACAACAACAACAACAAAATATAAAAATTAACTTAAACCTCCATATAGCAAATTTGCTTTTATATTTACATATTAATTATTATCCAATCTTTTAACAAACATGTTCGGCTGTCATTTTATGATCTCGCAAATAGAAAACCTAATCGCGAGGCTTCAAAATAAAATTTAATTTAGAGTTTAGTCTTTGCTTACTCTAATAATTGATGTCACATAGATTTTACGATTATCACAATATTACAAGTGCATTGTTTATTGACTCATTTTTGGGAGTGTGCGATCCAAATTTAAACTAGGTATGCACAACTTAGCACTTGCCTTCACTGAAGGCATACAAATATATTGTACTATGTAGATATCCAATTGATCGATATCTGTACAAACGAAACCAAACTAATATTATATTACATATGTACAATGTGAACGGTTCTGCTGACTAGAGATCGACATATGGAGCGGCGTCCATCTTGTCGAGGTCGGCCAGCAGCGCGGGCGTGAGCGGGTCGAGCATGTCCTCGCGCAGCATGTCGTGCAGCGGTGACGTCAGCGCCTGCTCGCTGTCCACTACCGCCTCGTGCATCTGACTCGAGCCGCACACTGAGTTACCGTTTATTAAAAAATCTCTGTTACTGTAACTAAATACGCTTCTATCCTCCGCGAATTGAGGCGTCGATGGCACGGATTTCGACGATATGCCGTTTGATACGTTGGAGTAATTCTCAGCTGCGAATAGTTCCCTAGCGCGGCGCGAATCTATTTCCAAATTAGGAGCGGTGCGTTTGTACGGCAACGGGGTACTGGGGACCGAGCGGGAAGTGTAATATTTACTCTTGTCGGCGGTAACCAACTCTGACAAATCGAATTCAATACTATTGGCACGCTTAAGGAAATCATCTACGTTCTCAGCGGCCGCGTTGTTGGTGAACGTTTGGTTGAATTGATTACCTCTCTCGAGCAGATCATCACCTGTCGGTATGATAGAGGTCAACTGCTCATCGGAAAGTATTGGATGCTCTGGTAAGGGATCACAACCGTTGCTCAAAGTATCGTTAGAATTTAGCATACTTTGCGTCGCGCTACTTGTAAGTACATCATTACTGCTGTCGATAGCGTCATAAATTTTATCAAGCGTTTCCCGATTAAGACCAGCTTTAGATATGTCACAAGTGTCAGCGAGCGATCCGAAATCACAAAATTCATTCGGTACCGGCGTGGGTGGTACCGAGCCTACCGGGGTGTTGTTGTAGCTTAATAGTGTTAAGCTGTTACCAATGCCTGGTTTTAGAGGCACCGACTGTGACCTAAACGTGTCAGGTCCCGGCCTATAAACAAGTGATTCTTGAAAAAACTGGCTAACTTCGCTAGATAAAGGATCGGCGGACAATGGTGGCTCTCCATTTATATGATCTCTAAATGGAGCATTAGGTAAAAAATTTAGTGTAAGATTGTTACTGCCATTCGTCATACCTGAAGGGCATGGATATAATGACATGTGGTTCTTATACTGGGTGAGTATATTTGGCGAAGGTGGCGCTGAGATCGGCTGACAATTGTATTTACCGGTGCCACACATTGGCGTTTTGGACATAAATTTCTGATCATTGGGAATAGCAAATTTGGAAATAGGATCAACACCAAGGACTAGAGGATTGCGTCTCTTTCGTCCGTTGTGTTTGGGTATAGGTCGAGGGCACAGTCGGGATCGCGGAACCGGCGTGTTTCTTGGACTGACAAATGGACTCGCCGCAGTACTGTGCGAGATCGGCGATGTCTGCAGGGAGCCACCCATAATTATCGGCTTATTTACTTTTGATGGACTTTGACCTCTTTGTCCAAAACCTAGCGGTGACTTGGAGTGAAAATTTCCGGGAGAATGACAACCGTCAGAAATGGGAACGAAATCGTACTGCTGCGTTCTGGTGGTAGGACTTTGTGGCTCATTGTGACAGTGTCCGTTGTATAGATGGGGTCCTCCTAAATTTGCAGCCGATTGGTTAGATGCTACGTCATTCACGTATGGCTCAATGCTGTGCATAGAGGTACCGTTCTCTGTAGGAATGGTATTATTGTGCTTGTTTGTGTTGATTTCAGTTTGATTGCCTAAAATCGGCCCATTTGACTCTGTTTCCGTCCCACCAGCTAGCGGTTTAAACGCGCTCTCGGATAAAGTTGTTTTAGGAAGCGGTTGTTCGTGAGGCTTTTGTTGAGATGGCTGAGACTCTTGATTCATTTGCATAGCTTGAGAACCGGACCCACTCTGGTTCTTTAAGTTTTTAGCTAATAACTCTCTCAATTGTGATATCTTCTCGTTTTTCCCTTGACTATGGTCGTCGTGTGGGTCCTGGCCTGCTTCTAAAAAAGCAGCGGGGTTATTAGACGTGTTTGTGTTATTAGCCGCGGCTTCAGCTTGGTTCGCGCGCTGCTGGTGAAAATACTGCAGTAACTCCTCCTCGTGCTCTTGACTGTTACCCTCGTTTAAATAGTCATCTAGATCGTGTTTGTCGATGTTGCATATACTGATTACGCGTTCCCTGTTGAGAATCTCCGAGTGCTTCTCCTCGCATATCATGCCAGTTCTGATGTTAATCCCGTCCAGGCCGCAACACGAGTCGGGCGTTGCGGGTCGGTCGGGCGATCCCGCCCGCTCCGGCGAGGGTCCACTCGTTCGGCCGCTCGGTTTCCGTAGTTTGGTGCGTTCGGACTTAGACGTCGGAGCCTTCACCGACCGTGTGGGACTCGCCGCCTCCTGTTCCTCCCGGGCCAGCGCCGCGGCGGTGCTTTTGGACCGGCTCGTTAAGTTTTTTGGATCCTCTAAAAAAGCAACCTCGGGACGGACGGGAGCGTCGGCGGGCGCCGGCGCCGACGAGGACGCCGCCTCGGCTAGCGCCTGGCGCGCGTTCGCGAGTTTGCCGCCCATGATCTCGGCTGCGCGCATCTTTTTCGGCAGGTACTCGGTGCGCGGGAAGTCCTCGGGCGCGTGATGCGCGCGCGCGTCCATCTGTGACGAACGCGGCGAGCTCGCGAGCGTCTCACTCTGGTAGGTCTCCAGGATCAGCTTCTTGCCTGGAAGCGGTAGGCGCGTCGGCGGCGGCTCGGGCGGGCGGCGCCGCTGCCAGTCCGTGCGCTCCGTGGACAGGTCCAGCGACGCGTCACTGCTGAGGTTGATGGGCAGGTGCAGGCCGGCATCGACAGGCCGCGTGAGGTCGCGCGGCGCGTACGGCGGTTCGAAGGCGTAAGGGTCGGCGCGCGGGTCGGGTCTGTGCTCGGCGCGCGGGTCGGGCCTGTGCTCGGCGCGCGGGTCGGGTCTGTGCTCGGCGCGCGGGTCGGGTCTGTGCTCGGCGCGCGGGTCGGGTCTGTGCTCGGCGCGCAGGTCGGGCCTGTGCTCGGCGCGAGGGTCTGGGCGGTGGTCGGCGCGCGGGTCCGGGCGGTGGTCGGCGCGCAGGTCCGGGCGGTGGTCGGGGCGGTAGTCGTGCGGCGGCGCGGGCGGCGCGTGGGGCGGCAGGGGGTGCGGCGGGTGCGCGCGGGGCGGCGCCGCGTACTGCGGGAAGGGCGGCCGCACCTCGTATACGGGTACGTACGGCGGCTGGTAGCCGTAGCTCGTCTCGGGCAACGTTTCGCTCTCGTGTTTCATCGGTGGGTGATGCGTCGCGTATGAGGTTGACGGTGGCGATTCGCCTGACGCTTCCTGGCCTTTGTTCTTTTTGGGCCGCCCGGGTGTACCCTGTGTCTAAAATAAAATATACCATTAACTATACAGTGTTATTACCCTAGTTCTACTCGTGAACGGAATTATTAACATACAACTGACCTGTATTTTTCGTTTCAGATGCTTAATAAGCTGTCGACTTGTAGCTTCATCCGTAGGTGCTGCAAGTATACAAAATAATTACATTTAATATTGAACGCTTTTAAACGTCGATTAGCTTTAACTAGGTATATTTTTGGTGGTGCACTTCGTGTTTAGTCGTCATATCTTGTGAAAAGTACTATTTTAAAGTGAATCTATAGTATAAACTATTTAGTATAAGCTCTGCCCCAGGAGTAAAGTAGTAAAGTAAGTAGTGGTAAATATGAATAGACGTATGTATATAAAGGCGCGATTTAATTAGGCAACTCTTGCATGCAAGTTTGACGTCACATTTGCGTACAAGTCGCTTGCATTGGAAACATGTTTTCGAGAGTGTGCAAATTGCATGCAGATTTCACTTGCATGGAACTGGAGACGTTCAACAATTGAGTAGGCCATCATAGGTGGAAGTCATACTCCTCAATAAAAATGATTATTTTCCGTGCGCCCACCTAATAGATATTATGTTTCGATAATTTGTGCAGCGATAGATATCTTGTGCGTAGACGTCACTCGTTCGAAATTAATTCGAAGCTTGCAACTAACGTTTGCGCGTTCAATTTGCAGGTAACCTGAATAAAAATATGTATAAGTTCAAACAAGTTGTATGTAATTTGCAACTTGCATGCAAGTAACTTGCCTAATAGAATCGCGCCTTAAGTGTAATGTAGTATGTTACCGTGTGGCGGCGGCGAGGCGCTGGCGGGCCCGGGCAGTGCGAGGTGCGCGCTACTCGACGCCAGGTGCCGAGACAACTCCGATAGACTTGCGAATTTTATGCCTGTACATAACCAAACATGTTTATTACCAAACAAGTTAAAACTTTAAGTCGTTCAGTGACGTGATGAAGTCTAAAACAAGTTATATTCAAACCAAAGATCACTTGTTTATTTGTAAGTAAAATATAAGTAGATTTTATCTACTAATTGGTAAACGAAATTAATAAACTTTCTTTAATCATTGTTAAATAATTAAACTATATCTATCCTTAATCAACTCAATAATTGTGGTGTGTCTTATCTATCCACCTCCGCCTCCGTTAACCGCCGCTTCTGCAGCCAATCTCTACACCACTGCCTCCGCTAAAATAGTATCCATTACAACTCTAGTTTTAACATGGACAAGTTTGGTTTACTGAATGTTTTTCGACTATGACTTATAATGAATATATTAATCTGTTCGGTGCCCAAAACTCGCCCCATGAGTCGAACAATAATCGTTCGTGTGCCCAGAACTCGCATCCGAGTTGTGTGACGAGTGATTTTAACTCGGATGCGGATGCTGGGCATGGCGACGAGACATACAAGTTCTGGGCACACGAACATTTCTTTTGTTCTTATAGTTTAGGGTTAAAAGAAGTAATAATGGAATTCCCGCTGAAATGGGCGCCAGACTTAAATGTATCTCTCCAAGGTGTTGCCATTCTTTTGAATACCCTTGTAGTGTGTTACCATGGTTAAATTTATCTAACATGAGTTCTAGTACTCTGTACGTTATGCTAGCACCGCAGTAAAACCATTTTGAAGGGTCAGTGGCACATACCAGTAATTCCAAACGTCCATATTTTGTGTCCACTTACCATTTGGCGGTCTGTACTCGTTTATTATATAAATACTTAATGTTAAAAATAAACACTTGAATATGCAAGCCGTTAAATATTTACACAGCTATTTGTTCAAGTGTTATAATGTAGTATAATTAATTAATTAAACTTCCTATATGGTTTATAATATTCATTGATTTTCTCAATTATGTGCTAAGGGCAACTTCAATATCTTGAACTATAAATATAAGCGGTGGTACGGTAAATGGTAAACCCAATAGGCTTACCATGTAATTGTCTACCTGAAACTTCGGGCCAAAGAATTATTCAGATATAAAATTTTCTCTGCGGCTGCGCTCGTTTTGGAATAGTACTTTTTATGGATGAAAGATACCACCCCTATGTCCTTACCGTACCACTGACAACATGTATGCGAAATTGTTTGTTGATCAGATAAAAATCTTTTGCATTTACTTAAAAAGGACAATACCTAATGCCTGTATCGCGGGGACTTTACAAACATTCAAACAACGGACACAAAAAATATCCAGACTCTAAACAACCATTTAAAATTTATGAACTCACATTCGCATTTATAATATTATAGTTAGGATATAACTACAACGATGTTTGTTCTGATTTATTTCTATTAAAGTGACATTACTTCATTGTTCGAAAAGTTACTGTATGTGTTTCATGGTACCAATACATAGCATGACGATCAGACCGAAAATTCGGCATTTACCTTCCATGCCAAGCCTACCAGTGCCGATTTTTATTTATTTTGTACCAAAATTACGGCTAATAATTTCTTAATAATAATCTATTCAATCAGGATCTTTGGACTAAAGATATCATGCTTAAATAAGATTATCAATATTTATTTAAATGTCGCACCAATATCATTGCCTCATTGATCCTGGCATGAGTTTGGGTAACGCTTACGGCTGATCATGAGATCCCAGTCTCCTCCTGTGTTGGTCTAGCAAAGCGTTATAGGATTTGCTACTAAAAAATTACTAGTATGACAATAAGACCAGCAGACTGCAATAGAGTTAATCCTCTATTACGTTGGACTTGATATCGTAGCTGTATGTCACAATACAATTAATATATTGATCCTAAAGATTTAATTGTATACTAACAATAATTCATAAAAATATATATTCATGAATTGTTAGTACATACGTATTTATTATTAACACTTTCAGTGCCCAGCACTCACTCTAAGGGGAAAAAAACGTTCGTGTACCTAGAACTCGCATCCGAGCCGTGTAATGAGTGATTTTAACTCGGATGCGGGTGCTGGGCATGGCGACGAGTCATCACTACTGCCGTTATATGGAAAAAGACGTATCTGCCAGTATTTTATATTTAATATAAAGATACTGGCAGATGTGTTTTTCCTATTGATTGCAAATACGTAAAACAACAATAAAAAATTAAAAAGATACGTCAGAATAGCTACGCAAAGACACGAGTCGTAAAACATTCAGTAAACCAAAATAATGGAGACGGAGGTGTAGAGCTTGGCCTTCGCGGAAACGGAGGTTAACGGAGGCGGAGATGAATACATATAGATAAAGGTTCATTATTTAACATTAATTGTAGAAAAGTTATTAATATTTTATGCGTATAGTAGATCAGAAAATTGGCAGATGCGTAGCCGGTAGTATGATTTCTTGCTGATGTGTAAAAAAGTACACTGAGTGAAATCGCAATTGTATTAATTTAGTTATAGCATTGCTTGCTAGTATTACAACGCTGCTTCTACGTACGCTGCTGAAAGAAAGGTGGAACATATTACAATATATTAAAGACCTGGTAAGGGTCGCGGGAAGAGTTGGATGCAGGTGGCCCAAGACCAGCCTGTGTGGAAACCCTTGGGGGAGGCCTATGTCCAGCAGTGGATGTCTCTCGGCTGAGATGATGATTAAACAGTTAATTTATGACTCTTAGACCATTACAATAAACAAAACAGGACGAAAACCCTTACTATAAAGCTTTTTTTTTAATAAGGCATATAAATACAAAAAACCAATTATATTTTAATTGCCTTATAAAAACGTGGTAAGTATACATACCTAATTTGGTTTCGGCCCAATCACAAACTATCCTGTCAGTTTCTCTCGTCGCTGCAGTAATTTCCTGGAACAATATACAGAAGCTCATTCATCAATTATTAATTACTCGCAATACGCAATTACGCTACACGTGTAAAATTACGTGAAACAATCATAAACATACAATGCGGGCATAAACGCGCACTTTAATTCTAGAGAAACTGCATTGACCATGGGATCTGTGATCTCGGTTGACATTAGGGCATCCTATTAATTCACAACGTGGCGATAAATAATTATTGTTTAATTAACACGTTATATGTATATTTTAGATCATAAAGAGATCGCCTGCAGAAACATTTAAAGTCGTAAACGGCGGCCATACTTATATTGCCAAATATTACATACCTACCCTAAGTGATACCCGCTGTCGTAAGTCATACGAATCTAACAACACCAAAATTATTGTATCAATAAAGCCGTTCAGACTAGACACAGCGTGTCCAAAAATAGATATACCGGTTGTACCTACACTTTATGTACATCCAAAAAATATTATCCATACTTCTCAGTCGAAACAAAAAATAATTTGAGGCTTTATTTGCTTGCATAAAATAGTTTGATATTAGCTTTTGACAAGGCTCTAAAGATTAAACAACTAAAATTAACTAAGGCTCCTAATTTACTCTGGAATACTTTTTCGTTTTATGGTTTTCATATTATATAAATTGTATTGCATACGGCAATGATAAGAGCATTACCTACAATAAAATGCCTTCTAAAATATATATTAATAATGTCAAAATTATAAACGAGGATGAAGATAATCCATCAGGTTGCGTCCAGCGTCCAGATCTGGCGATTGCGCCACGAATGCGCCGCTCGGGATCTGCGTGCGTGTGGTACTCGTGCAGTTACTGCAATTATTTGATGCGCCTCTTTGGCGCAACTTACGAAAGGCTTGCACAGTCAGAGCTCGCGCGCATGCAGTTCCATTTGCTTTCATACTGTATATGTGTATGTCAGTTGTTGGGTAAGTAAGTACATGCGCACGGGGGACGCACGCGTGCGGCTCTTGCGCCGTTTGACCAGCGCGGCGCGTAGCTGGCGTGAGTGGCGCATTCGTGCCGCATTCGCCAGATCTGGATACACCCTAAAACAGGACTGGGACACCGCAATCTCGACAAGCTGGTTTCACCAGCAATTAAACTTTTCATGGCACTTCGTCGGGGATACACTGTAATGGATATAAAAGTAAAGAAAATATGGTAGTTTCTAAAATCGCGAGTAACAAGGAAGTACCTACTTGAATTGCTTAACAACATAGTGTGAAGTTATGACTGGCGTGCCCCGCCCACTTTGCCATTGATTACGACACCTTCGAATTAGTATCTCCATTCAACAAATAATGTTTATGTTTTTATCGCTTTGAGCGTAAGTTTACGTTTTAGCTGGCTAAATGTATGATGGGTTGTTATCATTCCGCCACCACCTTAAATTTATATTTTAGCAGAGTAGCTATTGGCAGATACACAGTAATTTAGCCTGTAATTCTTGTTGAGTTAGTAAATATCGTACCTTGGATGATTCACCCAAATCAGGTAGCTGAGGTACTTCCAATTTTATCTTCTTTCTCAAACCCGCGTAGCAATATCTGGAAAATAAAAATCTCTATTCAGTATACCTGTAGACAACTTACAGCTGGTGTCTACCTAAAATCACATAAAATAATAATGGAGAGATAATTATCATTCATTGCTATTGTAATACTTTCAATATCCTAGTAGTGTAGACTGTAGAGCTGTTATAAGCGACAGAAACGATCGTTGGACCTGACTTCGTGTTGCCATGATGTTGTATTTGGCAGTATTTACATTGAATTGTATTATTATACAAATCTTTTATCGATCGGTCATAATTTATAGATTACTATTAAAGTCTGATATTTTAGCATGCTCAAGATAGTTCTCAGAATTACGTTGTGATTTATACATACATAAACATAACTTAGTTCTCGCTGGGTTCTTTCGAGAAAACTTCGCAGGCTCGTACAATTACACACGTTTTTCACATGATATATTCGGGTCCCAGAGTTCTAGACTATTGCCGTTTATAGGGCACAACGCCGGACTTACTAAAGAATTTCTACTGAGCTAAAATCCTCCAGGCTCTCTAAATCAAAGCTAGTTAATTCGGAGTATAAATATGTTTTTACGTCAAGTATTCAACAAGATCCGTGTACCTATACATAATACATAATTTCAATTCATAAGATCTTATCATTACAAATATTCTGTATCCAATAAGCGTTATATAACATCGACGAATACACATTATAAGTACATATTGTACCTACTCATATACCTATATAAGTACGCGCAATGGTTTCCTCGTGTCACAGATACAAACATCTGATATGCGCGAACGGCCGACGTCACAAAGATATTAGACGGGGTCATCGGCATCACCCACATTGTAACAACAGACTAGCTCTAGTAAACATAGATTATATAGAACACTTACATATACTCGTTTACAAGGGCTGGACCTTGAAAAGTATTACGAGAAAATATTTGCACTTAATATGTGTACACACAGTATAGTTTTTTTTATATTCGACAGAATGAGGTTTCCATAAATGTAATAATGGTAAAATAAAATCTGTTATAAATTCTTCCTTTTGTTGTGCTTAGCATATTGTGCATGAGACGTAACTATTACACAAATGCCTAAGATCTTGATCAATGAGAACTAATCATAAGTTACGACGACAAGTCAATATGCTAAAAAGACTAAATACATGTATCATCAGATCACCGGACGACGTTTGAGGACTCACAAAAAAGCTAATATCTTTTTACGTATACACAGAGTAGCTACCATGATTTCAAGATTTGCATGATGTTTCTGGAAACAATATAGTGGCAGACGAACAACTAGACGAAAGACTAGGATTCGAGTTTCGTATATTATGTTAAAAGCATCGCAAGCTACTTACATATAATTTAAGTATTATGACGAAAGACTAAAGAATACTTATATGTATATATATATAATAATAATATAATATTATATGTAGATTGCGATGCTTTTAACAGAATATACAAAACACGAACTTTAGTTTTTCGTTTAGCTGTTTGTCTAAGTCTAATTTGTTATCACGTCGACGCATATAAACTAATGAACCGGTACATCTACTTTACCATTGCGTTTAAGACAGGACACAAGAACAATGCAATTGTGCCAAAATGTGTGGGTACAGTACAAAAATGCTACAACTTTATCTTAATATTGAATATCTGTGACGAAACATTTTATACCTACGCAAGAGGAGATGATACTACATAATTTATCAGTCAGGATAACATCAACCGTGTGGGCGTATAAGCGCAGGCGTTTAAAGTCATCTTCCTATTTGGTATGCAGTTGAATTTATGCACAATAATAATATTTTTATAAGTTCACGTCACGTATGATTATTGTTCTGGATTTCGGTGAGTCAGGATGTAGCAGCGACCGAATGGATCGTGCATCCAGCGAGGTTGAGCAACGTTGCCATTATCGTACTCTTAGAAGTATGACCATTTAGAAAAAGTTAAATCCTTTCGTGCCCTCGCAGAGAACATTAAGCCTTTGGTCGGTTCGAGCTGTCATGAACGCCTCTGGCCGTAGATATGAGGAATTAGTAGTAGATACGATCAAATAATATTATGATATAGTGATGTGGTGGTCGTTTCATTAAATATTTTAAGTATTTTTAGCTGAAACTGGTTGATATAATATTGTCTTACGTTTACACGAATATTATACATTGAAATTAAACTAATCCGTAGTTTACTAAGGATTTTATCGCGTTGTTATTTCTAAAAGACTATTATTACATAATTTTGAAACTGTTAATGTTAACTACAATTTAAATTATTAAACTACTTAGATTTAATCTTTCCACGACGATTCGGTTGCTTTTCAGGTGGTGGTTGTCTTAATGTCTTGAAATGTAGTTATTTCAAAGGATCTAATTTGACTATCAGAATTACTGAATCCGAAGATGGTGGTACATTCCAAATGGCAGCCTAGTATATTTAAAAAGATAAATTAACAATAATGCTGACGAGTCTGACGACCACCGCTTGATCACCTATAGCTTATAACTTATAATCTTTGTTAATTAAAAATATAAATCGACTTCAAAAACTCTGAATAGCACTTGCCTTTAAGTTTTTTAAGGTGTTTATTTCTTAGTAAAGATTATATTTTTTTTGACTAAGCTTCGATCGAATTTCACAAATTTGGCATCGCAAAGAATAATACTGTACAGATAGGTAAGTAATCTACACTAATTTATTAAAGAAAAAGTTTTGTACTATTGTTTATAATGAATAAATTAAAAACTACAAAACCGATTATAATCATTATTTTGCCATTAAAAGGGTACTTTAATCCAGAAGTAGCATAAGCTATATAACATCATAACATAAAGAGTAGCGAGAGCAAGAGCAGGAGTTATAAACGTGGGTATAACTGTTGCAGACAGCAAGTACATATTATCTTAACTAATATTATAAATGCGAGTGTGACTTGTGTATGTTTGTTTTGTACGCTTTCACGCCTTAACTATTCGACCGATCGTCATGAAATTTCGCCGACATGTTGTCAGAGTAATAGAAAGAGATACATATATAGGGCACCTTCTATCCAGAAAAAAGTACTGTTACTAATCTAACCTAACCTACATTTACGCAAGCGAAGCTGCGGGCAAAATCTAGTAGTAGGTAAGTACATATAAATTAAATTTTTAACAGCACTTCTTATTTTATTATTATATATCTGGCATACAATTGTAATATCTACAGCTACAGGAAATTTTACTATGGCGCGGCCACCTGCGAAGACCTGGTCTGTCGCGCTCTTACGCTTAGATATTCGAAATGTGCTGAGTAATCTTATTATTTTATACGATTACTCAGCACATTGCCAAAGGTTATCAAATTGGTTATTCTTGTAGAAACAGTTCACCACAGTTAATTTATAATAGGCGTGAGTGTAAGTGTAGATATGTATGTATGTACGAGTATGTTACTCTACATGTGTATATCTTTAAGATTTATGCCCTCATCTTCCCCTATAAATTAAGTATGATATTTATAACTAGCGACCCGCCCCGGCTTCGCACGCGTAGGACAAACCCTTAACAAATTATACACCTAAACCTTCCTCATGAATCACTCTGTCTAATGGCGAAAACCGCATGAAAATCCGTTAAGTAGTTTTTGAGTTTATCGCGAACAGACAGACAGATGCAGCGGGGGACTTTGTCTTTTAATATGTAGTGATGATACACTTGAATATTGCAATGAAAATCTCTTTAAAAATTAGGGACACATAAATAGTAGCTCGCGCGCCAACGAACGCCAAATTAGTATAAAATAAGTGATTAAAATACAAGGCTAATCAATTACATAAACAAAATCATTTTAAACGTACACACATATTGGGCCGCAAGCACGCCGCCTTATCTTGTAGAAACTTAAAGAAATTGATAAGCGTTATTAACAGCTATTGCATAATCTGTCAAACGTGGATGGTATCGCCTTATCACGAGATACACAATCGAATGAGAACCGTATTTGGTGCTCGTGTAACACTACGGTGAATGTTTCGATTAATTTTATACAGTTTTATTAGAATTATGAGGGATTTGTTGACGGTAATCACTGCTGATGTCATTGCTGGTGTGTCATTTTTCCGCCGTCAGAAGATAGCCTTTTCGTAGAGAAGGAAGATAGCCTTTGGTATCTCGATCTATGCTTAAAACAGTTGGCCACAAACGGCACGAATTCAATTGCTACGGCACAATTTTAGGAAGACTGATGTTCTGCGTTGATGATAATAATGATGAATGGTATTTAAAAAAATCTCTTACATTACGAGAGTATGCTTTTAGCCGATATCTATACTAATATTATAAAGCTGAAGAGTTTGTTTGTTTATTTGTTTGTTTGTTTAGTTGAACGCGCTAATCTCAGGAACTAGTGGTTCGAATTAAAACATTTTTTCGATGTTGGATAGCTCATTTATCAAGGAAAGCTATAGGCTATATTATTATAACATCACGCTACGACCAATAGAAGCAGAACATAAATAAAAATGATGTTTAAACGTCGAAAATTCTCTCATATGAAGCAGATGAAGTTTCGCGGGTCGGCTAGTACAACTATAATAGTGATATAAATAGTATGCTCTTTATTCGCAACAATAAAATATCGACTTATTATAAAATAACACCGTTATTCAGCAATGAAATCAGACTGTGTCTATAAAATTTATATTAGCAAGAGCAATTACGATTAAGCACATAACTCGGTCCAATTAAATGTGTATTGTAAATAAAAAGCGTATACCTACCTACGGAGCTGCCACGGTTGCGCAGCGGTAGTAACTGACTCTTTGACTGGTGTGCATGAGGTCTCGTATTTGATTCCAAGTGTTATTGGATTTTCTGTCAAGAAATTCTCAATAGCTGCACGAGGTCTGCAACTGTGTCCGGTAGAAGGCAATATGTTCGCTTCCTATTACGTGTGCCCTAAAATAATAGTTGGTGAAATGTGGATGTGATGCACTTCTGACGGAGGATAGAGCGAGTAGCCCGGAGGTAGAGTGCTCTGAAAATTTCCGTTTTCTATGATTTAGAACCTATTAACCAGACTGCACGGATGGCGATGGTTGTTTAAGTGGTCACCCCGCCGGATTCGATCCCACAACGCTCGCTGTTGTGGGTTTGAATCCCACACGGGACACAAAATTTGTGTGATCCACTAATGGTTGTGCCGAGACTGGATGTTCCTTGTGTCCGTTGTTTGAATGTTTGTAAAGTCATACAAGAATTATACCTAGTACGGGAGTTGTCTTTTAAAAAAGAAACAGAAAGAGAGACATTAAATGAAATTAACAATAACTTTGGTTTTTAGGGTCACGATCGAAAATTTTCTTTATAATAAGTTTTTTAAATAATCCATCTTGTTCCTCCTAGTAAATTGTAATTGTAATAATAATGGGATCGCATACCAAAATAAAAACTATATGTCTCAAGACGGACATAATTTATCTGTATCATCTGTTCTACCGTTATCGCGTGATGAATTAACAAACATATAGGCATTGATCTTCACAAACTTTCACATTTATTATATTAGTAAGATCTAATAGCTTCTGTCAGACATTTTTAAGTAACATTTTTATTAACTTTAGTATAGAGATATTATATTGAACACTAATTAAGGAAATGAAGTTATTTTTAAAGGACTTTAAAAATGGAGGAGGTTCTCAATTCAACTGTATTTTTTTCTATGTGTTACCTCAGAACTTTTTTTAGGTGAACCGATTTTGATGATTCCCTTTTTATTTGAAAGTTAGTGCTTCCCAACTATTCTCATTTTCATTTGATCATGATTTGACAAGTAGTTTTTGAGTTATTCTTAATAATGCGTATTTGGTTGCCTTAGACTACATTGATGATGTTGTCATTTTATTACTTGTCAAGTTCTGCCGCGGTAATCGAGAGGGCAGTAAGTCAGAAAAGGCAGTTTTAGAAAACAGCGCGCAATGATCTTGTTACAATTTAAGCGTTTGTAATAAAACTAGGAAAACTAGGAAAAAGGAAAGGAAAAAAATATGTTGTTTACAGTAGAGAAGCATTGCAAGCAAATCAGTAATTTAAAAAAATGGCCATATTTGTTTTACTGGTCTCTCAATTAACACGGCAGTTTTTGTCCAGATGAAGTCTGTTTCCTTTTTTGTTAAAATTTTGTTATTATATCTACTATTGATGTCGTGGGTAGCAGATAGTCAGCCATAAATCCATTACAAATTGCTTTGTTTGAATCTGGAAATTACGCTTTTATACTGTCTACACGTGTATAGATTACTCATTTTCCAGTTGCATATAGTATTATACCTAGTCATATATAATAATGATTGTTGACGTAACACTCCATATGCATACTAGAACATACGTCGTAGGTATTTAAAAAAATGAATAATATTAATACAAATTTGCATTTATTAATAATATGGTAATAGGTACTTTGTGCTTGAATGGCCTGTTATGCACATATACATATAACTGGCTAAGCACACTTATGCAGGACCTCTCCATCATCGTTCAATTTGATACAGATTAAACATTGTTACAGTCGGATATATGAGATCTTTATCTCTATATTAGTTTACTAATATTATAAATGTGAACGTTAGTTTGTTTGTTAGTTACACTTTCACGCCTTAACTACTCGACTGATCATCATGAAATCTAGATTAAGCCAGCGGAGCTGCAGACTAAATCTATTATCAGTATTAAGTTATTAATAATGGCAAGAAATTAAACTTCTATCGAAAACTGTATTAATTAATATTCAAATTAATTCCCTTTTTATGTTTATAACAGTGAACCAACTCACCGTTGCTACTTATTTTGTGGCTGTACAAATGAGCAGTCTAAAGAAGTAAGCCGATTTGTAGTAAGAACAAGAAATCGACGTTAATGTAGTAACAATGTACCGCGTTCTAAGCGGGGCGAAAAGAGTACCGAGAGTTCAGAAGCCTGCTTAAACCACTATCGTTTCATCACTTTTCCGTAAGATCAATAATGCATGAGTAGTACCATTATTGTAAGTGATAATACGGTTACAGTAACAGCTTACCATCAGACATATACTTGTTGGAAGTGTAAAAAAACAGAAAAAATACTAATAATAGTTGAAAGCGTAACAGTCAACCTATTTATAAAAATAAGTATAGCATTTACTTAGAACAAAAATCATTTTTGTTTTCTCAATAAAGCAATATATCTTTGTATCTTGTCATAAAAATAGAAGTTTCAATTTATTATTATTAATAGTTATTGTAGAGTAAGGGAGTTTATGTAATTTATTTAGGGTATATAATACATAATTGAAATAATAATAACAATATGTATAAAAAGTATACATTATTAATTTATTATATACAGCACTCCTTTAGTGTGCATATAAATATAATCCTAAAAATCAGTTATCATTCAGTTTAAATATTTTCTTTTTGTGTCCTTGCTTACCCGCAATATCGTACATTTACTATAACAATTGAAATCATTTAGAATAATATAAGATTATGTTATCCAACAGTCATTATCACAAATAATATTACTATAGTATCAATGATTAATTGATATTATGCCAATTAATAATTAGTTATAACTTTTGTATTTAGGTACTTATTCTCATGCTCAACGATAATACCTCTCTAATGCTCGCTCTTTTCTTTACTCATGTGAACAATATAAGTAGATAAAATTGCACAATTGTAGGATCAAGTAAAATATCAACATATTTTGTGGACTGCAATTCATTATCAATAAATATTTAGCGGCAGTTAACAACCTGTAGATAAAGACATTGACTATTCTTCTGTAAAGTTAACACAATAGATCAGGCTTGTTTTAAAACTTCTCTTGTGGAGCGAAACCAACAGTCAAGTTAGTATTGCCGTATTTTAAGTGACTAGGCTTTGCCCGTGACTTTGTCTGCTTCAAATACAATTTGCCCACAACAACATTTAGGCAGACAATTGGGTTAAACGAGACATAGATTTTAAACTAGATTAGTTTTAAATCTAAGTCCCATTCACTTAAGATATTAAAATGTGAAAACTGCATATGAACAGATATTGATGCAAAGACAAACAAATATGATGCATTGTAATGACACAGCCCGATTAAAAATTTATAATAATAGGAGTTAAAATATGAAGTTGCCGTTGTATTAGATACTTTGAATTGACATAAAACCTTCATAGTGTGAGATTTCCGAGTGAAACTTTCTTCACAAGATACCTAAAAGATTCTTCTTTTAAAAAATGTGCATTCGATATTCGACTTCAATTGTTTTTTATTCAGCTTAGACGGGAAAGATGGATACTTCGAAAATCCGAGTCTTTGAATACGAGTTCCGACGCGGAACTAACGCGGCAGAAACGGCTCGCAATATCAACGCTGCGTTTGGAGAGGAAACTACTAATGAACGCACTGTGCGTTTTTGGTTTAAACGCTTTCGCAATGGAAACTTCGACTTGAAGAACGAACCACGTGGAAGACCGCTCACACAGGTGAATAACGCTGAATTGAAGGAGATGGTGGAAGCTGATCTGAGTCAAACTACCCAGGAATTAGCGGCATGGTTTAAAGTTACCCTATCTACAATATTGGCTCATTTGCATCAAATCAATAAGATAAAAAAATATGAAAATGGGTGCCTCATGATTTGACTGATCTGCAAAAAGAAATGCGTGTTGAAACTTGTGTTACCTTGTTGAATTAGAACAGAAATGAAAGAATATTGGATTGAATTGTGACATGTGACGAAAAGTGGATTCTTCACGATAACCGTAAGCGAAAAAAGGAATGGCTGACCAGCCAGATCCAGGTCAAACGCCGCAACCATGTCCTAAAAGCAACGCTTACCAATAAAAAGGTAATGGTAACTGTTTGGTGGTCTCTTCATGGTGTTATTCACTATAGCTTTCTCAGGTCTGGTCAAGTAATAACAGCAAATGTTTACTGTGCCGAATTTCGAACAATGATGGCGAAACTGGCAGTGAAACAGCCCCGACTCGTGAATCGATCTTCACCATTATTGCTCCATGATAACGCAAGACCTCACACTGCACGAGAAACCGTTGTAACTCTACAGGACCTGCAGTTAGAAACTATACGTCATCCTCCGTACTCGCCAGACCTTGCTCCAACGGACTACCATTTTTTTCGTGATTTGGACAATATTTTACGTGATCAAAAATTTTCTTCTCAGCAGGCAGTACAAAATGGTTTCACACAGTTTGTCGAATCTAGATCCCCGGAGTTCTATAGTAAAGGCATAAATGAACTGCCATTTAGATGGCAGTAATGTATAGATAATGAGGGTAAATATTTCGATTAAATAAATATGGCACATCTTCGAAAGAAACGAGTTTCAATTTTTCAATACGAATCGGAAATTTCACACTTTAACCCCTAATATTAGATGTGTGATAAAGGTTGTTACAGACCTGGAGTTGCCGCGAGTGCCGAGTCGTCGCGGACGCACAGTTGGGTACACCTGCTTCATCACCTTACCAAAATCAGCAGTTGAGAGAGGCTTCATGTTGCTGCTCATACAATGTGCACTGTTAAAACGAAAATGAAATATATTAACCTTTACATAGTCAGATTCAATTATTTATGAAACACACACTAGTCTTAAAAAGTATTTAGCACAAATAACTTTGTATGTCTTGGATTTTAATCAGTCTAATTAAGAATAAAAATGTTTCGGCTCATATACTGTTCTTAATAATAACATGATCAAATAGATCTAGAAAAATTATGATGATGGAGTTAGACAGGCCAATAATAATAAATAACAATTTAAACTAGTGACATGAGAATACTATTTAAATTATAATTTATGTATAATGCATATGTGACATGCAAGTGTGCCACCTGCATTCTATTATATAATATTCAAATATTCCAGTATCCTGCTAGCTGCTAGTAACATATCTAAATTGCATTATATCATTTTGAAGTAATATCCAAATTAAAAAAGGAATCCTTTTATAGACAAATTAGTGTGTCATGTTTATTTACTTCTTAGCTAACATAATAACATTAAGTCAATGACAATCAGGAGACTATTGCTTTTTATATTTTCTGTGCCACTCTTTCTTAGTTCAAAAGAGAAACATCTATAGTAATAACATATATACAACAAATAAAAATAAGAACAAATAAGATACTCACATATACTCATCATAGACATCCTGCTTAGGCAACGATACATCAGGGTCAACTTCTAAGTGTGTCTGTATCCAAGTTACAGTCTGTTGAAGTTCAGCCCTGAAATATCATTACAATCATTAATATTCCAATGTTGATGAAGTATTTTGGGTCGAACCAGCAGAGCTTGTTTTATAATCCAGTATAAAATTCATAGGTGACAGGCCCATGAAAATATAATGATATGGTGTGAACTTGTACTTAATTTAAACTAAACTGCAGTAAGATAATATACAGGATTTTATGTTAATTATTTGTTTAAATTACATAAACTAAATGGCCTATATCAAAAGCAATATTAATAAAAGTTTTCTATAAAATAAATAGCTTACTATTAGTGGGCTTAAAAATTAACAATAACATCAATTTAATTCAGCCTTAGTGAACATATTTTATGAATTGATCCCAATTAGCAAATGTGAATACATGAGTCAAAAAATAAATAATTCTAATAATTTATGAGACATATTTAAAAAATATTTGTTTAATTTAAATCATATACTTTTCTTACTTTGCAAATCAAACAAGGGAAAACACACACATATATATAGTATATTAAAAAGAAATGGATCATTGTAAATTCTTAATTGCAGAATGATAATACAAAATAACATTTGAATGCTAACATAAATAAAAATATATTACAGATATTCTAATGTGTAAGAATTTAATCACATTGAAATATCAATACTTAAATTATATGTGAAAATTAAACACTCACCGTGAGCCTAGTGGATTTATCGGCTGTTTGAGAGGATCATGTTGAGGCACACCCGTTGGCAACCGTAAGTAAAGGAGTAACCTCTCAGCACCACTCAGTGCTTCCACAGCTTCTAATAGCTGTGCCACCCTCTGTCGGCCCTCTTGACTGAAACAACACAGGCAATAAGATTCAATTCTATTTTAAGAAATACACTCTACAGTACACCAATATAATAAATTGATTATCATTTAAAAACATTCCAGTGTACTACTTAACTAAGTAAAACAATTGCATGAGCCTAAAATTACTGAAACATCCCTATAGACTAGTACAAATGTATACCTGTAATAAGGCTTTAGAGAGCCAATAGTAAGTAGAGACTGGTTCTTAATACAGTGGTCAGTAGAACAGGGTATAAATAAGTAAAAAAATTAAGTATATAATATAACTTTCTATAAACTTAATTTCTTGATCATCTCAAAAGTTGTTCCTGATGATCACTGAATAACAATATACAATCATATTCAGTAGAAAGTGGCCAGTTGAAATCAGTGTACATAATAGACTCAACAGCTGTGTTTCTGATAACAATAGCCCACTATCATTGACGAGTTGCTCTTGCTGATGAAATTTGTGGATATGGGAGCGCCAAATCTCAGCAAGTTTTGGATAATCTAGTATGGATTTACTAGCATTACCTGAGGGTGTTCTCGACGATTTGTTGCATAGAAGCTATTTTGTTCGAGTCCATCTTGGACTCGCTGCCCCGTGCGGACTCGCCGCCGGGGGCCGTAGCGCTCGACGTTCCCGGAGCGTTACTTGGAACGGCGACACTTTCTTTATTGTAAGACGCAGTTTGCCTATGTTTTGGATGATTGACATTTTCCCGATGAAGTTTCGCGTCATCCACTAGTTCTCTCTCAGTTTTAACATTTTTCGCACTATCGTCGGAAGTCCAAGGTTGAAATGGACTTGTACTATCCATTCTAACCCCGGCAGGTTATAAAAATAATGGTATTTGATTTCATATTGAAACTTTTTCTAATCAGAATTATAAAATGCGTAACAAAACTCCATTTTCTTGACATTTGATCAGCTGTGAGGTGAGGTGGTGTGAAGGGGGGATTAAGGGTTAACAGCTTTATTAAAATATAATAGATTTTTTTAACTGATAATTATTATAAAAAAGTTAATAAAACAAACATAATATTATATTCATACTTATTTTATAACAAATGTACATAAAAGCTTTAACGAAATGAAATATTGATATAAAAGTGTACGTCCATTTTAAATGGCAAATTGTTAAAGCTACTTTACACTATTGCAACTGCAAGACGTAGAATGAGTTCTTTATTTCTGTATTTTTGATTTTACCAATTTTACAAATAATATATTATATAAATCTTAGTCTACGTTTATTTGTCTGGAAATTGTTGTGACGTTAAGTAAGAATAATATTAAAAAAGTTTAAAAATTTGGGGTGGTTCCTTAGATCAGGGTCCTGTTTAATAAATATTACAATGTGACAATTTTGTAAATAAGTGACATATTTGTAAAGTTGTATGACAAGTTTAATAATAATAATAATAAATCTTTCAATTCTAAAGACATTTACAATTAAAACATTATAAATAATACCATTACAAATGCTGTTCAATAAACATTTATATGTATGTGCAAAAAGCGCCTGTAGATTTCGATGACAATATTGTATTTACAAATTTGTAATTGTAAGTTACAAATATCATAAAAATGTAAGATTTTGTTAGATTCTTAAAACGAGGTCGAGGTGCACATACTACCATAATATTCATGGAATGATCTCCGTTTTTGTCTACATAATATGCGGATTCGTTTTGGCCAGGCGCATCCAGTGTGATTAGCGAACCATCTACAATGCCTGCTATTCTAAGTATACCTATTATATTTCACAAGCAATCTAGGGATATCTGTATCTGAAGTGCATACCGTGGATAATAAATTAAAATGGAAATCTCAAATTGAAACACTAAGCAAAACAATTAGTAAATCAGTGTATGCGCTACATGAACTAAAACAGATCGCAAATGTTAATACCTTGTTAACTGCGTATCATGGTTTAGTTGCTTCAGTCCTGAGGTATGTTGTAATTTTTTATTTACATTAGCCTCAGAAATCAATAATAGGCGACAGTATGACGCATTTCGCCTCTGTATGCGCCGGACCTATACCACTTTAGTGCACAAAAGTGTGTTCCTTAGCGCTCCTATAATTTTCAATAAATTACCTAAAGAAATAAAGGCATTGAATACTGCTTCATTTAGGACAAATCTAAAATACCTTTCAATTAGTAAATGTTATTATAACTTGACCGAATATTTATATGATAATTTTTCCAAACTTAAGACCTCACAGTGACATCAATTAATAAAACATGTATCTTCTAAATAAATAATTAATCTGTTAATATATTATAATAATTCTAGAAATTACATTGTAATAACTTATTTATTATTATTGACATTGAAACAAATTTATTATTATTATTATTGACATTGAAATAATTCTATTATTATTATTAATTGAATTATCTGTGTTATTATAACTTTAAGAAGGATATTGCATTAATTTAATCTCCTAAAATATTCCTAATTTTATACATTAGTCAATGTCAATTTTCATTTTCAATGTGAATTTACATGTTGCATGCCTTATGGTAGAATCACTTGAAATATGAAAATTTATTACTTACTTACACCATAGGAACGGTGCTTTCCACAAAAATAAATAATTATAATTTAATTTGAATTTGATATAAAGACAATTAGTTGGCCAGCGAACTTCCTCTCCAAATAATTTACTGACCACAAACCTACAGACATTTTTTATGCAGTTATGTATCGTTCCTTTAGTTACACCATGCGCATCTGCTATAACATGGTATTGTGAGCCACAGCGTGTCATACTTTCTAGCGGTGACATGGCATCGTACAGAATACAGAAGCACATCAAAAAAATGTACATTTACATTTACAAAATGTAAATTTACGAAAATTGTACTAAATTGTACGCTCATTAAAAAAAATGTACTACAAAGACATACGAGAAAACAATGATAAAAATGTCACCGCTTGGAAGGATACTTTCTAGCGGTCGCCATTTATCCAACCACACATGTTCCATCAATCATTTGATCAATTACTATTTTTTACTTACTTACTATTACTACTATTATTGATTTCAAAACATATTTTATTATTAGTTTTCGATGTCTAATAAGACTACCTAATAATAATAGTTTATTATCTCATAAAAACAAGCAATACATGGATTGAGGCCCTAGAGCTCACACTAGGATTCCCTGTATTGTGGGATCTAGTCTCTTTCGTTCAATTACAATAATTCGACAATAGAATAAAATGAGATGAAAGCACAAAAAATATGTTACCTATGTAATTTGTTACGACGTATGACTACTATATTATTTAGCAAAAGTTTCATAATGGTAATGTACTGCTATATAAAAATTAAGGATAAAATGATAAAAAAAAGAAGAGGATAAATTATCCAATAACAGGACTAACTGATTGATAGAGACAAAAAATTACCAGCAATGAATTAATAGGGCATTAAATATGAAGATACCGCTTTGTATGAAAAAAAATAGTAACCCTATTGTTTTCATACTATTTCATTAATATTTATGGCCAATTCGTATTAAGTGCTTGAGCATTTTAGCTCTCAATTTCAGTCGACCCTAAGACAGCAAAACACATACATACATTAGTACATTACATACTTACTACTTATTTATATTGGTTTGAGTTTGAGATACGACGCTATAGTCGAATCTACGTAATGAACTCTCGTTAATTTGTCGTAACGAAGAATAACTGGAAACACTATTGGAGGCTATCACTGCGCGCACAAGTGCTGCCGGATGCGTTAGGATATAATTATTACCAAAACGGTGTTGAATCTGTGGTCCAACCCTAGACGATAGTGTTCTGTGCTGCTAACAGCCGCTAACCGATCAAACGTCATTCAACTGATTTCAACTCATGTCATAAACTTACGCATAAAATAGGCTTGTTTTCATAAATATTTATTTCACTTGTAGTGTATAACGTTATAATATATTACTAGTAAACGCTTCGAAACTATGCTCGTATAGGCGTTGTTATTAAATATCGAAAGACATGTATGTAGTAAGTATTTAATTGTATATTTTAAGGTAGTTTGTCGCATAAACGAAGTGCTTCTGAATTTTAAGAAGTACCTTTTTTGAAATTCCGCACTATCTCTAAGCCATCAATAAAGCTATGGATGATTTAAATGCTTCTTCAAAATTATGTGTCTTTAATACTTAATACTTATAAATCTGTATTATAGTTTTAGCTTTACCTAACCATGTCTGAAGAGAATGATGAGATTGATATCGAGGAGCATGATGTCTTGGACAATCCTACTATAAGGAAGATATTTCCAGATCTGTCGATTATAAAAAAGGAAATAATACAATATGAAGAAGGTACGTAACTCATTATTTTATGGTTATATGCTATGCTGTCAGTCCTGAAGATCTATGATAATAGATATATAGTATACTAGTTTTTCCCCGCGTAAGTCCCGTTCCCGTGGGAATATCGGGATAAAAAGCGTAGCTTATGTGTGAATCCAGGTCTCCAGCTATCTACATAACAAGTTTCATCGCAATGGGTCCAGTAATTTTTGCGTGAAAGAATAACAAACATCCATACATCCATACAAATTTTCGCGTTTATAATATTCGTAAGGATATGTGTACTCCTATTATTATTCATATTACACATTTACAATAGTACATTGTAGATGTGTAATATGAGTACAATTTTTTTTAACACAGTATGTCATAAGACTATAAATGTAATTATATTCCATCTATCATACACTTTAGTCTAAAGATATTAAACATTTTAAAACTTCAAACTTTGACACTTAGTTGATTGACACAGTTTGGTGTGGACTCTTAACTGACATTTGTTTTTTTGCCACTCATTGTATTGTGTTGTGTAAAATTGTTGTAATTTAATAAATAATGGTATGTGACTTCAAATTTTTTGGGCGAATATATTAGACCCTAGTCCTAAGTCAATACAACTATAACTATGATTTTATAACTTTATTAGAGTTTACTAAAGTTACTTACCACAAATATTTATATTATATTATAAATTGACAAATATATTATGTTACATGGATATCAAAATTAACAAAACATCAGCAAAACAGATGCCATGAATTCGGGTTGGAACAGTAGAACCAGCAGCCAAACATTATTATTTTTACTTACATCTGGCATTCTAGCAATTACACAACAGATTGAAGTACAATAGCTATCTCTTTTAGTCTAGTAATTTTTAATTAACCCTCTTACAACATTGGTACTTACATGACATGTAAAAAAAGTGCATGTTTTGCACATCATTTATTATGGACTTAAAATATCTATGGATATGGATAGTGTATGGTTCATTAAAGTTTGACAAATGATTATTCCATAAAACATTTCAGAGACTATTTACCTAATAAATAATTATGTTATTGATGGTCAATTGCCAAAAGCACAATCTGCAAATGTAAACTTTTGCGCGAATGTAAAGTAGTTGAATTTTTTATTTCTCCAAATATTTTATTTGTGAATTTTCAAAATGTTGGTAGATTAATTGTTATTTAATAAACAGAACTTTTAACAAAACCAATTTGCATAGCATTAGAATAGCACTGCATAAATTTATTGATCTACCCACATAATTATATAAAACCAACATCATGACAAGGTGCTATTTACCATGCCCCGTGAAAAAAAAAGTTTTTGTGGTTGATATTCAAGATATATTGTAAAGCTAGTGCAAATATTCCAGCACAACAAACACATGAACTGTGAGTAGTTGAATTTTTGCAAAACACACAGGATAACACATATATCAGCAAATTAATTTCCTACACTATCAGAAGCTTTTATTCAACCACCCATCTTCACAATTACAGGAGAACTTCGAGGTGAACGCGTAAGCGACGCTCTTTGCCGCACATTTACGACGTTTTGGACAGACATACTAGACTAAACACTCTGCATTGGCTTTTACTAGTGTGCATTTGCAACAATAATACAAAATTAATTTATGAGAATTTTGTTCCTGGGCCTTTATACATGTCATTTTTTAAATATTGTTCACTACATTGTTGCAGTAAATTATTACTATTGCATATTGTCCATCGAGTGTGAATAAATAAATATGTCTTTGAGACACACACCGCCAAGCACTCCCAAATCCAACATCAGTCAGATCAGTCATCAGTCAAGAGTCAGATGGCAGAATCAGGTAAAAAGGGGTCAAATGTTACCTCCAGGACTAAACGTCCACGAGTCGAAACGCCCTAGATAAAGGAAAACTAATTTCAAAAGCGAATTCAAACAAATGCTCACAACATGGAGAAGCTGAATTTTATCTTAGCTAGACTGGTTTCTGACTTAACAGATTTAAAATTACAATGCACTACCATACAAAAGTCAAACAGCGACATTCAAGAAGCTATGAACTACATTATTAAGGATTATGAGGATATGCGTAATAAGATCGGATTGATAGAGAAGGAGAGCAAAGAAAATATGGAGATCATCTTAAACTTGAAAAAAGTTCAAGACATGGCAATCGTTTTCACGGACATGTGTTATTGAACTGAGAAACATTCCTAGCAAAGAAAAAGAAACTTATGAAGATCTGGTATCGATTGTTGAAAAAGCAAGTACGGCAATCTCGATGAACGTTCAAGTCTCTGATATACGAGACGTGTATCGATTACCCGGCAAATCAAACGCTCCTAAAACTATTGTAGCCGACTTTACAACAGTTCAGAAACAACAGAATTTTCTTATGGCAACACGCAATTTTAACAAACTTCAACCAGTGGGTGTAAAATGAAATATCAGGAACCTTAGTTTTGATGGAGATAAGACTGATGTTTACACGAAGAGCATTTACCAGGATCAACTAAACGACAATTTTTTCAAGCAAGACAATTCGCGAAACAAAATGGGTATTGATTCTGCTGGATATCAAACGGCTATATTTTTCTTCGATAAACCGAAACAGTCAGATACTTTCGTATCGATTCTGAGCAGAATCTTACTAATCTTTTACTTAAATAATACAAACTGTCATCCCCCAGCTAATAACTTTACTTTTTCTTTCTGTTATTGTTGTATTTACCATGGTTTAATACCTTATAGTTTAAGTTGTTTGAATTTTGAATTCAGTTTTATCTCATGTGTCTCTTTTGATCGTTATGATCAGTATAAAATCAGAATTTATATTTTTTATAATTATCACGCTATATACACCTACGTGTCCATCAGTAACATTCAATCATACACCACAAACAAAAACCAATCTTATAAGTCAACAAGTACACGTATCTGAAGGGTTATAATACTGTTACGCCCAGTAACATCTCTCGGCATTGTGGGAAAGACTCGGTAGTTCCGTCTAATAATTTATTACACCGCCATCTATTGACATCTTACGGAACTACGTAGTGTGAGTACGCGAAGGCTAGAGAGAACTCTGGCACTTTCTCGAATCATCGTACGTACTGTTTACATACCGGATATAGCGTCACTAGAAAACTCTAGAAACGCTTTACCCGCGTATAAATAGAGCGCACGCGCACCGCCAAATCAGTTTACAATCGTAAGCGGTCACGTGTTCTTGTCGGACTAGCATTTGAAGTGTATGGGAGTTTTGCATGCTTTCTCGTAACTGTGCGAAGAGTATACAGTTGACGGACTGTTAATGTTTTAAATTCACTGTATAGTTGTCGCGTTGGAAATTTGAAGGGCTTTTTCAATAAAACTTTTATAACCGCTCTTTGAGCCCGTTCTATAAGTATCATGTCGGTCTTGGCGGCACCTCCCCAAGCTGAAATGCAATAACTCAGCACAGATTCACCCAGTGCTGAGTAAACGACTTTAAGGATGTCGTTATCGGCGGATTGTCTTAATTTTTTAAACAGATAGATGAGCTTTCTAATTCGTGCAGACACTGTTTGTATATGGATTTTCCAGGACAGACATGCGTCTAATTGTAAACCGAGGTACTTTATCACTGTAGCTCTGTTGATGGTGGGACATGGACAATTGGACGTAAGGTTGGTACAGTTATGGGCTTTAACAGATATTGAGCCAATTGGGGGAAGGGTTGAAAGTCTGGGACCAAAAGTGATATAATTGGTTTTTGTGATATTTAGGGTTAGGTGGTTTTGTTCTAACCACAACATGACGTTATTTAGACCTTTTTCAGCAATCTCTTTAGTCGAAGACCAGTCATGGCCGTAAGAAAGGATTGTTGTGTCATCAGCATATACTATAATTTTGGTCGAAGGAAGGAAGAGCTGACATAGCTCATTGACATAAATTTGGAAGAGAAGAGGACTAAGTAGACTGCCTTGTGGGACGCCAACCACTACGGGCTTCGCGTCGCTGACACACTCTTCCACCTTGACGCACTGCAACCTATCAGTGAGGAAGTCTTTAAATAGCGCATGGGTGATTCCTCGTACTCCAATTGCTTCTAGTTTAGACAGAAGTAATGGGACAGAGACAGTGTCAAATGCCTTGGATAAGTCTAGGAAAATGGCTAGACACTTAAATTTATTGTCAATTTTGTCAACTACAAAATCCAGTAGTGACGTCACAGCGTCCTCCGTGGAAAGACCACGCCTGAAACCAAATTGGTTTTGAGAAATAAGGTCATATTTGGTTAGATAGTTGTTCAGGTGTTTGTACATAATTCTTTCCAGAATTTTAGAAATAGCTGGGAGAACAGAAATTGGGCGGTAGTTAGCGACACTGTCTCTGTCGCCTGATTTGTGTATCGGATGTACAATCGCTTTTTTTAGTGCTTTAGGAAATATACCTGTAGAAATTGATAGGTTGCATATATATGTGATTGGTGGAACCAGAATATGGTTAGCATATTTTAGCAGTTTTGGAGAGATGCCATCCCATCCAGTGGCGCTTTCTAATCGGAGGTTGTTTATTATAGTCCTGATTTCATCTTCATCCGTTGCCAAGATAACCATTGAGTTACCTCTACATTGAATATAAGGGTTTGGTAACTGATTGCAACTTATATCTTGAGAAGTGTTATTGTTTACAAAACTGTGAGGGGCTACTTTTGATAAATTTTGCCCTACATTTAAAAAGTACGTATTTATGGAGTTTACAGATTCGGTGGGGCTGTTTTCTATTGTCAACAGTTCGTTAGGAGTCAAATGTGCCCGTTTAGTACCGGTTACATCACGAATTACCTTCCACATTTTCTTAGGGTTATTTTTGGCTTTTTGGAATTCTTTATTCTCATAGTCTGATTTTATCTTTTTTAATAAATCGTTGCAAAAATTGCGATATCGTAAATATGATAATTTTAGAATGTGATTCAGTGGTTTTTTTTTACCTTCTTGTGCATTTTGTCCCTGTTACGTATGCATCTTAACAGACCAGTGGTTATCCACGGCTTGATTATTCTTTGCTTGCATGGGATTGTTCTGTGAGTAGTATTTTTTGTTAATATTGGTGAGATGATGTCTAAAAATTTATCAATAGCATGGTTAGGGTCATTCATTGTATAGATGATGGAGAAGTCACAGTTTTCCATATCAGAAATGGTGTTTGGGAGGTTTAGGCTTGATTTTTTTATTGTATTTGTGATGGATTTAAGTGTTTTTGTCTCAAGGTTTAGTAGTATTGCTGAGTGGTCTGTAATTGAGGTTTCCAATATTAAGGAAGTTGCTTTTTTGGTAGTCTTCAGTAATATGTGGTCTATACAATTATTTAGGCGAGTGGGTTGAGAGTAAGCCGGCAAGAACCCGTGAGATGCAATCATGTTAAGGTATTGCTGGGAGCGTGAATCGTTGCTTTCTGTGCTAATGTTTATATTTGTATCTCCAATAATAATAGTGTGGTGGTAAGTTTTGAAATCGAGTAGGACATTATTTAAGTTATCTATGAAGGAGTCAATATTTCTATGGGACGGTGTTCTATATAATGCAATGATACACAAGTTGTTTTCGAGGGTACAGACTAGGCAACTGGAATCAGCAAAAATCGGTTCAGTTACTGTAAAGCGCAGATTATTTTTTATATATAAGACTAATCCGCCATTTTGGTTAATGATGTTGTGGGATTGATGCGATGAGTATCCATCTATAGTAGGAATGATTGCTGCTTTTTTGAGCCAACATTCCGACAGAATTATCACATCGCATGGTATGTTCATAGATACTAGGAGACATCTAAACTGATCGAAATTTTTGTAAATGCTTCTAATATTTAAGTGTAGTACATTTAAGGCGTTTGTGGCATTTAAGAATTGGGAGCAGTGGTCTGGTATGCACGTATGCGTTGAGGACACTTGCATATTGTCCAAGTCATTATAAAAGCTTGTAGTAGCCATGTAAAATTTTTAGGATAGCTATATATGCGTAGAAGTATATTTTTGAGTAGAGTGCAGTGTTTATTGATCTTATTTTGAGGCAGCTATTGGTTAAGTATATGTAGGCATAAGATGTGTATACAAAACACATTCTTTTTCTACATGGAGTAGATGCTGGCAAGGAAAATAGGTAAGAAATAGATCTTTTGTGTGTGTTGTTATTTTTGTTTAGTGTTATAATGGTACTATTTGTTGTTTGTGTAGTAGTGGTAAATTAGTAATTATGTTGTTTATGTGAGACTAAGTAAATAAAGGACTTACTTGAGCAATTAGAATTTTCAGTTTGTATATGACAATTTATAACTAAAATAATATAAAACATGGCAGGCATGTTAGCTAGTCATTGACTCGCTTGGGCTTGCAGTTCATTTAGCGATTGTTCGGATTTAATTAGAAATATGTTTCCATTCACTGTCCAGCAGTATTTGTAGTCCATTCGCTTTGCAAATTCTCTTGCCATGAAAAAGAGTTTACGTGAGCTGGCAGGTAGGTATTCAGCAACATAAATTAGTGACGAGGATACCATCTCTTTCGGCGTACCGCAGGGGAGTGTCTTGGGTCCCACACTCTTTATAATATACCTTAATGAACTATGCAAACTCTCTATACCAAATTGTAATATTTACACATACGCAGATGATACTGCAATTGTGGCATACGGCGAGGATTGGCCACAAGCATAATATCACGCTGAATTATCTATAGGCACAGTTATGAATTGGCTATCAGCGAATATCCTGACTGTTAATTTGGTCAAAACTAAATTTATCCGTATTGCTTTCTCAAAAACTAATACCCCTCTAGCCGAATCAGCCGTCATTGTAGGACATCGGTGTCTTCGGTCAAGTAGCTACTGCTCCTGCCCGGCACATATGAAATATCTTGGCGTTTATATTGATGAAAAACTTGACTATCACATTCATATTGAAAACCTCATACCAAGAATCGGAAGACTGATATATATTTAAAAAAAATCTAAGGCCCTCGGTAGACAGTGATACATTACGTTTGGTATACATTAGCTTATGCCAATCGGTGATGTCTTACTGTATAGCAGTATGGGGTGGAACCTATAAGACACTTTTCTTAAACCTTGAGAGGGCTCAAAGAGCGGTCTTAAAAGTAATGACTTTTAAGTCACGTCGATTGTAACAACGACGGATATGTAAAATGTTAACTGTGCGCCAGTTATTCATCCTCCGCATTACTCTTCGTAGATATATAACCGACCCGTGCAAAACGCTGCAAAGCGTAGAGGTATGCCTGTAATACCCTCAATTAAATGTCGTACTACAATAGCACAACATCAGCACTACTACCTAGGTTGCAAATTACAATTTTATAAATAAACACCTCTTTACTTAAATTAAATAAGTTTGAAGTGATAAAAAAGATCAAACCTTGGTTACAAAATCTAACTTACCAGGAACCAGAGAGGCTACTTGGTTAACCTCTACAATATTAAACACGCAACATTCACATTACACATACACGCGAACGCGCTCACATAAATATGTACACACACGCAGACACATTACATATACATTGCACTAATGAAGGAAAAAAAAGTGTCATGTCCCTATTTCTTTATTTTTCTTTTTAATTGTTTATTTTGTGATTATATTTTTTTGTTGTTATAATAACTATGTAATACCCATGTACGCTAATTACTTTTTTCTTATATGCAAATGTAATTAATTGTTTACTGTATCTTAGCCATAATGTACGGTAGAAGCTATTGATTCCTAAGATACTGGTCTTACCTAGTTTAGGAATCAGAGGTTGATACATTTAGTTCTATGCCTACGTACATAAATTTATTTTCATTAAATTACATAAATGTTAAACTTAGAACTAAGATATCGAGAAGGCACTGTTCCGTGGAATTCAGGTTGTTACTTAGTCCAGGGAACAGTACCACATTTTGATGTACACTGTATGGTACATGTTTGGTTACAAATAAACTTTAAACTTTAATCAACTAAATTCTGAAAAATACTACTCATACATTTTTTTACATACTTTGCACAATAACTGTTATAAACATTCTAATTGTGATAAAACAAATAATTAAAAAAAATATATATAACACCGTTAAAATTTGTAGAAGTTTGATCTGATACTTGCTGCTGCTGTATCTGTTCAACTTCATTATATCTATATTGGCTTAATTGACTGGCAAATTTCATAACAAATATCACTAATCACTTGTGTATATATACAATAATTTAAGTTCCTTTTGCATCTGGGTGTGTGAATGTCAAACACTCCTTTCTTCAAGCTTGTGGCGTATGTAGGTATATACGCACAAACAACATAATTTTATGAGAACCTGGATTCGAACGGAGCATCTACGTCTAGCCGCGACAAAACCAATCTACAGACTAAGCGACGCGCGAAGCTGTTTTCTGTTTTTATACGTGGCAGTATTTATAGTCGTCGCGCCGCACGCACATACGCTCAAGAATTCCTCGTAAATTGTATAATGTTATTTACTTGTCGCTGATTGGCGCAAACGATTATTGTACACATTAGTGCTAGCGTTACTTGTAAGAATAATAAATGGGATATAAGAAGGCTTACAAATTGTAAATATATTCTCAGTTGAATTCTCAGTCTACGTGTTTCAATATAACCCTAGCTACGGACCTGGCTTATGCCCGCCGGCTGATCAGCGGGTCTACCGTGAAAATGTTTTTACGCGATGACGTGCCGAAACGAATTACGAACGAAATAATAAGCATATACCTACCATGAAAACACTTCGGATTTTTTAGGACGTACAAATGTCATACGACGATATTCGTGACGAATGTCGGCGCGAATGATGTTTCATGGTAAGAATAAGCACGAACGTACGCAATAGCGTATAACGCGTTTCACGGTAGACCCCCTGCACCATAACCATTACCAGCTATGGACCTGGCTTATGCCCGCCGGCTGTTAATGCGTTAAAAGCTGTTTGTTGTGGCAGTCTGAACTATTGTACTAACTCTGGTTGCTTGCAACATATGTATATTATTGATGGATCTGGATGAATGGGTGGAGAAATCAATGTATGTCTTGTCACTTCTAAAATTCAATTTTGTACTTACCCAAATGATAATATTTCTTTGTTGTAGGATTAAGTTCAACGCTTGAAGATACAGCTCAAGATGCAAATGTTGATACTAGCCTAGAAGCGAAACCAACTATTCAACCACATATTCAATTAGTAAAACCAGCAGAATGTAAGAGACTGGTAGATGCTCAACAAGCATCTGTTAATCATAGGTTAGAAGTTCATCTAAGATTTAAAACATTCCTTGACTCCCTTGATGATGTATTTGAAAACACTGATATTAATTCAGTTACCAAATTGGGTGCAGATGGCCAACATCTTAATGGTAATAGTTCCGCCAATCCCCAAATGTTATATAAAACTGTTAATACTAGAAATAATTATACTAAGTGCTTGCAAAATAACATATTTATATTAGGATCAAAGCCAAGTGTAAGTCAACCTAAAAGAACACCTAAAGCAAAAAGGCAACTGAAAATAGTACTTAAAAATATAAACTCTTATTTAAATGACAGCAAACGATATTGTGGACATTGCCTTATATTGTTCCCAAATGTTCATGCAATGTTGTGTCATATGAGTAAAGTTCATTCTTCGAGTACTGATAACTCAATAATAAACGAAAAGGAGCCACTGGCACAGAAAGCAGATAATAGAAAATTTCAGTGTGACATTTGTGCTGTTTGGATATCTTCAAAAGGTAATCTTCAGAGACATATTAAAAGGATTCATAAAATGCAAGTTAGAACAGCAAAAAAGTCGAACAAAATGAGGCATAAAACAAGGAGTACTTTAAAACAAAAATTAAAATTTAATCAATCTAAAATATCTTTAAGGGGTAATGTAAGAACAAAGGACACTTCTATGTCAGTAACAAAAGACACAAGAACAAAATCTAATGAAAAACACACCTGTTTTCACTGTCCTCAAATATTTGAAACTCAGAGTTCTCTTATTGAACACTTATACAACATTATAAGTCCAAGCAAACGAGCTTCTGATAATTCTGCAAAAAGTGCGCAGACAGCTGAAAGACAAGATGCAAATAATGATAAATTTAAAGATGACATTACAAAGTCTGAAAACATTGAGTGTAGTGGATGCACTATTAAATTTACGTCTCAAGGTGAATTAGACCATCACAATTTAGAGAAGCTTACCAATTTAGACAAACTACAGAGCAATATGGATACATCTAATGACCGAAATAATAGTGTTAAAGAAAACGATTGTGCATCTGAAGTAAAGTGCCACAATTCACTACATCCTAAGAATAACTTAGTAAATGATAATAAACAAAAAACAAGCACAACAAATTCTGAAAGTCTTTCTAAAAAAAATGTATACCAATGTTTTGTATGTTCGCAGTATATACTGTATTATAAGAGCTATTCTTACCACATGCGTGAACATAATATAAAGGAAACATCTGTCATTGACAAAACGGTATTTAAACCCCAATGTAAATTTTGCCCTTTAAAGTTAACCACTATAAAGATGTATAACAGCCATGTGTCAGAAGTTCACCGTGAGAATTTAAAAACAAAGATAACAGTGGACGAAAGATCATTCCAGTCCATTTTATTTAAATGTGCAGAATGTAATGTTTTCTTTCTGTCTGCAAACGCAGCAAAGAGGCATTCTGAACATCAAGAAATATGTGACATTTGGAAGTGTTCAGAATGTGAAAGGTTATTTAAAATGAACGACAAACTACTACATATGAAACAACATTCATTGTGTAAAAATATCACTGCATACGATCTATGCGAGTCTGCATTAAAACGAGTTTTGTTTAAATGTTTAAAGTGTGCTGTGCACTTTAGTGAAGAAGAATATTTCCTTCATTATACAATCTGCGACTGCGAAATTCCTGACTCAGCATACTGTAATGTATGTGACGCTTTAATTAATAAAAATGATATGACTTTGCATGAAGTTAATCATAAGGATCAAACATTGCGGTTATTTGATTTTACATTCATCGAATCAGATATCATAGTTAATAACGTAAATAAACCACTTAATAAAAAAAAGAATCCCCACGCTATATCAAAATTCGCGCTGTATTATTGTCGTGTCTGCAAGTGTTTTGTAGGTGATCTAGGCAAAACACGTAAAGCTCATATTGAAAAACGATGTGGTATAATATGTCCTAGAATGTGTACGAAATGCGGACTTATTTTTACATCGAGAGGTTATGTTTCACATAAGATGTTACATGATAAGATACAAAATCTCAGTATGCAAACGTACCATTTTTATGACATCGTATCAAAGAAACGAATTCGGCCGCCTATACCCGAATATCCACAATGTAATATATGTAAAGTACACTTTTTGAATAAACAGGTCATTAAAGAACATGAATGCAGTCGACAACATTACACCGTGTGTAATATTTGTAAGATTAAGTTAACCGAAGTAGCTTTCAAGTTACACTTAAACTTTCATAAATATAAATTTACATTGTTTGAGAAACAAAGTTCTAAATTGATAATAGAAGAATCTACAACTAGTACTAATAATACTAAATCTGATTACTCTAAGAGTACACCAATCGAAAGTCTGATTCCCAAAGTTGCTGATAGCTCGAATATGAATATCCATTATTTGTATACTTGTATCATTTGCAACGTTACAGTCGATATGTACGATAAAGTTATAGAACACTGTCATGACCACTATGATTACTGTAAGGGAATCAGAACAAGTGATAGCAAACAAATGCAGTCCAATTGCAGAAGTGATGACAAGTCTATAGTAATTGTTAAATTTGATCCCTTTTATATCCGTTTCTCTAATGATATTTGGATTAAACATATTTTTCTTAACATTGGCGAAGAAATAGTAAAAAATATTCTTGAACATTCTATCTATAAATTCGAGGGCAGATTTAAAATGGAAGAAATCCAACCTGGCTCTATTAATTTAGTACTTTATAAATGTGATGTTTGTCGGTCTTACATTGAACCCAATGAATTGTACATACACGCGAAAAACACATGCATCACCACAAAAAAGCACCCTTGTTCTATTTGTGGTTTATGTTTCTCATCGTCAAATTTTCAAATGATTCACGAAGAAGTTCATCGTGAGCGTCCCGATATAAACACAACGTCATACAAAATTATTTTGTATAACAAGAGGGAACACCATCTATTCACTAAAATAATGACCGAATCTCACGATAAATTTATATTATATCAGTGCAGAAACTGCGAATTGATTGTTGATAAATTACAACGAGGAATTCATCGATGTCAAAGTGGTGAAGTAATAAAGTGTTCACACTGTGGATTACTATTTTTAGATCAAGAATTTATTTCACATGTTAATAAACATAAAGAATTTTTATACTTTAAGCCAGAAAATATGACCCTAATTATGTTTGGGAAATTAGGACCCCACAAAGATAATGAACTAAAACCGTCTTTTGACGGTACCATGTATGATCTTACGTTTTATAAGTGCATTAATTGCGGATTATGTTTGAAATCTAAGGGCGAAATTTCTAAACACGTCTGTGTCCCTAAATCTTACAGGACCCAATGTCCTAAGTGCTACTTGAGTTTTTTAAAGAAGGAATTACATGACCACTTACACATGCATGAGGGTAAATGGGAATTAAGTTACGAAGACTTTAGTTCAAACGTAATCACATTCGATTTGTCTGCTTCGAAAACGAATACTGGGAATGAAATTGTACACGATTCTTTAAAATCGAATGATAGTATTAATAAAGAAGAGACAAACGCAAATGAAAATACAAATATAATACAAAAAATTTACAAATGCCACTGTGGACTACATTTTCTGGAAGACTTAAATGCCAGAAGACATTTTAATAATTGTAGCCCTAAACAGAAAATATGCAAGCAACGTTGTTTTAAATGTGATTTATTATTTACTCCTGGGGAATTATTCGACCATTTACTGAAACACCATAGTGATAAAAAGATACGGTACAAGTATGATATAATAAATATAACAGAAGTATAACAAACAGGTCAGAATATTTATACGTGTTGAACATTTATTATTATGGTATCAATACAACTTCGAACGGATTTTAAAATGAAAGCAACGTAAAATACTTCTATAATTAAAATTCTAAAGGCAACAACAAGACGAACATTAAATGTAATTATTATTATTATCACATTTTATGACAATCTTGTTAACAATATGTGAATAATATTTAAAAAAAAAACCTTTGCTCATTTTGTTGCAATGTGTATATTTGTAAAAAAAGCAATGAGAGTCCCCTACTGCTCTTTTATATTTTTAAAGTGTTACTAGTACATATACTTTGAGGAAAATTGTGTCATTAGATATGATACAATTTATTTTATATGAATGAGAGAGAGAGATCTTCGTAATAGTTTAGCATGTTTTAGTTTTATGTATTTTTATCGTTAATTATATTAAATTATAGGTATACTAGTAGATGTACCTATTGTTATTAGATAAGTCTATTGCTTCCAAGTCCTCACTTATTTTTGTTGGAAAGTTAAAAGGTCGTTTTTTATTAGATATAGAACAAACATGAAATTATTAATACAATAAAATTTACTGTTGCATTATTAATTTTATAGTTAATACATAGTCATTACTGCGAACAAATTAACATTATGTTAAAATAAAAATGTTCTTTTACTATTGTGTTTCTTTTTCTTGTAGTTACAAGAGTCAGTGAGTCCTAGTTCATCAACGTTGGCTCAGAAACCAATCCATGTGGTACACCCTATTACACAAACAAATCTGAAAATAGATTGGGAGTTATGTTATTTTATAGGACTTAGAGCTAGTGGACCTACGGACGCGGACGTTTGCATGTGTCATCATTACATGTTGATTCGTATAGACAAAAACCAAAAGTTATTGCTTCATAGTTGTCGCATAAATACTCTTCACGGCAGTTTTTCTCTTTACTTCCCGTAGAAATCTCTTATTATCCTTTGTTCTGGTTTTCCTTTTCTTAATTTGTCAACAATAACGAATAGGTACATCATCTTTTTAAAAATGCATAGTACCAATTTGGATAGATTTTTCCGCCTGCAAATTCAGTCTTAGCAAACCTGCAATCAGATTATTGCATAGTAAATTCAATATCTAGTGATATGTTATAGAAATTCTTAATGGTTATATCGACTTTCAGATACAATGCAGCTGTACACACACTACAATTGTAGTATATGGAGTTACAAGCTATTGCCTCTACGCGGTAGCGGGCTATTTCTTATTAGCCTTTATACTAAATCATAACTTTATAAAGAACCGTGTCATAATATTGTATTTAGATATGGGTACATTCACACAAATGGTCTTTATATACTATTTTGTGGTACTTCAAGAATGCTACTTGCATTTGATGCCCTCTCTGAGAATCCTTTGTTTAAAGTTAAGGCGAGGATTTCCCAAAATACAGTGTTATCTAGCGTGCTTAAAGGCTCGAGCAGACCGGATGCGTATGCGTGACTACGACGTAACCACGTCGTACTCACGCGCGTAGTTACGGCGTAACCCGATGTCACACCGAGTTACGCATACGTCTACGCTTACGCTTACGCAATCGAGCTCACAACGCAGGCCCATTGCGCGCTCGGCTGCGGCAGCCATATTTTATTTTACTGTTTTTGACGCTTACGTTGTGCACGATGTCTGACAAAGATTGGGTATATGGACCTAGTAGTTCATCTGACGAGGAAGAAGCAATATTACTACTATTGTGCCAGAATACTTCTGCGTGTGCAAAAAGAAAATGGGTCCATGATATAAATGAAAGAAGAGAAACACATAGTGAATATCATAACCTTTGCCGTGAACTCGAATCGTATGAGGATCGCTTTTACTTGTATTTCCACATGTCAAGAAGTTCTTTTGAAGAATTGCATGATTTAGTGAAACCACATATATTTAAACTGGACACCAACTACAGGAAGGCGGTTGCAACAAGAGAAAGACTAGCAATTTTTTTAAGGTAACTTTTACTTTTTCATTTTAAAATCAAATAACAAATTGTGTGATAAAACCAAATAAGAAACAAAAATTTGATCATTTGCACAACCCTTAAATAAATAGGTATCTTAATTATCTTGTTTTTCAATGAATGATAATAATTTACTTCTTCATTAAGAAATGAAAGTACCTAATGAAAATAATATCTAATGTTTAAATTGATTATGCTTCCTATTTTGTTGGAATCGTCAAAACTATTGCGACTCATTCGAATTGTGATTCGTTAGATCTATGGCTAGAAAGACGTCGTCGTCTTGAGGTGGTTCATGAGAAGTTCTTTCCGCTATCAACACAGGTTGCATCGGTTGTTGCTCTTCTGTTATGAAAATGGTTTCAGTAGATCCATCAGACATTACAGAATAAGCAGGTGATAGGTACATTAGCGACGATGGTTGTTGGCTGGTCGTTTGGTTTAGTCCCTCATTTGTTGAATTATTTTCAAATTCGTCCAATTCAGCATCAGCAAACAATTTTGCTAATGCTACTTTTATTTTACCTTGATTCCGCACTGATAATTTTTTAAAACATTTAGCATAGCTCATGAACAAGTGGTCAGCCTCATCCCATTCTCTTTTCTTTTTATTTTTAAGATAATCAAGGACTCTATCGGCGTTGTCTACCAAGTTACGGTTGTCAGTCTTTTTTTTCGTTGTACGTGTCGCTGGCGACGGTGATGGCTGTAAATTAGTTGTTGGCGGCTGCTGCAATTGTGTTGAAGAAGGTAAATCAAGTGTTTCTAATAGTGATTGTGAAGAGTCATCAACTTCAGGTTCAGGATACAGCCTCGATGGTCCAGGTTGCGGGGAAGGCGGTGAGGGCATTAGTACAGGCGATGACTGTCTTGGAAAGGATGATGGTGAGAGTGGCGCATCGAAACCTGGTTGCGGTGGTGTTATGTTAGTGCTTGTAGGCCTTAACTCGAGCGTGCTGTCCAAAAATGACATCTGGGAACTCCATGTGAAATTTGAATATTTCCTGCTTGAACCAGTTTGCCCTCTGATTGTTTTTTTATGTCGAATATATCCGTCTCTCAATGATCTCCACGCATCCTTTGCATTGGAACCTAAAATAAAAATAAAAGATTTTAATAAATACAAAATATACTAATATTATTATTATTATTTATTTTTCAGATACATCAGAACCGGCGACTCCTTTCTTACCATCTCGTTTTCGTTTCGCATTGGACGAAGCACGGTATCTCAAATCATTGAAGAGGTAGCAAAAGCCATTTGGGAAAGTTTACAACCTATATACATGCCTAACCCTGACGATAACATATGGAAACAGTCGGAATTGGGTTACAGAGAAACTTGGAATTTTCCAAACTGTGTCGGCAGCATCGATGGGAAACACGTTAAGATAAAATGCCCATCCAATAGTGGATCGAACTATTATTGTTATAAAAATCATTTCTCAATTGTTTTACTTGCTATTGCCGACCCATTTTATAAATTTACGATGATAGACGTTGGGAGCTACGGTCGACACAGTGACAGCAACATCTTTGAAAATTCTGACTTTTATTGACACTATTTACAGGGAAAAACAATATTAACATCGAAACCTCTGCCCGGTACTAACGAACCTGTACCACACGTGCTTATCGGCGATGAAGGTTTCGCATTACAAACCTTCTTAATGCGACCATTTCCTAGAGCCACAACTTTACATGATACGAGAAAACGAAATTATAACTACAGGTTGTGCCGTGCCCGTCGTATCATTGAAAATACTTTTGGTATTTTAGCGGAAAAATGGAGGATTTTTCATAGACCTATTGAATGCCATGTCGAAAAGGCTATTCTCGTTACGAAGGCAGCATGTTGTTTACATAATTATGTAAGAATAAAACACGGTGATATTATGATGCACGAGATTCAAACTGAAACAAGTCAAACAAACTTGGAAGAAAGTGCATTAATACCTCTAAGACGCACTAACACAAGGTCACCTAATGATGCAATTACTGTTAGAGAAAAGTTTGTTACAATTTTAATAGCTAAATAAGTACATACCTTGTATTTCAAGTGTAGCTCCAATTTTCTCCCATAATAAACTTTTATACGATACATTTTTGTAGTCTTTACTTTTTGGATTGTAGATACATTCATATTTACGCACAAATTCAATAAGTTTTTCTTTATTATCGCTATTCATTATTAATCAAAACAAAACAAAACACCACTTTGTAATAAAATACAACTGACTGCAGTTACACGCGTAGGGCAACGCACAGCAAAGGTACGTGCGTGTTCAAACTTGTTCGGTGTGACGTCCAATATGGCGCGCCATTGAATACAACGTCATCAACGCGACGTTGCCGTTCTGCTCTGCGTAAGGTACGGCGTAGGTCACGCAGCCTGTTTGTGTCTTGGGAGCTGCATTGCGTAGGGCTACGCATTTACGTCGACGCGCACGTCTACGTTACGCAAGCGGTGTGTCCTGTCTCATACAGTTCCATACATTACAACTCAGTGGTACGTGCGCGTCTACGCTTACGTCTACGCATACGCATCCGGTCTGCTCGAGCCTTTAAGGCTACGGCAACGTCGCGTTGATGACGTTGTATTCAATGGCGCGCCATATTGGACGTCACACCGAACAAGTTTGAACACGCACGTACCTTTGCTGTGCGTTGCCCTACGCGTGTAACTGCAGTCAGTTGTATTTTATTACAAAGTGGTGTTTTGTTTTGTTTTGATTAATAATGAATAGCGATAATAAAGAAAAACTTATTGAATTTGTGCGTAAATATGAATGTATCTACAATCCAAAAAGTAAAGACTACAAAAATGTATCGTATAAAAGTTTATTATGGGAGAAAATTGGAGCTACACTTGAAATACAAGGTATGTACTTATTTAGCTATTAAAATATGTAACAAACTTTTCTCTAACAGTAATTGCATCATTAGGTGACCTTGTGTTAGTGCGTCTTAGAGGTATTAATGCACTTTCTTCCAAGTTTGTTTGACTTGTTTCAGTTTGAATCTCGTGCATCATAATATCACCGTGTTTTATTCTTACATAATTATGTAAACAACATGCTGCCTTCGTAACGAGAATAGCCTTTTCGACATGGCATTCAATAGGTCTATGAAAAATCCTCAATTTTTCCGCTAAAATACCAAAAGTATTTTCAATGATACGACGGGCACGGCACAACCTGTAGTTATAATTTCGTTTTCTCGTATCATGTAAAGTTGTGGCTCTAGGAAATGGTCGCATTAAGAAGGTTTGTAATGCGAAACCTTCATCGCCGATAAGCACGTGTGGTACAGGTTCGTTAGTACCGGGCAGAGGTTTCGATGTTAATATTGTTTTTCCCTGTAAATAGTGTCAATAAAAGTCAGAATTTTCAAAGATGTTGCTGTCACTGTGTCGACCGTAGCTCCCAACGTCTATCATCGTAAATTTATAAAATGGGTCGGCAATAGCAAGTAAAACAATTGAGAAATGATTTTTATTACAATAATAGTTCGATCCACTATTGGATGGGCATTTTATCTTAACGTGTTTCCCATCGATGCTGCCGACACAGTTTGGAAAATTCCAAGTTTCTCTGTAACCCAATTCCGACTGTTTCCATATGTTATCGTCAGGGTTAGGCATGTATATAGGTTGTAAACTTTCCCAAATGGCTTTTGCTACCTCTTCAATGATTTGAGATACCGTGCTTCGTCCAATGCGAAACGAAAACGAGATGGTAAGAAAGGAGTCGCCGGTTCTGATGTATCTGAAAAATAAATAATAATAATAATATTAGTATATTTTGTATTTATTAAAATCTTTTATTTTTATTTTAGGTTCCAATGCAAAGGATGCGTGGAGATCATTGAGAGACGGATATATTCGACATAAAAAAACAATCAGAGGGCAAACTGGTTCAAGCAGGAAATATTCAAATTTCACATGGAGTTCCCAGATGTCATTTTTGGACAGCACGCTCGAGTTAAGGCCTACAAGCACTAACATAACACCACCGCAACCAGGTTTCGATGCGCCACTCTCACCATCATCCTTTCCAAGACAGTCATCGCCTGTACTAATGCCCTCACCGCCTTCCCCGCAACCTGGACCATCGAGGCTGTATCCTGAACCTGAAGTTGATGACTCTTCACAATCACTATTAGAAACACTTGATTTACCTTCTTCAACACAATTGCAGCAGCCGCCAACAACTAATTTACAGCCATCACCGTCGCCAGCGACACGTACAACGAAAAAAAAGACTGACAACCGTAACTTGGTAGACAACGCCGATAGAGTCCTTGATTATCTTAAAAATAAAAAGAAAAGAGAATGGGATGAGGCTGACCACTTGTTCATGAGCTATGCTAAATGTTTTAAAAAATTATCAGTGCGGAATCAAGGTAAAATAAAAGTAGCATTAGCAAAATTGTTTGCTGATGCTGAATTGGACGAATTTGAAAATAATTCAACAAATGAGGGACTAAACCAAACGACCAGCCAACAACCATCGTCGCTAATGTACCTATCACCTGCTTATTCTGTAATGTCTGATGGATCTACTGAAACCATTTTCATAACAGAAGAGCAACAACCGATGCAACCTGTGTTGATAGCGGAAAGAACTTCTCATGAACCACCTCAAGACGACGACGTCTTTCTAGCCATAGATCTAACGAATCACAATTCGAATGAGTCGCAATAGTTTTGACGATTCCAACAAAATAGGAAGCATAATCAATTTAAACATTAGATATTATTTTCATTAGGTACTTTCATTTCTTAATGAAGAAGTAAATTATTATCATTCATTGAAAAACAAGATAATTAAGATACCTATTTATTTAAGGGTTGTGCAAATGATCAAATTTTTGTTTCTTATTTGGTTTTATCACACAATTTGTTATTTGATTTTAAAATGAAAAAGTAAAAGTTACCTTAAAAAAATTGCTAGTCTTTCTCTTGTTGCAACCGCCTTCCTGTAGTTGGTGTCCAGTTTAAATATATGTGGTTTCACTAAATCATGCAATTCTTCAAAAGAACTTCTTGACATGTGGAAATACAAGTAAAAGCGATCCTCATACGATTCGAGTTCACGGCAAAGGTTATGATATTCACTATGTGTTTCTCTTCTTTCATTTATATCATGGACCCATTTTCTTTTTGCACACGCAGAAGTATTCTGGCACAATAGTAGTAATATTGCTTCTTCCTCGTCAGATGAACTACTAGGTCCATATACCCAATCTTCGTCAGACATCGTGCACAACGTAAGCGTCAAAAACAGTAAAATAAAATATGGCTGCCGCAGCCGAGCGCGCAATGGGCCTGCGTTGTGAGCTCGATTGCGTAAGCGTAAGCGTAGACGTATGCGTAACTCGGTGTGACATCGGGTTACGCCGTAACTACGCGCGTGAGTACGACGTGGTTACGTCGTAGTCACGCATACGCATCCGGTCTGCTCGAGCCTTTAATGCGTTTTATTTGTAAATAACATAGATTTAAATTCTGAAAAAAATATATGTTATTCTACAGCGTTAGATCTTTATTTGTCGGGCGTTACACGATTACTGACATTTTATAAGATCGGAAAAAATCGTGAAGATGGGTCTGCTTTAACAATTTTTCGTGTTTTATTTGAGTTATATTGGGATTTGAATTTTCAAAAATATACCAAAAGAAAAGCCATGTAATAACGGTTATTTGTCGGGCATCAAACTATGAATTATAAAATATACAAAAATATAATACCGAAAATATGTGATTTCCTACTGCCGACGCGCTCTCTCCCGCGTCGTTCAGTCCCGAGCGGGATGTAATGGAGACTGGACGTATCGCTAGTTTGCAGAGCGCACCGCAGAATTACGAATAATTTTATCTTCAGTTACGAATGTACATCACTTATTGATAAATATATAATATCTAGGTTTAGTTAGTAAATTTTAATAATAAGAGTGTATATAATTAGCATAGTTTTGAAAATATTGTTTTGAATATTGGACAAGATAACGAACTTGACAACAACAGCATAGTTAGATACCTACCAGTGCTTTAGAACATTATTGATTTGTTGTGATTTGTGGATGATGAGTGTAGAAATGGGCAATAAAAATAAAAGAAAATCAAGGTTGTCATCTTTAGCTTTACGTAGGCTAAACAAATGTAAAAGGTAAGTTGCCTACCTATTATTTGGATATTACTTAAGACTACTTATCATATTTGTATGGGACTTGAATCATTATTTTATAGCATTATTATTATATTAGGTAGGTATACGGGAATAAAAATGTGAGATGTGCTCAAAAGCAATACGAGCGAATTTTATAAGTACCTATCTACCTAAATAAATACAAATATTATCCGCAGTAATACCTGCGTAGTGGTATTTATGGTTGCTGCACCACCCTTGTGCGTCGTAACGTGATGTTATTTGGTATAACCTTCCTCAACAAATGGACTACAGAGGCAAAAAAAACTTAGTAATTGGCCTGCTAGTTCCTGAGACTAGCGCGTTCAAGAAACACAAAATTTTCAGGTTTGATATAGTTGGGTATATGAATCCATATAAGTAATACTCAAAAATCCTATTGAATATTACCACATTTGGTTTGATTGTTATATTTACGTAGTTTTCATAGACACCTAATATTATCGTATTATCTATCACGCCTAGGAAGAATGCACTAGTGTCACAGCTTAGAAATGTTCGGTAAGTAGGTAAACCAATTTGACCGGCAAAAAATATCGAAAATTAGAGTTTCTCATTAGTTGACGAAAAAGAAGTGTTATGTTTTTTAAATTTTATGTAGATATTTATATTTCGTGCGTATGTATGTACGTATAATTTTGTTAACTTTTTTCACTACTACTTGCCGATGCCAGCGGTATTTGGTTTACATGTGCGTGCACGTGTGTCTGCATGAGTATATTGCTATAACTATTGCCCAGTAATACTAACTACGTTATTTTTTTATTTTAGTGCAATGAGTCTGCAAGTACAAAAAGTTGATAGGAGTACACCTGCATTATTATTGGACGTCAAGTAAGTTTATATTCATAAATAATTTCTACTTCTTTGTTGTAATAGATTAAATTTAAAATTTATGTTGCAGGTTGATGGATAAGCCTGAGGGCAAGGGTACTTCGTTAGCGGTACTAGAGCGTGTAAATTTGGATAACCCTATAAATGAGGAGTAAGTAACTGCCATAACATAGTGTAGCAAACTAATATGTTTTTTTTTTTTGGTATCGAATATGCATATCAGCAGCTGATATGTACTTTAATGTCGTACAGTCTACACTCTCATCGCATATCTAAAGAATATCTTTTATTATTACAGAATAACTATGAACACTGTCACTGTACCAGGGTCTGCTTTATATGAAGGTGAACATAGAAATGTATCACCTGATAATATTTTTGAGTAAGTATTGCTTTTGTGTTGTTATTTTTCATTTGGGGAAGCCAAATTACAAAATAAATATAAAATATTAATTTGTTTATAGAAATATGGAAGAAAATGAAAACTTTGTCATTGAGCACCAAAAGGAAGATTATCAACCTATCAGTGGAAGACGAATTGTGGATATAGCCAACATCATTTCGCAACTTCAAGAACGGATGCATCATATTGATTTATTTGATTGCAAAGTTGGATATTTTAAATTAATAGGTGAAAAAAGAATAGGGTTAATATCAAAATTCAAATTAGAGTGTTCTGTATGTCGTAATATAGTTTTAATTGACTCGAAAAAAAAAACAGTTCGGAAAACTTAAACGTTAATGTTGCTGCAACCACTGGCATTGTGGCTGCTGGTGTGGGATATTCGCAATTTGAAGAGATCTTATCTGCTATAAATGTGCCTGTATTTTCTCAAAAATATTTTTGTCACCTACAAAATAGTGTTTACGAAACTTGGGAGAAAACAGCAGCAAACTCTATGGAAGACGCTGCAAACCGTGAAAAGGAGGCGGCTATTACTGAGGGCCGAGTAAAAAAAGGGATGCCCATTATAGATGTATACGTTGATGGTGCTTGGGGATTGAGATCGTACGGTAATAATTATAGAGCAATGTCAGGAGTTGCAGCGATTATAGGCAGAAAATTCTGCGAGGTATTATACATTGGGGTAAAAAACAAATACTGCATGCTTTGTGCACGATCCCAAAAAAAAGGTGTTGATCCTAGGCAACACAAATGTTTTAAAAATTATACTGGGCCCTCCAGTGCAATGGAATCGGACATTATTGCCGAAGGATTTAAATCTTCCGTGGATATGTATGGTTTAATTTATGGGAGAATGATTGGAGATGGAGATTCCTCCACCTATAACAAAGTACTAGAAACAAAACCTTATGACCTATTTAATCATACTGTAGAAAAAATTGAGTGCAGGAACCATATTCTACGGAATTTTTGCAACAAAATGAGAGCCATTATTAAAGACACAAAGTATCCAATAAAATACCGAAAAACGCTCACAAACGAAAAAGTAATGAGCATGCGTAAATATATAGTAAAATCAATAAAATTTCATAATAATTCTAACAATGTTAAAAATGTGTCTATTTAGTTATTGCATAATGATATTACTAATTCAGTAGCACATGCATATGGAGACCATAGGCTTTGTCACGATCATAATTGTTCTAAAAATAATGCTCCCAAAAATAATCAGCTAAAAGATATAAACAACTCAACTTTTCTATTCCGGGTCAATGCTATTATAGCTTCAGTAGCAGGTAAAGCTCGTAGTCTTATAGAAGATGTGGATACAAATATAGTTGAGCGTTTCAATAGTGTGATTGCTAAATTTATAGGCGGCAAGAGAATAAATTTTTCACTGAGACGAGGGTATCAAGGAAGATGTTCTGCGGCCGTAGTTTCATTTAACAGAGAAACAGCGATTTCCTCAGTTCAAAAAAATATCCTGGGGAAACGTCCTCAGGGAAAAGTTAAAGAAATTGAGAAACGAAGGATACTAAAACGAAACAATAATAGAGAGCACCCTACAAAAAAAATAAGAAAATATGATTGCTCGGTGCATCAACATAACTATGGGCCTGCAAGTTCGGCTCCCGATATGAGTCCTGTAAAATTAAAAAGGGCAAAGGAAGACTTCCTTAACAATTTAAAAGTCCTGACAAATGATAAAGAGAGTATAGAAAGAAACACCATATTACAAAGGGATTGCAGTGATTGGATGGAATTAAGGAAAAATTTGATAACTGCTTCAAATTTTGGTACTATTTGTAAAAGACGACGTTCAAATACTGCAACAATAGTTAAAAAAATTATTTACAAAAAAAATATAACCCATGTGTCATCAGTGGCTCATGGGAACGAAAACGAGAAGCAAGCAATTCAACAAATGGAGCGGCAGGAAAATATTATTATTGAACCCTGTGGGCTCTTCATTGACAAGAAATATCCCTTCATTGGTGCTACACCTGACGGTATAGTCGGGGACATAATTGTTGAAGTAAAATGTCCAATTACGTGTTTTAAAATAGGAATTGATGCAGCTATTAAAGCAAATAAAATTCAGATATTCAGTTATGATAAAAAGAAACATACCAGGAGTATAAAAAAAAACAGTAACTGGTATTATCAAGTTCAAGGTCAGTTGCATGTTACCCAAAGGAAGACCTGTGTGTTTGGGATATGGTCTGGTGAAAATCACCCATTTTTAATTGTATATATTCATAGAGATGATGAATTTTGGTCAAAGCAAATGGAGACCAAAATAGTTAATTTTTATATGCAATGCCTTTTGCCAGAAATTGTCGACCCACGACAAAGTCGTGGTATGCCTTTAAGAGAAATAATAATAAATGATAATAAAGAAAACCTATGTAGTCATTATACCGGGCAAACAGACCAGAATACAGAATCAGAAACACACGTGCAGCCCGGTCCAAGTAAGCCAAGAACGTTAAATTTCAACGAGTTATAACCTAGTCTTCATTTGGCCTAACAATGTGGCGGTGCGTTGTTTTAATATTTATAACGCTTACATATAAGTAGATATTCCTATCTTACCACCCTTCTAATAGAGGCTAACACTTGTATCCAGTTAAATATAATCGTTGACTGCGTTGTTAGATTATAATTGGTGTAAAATTTAAAGTACCTTAGAGATTTCATTATTAAAATATAACAATATTGAATAATTGATTATTAAAAAGAGTGGCCATGAGTATCTTACCCGTTCTTATTATTGGTACTATGTTGTAATAATTGTAACTTAACGTTCACACAAGTGTTAATTTAATTTTGTAACCTAGTCGAACAATAAACCAAAACATACAACAATATCATGTTCCATTTTTGTTTCTATTTATTTGAATGACTTGTTGTGCGTTGCTCTCACTCAGCCACATTTCTTTCCTTTTATCCTATCTCTAATTCTTTTCCCTAAGGTTGACAACGAGCAAGCGATACTCTCGTATTGCGAGCGATCATAGGTTACAGTAACCGCTCACCATCAGGTATGCTTGTTTACCACCATGGTAGTATGGTATCTCGGTAGTCCAGCGGTAGTGTAAACGATTGCAGATCATGAAGTCTCGAGTTCGATTCCTGGGTCGAGCAAAAAGTGATATTGGCTTTTTCTGTTAAGAATTATCCATTAGAAGCTCGAAGTCTGGAAGTTGGCGGTGTTAAACCCTCGTGCCTTGGAAAGCACGTTAAGCCGTTGGTCCTGGGCCCAATCTTTCTCCGGTCATGTCGGATATGCCGTCTCATCGGACTATGAGAGTGAGGGAATAGAGAGTGCATTTGTGTCGGCACACACTTGTGCACTATAATAATGTCCCGCGCAGCAGGCTAGTCTCCGTTGAGACTGGCCGCCGTAACCGAAATTTGGCTAAGTGGACATTATTATCTATTATTTTTATTTTTTTATTATTATTTGTTTGAAAAAGATTATGCTGATAAGTTTAAAATAGTAATTATGCGAATATGTACCCTTCTTAACCGTCAAAATTAACAACAAAGACAATGTTTATAATATTACTGATTACATATTTTCACTATAAACAACAGTGATTTTGTAAAACTACTTTCGAATTGTCATAAAGGTTTATTCCAAACAAAAACATTGCGAATTATTTATACTCGATAAGTAAGTTTATATTTCAATTGATAGACTGCTTGAATTTTCTATGCTATGGCGCCAAAATGTTATACCTACGTGGCGGCAGAGGCGTCGCGGTCGCGCGGTCGCCGGCACTCGCGAGTAGCATAGCGCGCGACTCATCGTAATTATGGACGTCGGCGTACGCGCGAACTGGGGAAGCGGGGAGCCTCAAAAGCTTAGAGCGCTCGGAAATCCTCGCCTTAATGTTAAGATGAACATAAACTCAGTATTAGTATATACCTAATAATGGAAGATCTTTGATAAGAAAAGGACGGGCGGAGGTGCAAATTCGGGAGAGTGCAGGTTGCGGTAGCGGGGGGTGGGGCGGAGGTTTTGTTTAGCTTTGGTATATGCGCAAGAGTGGCCGCACATTAAGTTTTTATTAGATAACTAGTTCAAATTTGAAGTACCTGTTTTTAAATATTCGTGTCCAGAATCGAGTTCTGAATGGGCCCTCCTTCAATATGTCCAGTCTTTTACCAGTCAGCCTGTATAAAATCGGTGTCCCTCTTCGAGACCACACTCGTATAGAAAATGATCTCTGACTCGGATTTTGGCTACGAAGACGAGAGCAAACAAAACCCAGACGGAGAAAGATAATGAATGACGTAGCCAGTTTTTTTACGTTCTTTTGTCGGTAGCACCACGTACTGAAAGGGATATAAGGTTGAGGACATGCAGGTTATTAGGTTTTTAAACGAAAGATTGTTGACATATCGGGAAAATAACGTTCTAACGGAGCGTTTGTTAGATTGACTTTGAAGTTTGAAGTTTAACTGACGTCTGAGTCTGACAATGTTATAGTTAAAATGTACAATAGATTGGAACAAATTCTCGTTATTATATTTTATATGTTCATAATTTGAATTAAATCATGTTCAATTATCGTAATTTAACGCAAGTCAAAATGTGTAGTATCTATGTTTGTTAATTTTATAGTTAATATTATATTAGATAAATATGATCACACGTCAAAGAGAAGCCAGCTAAGAAAGTTATTAAGAGTGTATATATATTTATTTATTCAAAATGTATTTTCATGAACGTTTTTGCCAATGGCTGGGTCACCTAAAACTGTCCCGTGTAATATTATTAGTGTCAGTTATATTATTTGTTGTGCCTCTGTTTACACACTACTATTTATCTAAGGTAAAGTGTTTACATTTTATCATAAGAATGGCTTTAGGGTTATGTATTTATTTGTATAAATCGCAGAATACTCCTGTAAATAGTAACAGGAATGATGTTGAATACACATTAGTCTTGTTAGTATTTGTAATTCTTAAAGAAACACTTAGAACCTACATATTATGTTGTATATATTTGTTTAACTACATATATTGTAACCCTAATCTTTGTTTGATAAATAACTTCTAGTCTTCTACACATTCATCTTTTGTCCTAATTATTTACTCTAATAATTTACAGTATGATGAGTCAGGTGCTTCAGCTAATAATCCAATGCGTCATACCTTGGAGGCACTTGGAGATATCTCAACAATGAATGCTGCTGATCTAAAAATTAGGATTGAAGAAATGCTAAGAATAAAGGTTTGTTAATGTATTCAATCACAGAAAATAATAAAAATATTTAAGCATCTTTTAATTGTCTTGACATCACTTAAGGAATATTACTTTTTTACCACTAAGATAGCAAATGAGCATAAAGCCCAATGGAAAATGGTTTCCATAGCCCGGATGCTTGGCATCCCAATAAAAATAAATAGGTTGTGCTGCTCTTGCACACAGTGGACATAAGCCACTAAACTAATGACAGCACAGCATACTTACATGTTGCCTTGGTGCAAATTACTGTGTGAGAATGTGATAGCATGTTACAGAGTCCATCACTTTAACAATGGTTCTAACAAAGGTCTCTGTATTGGTTTTGTCTTTCTTCTACTCTAGGCCTCAGTGTCTACTGAGCTTCGTGAGTTGGAGGCCAAACGCGGGCGGCTTCAACGTGAAGCGGCGGCCGCTAGTGCGAAAGCGGACAGTGCGAAGGCGGAGCACGCGCGGGCTGCCGCCGAACTGCAGCGCTTGCGAGTATCAGCTGACCAGGCGCGTCTCGCACAACTCGAGGCAATTCGTCGAGACTCGCCAGAACTCGCCCCTCCTACACAAATCCTGCCTTCCCGACCACCTCCTATCCTTCCACCCGTAAATCCGTCCTCTGAAGTCCACTGCCGTATGTTTTCTTGTTTTGACCACTCACGGTGCTCTTTAACTTCAGGCTTCCCAGTTTACCTCTACGATCCTGACGTTTTCTCGCCTTTAGCTGGCGCTGAGGTCGACGGCTTCCTCAAAACTACACTCCGTCAGACATTAGGCTACAATACACATATAACAAGGAACCCGAACGAGGCGTGTGTCTATCTCGTGATCGTCGGTGAAGCTTTCGCTTTTGATAAAACTTCCTCGTAAGTTGATGTCATGTGGATGCAAAATATCTCAAAAACATTGCGAATCGCTTTCATTATACTTTATGTTTTCAGAGCTACAACTGATACATATAAGATGCTACTGAATGAGACGTCTATCAAGAGTTTGCCCTACTGGGGTGGCGATGGTCGCAATCATGTTTTGATAAACATGGCACGCCGCGATTTGTCCGTAGGCTCCGGTGACGCTTTCAGGGGTGCGTCGATAGGACGGGCTATGATCGCACAATCCACATTTAGACACGATCAGTTTCGCCCAGGATTCGATATTATCACACCGCCCGCGCTCGGTCCTCCAGGTGGTGACGTGTGGGCAGACTGTGCACCTATCGCGCCCGCACGTCGGAAATATTTACTCAGGTAAATGTAGTTTGTACGTTAGCGTCGATATTAAATATTTACCTTTTATTTTGTAATTGTGGAATTGGTAGTTTAATGAACTCCTAGGTACGAATTCATGAACTACATTTAGCTTTCAGGGCTCGCAACCGCCACCGCAAGGGGTAGACAAGGATCACGACAGGTCCCTGATAGAGGCGCTGCAGAAGATGGTGCGGGGTGCGCCGGCTAGCGACCAGTTCCTGCTGCAGTTCGAGTGCGAGCCGCCGGTGGAGCGGCGGGCGGTGCTGCCGCTGGGCGACTGGGCGCTGTGCGGCACGGACCGCTCGCGGCGCGCGCTGCTGCGGGCCTCCACGTTCGCGCTGGCGCTGGCGCCGGCCGACCGCGGCTACGTCAGCACGGCGCTGCTGCAGGCGCGCGTCTACGAGGCGCTGCGCTCCGGCGCCATCCCCGTGCTGCTGGGCGGCGACCGCATACGGCTACCGTACGATGAGGTAATCATGTCGATGCCATTTGAACTCTAACTCACACACCCTTAGAGTTTAAATTGCCTTGCTTCCAAATTTTGAATTAAGACTGTTTTATTAAGATATCACTATTATACACATACACTCGTAAAGTTATTCCATGTTACATTATTGTTCATTTGATAGACAATTATTTTGTATAAACGTCGATTACACGACATTTAAATTATATATTGACCATTAGAAATTGACACATCCAGGTTGAGCAAGTCCAACTAGGGTCAGGATAGATAACTATGACGGGCGCAGAGTAATGGGAAGATTTTTTTACGACATATTTTGATGTAGGTAAATACATCAAAAGTAGGTATATACCAAAAGCATATTTTTACGCGTATGAACAAGCTTCATACCCACAGGAAAGGTAAAATGGTAAAGGTAAAATGGTAAAGGTAAAAATAAGGTTAAGGTACATGGCAGCCGTATGTTATGACAGATTGTGCCTCGGTCGTGACATTTAAAAGTTTGTCATGGAACCTGAGTGTAATGTCCGTGATGGAGATATATTAAACTGTCAAGTCTTGAAATATCACTGGCCACCGGTGTGCCGCTGCGGCTCAATAGGTTAAAATTGTAGTCTAGTTTACAAACAATATTTCTTGTCTAGGTGGATGTAATGTAGGATAGAAAACTTTATTTGGTATTCATCATTAAAAAAAAAGAAAGAAATAAACCGCACTAGGAATAAATCCTGTGTCGTAGGGGACTTTACAAACAATCAAACAACGGACACAAAGAACACCCAGACTCGGAACAACCATTTGTGGATCACACAAAGTTTTGTTCCTTGTGGGCCCCACAACACTCTACTCACTGTTTACTTATTATTTAACCACTCCTTTTCTCGTAGGTGTTAGACTGGAGACGCGCCGTGTTACAACTACCTCGCGCGCGGGTTCCAGAGCTACACTTCTTATTACGTGCATTAGGTGACGCGGATTTACTCGCATTGCGAAGGCAAGGTCGTGTCTTATGGGAACGCTACCTAAGCTCAGTGCAAGCGACTGTGGACTCCTTGCTAGCAACGCTACGGACGAGGCTACACATACCTCCTCGCCCGGTGTCACCTACATCTGCTACTCCCGCCTTCAACGATTCCTTCACCCCACCACGGTTAGAACCGCCTGCTGTAGACGCTGAACCAGAAGAAACCTTGGGACCCTTAGAAGCGCCTTACCCAAGTCCAGCATATAGAAGAAATTTCTCCGTAGCAATGTTACATGGATATGAATTATGGAATGACTGGGGGGAACCATTTGCCTTGTTTCCTCAACTACCGTGGGATCCAGTAGTGACGTCAGAGGCGAGGTTTCTGGGGTCCGCAGCAGGTTTTAGGCCTGTCGGTGCGGGTGCTGGAGGTTCGGGTCGTGAGTTTAGTGAGGCGCTGGGAGGCGACCGACCTCGGGAACAGTTCACTATTGTGATACTCACATATGAAAGGGAATCTGTGCTGGCAGCTGCACTAGCGAGACTACGCGGCCTGCCCTATTTGAATAAGGTAAATAATCTTTCTGTCGGCCTCTATGGCGTAGTGGTTAGTGTAACCGACTGCCACGCCTGCGGTCGCGGGTTCTATCCCCGCAGAAGTCAAACATTTTGTGTGCATGAACATGGATGTTTGACTTGGTCTGGATGTTTCTATGTATAATATGTATGAATTAACATTAAAAAACAATTGTATATAATATATGTATGTTTATCCATTGTCCAGTACCCATAGTACAAGTTCTGCTTAGTTTGGGCTAGATGGTGTTGTGTGTATGTGTAGCATATTATATTATTATTATTATTATAAATCTTTACGTTAAATTAGTAGATATAATATCATTAAAACGCTAATAATTTATTTTTATATACCTATCTCGCGCTATTAAGAGATCGCAGATCCTATGTCCATCCGACTTTACAAACATTCAAACAACGTACACAAAGAACATCCAGTCTCTCATCTCGTCACAACTATTTAACCTTTTGAACGCCAACGTCGTCTATACTCGACATGCGCAAGCGTGCCCTGTGCGCCAACGTCGTCTATACTCGACAAAACTGTTTTTTGTCGGTTCACAGAAAAATACAAAATAAACATATTAAATCATTAGTTTTCTGTGTTTTAGTGATATAACTTAAAAATTGAATCCCCAATTATTACTTAATTGTATACAGCATACAAAATTGTTATTAGTTATTGAAATATTTGATCATAAAAAACAATATATAATATATCGATTTTCGGGCTTGGCGTACAGGACATGGAGGTACCGTTATGGCGTGGCGTTCAAAAGGTTAAACATTACACAAATTTTTGTCCTGTGTGGGAATCGAACCCACAACACTCAACGCAGTGGTGGTGACGATGCGGCAATTTAAACCACTACGCTATCCGTGCAATCAATTGTAAACATATTACTATTGATATCAAAAATTGTATAGTGTTGTACTACGGGCGGCAAAAGTGTTGAGCTTCATCTAAATTTGAATATGTACTATAATCCATTAAATTAGCAACAATTAAGCTCGTGTGATTTCAGTGGTCTCTCTGGTACTGCCGCCGCGCCGAGTGTTGTGGGTTCGAATCCTACACGAGACACAAAGTTGTGTGATCCACAAATACATAGTTGTTCCGAGTCTGGTTGTTCATTGTGTCCGTTGTTTGAATGTTTGTAAAGTCCCCCGCGACACAGGAATTATTTCTAGTGCGAGAGTTGTATTTTAAAAAGAAAAACAACTAAGAAATATGTCAGTAGTGTAAATTTTACTATTCCCCAAAAAATATCCATGTTGCCACGGTTTGCTAGGCCACCCAGCCTGGTCGGAGGATCCTCCATTAGTATTGGAGGGATATCAGGTCACGTATCTCTACATAGTAGTAATGTGCAGTAGGGTGATACGTGTGGTAATGCCGCCTGCAGGTGGTGGTGGTGTGGAACGGCCCGTCGTCCCCTAGCGCGATGTCGTCGTGGCCGGAGAGCGGCGCTCCCATCGCAGTAGTGCGCGCGGCGCGCAACTCGCTCAACAACCGCTTCCTGCCGTATCACCTCATCGACACCGAGGCCGTACTCTGTGTAGACGACGACGCGCATCTTAGACACGACGAGATCGTCTTTGCGTTTAGGTACCTACCTGTCTTGATTGTTTTATATAATGTCCTCCATACCGAATTTCGGTCACAGCGGCGAATCTTAACGGACACTGGCTAACTGCGCAGGAGATATTATAGCGTACAAGTATGTTCGCAAACACAAGTGTAGTCTCTGTTCCTGAACTTTGATGATTCGATGAGACGGATATCCGACGCGACCGGAGAGAGATCAAGCGCAGGAGCGACGGCTATATGTGCTTTCCGAGGCACGGGGTGTGCCTAACATCGCCAACTGTCTAGTTTCGGGCTGGTATTGAGATTTCTTAACAGAAAAAACCAATATCTGTGTTGGTTTGAGCTTTACTTATTTTTGCATACAAGATAAATTTTAATAATACACAACCCGTGAAATATTGAAATTCTGTTTACGCAATACTTATACGCCCCCTAATAATAATAATTTTATAAACTAACATACCTAGATACAATTTGTGTTAGTATTTATATAACTTATTAACTATGTTAGTAATACTTATTTGCTCTCTGTTTTTGTGCGTTCATGAGGAACTTCGCGGCAGCAACGGAACACCACACCCAAAATTCAACCACGATTTAAAGTTGGGATTTTCATCTAATGTTGTTATTTTCGCACAGGGTGTGGCGCGAGCATCGTGACCGTATCGTGGGCTTCCCCGGTCGGTACCACGCGTGGGATCTCAACTTCAATAATGGCTTTCTCTACAACTCTAACTACAGGTTAGTTGGTTATAATACTTTTTAATATTTTATATTAAATATTATTTAATAGATAAAACAATTACGATATTTTAGTTTTAGCATCATATTATGTACAAATGGTAAATTGTAAATCTTCTAAATATAGATGGTAATCTATATTTAGATGCTTTTGCTTAGTTATTGTAGCCTATAGAATTCAAGACCAGCGCATAATTCGTGCGTTGTGGACTTTAAAACAACGAGCCTTGCGTCGCCATTATGTGCAATGCTAGTATTTCGCGTGGTTGCGCGGCCCGCAAGCGGCCACCCTAAAAGCTTTTTCGCCTCCCCCCTAAAAGTTCCCAGGGTTTTAGGAAGATTTTGTTCGAGAACTACTCCCGTAGATATCACCGTTTCCGAGATCCGATGGGGTACCACCACCAAGAGCTGACCTTCCGAAGGTCAGGCATTTTTTTTTGGGGCCTTTTGAACGATTCTCTATACGACGCTATATTTATTTTTATCCTACTACTCTACTATTGTGTGACTTCTATTTCTCTAAATTAGTGAGTCAGTGGTAATTTAAGTTTATATAATATTAATGAATGAATGCAACGAATACTATTACTCCCTTTACTCAGCCCACTGACTATACAAAGTGGCGCAAATGTTATCTCATTAATTGATACCACATATACTACATGGTATTCTTTGACGATTTACGAATTATGAACCAAATGTATTCCGTAGTTTCCACAGGAAATTTTTGTGGTATTCATAATTTAGAAATTTTAGAATATCATGTAATGCAGAGATAAAGTACTAAGGTGTCAAAGACCTTAAGCAGCGATATTAAAAAAACCGTCGTATTGTATTCGGGTCCGGGAATTTCCGGTCCTAGCGAGTTGACAAAGACGATTTCTCAGAACCTATGATCGTTAGCGAGCTGGGAACAGCCCACTATGGTATTCCAATTTGTGTCTAATTTTATTTTATTTATTTTGTTCAAAGAAATCATTTCTTAATTTCTGCGAAAATAGGTCTTTTGTTTATGTTAACTGTCTTATATCAATTAGGCAGTATTAAGGCAGTATATCATTTAATGTGATAACATTTGCGCCACCTTGTATATAACGAAAATATAAGGAACAAAACTAACTAGCCTGTAAAACTGTATATTAAAAGATTCTGAAGATATGCTAGACTGCATTTTGCGCGCAGCTTCGCTCGCGGTAATGTACAGTTAATAATATCCCTCGGGAACTGTACTTTATTTATATTCTGTACCCCTGACTACGTGTATACTAAATATCATGATGATTGGTCGAGTAATTAAGGCGTGGAAGTGTAACAAACAAACGAACGAATTCACCATCCCATTTGAGTTCTGGGTTCTTAAAAAGGACAACTGCCGCACTAGGAATATTTCGAGTGTGGCCGGGGAGTATACAAACATTCATATAACGGACACAAAGAATACCCGGATTCGGTACAAACATTTGTGGATTACACAAAGTTTTGTCCCGTCTGGGCTTCGAACCAACAACATCCGGCACAATGGCAGTGGCGAGGCGACCACTTCAACCACTATGCCATCCGTGCAGTCTATGATATAAAAAGAGTTAGGATTATTAAAAAAAATAATAAACAAGCTATTAAAATTATTTGCAATTTGTATATCCTAACTAATATTGTAAATGCGAATGTGAGTTTGTTTGTTACGCTTTCACGCCTTAACTACCCAACCGATCAATATAAAATTGCGCATACATAACATAAGCATTTTTATTTTAACTTTGTGCAATGCGTGTATCCCTCCGCAAGGGCGGCGGAGGGGTTATGTCGGGTTCATCCGGGGACAGATAGCGACATCCCGGTCCTACCGACTAAACCTACCCCCGTGTTCCTTTTCACAATCTGTGGCCGGGTCACAAGGACCACTGTTTTTTTAACTTTCTTAATTGCTCTTTATGTTTACCCTCTCGCCCCAAGGGGAGGCGAGAGGGCTATGTCGGGCTCTACCGAGATTTCAGGCCTACCGACTAAAACTACCATGGTGTGCCACTAGCTGCATTGTAAGCTGGGTGGGTCGCTAGAACTAGAACTACATCAGCGGATTCTTTGTTTTTTTTTTATACTACTAATGTGGCAAACAAGCAAACGGCCCACCTTATGGTAAGTGGTCACCGCAGCCTATGGACGCCTGCAACACAAGAGGCATCACTTGCGCGTTGCCGACCCTTTAGGAAAGGAAGTGGGAAGGAGAAGGAGCGGGAATGAGGAAAAGGGGGTGACATTGGGCGTCCGGCACTCTCACTCACTGAACGAAACACAACAGTAGGAATACTGGTATTTCACGTCGATATTCTGTGAGAGGGTAGTCCTTCCCCGGTCGAGCCGAATTCATGCTAAAATTAGCGAGGCTCTACTACTCAAAAAAATCATCCTGCAGCCTAACCTAACCTATAATTACGCGAGCGAGTGTTTAATGATAGCAATGCATGGTGTGTCGGGTCAGCTGCGAGTTGTCGATGGTGCTGACGGGCGCGGCGTTCGTGCACCGCTACTACCTGTGGGCGTACTGGCGCGCGCTGCCCGCCGCCGTGCGCGACTACGTGGACGACCTCATGAACTGCGAGGACATCGCCATGAACTTCCTCGTCGCGCACATCACTAGGAAACCGCCCGTTAAGGTATCACTTATAATAGTATCAGCCTTGTATTAAACTGTCCCACTGTTGGGCACGGGCCTCTTCTCACTATGAGAAGATTTAGGCCATAGTCCACCAAGCTGGCACAGTGCGGGTTGACAGACTTCACATATCTTCGACAACATTATGGAGAACTCTTAGATATGCAGGTTTTCTCACGATGTTTTCCTTCGCGAGCGATAATTAACGATTTAACATAACTTCAAAAAGTCAGAGATGCGCGCCTTGGGATCGAACTCGAGACCTCTGCGTGGCAGTCCAACGGTTTCCCACTAGACTATCGCTACTGTTATTAGTAACTAGTAAATAAAAACAGCTTGTTGTAAGGTACCTCTTACTACAAGCTAACTGTTTTTATTTACTGATGTTGTTTCATTGTTTGAGTTTGCACGGGTTTTCAGAAGAGGTACGCGTGCTAACTCAGACAGACTTATACTGAGATGAAGCCGATAGCGAACACAGGGACAATTTATATACCAGGCTGATGTTATTGCCTCCGTGGCGCAGCGGTTGTAAATGCGACTGCTGTGCATGAGGTCTCTGGTTCAAATCCAAGTTCGGACCAACAAATTTTATACGGTTTTCTTTTAAGAAATTTCTATACCAGCCCGGTGTTTAGGTGTTGGCGGTGTAAGACACCTAGGAAAGCACGTAAAGCCATTGGTTCTGCGCCTGATGTCTGTCGGTCGTGTCGGATTGCCGGCCCATCGCATCAAGAGAGTTAGGGAATCGAGAGTGCACTTGTGTTTGCGCACATACTTCTACACTAATATCTAATGCGCAGATGGCCGAATGATATATATGCTGTTACAACCATACACAGGCCATGGTAAAAGTTTACTATCAAGTATACGATATACTTGAAATCCGCGGAGTAAGGCACACACGGCTACACATCAAGTTAGACACCCTATATACGCATAACTACGCTACATACAAAATAGAGAATTGTCGGAATGGGACAGTGCATAATGGTGTTGATGTAATGGTAAGGATACAGGGTAACAAAAATATAACACACTCTCTCGCACGATTCGTAGCGTTCAACTTCTAATAGTTCAAAGTCCAAACAGTCTAGGTTGATGTGTCGCTGTGTGTACAAATATAATGCATATCATCGGCAGTCGTTTATATTCTATAGGGGATGACGATAATGATTATGATATCGCATGAATAACTGTAGTACCGAAAAAGCTAGATGACGCAGCGATTTGGTTTTATTTACTGATATTGTTTTATTCGTTGGGTTTGCACATATTTTCTTTCTCATACTGAGATGAAGCCGATAGCGAGTACAGAGACAGTTTATAAATCAAGTTGATATTATTATATAATATTCTGAGTATACGTTGTTCGTCCTGTAAATATTCCACCCCTACCCTTTTCTGTCGTATAAATGTTGTATATATCAATTTATTATTAAAACTGTTACAGGTGACATCGCGGTGGACATTCCGGTGTCCCGGGTGTCCGGTAACGCTGTCCGCTGACGAAACGCACTTCCACGAGAGACACAAATGTATACAGTTCTTCTCACAGGTAAATACTAGACTATACTAGATTATTTCACGTTCATCTAAATTTGTCAATAAATTACTACCTTTTGGGACAGTACTTTTTTACTGGATAAAAGTACGCTATGTCCTTTTCTGTATCGCTGAGAACGTCTATGTGAAATTTCAGGATGATCGGTCGAGTAGTTAAGGCGTGAAAGCATAACAAACAAACAAACTCACATTCGCATTTATAATAGTAGTGAGGATGATTTTCTTCTTCTGTTATCGGTATCTATGGGGTAATCTAAAACATTAAAGAAAAGGATATGTTTCGATTATTTTAATTGAGTTCATATACATAGATTGTAATAAGTTAACTGTTGGTGCAAGAATTCTGAATTCAAAATATAATAAAGTTTAAATATCGTTCGATAAGCTACCGTTAAATTCGCCCGGTTGGTTAGATTTAATGACCGACACCAATACACTTAACAAACTTAATAATAAGACCAGGTTTAAGAAAATAAAATGAAAAGTTTGTACAGCATTGGCAAATATAATGGGAGAGGGAAGAGTAGTAAACTCTAGGATAGTTTAGTCCTTACCCCAGAGTGTTGTTATATGCGAAACTCTAAGATTGGATGCAGGTTATCGCTGCTTAGGTCAAGATCATCCCTCGAACACAACCCTAGATCCGCCAATAATGTACAGATAGGTTAGTTGGCAGCTCGATTGACTTTTCTTAGTTGTTGATAAATAGACTATTTTTATATTTCTTTTATATTTACTGTCCTATATTTTGTGCCATTTCATTTTGTTTTACTTATAAGTGGATAGGTTTGTTAATATTAGTAAAATAATTGTGTTTTCTTTGTTGCAGGTGATGGGTTACACGCCTCTATTATCGACGCAATACCGCGCCGACTCGGTGCTGTTCAAGACGCGGATACCGCACGACAAACAGAAATGTTTCAAGTTTATTTAACGCGACCAACCATTGGTGTCAATAAACATTTTTAGGCTTTCGCATTTTGTACACATACTTAATATAAAACCATATAACGGCTCTTACTCGTGATTAAAATATCCTAGCCTTTGCCCGCTGCTTTGTTCGTTTAAAATTAGGTTAGGTTATGTTAGTAACAGTACATTTTTAAAATAAATTATTGCATATATTACGCGGTGATAATATATCTTTCAAATGGTGAAATAATTTTTGAAATCGGTATAGTAGTTTTTGAGTTAAATTATAAAATAAACAAACGAAAATCAAATCTTTCCTCTTTATAATATTAATATAGATTAATATCGCGAATAAGACCTTTTATATAGTATTATATTAAGTTTAATTTCGAGTGTGTAAAAATTACTGTTTTTGTAATAAGTTGTGTTTAAAACGTAATTGTCAATGCAAACACTGTAGGTACGATGCCTTCGTCTTGCTGGTTGAAAAAGCCTTATGCAATGTTTAGATTTCCTCAGAAATTATACTAAGTGAGCACAGTGCTAAACGTTTCCAGAATAAGACATGGCCGATACGTTTCGTTTGGCAGTAAATTCGGTGAAGTCCATCTTATTGCTTCTCTATATATTTATATTTCTTGGATTAGCTACACAATTGACACAACAACACATTTAATAAATTCCGATGAAACATTTTAATGCAGCGAGTGCCTCCTCTGATCTAGTGCGCTCATTGGGCTACTGAAGGTTCAGCTATTGCTTAATTTCTACAACTAACTTGCCTATATTAAATATTAGTCATACACATTTACTTAAAATTCAAGTCAATATTGATTGTTACACTCTTAAGTATGGACTCAAATGCGTATTTAGTTCGATTTGTCAAAACAGTTTCGTATTGTAACGATAGGTAAGGGGCCATCCATAAATTACGTCACACCAATTTCATGATTTTTGAACCCCTACCCTGTGCTTATCACATTTGTGAGTATCCCCCCTCCCTAGTGTAACGTCACATATTTTGTAATTTTACATCTAGAAATTATTTATTTAAAATAGCGGTTCCAAAATTATTTCAATTTTCATTTAGGTATTCTCGTACTAAATGTGACGAAATTCAGAACCCTACCCACCTCTTGTCACACAATGTCACACTTCGTCGACACCTTCCTTTCCCCTTAACGTGTGACGTAATTTATGGATAACCTACGGGCTATCCATTATCATCAAGTATATCGAAACAACATTGACATATAAATACCGATTGGCTCAATGATTAGAGTCCTTTAAAATTGACTTTTAAAATTGAGATGTAACTGAGCAAAAAGAATCTATTGTTGTTTTTAAATTGCGGTGATACTGTTGTTAGGGGCCTTCCATAAATTACATCACACCAATTTCATGACTTTTTGACTTTTTTCTCGTCCTTGTCCCAGCTGGTCACATTTTTGAGACTCCTTCCTCCCTAGTGTGACGTCACATATTTTTCAATTTTACATCTAGAACTTATTAAATTAAATCAGCAGTTCCAAAATTAGTTTTATTTCCATTTAGGCATACCCACTTTTCCTCGCGTAAAGCGGTGCATGACAGTAGGTACTTCTTAAATATATTAGAGTTTAAAATGTGACGTCACAAAATACAGCTCCGCTCCACCCCCTTGTCACACAATGTCACACTTCATCGACCCCTCCCTTTAACGTGTGACGTAATTTATGGATGGCATCTTATGGTGGTACTCACCATTTTTCAGTCAGTCTCTCATTACTACTCGATTGATTTCATATCAGATTTATGATCGTAAAATCAATCTTCATATAATCTACTTTTTATTTGTTTTATAATAAAGTATCGTTGTTAAAAGCCAAAAAATAAAGTATGTTGCAATAACCATGGAGTTATAACTAGAAAACGCTTTTAAAATTAGTTATTGAGTTGTGCTATTATTTTAGCTATCGGTAACTACAATTACTTACACTTTATATTATTATCTTGAGTGAGTCTCATTAATGGCTTTCTAGCCAACAAATTTAAATGTGAAATTGGTTAAAGTAATAAAGCATGGTGCGTGTACATTATGAAAGTTCATATAATTATTACGATGTAAATATAAATGTACATTTATGATTAATTATGTAATAATAATATAGTGTAATAAAAATCTTTATAAACCTAAGAACAACATTTAAATATAAGCAAAAGAATATAAATATATAGTATAAAAAAATAAACTCGAAAATTACGGCAGAGGTTGAAGCAGTGGTCTCTTGTCAGAAATTAAATGGTCTATGTTTAGAACTTTTGTGGTCATACTTAAATACAGTTGTAGCAATAAAAAGTATAGACCCATTATTTTCTTTTAAGCATTTCTCCCGTGTTGCGTTTTGTTCTTGTATCGCGGATGTATTTAAAAACATAAACTACGAACAAAAATAACACCCAGAATCAATACATCGAATACATTACTGATGTGTATAGTGCATTTAAAACAAATAAAATAGAGGATTTTAAAGTATATCTGGAAAAGTGATGTTGAGAATATTCGCATCCGCATCCGCAATCGCGGAGCTTCCGCATCGATTCGGACATCTGCATCCGCAGCCGCATCCGCAATAATCAACGCGGATCTTAATGCGGATCCAGATATAGCGTAGGTTACGATAAGAAAGAAATCAGATGTTCAGTAGTACCTACGTGTTTAATTTATGAACTATTGCAAAACTGGCTTGAACCTGCGAAGGCGATATTAGATACTTTTTATTAAATAAGATGAACAATTTTTATAAACATCCGCATCCACAATTGCGGAGCTTCCGCATCGATTTGGACATCCGCGGATGTGAGATTTCAAATATCCGTTTCCGCATCCGCATCCGCGGATGTCAAAAAATCTACATCCGCAATATCCCTGATCTGGACTTATCTGAAGATAGTCCAAATAACATATTATAACTCTCTTCTCAGTCTTCACGAAGATTGTGGCACTTCTTTGGAATCTTTCTTTGGGTAGTAGATAACTGCGGCTAAGGTGATCATTAGTCCGCTGAAGATGTTGTAGGAAACTTCTTGCGACAATTCTGGATTTGCAGATGCTGTTGGTGGCGTTGGCGTTTGTTTGTTTTTTGTTTGTTCTATAACGATTTTCTCCTTCGAATATATTTCCCCATGATGTTCTGAAAACTTTCATTACAATGTATGTATCAAAATCGGAATAGAGGAAGTACTTCTTTCAATTGAACATTTGAATCTAATGTAAGGATTACTTACATTAGATTCAAAATTAGCAACAAATTAATGTTGGCTCTTTATGTATTATCACATTGTTCCTTATGTATGACTATAATTTGTAACCTTAAATTTATAAGTTTCCCATAATAAAGCTATTCATTTTTTTTTTAGGTCACACATAAGTGTAACAAGTAACACTTATTCAGTCAATTTAGAAGCTGACTAGCCAGTCAGCTTCTAAATTGACTGAATTTACATTTATGTTAGTTGCTAGGTTCAAGCAAAAGGTTGAGCCTATGAGGATATAACTGCAAGAAACTCACGGCCACTCTTTTAAATGCCTTGAGTTATCACCTGGTTTATAGGAATGGCACGGATTCACATATCGCACCCTTAATAAAACAGAGACTTATCTCAGTATTTTGGATTAAACAAATTTGAACTCTATTGCAAAGATTTAACACAAATATAATATTAGAATTTAACATATACAATTAGAGTTCAAATTGCCTTACTTTCAAATTTCGAGATAAGTCGCTGTTTTATTAAGTGTGCGATATATACATTGCATATGTATTGTATAGTTTCTACGATAGTCGTTAGTATATTAACTTAACGTAATCTGAAATACACATTTGAAATATACTTAGATAATATATTTTATTTAAGATTTCTTTGTTTATTTCGTATACAGTACCACAGCTAACCATTAAATCTAAGTTATAGCTTGCAAACCGTAGCCAATTCGAAGAAATTATTTAATTGTTAAGTTTCAATTTAAATATAATAACCAGAAGAGTGCATATAAATATGAAGTAACCTTATATAAAAAATAACGGCTCTGTTTCTTAAGACTGACATAAGCTTACATTACTTTACATATAATAGTCATTGATTTTATATTATGGTATGTATTTTTTTATTATTATGTGTATCATTATTTTGGACAATATTTTGCATTCAATAAACAAGATTAATATTTAGTTAATAAATATGTTTTATTACAATATTAAATAGCTTTATTGCTGCATCCATGAATTGTTTGTAATCGATACATGTATAAAAATAAATTTCTAAGTACGGTGGCAATACTCGACACTTGTCGCCACAACCGCAACAACCTCGGGTGCGAGTATATCATTTGCTACTCGAGTTACTGAATTCTAAGTAATTACATGAATCATGATCGACCGCAGACATCTTATTGGTGTAATGTTACTACTAAGAAGTTCAAGGCGACTTCCCGATTGGTTTTCCCGGAGTATAATTCTTTTAAGGAAGATGTCGTACATAAGACGACCAATATTAAAGTATGCTATTCGGCACAGAGTTACGTTTGCTGTTAACAGCCGCAGCAAAGATTCTTCTTAACGGGCAAAGTAAGTGGGTTGGGTTGTAGTACTTGCAGTGGCGTGCAAATATGTCTTTGAGAAGAGTTACGCCTTATTATGCGCTTTATTACTTTTCGAAACAGATTGACCAAGATAAGAAAGGTATGAATTATGAAAATAATTTTGCTAATAAAAGAACTTGTCACGCCGATACAAATGTGTCGCAGTTCTTTACCGTTCGTCGTTTTGAGTAAAAATTATAACAGCAACCATTTTAAACGTATATATGTAACTTCAACATATGTACTTAAGTGTGTGTGTTAAGATAATTTTATATAAAAGCTTCAGATGATTTCCATGACAATATTTGCATAAAAATACCTGGTTATCATATATTCTCCTTCTCGTTCAACTTGAGGTAGTCGATAATGCCGAAAGAAATAAGAAAATAAAGATGTTTATTGGAGAATAAACAAACTTAAATATAAATTATTTCTTAGTGGTGTACAATATCGGTGGTCACAAGATAAGGGCCTGCCATTTTTATGAGAAAATATGAGTGCAAGCAAATCACCATGGTTCGCTGTTTTTTTAAATTTAAACTTTGAGGCGATAGCCTAGTGGGAGACCGTCGGACTGCTGGGTTGCTGCATTTTTTTAGTTTTCGAAGTTAGGTACCTGGGTCGAATATGGCCACCTTAAGGTTTGTTATTCTTTTAAATAATAATAAACCTAAAACAAACCAGTTTTAGCACTTATTCATGAAGAGTGGCTATTTATCTCTACAACAAAGGTATAAAAATACAAAGACATGAATATAAATAGTATTTTCAACAGTTTAAAAAAATAGAGGTTGGCCATATTTCAGACGGGGGAGGTAAATATGCCCATATATTATTATGTGGTCATATTTACTGTATGAATTTACTAGTTTAAAAAACTTCTAAATAAACTAAAATAAAAATGAATATTATGTTTTAATAGAGAATTTATTTAAAAGATATTCTTTGGGTGACATTCAGTACAAATAAAGAACTATCTTTACAAGTAATATAAATTAAAAAATATTATAAAATCAACAATGAGATTCAAAAAATATTTCTTTATTTAAACTTAAAAAGCTACACATAGTTTTGTAGATTTAAAAAAAAAATAAACAATAAAATTAATAAATTGACAAAATCAACAAAATTAATAAAAAGAAAACGTAACTTTTGAGATCCTTCATAGGTAAATCGCAATGATATGACAACTAGAAAAAAAGTAGGTAAACTTAATGAAGTATTTATGATTAGTCCTGACTGCACCGAGTGCAAACAAATTTATCTGTGTCTTCTTTTGTTAATCCAACACAGTCTTTATGGACGTACGTTTGACATAAAAAACATAGTCTCATGTCTGCTATTCTATCCCCATCGCAAACGTAACGATACCAACAGTGTTTTGATTTTTAGAATATCCTTTACCTTTTTGTTTAGAAACCTTAGAAATTACTGCTTCAGTCTTGTTCGTTTTAGCAGAATATTGTTTTCTTTTTTGGGAAGAAACTAGATGGACCTGGCATATTTTTCATTTTTTGTTTACAAGCATTAGATGGTCCTGGCTTTTATTTTTCTCTGTAAACATTGATTTTGTTAGCTCCTGTGCGCCAGACTATTAATAGCTTCTGCTCTAGGTGTAGTTTTTGGCTTAAAGTTTACTCAGGAGTTTTCAAAATTTTACAAAAAGATGAATATGACTCATTAGTTAAGTATTGTGGAGCAGATTTCGATAGTCACCCTTTATCCAAACTAAAGCAGCACAAGAATAATAAAGACTCGGAAACTGAATCAAAACTCGCTACTATCGAAATCGTCATAGACACTTGGCCAGGTTTCTATAAAGTTCGATCTATCTACTTGAGTTGGGTGCTGCGGATTATTATCAGAAGCGTTGTCTAGAATGGTAGCGCAACGATTTGCAGTATTTGGCAATAGATGTTCACTTGTCTGAGAATCTTTTTGATCTGGATGCAGTATAGGCACCGGATTTTCAACAGAGGTATCAATTCGAGCAAGAGACTGCATAGGTGGAGTTGAATTATGTTCTTCGTTATTTGGAAGAGGAGGAGGAGGATTAACCTGATTTCCACCGGCATCAATAGCGGTGCTGTCATTGGGATCTTCATTTCCTTGAGGAGGAATTAACAGACTTTTGCTTGCATTAGTATCGTCGCTGTCATTGGGGTCATTATTTTCTTAATTTTCAGATGGTCCAGATATTGTGGAATTAAAGGTGCCTCTTCTGGTATCCTTGTTTTATTAAATGGTTTGATTAAATGGGAAAATTCCGGTCGCTTCAAATCCAGATTTGATATTAGCCGGTGTCGCAGCTTTGTCCCACGATTTGGAAAATAATATCCCAAACATTTGTTTTCTTATTTTCCTGTCTTCGTGTACTCACCAGTACTTTAAGACTTCCTCGTCCCAGTAATATTCAAAGGATCGAAATACCGATTTGTCCATCGGCTGTAATTCATGTGTGATGTTACTAGGAAGACAGAAAAGCTTGATGTCGAATTTTTCTGCTGCTTCAACAATCGAATAGTCTGAGTGACATTTGGCTCCATCGAAGATAAGTAAACAAGGTCCTGGCAATTTAAATTTCGAAAAATGTTGAATCCAGTTCACAAACATTTCAGAGTTCATACTCCCTTTGGGTGTCATTTGGGCTATTGAACTGGTTGGTAAGGAATCTACCCATTCTGGCTTCATGCGTTTGCCTTTAAAGAGAATCATGTGCGGAATCGCATGGCCCAAGGCATTGCCACATGAAACTATTGTGACTTTCTCGACGTGTTCTGGTGCTACTAAATGTACTCTCTTGGATCCACGTTCAGCCAAAACTTCTGGTGATTTGTGCAAATTAAGCTGGGAACACTTTTCGTCAATGTTAAGAATGCGTTCCGGTTTGTTCATAATGTCATTATTTTCCAAGACTTTCTTTAATTTAGCAAAATAATGAATGCTTTATTTAACTTTTGCGCTCTTGCGGGATTTAGGTTATGTGCCTTTCGTCTGCTGATATTCCTATGACGTTTTAAAATCCTCTCAGCTAATCTCGTTCCACCATCAAGTCTCCACCTGACGCTGAAATGTTATTTCGCTCACAGAACGTCTTTACGCATCTACGTAGTACACGATGTGTCAATGCGTATCCCACATTGAGTAATAATCCCACAGACGAATAACACGGGATGCCAAAATCTTCTCTTGTTCAGGGTTAAGAAGTGGTTTCCGGTCCAAAGTAGATTTAGTCTCCCTTTTCTCTTAAATAACTCCTTAAGTCCTTAGAGTGCGTCTTGGCACATTAAAATGCTTTGCAGCCGTAATACATATACAATGTGTTTGGTGAGTGGTGTCGGAGATTTTAATGGCATAATATATGGTCATTTATATCTACAATCCATGCTTCAGTATTATTTTTTATGTTACTTGGGCGAAATGGCGGCCATTTTGTTTATTTTGTTATCTAATCACGGACACACGTGGTAATTTAGCGATATCGTCGCTTGTAATAATCCAAAAAAAAAACAAAAAAGGTCTTATTTTACAGCTCATAGTATAGCTAACATGTTTACGATAAAAAATGTTTAGAATCTATCTCAGTTCAATTTTAAAAAAAATATGACAACAGAAAATTAAGAAAATTTTTGCTGTTATTTTTTTGTTATTTCATTTTTTCACAAAAACCAAGCTGTCAAGGTATTATTTTTTTAATGTTTTTAGATACTACATAATATCAGCTAAACATGAGTACTAAAATCATTGCCGTAAGTAAGATACTTTTAAAATGACGCTCTTTAGAACTTGACCCCTTAATAGCGTATTCAGGTAGTAAACAATTACAAACCCATCTCAATTTAAGGATCATCTTGATATTTAGGAAATACAGAAATAAAACACAATATTTTTTCACTTAGCTTTAATATTAATAATAATTTGGTCACAAATTTTATAAAAATTGTTCAAAGTGGTCACCATTTTGCTGCAAACATGCTGTCGCCCGTACAGCCAGGTGTTGCGTAGAGCGTCGGATCATCTCCTTGTTTTCCTTTAATTCATTTCCGATGCTAATTATTTTTTGAATCAATTCCTCTCGGGTGTTTGGCACTTCCACGTAAACTTTTTGTTTTATAGTACTCCATAAAAAAAAATCCAGGGGTGTTAAATCCGGAGAACGCGGTGGCCAAGCAACTGTCCCTCCGCGACCGATCCACTGCGTGTAATTTTGATTTAAATATGTCCTCACTGCCACTGCAAAGTGTGCGGGTGCACCATCGAGCTGCAGAATCATTACTCTCCGGTTAACGAGTGGTATTTCGATGAGGGCGTCATAAAAATCCGTCTGCAGGAATTCCAAAAATCGTTGACCATTCATCGTCTCTGGTAAAATGATGGGGCCAACAAGAACGTCGTCTATGATTCCTGCCCAAACGTTCACGGCAAACTGATACTGTACAGTACTTGTCCTAGTAGCGTGTGGATTTTCGTGACACCACAGATGCTCATTGCGGTGATTTATGTATCCCGATCTTGTGAAGGTGGCTTCGTCTGTCCACAAAATCTTTTTTAAGAAATTTGGTACAGATCGTACTTGCCGCTGGATCCACGAGCAAAATACTGATCGCCTAGCATGATCAGGCTCCAGTAATTCTTGTACCCTTTTAAAATGGTACGGATGCAATCCTTCTCTCTTTAACACTTTCCACACTGACCATATGGTAAGGTTTAATCTATTAGCAATCCGTCGTATGCTCAATCTGGGATCTTGGGTAATTAATTCCAATATTTCTTCTTCGTCTTGTGGTGACACCAAACGAGAACGTTCTTCAGCAGGTCTTCTAATTCCATTTTCGGCAAGCCTCAAATGGATTCTGACGAAGGTGCGAGGATTGGGTGTAACTCTGTTGGGGAATCTTCTGGCGTACTCTCTACTAGCAGCATTGGCGTTCCCGTTGCACAGTCCGTAAACAAAATGGATGTCAGCAACATGTTGGCTGGAGTAATAGTTGTCTTCCATTTTAAAAAGATTAACAAAACAGTTTAACAGTAAAAATAACGAAAACGTAACAAAACTTTTAACAGCGCACAGCAAATTGGTTAACAAAAAGAGAATGTGATCACAACGCAGAGCGAGGGACGACTGATAAGCTTTGTATTGCGTTCCTAAATCTCTGGAAACAAATGTTATTTTGTCTCGCTCACACTTATGACGAAGGAGGTTTTTACCTGCTCGAATCATTTGTTAAAACGGGTTTAGTAGTTCCTTGAATTGTGATAAAGCGGCTTTGTAATTGTTTAATACCTGAATACGCTATTAAGGGGTCAAGTTCTAAAGAGCGTCATTTTAAAAGTATCTTACTTACGGCAATGATTTTAGTACTCATGTTTAGCTGATATTATGTAGTATCTAAAAACATTAAAAAAATAATACCTTGACAGCTTGGTTTTTGTGAAAAAGTGAAATAACAAAAAAATAACAGCAAAAATTTTCTTAATTTTCTGTTGTCATATTTTTTTTTAAATTGAACTTAGATAGATTCTAAACATTTTTTATCGTAAACATGTTAGCTATACTATGAGCTGTAAAACAAGACCTTTTTTGTTTTTTTTTGGATTATTACAAGCGACGATATCGCTAAATTACCACGTGTGTCCGTGATTAGATAACAAAATAAACAAAATGGCCGCCATTTCGCCCAAGTAACATAAAAAATAATACTGAAGCATGAATTGTAGATATAAATGACCATATATTATGCCATTAAAATCTCCGACACCACTCACCAAACACATTGTATATATATAATAATATAATAATAATAATAATAATATATTATTATTATTATATTATTTTTTTGATGTATAATATGTATGTATTTACAAAAAAAAAGCATATATAGGTATGTTTTCCCATTGTCTAGTACCCATAGTACAAGCTCTGCTTAGTTTGGGCTAGATGGTGTTGTGTGTATGTGATAGAATATTATATTATTATATTATATATACTTTCATCTTATCGCTTTTGATTGCAGTTAAAGCTAGTTTCATTGATACTTCTGACCAATTACCTCGAAACCCTTTAGCTTTATAGCGTGCAAAGGTCTAAAACAAAAAAAAAGAAAGTGTCGGTAATTTAGTACCGTAAATATGGTCAAACGGTGGCCATATTTGCAGTCATGCATAATTTTTGTTTTCATATTCACGAATGAAAAACACACTATTACTTTGATCATTAAACAAAGACTTATCAACAATCGTCACACAACATCGTAATGTGATTAACAAATATTCTAATTTGAAAAATAATAAAATACAGGACAATACTTACTTAATGTTTTTATAACCTCAACCTTTTGTGGCAACTTCTATGAACTATTCAAAATTAGTAGACATCTCAAGGATGTAACGTAGTGCATCGAGAAATATAAAAATGCACGGATTACATGCGATCAAAATAAATATTTAGAAATATATAAGTATGTACGACTTTTATTATTTCTATTGAGCCATATATTCTTCAGTCTTCTGTTAATTAATTACATTGGTAAACTACCACCTATATCGTAAGACAATAATTTTCATAGCTTTCAACTATGTTTAACTTCATCGTTCTAAATATTATTCAATAACGAAATATCCAGTGAATGATATGATGAATTAATAAAACTGTAGATACGCAAAGGCATTGTCCTCTTAATCTATGGCAACTTGTACTAAGGAGACAATGTAGGACCCTACCTGTACGTAGATTGTGTTTTCTTGTGTTGAACATGTATGTGTAAATAATATATTGTTTTAGTTTATGAAATAAAATTGATTATCAACTTTCTTTTATGTATTACTAGCCTATAATATCTATTTTAGAGTTCGAAAAAACTCTTATACAATAGCTTTGTCTGTCCGTCTGTCTGTTATACAACTTTCAACTCAAAAACCGTAAGAGCTAGAGACTCGCGGTCAGCGCCATTAGACTCAGCATAGTCGATATACCTCCGATATGACTATGACTTTTGACCTCAAGGTCACGTGGTATCACGTGACCTTTACATATTACTTGAACCATTTTTTCGAACTCTAAGATTTACGGAAATTCATTGCCGTTTCTCACTTGTTCTTATAAATCTCCAGCACTATGAGTCAAGTCCTTAGCTTCGACATAAATTATTGTCGACTTAGGGCAATAATTTGTGGATCGCACAAATAACTGTCCCGTGTGGAATATGAACCCACAAGACTGCGCGAACAGTCCTGTTAGAAATAATAGGTAGGTACAATAGATACACTGATGACTTTTCTGAGGGGTCTGTGCTTATACTGCCAATTGGTAACGCCTTCACTAGCGATTACAACTTAAATTATAGTCATCCATGATTTGTCGCGTTATAAAATTACAAAATAATCGATATTAGAAAATATTTTAGTAAATATTGTACGTGTTTCATTAATTTGAACGAATATTGGTTGGGAGGTACGTAGATGGTAATTATAAGGTGGGTATTACAATAAAAGTGTGCGTTCACTCCGTTACAGTTTCACAAAATCAATTTGTTCATACGGTTTCGCTTTATAGAGAAAACAAAAGTGTATGACGGTGTACGACGTGTTTACATACATACATACGTCGTTTGAATATTTGTCGTACCAGTATCGCGGGGGACTTTACAAACATTTGAACAACGGACACAAAGAACACCCAGACTCGGCACAATAATTTGTGGATGACAAAAATGTTTGTTCCGTGTGGGGATCGAACCCACAACACTCGGCGCGGTGGCAGTAGCGAGGCGGCCCCTTAAACCACTACGCCATCCGTGAAGTCTTAGGATTTCATATGCCGTAGAAAATCGTATCACCATATTGATATATGATTCGTGTGATACATCTAATTCTAGAACTTGTTATGTTAGGTTATATTGAAACACTTTATAAAATAATATCAGTTTTATTTATCATCATACGTTATGGATACATTCATATTGTTTATTTAATTTGACATTCGCTCAAATCAGTTACATATAAATTTCATTCAATATATCTCAAGTTGGTACTTTTGAACACTTCGGTTTAAAACACTTTAGATACTTACATATTATTATTTATATCATGTTTATACTGTAAAACAGCGTTTACTCTTCTAAGTACAGTCAGTGACACTGGCATTGCATAGCTGAACATTGAACAAAGTTCTCAAGTGTTCTAATGCGCTAAATTTTTTTAATTATTACCCTTTCGACGAAATGTAATTAGGTGAACATTGCTTAAATAATAGAAATACAGAATAAAATACTGTATTGATATTTTGTATCACGAAAGGGTTAATGTCGCTCGCAACTTGACGTCACTGACTGTATAATCTGCAGGTATCACAATTAAGAGACGAAGAGAACTTTTAAAAATGCGTGTGTGTATAACCTTTAAACTCTATATAATATTAAATCGTTTTTTGCTTATATAAAAACTACACTAAAAGGGAGCACACTGAACGAGATTAATCTTACAAAATGTATAATGATATTCTTAGGACTCCTTAACTTAAGTAAGTATGCATATCAATAATTATATAGAATCTCAAATATGAAATAGTATTTATTTTAATATTTAAAGATAATAAGAATAATTAGAACATCAAAAAGATATGACATAATTTAAAAATATGGGCGGATATAAAAAATAGGGTATTCCTAGTTTTATGATTGCATAAATAATTATGTGTGTAATTATTATATTTACAGTACATTAAAGTAGGCTCTATAGGTAAAATGCTTCAACGCATCTGTGGATCTCTCAGCAATGGCAATATTTTCTCACCTCTAACGAGCGCGTCGTGACGTCATTTGACAGATCCACAGATATTTTTGACAAGTTATGGTTACTGTTTGTTCAAATCACTTATCTCTGAAATGTCTAGTCGTATATAGTGTCTTATCTATGGTCTAGTCCACTCTACAATATACTCGTCAGAGTAACGCGAATGGCTTTAGACGGTAGGTTAAACGACCAATTTATTTAAATTAAATTGACGTCCACTCATTTTTGTTCTAGTCCAATTCCTTACAAAGCGAAATTTTTACTTGGGACATCGAGAGATTATTTACTTGATTGTCAGATTATCATATGGTCTTAATTACACTGTTCTTAATGATATCGTATGCCCTCGCTATGTATATAAACTGTTACTGTTGTAAGGGCACGCTGTTTAAAGCTGTCGTTAGTCGAATCATAGTGTGTGGTGTAGAGGGAGAGCCCCGGGTGGGTTGTGCGACGCGCCCGCGAGTGACGTCGCCGCTAGATGTCGCTTTCAAGCCATGTCGTCAGCCTTGCCGTCCAATCGCTTCAGCTAAAGTAAACAAAAATGTTATATTAGTAAATGTCTTTGACTTATATCTGTAGGTACATTTCAACCCGAAGAGGAAGCAGAGGTGCTTTAAACACATATTTCGTCAGTTTTGTTTCACGCGTAATATGAGCCTAATGCCGTTTATAGGACACTGGGCTAAGCTATCTGCTGTTATTGAGATATTATCAACAGACTAGTGATAAACGGCAAAGAATTCGCAAAAATGGGTCAAGTAATATGCAAAGGTCATAGTCATATCAGAGGTATATAGGACTATGCTGAGTCGAATGGCGTTGACCGCGAGTCTCTAGCTCTTACGGTTCTTGAGTTGAAAGTTGTATAACAGACAGACGGACGGACGGACGGACAAAGCTGTTGTATAAGAGTTTTTCTAAAAAACTCAGTAACACTTCGCCCGGGATCGACGGAACAAAAATAGATAAATGAAGGTATAACAAAAATGTGACTGAAGTATACATTCGATATACCTACTTCTTTACTAAAAAATGTCAAACAGATTACAGTCCTATATGTCGAAAAGCTGAGCCCAAAGCTCAAACAATAGATCGCCACTTATGCTACCGTTTATGTGTTCATACAACCAACAGCTTTCATATAATAATAATATCAGCCTTGTATTAAACTGTCCCACCAGTGTGAGAAGGGTTAAGCCATAGTCCACCACGCAGGCTCATTGTAAGTTGGCATACTCAGACATGCAGGTTTCTTCACAATGTTTTCCTTCACCGTTACACGTTCACAGTTTACATAAACAAACTATGAATTATTTGGCTGTCTTACTAATTCGAAAGAATGTTAATCTGTACGAGTTGTAATGATTAAGCGATTGATGCCTGTATTACTTACGCTCTGTTCCACAGTCCACGCGGTGGTGGTCAGGCGTCCAGTACGCTTGTAACGAACAATTAACAATAAAACATAGCATAATATTTATTTATATCCACTTTACTTCCGGTATTGAAAACCGTTTATACTTAAACGAAAAGATCCCTGCATCATTCCCATGCTTTTTTATTCTTGATACAAGTCTGTTGATGACAAAGACCTTTCCTAACCCATCCCGACCCTCAAAACCGGAGACGAACTGTCAGAGGGGGGTATGCAGTTGTCACAGAATGATTGCACGATGTCTTTCTTATGTTTGCTGAATTTAACTGTACATCCTCTGTCCGATTACAAGAAAATCTCAAGTCACGTGACCTGTTGATATCCATTATGATACCGAAATTACTTGCATTACTACAATATCTAACCGAGATGATATTCACAGACATGTTGCTGGTCTCAGATGGCCGTGATAACTTTACGCGGACTATGAGTGAGCGCAGAAGGCTCCCAACCCGTGACCATTTGGCGGCTAGGTTTGTTCACAATATACGGCTGAAGTTAGGAGGTAGGAGGGGAGGAGGGACTGTTGTATAAAGTGTTACCTCTTTCTCATCTCCAGCAACGGCGCGGTAGCGGGGTGGCGTGATGTTCTCGACGGGCGGCGCGGAGAAGCCGTGCACGTATAACAGCGCGGCCGCGATACCGCCGGCGATGGGGCCCGCCCAGTACACCTGCCAGAATGGAACAGAACACACATTTACACATTGGAATCTTGGAAATCAACTTTTCTCGGTGTCGAATAGGTCCATCGAATAGGTGCCGATGATTCTGCCAACGTCAGGGTGGAAAGAGATACAAAAAATTGGTACTTAAATAAGTTTTTAAAGGTTTGATAAGCAGGCAGTAAGGTGACCGTTGAACATAAGTAGATACTTATTTCAGCATTTGCTGTGTATCTTAAATGATGTCAATTTGGTAAATACGGATATTTTATTAAGTAGGTATTTGGATAACTTTTACTTACTAAATATGTATGAATAATAATGTTCTCCAGACCGAATTTCGGCCACGGCGGCCAGTCTTAACAGAGACTGGACATCTGCGCAGGAGATATTATAGTGCACAAGTGTGTGCGCAAACACAAGTGCACTCTCTGTTCCCTAACTCTTATGATCCGATGGGTCGGCAATCCGACACGACCGGAGAGAGATCAGGCGCAGGACCAACGGCTTTACGTGCTTTCCGAGGCACGGGGGTGTCTAACACCGCTAATTTCCTAACTCCGGGCTGCTAATGAGATTTCTTTTACAGAAAAACCCAATAGCTTTTTGTTGGCCCGACCCGGGATTCGAACCCGAGACCTCATGCACAGCAGTCGCATTCACTACCGCTGCGCCACGGAGGCAGTTACATGGCAGTTAAAGGCAGTTGAATGAATATTATTAGTATGTAGCTATATATACACTTTCCAGTATTTCTTTATTAAAAGAAAACAACTTCCGCACTAGATATAGGTAAATCCTATGTCAAGGGCGCTTTACAAACATTCAAACAATGGACACAAAGAACATCCAGACTCGGAACAATAATTTGTGTCTCATGCAAATTTTTGTCCTGCGTGGGATTCGAACCCACAACACTCGGCGTAGTAGCAGTGGTCAGGCGACCACTTAAACCACTACGCCATCCATGAAGTCAAAATATATAATATGACTATAAAGTTTAATCTATCGATTTAAGACGTGTTAATCTTGAACCAAAGTATCAATATAAATTGAGAGTGATCAATACTTTTATCGATTACCTCTGCTACCCGAGCAATTATTCGTAATCGAGTTACAATTATAATATGATGATGAGCTTGTTTATAGATTACTCGGTAATGTTATTCCTGTTGGCCGTTACAGAGTTTACGCAATAGTTAACTATAATTAAGCTAGCACTTAGCTCTTATATAGTATCTTGATATTGAGGAAAATCCGCTAAGGCGACGGTAAAAAGTAGACCTATGCGGCTAGAATGATGACAGTCCTTTTTCAAAGGTTACGATTTAACTAAAATTATCACAAGATACTTTTTAAATTTTAATAAGCACATATGTTTACAAATAAATATTTCTGATTTCTATATTCAATCCGGCCCATAGACTAAGATTAAATTTTTTTATAAATAATAAAAGAGTAGGCACCTAATATTTTTATGGGTGCGTAATCTGTATGTGATATTCATTAGAATAATTTGCACAATCGTGCGCTTTATTTGGCATATCTCCATATTTTCTCCTTCGCTATTCACAAGATTTTTGCTCTTGCCAATTTGCTATTATGTAACGAAGAGTCAAAACGACTTCAACTCATTATATTTGCTTTATTGTGTTCAAAGTATTTGTAGCACTACTGCTATTAATGTCCTCCAAAACCGAATTTTAGTCACGATGGCCATTCTTAACAGAGACTTGCCTTCTGCGCAGGAGATATTGTAGTGCACGAGCGTGTGCGCAAACACAAGTGCACTCTCTGTTCTCTAATTCTCATAATCCGATGGGACGGCAATCCGACACGACCGGAGAGATATCAGGCGCAGGACTAACGGCTTTACGTGCTTTCCGAGGCACGGAACTATTACCACTTACCATACTCCCATACTATATACTACCATATTCTATTACTGTACATATGAAATATCGGACTTACCCAGTGGTCAGTCCATTCGTTGGCGACGAGAGCTGAGCCGAAGGACCGCGCGGGGTTCATGGCAGAGCCGGTGTAGTCCACAGCGAGCAGGTGGCCCAGAGTCACAGTGAGGCCGATGGCCAATGGAGCGGTGGATTTGTGGTCCGGCTTATTGCTGTCGCACACCTAAAAAATAACAATGTTATTGTTTTTTTAAAACCCACCTTAGTATTGCCACCAAAATTAAAGGAGATTATAGAGAGATTACGTTGAAGGAATGTCAATTAAGTGCTTTTATAGGGAACTAGATTTAGCCCGCGGTTTCGCTCGCATAATTATAGGTTAGTAACCGATTTTTTTCTGGATTAAATGTTTTCTATGTCTCTTTTCCATTCCCCTGATAACGTGTATATGCGAAATTTTATGATGATTGATTAAGTAGCGTTACAATCAAACAAACTCACATTGACATTTATAACATAATAATAATATAATATAATAGGTAGGTTATAATGCAATGTACACACATTTGGTAAGTAGGTATAACAAATTATCCTGGTATGTAAAGTATCAACTAATCGATTGTTTATTGTTCTCATCTCATTAAGTAATTATTTATTTTTTATTCCATTTAGTCGTTGTTGTGATCCTTTTACTCTTCTAATCTCTTAATCCTGTTCATGGTGAGAGTATACATGTATAAAGCATCCTGTAACCCATCAAATCAGAGTCCTGTCCGATTAGTCGAGCGTGTACCATCTCGGTACAGGCTAAAATATGGTTAAATACGTCAGAACATTAAAATAGTGGTCGTAATCGCTGTTTTATCATTGATGAAGACCCCTTCCGACCATTACAATATAATCAGAAACTGTTAAAAAGTCGGTACCTATTTGCCAAAATGATAAAATTGTTGTCTACCAGTTAAATATAAAAGTGCTTGGGTTTCTTGTTTCCATTTTAAAACTATCTGTCAAATAATGAAAGATAAGCAACGTGTGTGAGCCTCTAACCTATTTATCGTACATTAATTTCAATACGGCTACTGAACGCTAGATGGCGACTGAGAAATATTTATACGTTTAAAATATAATTTTGAACGTTTAAAATATAATTTTGAACGTTTAAAATATTTAGGATTAAACTATCCCAAAAACCGTATCTAAATCTTAAAAATCATACAAGTAGTTATAAATTCAAAACAAAATCTATTTAAAATCAATCGTGAAAGTGACATAACAAGATCAACTCAGGAACCAAAGACGCTTTTAAATTATTCGTGTAAGTAGAAGTATAATATTTATGTTAGACTCTTGAAATAAGCCGGGTATTGTAATGCTCTCATAAAATATACGAATGTAAGTGCCTCGTCACTCAAAGAACCATATTTTACTGTCACTCATCGCTAATAAGAGGGTTAATATGACATGTTTGTTATTTCTTTTGATTTATTTGGTTTGCGTGATAGGGATGGCATGTCCTTTGATTTACTTGTAATTATAGCGTTTCTGTATTCATCAATGATTGGTGCTGTCTCATTATACCTCGATCAATTTTCCATTTCTATTTCCACGTTTCATTATCTTTAAGCAAAGTGATAGGGTGAGATAAGTCATATTAAACGCTCAATCAATTACCTACAGCGGCAGTAAATACTCCGAAGGAGTAGGACCAAATGTACGTGTTGGCCTCGAGTCAGGACAAAAGACAAGTGGAACGAAGTCTGGAAATGTGTCCGGTGGACAGCATTAGGTTCGCGTTAAATGACGCGGTTTTAAAACAGCTGGCGAAATCTATACTAATATTATAAAGCTGAAGAGTTTGTTTGTTTGTTTGGTTAAACGCGTTAATCTCAGGAATTACTGGTTTGAATTAACCATTATTTCAGTGTTGGTTAGCCCATTTATCAAGAAAGGCTATATAACATCACGATACGACCAATAAGAGCAGAGCATAAATTAAAAATGTTGCAAAAACGGCGAAAATTCTCTTATGTGAAGCAGACGAAGTTGCGCGCATCAGAGCCTTGAAATATACATATATATCGCGTTGAGGTATAAATGTAATTCACTAGAGCCTATCCCTTCGGAAATGTGGCCCCGTGAATATGATCGCAGCTCTTTTGATAAAACTGCGTTCTACTAGAACGCGGGATGGTCACAAACACTCATACTAATCATCCAATCGATTGGTCCGAAAAGTCTTATGGGAACCAAAGTATGCAGGCAGGTACTATGCCGTTTGTTTATATGGATACAATTCCAAAGAAATTACCGTTGTGGTTCGAATAGAAACTTATAACATGGATAGCTGGTGAGTTATTGTCTAAAACCAAGAATCTATCAGATTCAGTGAGGCGTGAAATAAATAATTTAATTTCGTTATGTTCTTTTGTAGCTTGAGTGTTGGTTTCGTATCATGGTTTGAAGTTAAAGTAGCAGACGCCTTGACTGTCGAACCCTGTCGCAATACAATTTTAGTCTTCTCATAAGCTAAGCGTTCTATATGATATCGGTACGTATGTAAGGCACTTACATATTTGCATAGCAGCGATAGCTCAGTGGGAAGACCAACAGACTGCAATGCAGAGGGTCTCGGGTTCGAACCCACGTCGCGCACCTCTGACTTTCGGAAATTATATGACTTTTCGAAATTATGTGCGTATTGATTGACAATTATCGCCTGCTCCGTGCCACGGAGAGCACGTTAAGCCGTCGGTCCCGGCTGCCATGAACATCTATGGCAGTCGTTATTGGGAGAGTGTCGACACAAAAAATACCCACTGGGTCGAAGTGTCGCCGGTCTGCACTGACTGGCCCCCACATAAGATACATACATATTTACATTGTAGCTTTTTCGATTTGAATAAAATTTAAGTATCTTAGTATATAGTCATGCCAATTAAACTACATATTTGATCACATAGGTACATTCTGGCTTTTCTTTAACAGACCAGCTCTATAGAGGATTTGACAAGGTGTTGCTGACTGTAATATCTTACATGTATCTCATATTTTGTTAGATCAATATCATCACTGGGCTGTTGCTCTAGTGCTTACTGGTCCTTTATCGGAACAACTCACTATCGAACCTATAATTGGCAGTTTATTTGTGGGTGTTGTACCACGTTTTTTTCGGCTCGGCTACCCTTAAATTGCTTTTTCCTTTCGATTTGCGTCTACACATAATGACAAAGGCTCAAAATTATCCAACATACTACATTCTGCCCGCGGCTTAGCTCGCGTAAATGTACATTAGGTCTTTGGCTTGGTTAGATTAGTTAAAGTATTTTTTCTAAATTAAAGGTACCCTAAGTCTTTTCCTGTTCCTCTAACAGCGTGTATGCGAAATTTCATGCTGATTGGTCAAGTAGTTAAGGCGTGAAAGCGTAAAAAACAAACTTACATTCGCATTTATAAAATCAGTTAAGGTATCATAGGGATTCACGTGAATTTGCCGTCTAGATAATAATGTGAACTGTAAAAAGAAATTTTTAAAAGTAAAACATAATCTACTCATAAAATGCCCTTGTTTCCATTACGTTTCCGATTTTTCCACATTTGAAAGGTATTGTGTAAAATGATAAGTGATCTGCAAACATTACGTCGACATGTTATATGATATAAATAATTACAATGATAAATGTTGATAAAGATGTAAGCATGAGCCATGAGATGTAGGTCTGGGTACGTGGGATGACGGTAATTTTAAAGATATTATAAATATTGAATAAGTGGGTATTCTTATAGTAACACGTCATCAATGATCTCAATGTTAAGATATTGATGACGTAATGCAGTGACCACTAGCTGATACTTGTCAATGATAAGGTATCTGTACTAATATTATAAAGAGGAAAGATTAGATTTTATGTTTGTTTGTTCGTTTGTAAAGATTTAACTCAAAGACTACCCAACTGTTTCTAAAAATTCTTTCATTGTTTGAAAGCTATATTAGGTATCACCAAGTAACAATGACTATATTTTATTTAATAATAGTTTAAAAGAACTAAAATACACGCTTTATTAAAAAAATCAAACTAAAAAGTAGAACCAATTTAATAATTTTAATGTAAAAAAGCGTGGGGTGCTTTCTAAGATATTTTGATAACACCCACCCCACACGTTTTTACATTAAAATTATTGGCGAGTTCACTCAGTAGTGAATGCCAAGTCCAAACACAAGCACGGTATTGCAGCTACCGTTATCCACGGTAGTGCAGCGGTTGGTAACTGAACCTGCGACCCACTCGATCGTAATATCGAATCCTACTTAAGGCATTAACATTGCCTGCAATTTAGGTTCACGTCACGCTGCTATGTACGTTCATCCTCACCAAATATGAATGAAATAAAAATCTGTTCCAAACAGTTACGTTATTTATTGATTATGTTAATGTTGTAGTACATTGCTACCTACTATTTCGCGTATAATATACTGCGTTCCAACACGCGATCTTCCCTCACAAACTTTTGTCTAAGTATTCTTAGAAGACTATACAAAAAAAAACGGTTTATTTATTTATACATCAATTATGCTCTTTGGTGTACAAGTTAATAACTACTGATTGTAGGCTAAGATAAAGACATAACGGATTAACGAAATTATTTACTGCTGATTGTAAGATGTTGATTATATTGATTTATTTTAAATATATGTAATGGTAGTCTTTATTGTTTAACATAATTCATAAATTTCTGAAAGTACTTTAAATATACTTAATAATAGATTTGTTGGTCGAAACGTCAAAATAAATAATTAAACGTGTTGATTTTACGGCGAGCGACAGATGATTTATCATTATTGACATATCAGATGCTCTATCTACCCTACGGTTTAAGTTGAGTATATAGCTAGCCAGTTGAACATAACTTGACTTTTTAATTTGTCGTCAACGCCTACGTTGTCAAAACTAGCATACTAAAACTCTTAGCCCGCATCGTTATCCGCGTGGATTATATGAACCAACAATTGGAAGAAGGGAATAAACGCCACTTCTTGACATATTATTTAGTCTGCTACGTCATAAAAAAACGTATATATATATATGTTTATCCATTGTCTAGAACCCATAGTACAAGCTCTGCTTAGTTTGGGCTAGATGGCGATTTGTGTATGTGGTAGAATATTATTATTATTATCAAAACAATATATCTTCTCTATGAACATAGGAGGTCTCATTACAGTTTTCTCCTTTAGGTATATCTTTTATGCGTTCGAGTTTGTTTCTTTTTATAGATATAGCTATAAATGCACAGTACATCTACCAATAGAACTGCTATTGGTTTGGGATTAAATGGATGGCGTTGTGGTTTAGATGTTCGCCTTGCCATTATGCCGAGTGTTGTGGGTTCGATCCCCATCCGGCATCCCCACAAATAGTAAGAGAGTCTGGGTGTTCTTTGTGACCATTGTTTGAATGTTTGTAAATGTCTCCCGCGACACAGTAATGGTTACTGACGGGAGATCTTTCTTATAAATAAACAAGTGAGAAACGGCAATGAATCACGCGAGCTTGAGGTCAGAGGTCAAAGGTCATAGTCATTTCGGAGTATATCAACTATGCTGAGTCGAATGGCGTTGACCACGAGTCTCTAGCTCTTACGGTTCTTGAGTTGAAAGTTGTGGATATATAGTTGTGGATGACGGACGGACAAATCTGTGGTATAAAAGATTTTTCGAACTCTAAAAATAAATATACATCTAATACAGTCCAAAATAGTGTCTCAATATGAAACAACTATTGCAGCAGCTTGCTTGTATAATTTAGTTTGCCAATGAAAGCAAAACTAAATGTACTTCTGCAACTTGTAGATATTTTGGAACATAGAAACTGTAATATAATTGTAGGTACCTATTGTGTCAAGATCAGGGTTAAACTGGCCGATTACCATATACTTCATTATAAAATATGCATTCGTTTGTTAGGTGATGCAGGCTCGGCATAATTCAATGTCGCACTGTCCTTATTGGCTTACAGTACAATTACATAATTATGTGTAGTTAATTCCAATATGACATTGGGCCTTCGTGACATTCATTATTCCTCCTCGGCTTTTAACAAATTACTTCATTGTTGTTCACAACAAAATTGAATGCGACGGAAATTTTGGATGTAATAAATTATCTCATGGAAGGCTATTATTTCATAAAATAGTGATTGTGGTTCCGTACCGGCTTTCGGAAAATAAATTATAAACGAGGGAAAAGACAACCAAGTGGAACACGCGACCTTTACAAACCGTGTCGCGGTTACGATTCCTGGTTCATGGTGAGCCTTTTACCTTACCTCCTTCATAATTTAAGCTCTTGCTTAGTATGCGAAATGGTTACAATTTCTATCTATATATTATTATAAAACTGTAACGGGGCTGCATTTGTACATTTATTCTCTACATTGCCAGGCCAAAAGATATAAGGATAAGATATGTATATGGGTAGGATAGGATTCTGATGCGGTTTTAACAATACGGTATTTGAAGTTAACCTTAAAATATAATTACATTTTATATTTCAACTCAGTATAACCATCCCTTTATTATAAGATTACCGGCAATTTGGGTTACAAATGATTAATATTGTAGTTCCCCCCTCCAGCTAAGCTTATATGCTTAGCCTCATGTTCCGTGCAGCTAAGGTACTGTGGAGTTTTGGAAACGAACGTATTGAACTTGGTACTACATTGTAGTGCAAACTTATATAACGTAGTGGATAATTGACGCAGTCTCGATAACAAAGTTGTGATTGCTTCATTCTCTATAAGTACCTGTATTTACTTGTAGGTATGTATACTGCTTATATGAGTTGTTCGTTGGTATGTACCTACATTTATCTATCGTTTTGAATATGTAGCTAATCATTTACTATACGCCTAATTGTATTTTAAATACCCGTCAAATAAAATAATAAATTGTTCCACATAGTTGTATTTAATAAATAGTACCTACTCCTCGTTAACAAATTTTGACCATGATTGAACTGAAATCTATTAAAAAGGTAAATTAAAAGAAATATACCAAGCAAAGTTTATTTAATTAGTTATAAATTATAAAACATTTTTATTTGTTGAAGCGTGCATTTGTGCATGCTAATCACCACAATGGGTGAACCAATATAGACGTGGATTTAAGTGATGCATAAGCTTTTACTTTAATTTATATCAGTTGATAAATAAAAATATTAATATTAAAGTGCGTTCAGAGAAGGTATATAGATGTGGTTAAAGTGATGTATTAAGATAAACTTTAACAATTTATTCGTAGACTAGTTTTTGCCCGCAGCTTCGCTCGGTTAAAAGCAGGTTAGATTATGTTAGAAAAAGAGCTTTTTTTAAATATAATATATATGTTACTCGGTGATAATGTAGCTATATAATGGCGAAAGAATTATTTAAATCTTTACAAACAAACAAAAACTTATTAAATTCCTCTTTATAATATAAGTATAGATAAAACGAACAATTATTGTTTATTTTCTTTGCGTTAGCATCCAGAAATACTTACGAACTGAAACTAATGGAGTAGTTCTACGAAACAGTTAAATGCACCGTAGTGGTTTATTTTGTGAATAGATACAGTTTTTCTTTGTCTGCGACTATGACAACATTTTAAATATTTCATTACAAAAACGCAGTTAACCGCTTCCGTTAATAACGCTGTGTCACGAACTGCCAGTGGTACCCGCGACATTTGTTCGAGAAACGTTCTCAGATCATTGTTCGTTGCTGTTACTTTATACGACCACTAGACGGAGCTAGGTCATTCATATTCATATTCATATTCATATTATTTATTTGCAATCCACAATGTAATATAGGATGGTAGACAAGTATCCTTAAAGCTAGTGACAATCGTGGACCCTGTCGGGCACAGCAAATAAATTTTTTATACATAATTATTTATGTCAATTTTCTTGTTATCAATGTTATTATATTTAGTACAATACAACTATGAGATAAGTTTTACATTCATGCAAAAAATACTTAAACTATAACATATTCATAAATTCTAATATAATAAATACTATGTCACAAAATTTTAAAATTACAATATAAAATTAATTCAACATAAATATAATGATATTATTATGTAACAAGATATAAGTCGTCTATTCGTTTATCATTTATGTATTCTTGTATTGTATAGTAGGCTTTTTTTATAAGAATATTTTTAAGGGTGTTTATAAATTTCGTGTCGCTTGTTTCATTTTTAAGGCTATCTGGCAGTTTATTATATATTTTGATGGACATTACGTACGGGCTATTTGAATGAAGTGTTATGCGGGAAGTGGGTAACATTAACATGTTTCTATATCTAACTGACCGGTTATTATGTTTGTCACTACGAGTCGTATAAAAGGATTTGTATTTTTTTACGAATTTGCATATTTCCAGAATGTAGATAGAAGTTAAAGTGAGTATCTGATATTTTATAAAGAATGGTTTACAACTGTCCGTCTGTTCTATATTAGCCAGAATGCGAATTAATTTCTTTTGAGCAATGAACAATGTTGGTGCATCTGTACTATTTCCCCACATTATTATACCGTAACTGAACCATGCGTAAGCATAGGCATAGTAAGTGGTAAGAGCAGTTGAAAAGTCGGTCGTTTTTTTAACTTCACGGAGTGCATAACTGAATCTAGATATTTTTGATCTTATATTGCTGATGTGGGTCTTCCAAGAAATATGTGTGTCAATAGTGAGTCCTAGTAATGTGAAGTCATTGACAACTTCAATTTTTGTATTATTTATTAATAAATTAATTGATAGAGGCGATTTTTGATAAGGATAGAATGTCATGAGTTTGGTTTTGTTATAGTTAATTTCAAGGTTATGTGCGTTCATCCAATCAATTGTTTTATTTAATATTAAAGTTAACTGGTCGATTATATTTATATCGTCTTTGCATGAAGTTAGTATGGAGATATCATCCGCAAACAACACGCATTTATCCTCTATGATCTTTGGTAGGTCATTGATGTAGATAATGAAGAGTAGACATCCAATGACACTGCCCTGTGGAATTGATGCATTTATTACTTTTTTATCGGATCTTACGTGTTTTATTTGTTTAAGGTCGTAATCGAAGTGTTCCATTTCCACGTATTGCTCTCTATTTTTTAAATATGATGCGAACCATTCATGTGCTGTTCCATTTCATAAGGCATTGCCTGATTTGTATCATATTACAAAATGCAGTAAATAATTACCTGCAATAAATAATGACCAGAGTAGAGTGAAATAAAGAGACATATTAAAAGAGAGAAAAAAGAAGAAAAGAGACATATAAAAAACATTTAAATGCGGAATCTCACAAATTAAATACATATACCCATTAAAAGTTGATAGAGATAAGTTTTTTTATTAATTAGATACAGTCTGAATCGGTTCATTGAGGCGTTTAATAGTAGCTGTCTGCGTAAATGCCATATATTGAACACGATCAACAATGACAAAGACTTAGTTTTAAAGACAAATTGGTTGGTTTCCTACTCTCTAATTCGACTAGAAGCTGACATCGGTTGTTAGAATGAGTGATGTACGAGACTACTGACCTCTATTACCTGTCAGAGAATAACGAGAGAACGTTCATCATGCTGGTAGCTGCGTTTTACTTTAAATACTTACGCTCTTAGACATTGATATATGTGATACGCTCTAAGGCGTAACACACTGTTCATCAAGTATGGTACAGCTAGCAGAAGTCAATGAATAAAACAGTCAGCAACAAAAGACTGCACGCATTGCGTAGTGGTTTAAGTGGTCGCCTCGCCACTGCCATTGCGCCGAGTGTTGTGGCTTCGAATCCCATACGAGACAAACTTTGTGTGATCCACAAATGGTTGTTCCGAATCTGGGTGTTCTTTGTGTCCGTTGTTAGAATGTTTGTAAGTCAGTATGGACGTTAAAAATAAAAAGTGGTGGTAAGAAAAAACGCATGGTGTTAAGCTATTTTAGATATAATATTGTTCAGCTACTTTTGGTAATCGGATGTTCAGTTAATTTGTAAATTGTAGCGTTCAACGAGAAATTCTGCCACGGTAATTGAATTCTAGCATTAGTCTTGCTAAGTAACGCATATATTGGCATACTAAGTGAACTGTAGCCAGTTACATGACTTTTAGAAATATAGATATGGTTTATCTACTTTTCATGCTGACTGTATCCTACTCGTTGAACAGTGTGTTAGTTAAGAGAAGGTAATATCTTCTGTTGATAATGTACATACATACAAAGACTCACGCCTTTATTTTCCTGAAGGGGTAGGCAAACGATTACACACCAACGTTTCGCCAGATGTATTTTGGTTCTCACGTACGACTCAGCAATCGAACTTGAAACCTCATGCACAACAGTCGCAAACACTCCCGCGCCAACGAGTCAGTATAAACAGTCTTCTATGTATAGGTACAAAAGGAATGACACACTACATTTTATATGCCCTCACAGTTTTGTTACAGCATATTTATTTATAGTATCCTGTTTAATGGTTTGTTTTTTACACTCGATCAGCGCTGTATTTAATCTACCAGTTCTGGTTATTATTTGTTGCATGACCTACTGATATCAATTTTGAGGTTACGTCATACTAGGAATAATTATGATCCTGTCATTCATGTGATCATGTCAGGTCCGCCGACCGTAGTCTATCATGCTGTTTTGTCATGTTATGTTTTATATAGAAAATAAAAATGTACTTATAAAATTTATTAAAATATTCTCTCTCTCTTGTGCTGTGTGATTTTAAATATAAATTATTCTTCTCGAAATAATTTCTTTTTGATATTGCAGAGCACTTGTTAGACATACATTCATAGACAAATTACAATAATGTAGAATAACGATTATGGGTAGGTAACTAGGTACACCACGCACAGAATCCTGAATATGACTGTCTAGATTATTACTTGCAAAGACAAAAAATTACAACAAAAAGTTTCGTAAAAGAATCTTAAGTTACCAAATATAGCGGAAATATGAAATCTCACCCCACAAACGACGAATATCAATACGAATCCAAGGAAGAACTCAATGCCGAAGCCTTGCAGCTGTGTGACATCAGTACCCAGTCCTGTGACGCCGAGTTTGCCAGCTGCCCGCTCAGGAGTCAGCGCCTTCAGTAGTCCCGATCCAGCGGCTGAACCCGCGCACTGAGCGATTATATAGAGAATGGCTCTTGCGGGTTTGACTCGACCCGCTGATGCAAGACCAAGTGTCACTGCAGGGTTGATGTGACCACCTGATATGTGGCCTATCGCCTGTAGGAAAAGAATAACATAATATAGTGCTTTTAATATGCTAGTTGATCAATCTTAGTAAACCTTTTCGGTCCGATCTTGGACAATGAGAATTGAAAGGTAAACCGGCTTTGTTACTAATTTTACCTAATATATTTTTTATGCAAATAAATAAATAATGATTATATTTTTAGGTAGACATGGTTTAAAATGATTGCCAACTGCCAAGTGTCTATGTATCAAATAGATAAATGATGGGTGACTGCCTGAGTGTCGGGCAAAAAAACTACTATGTGCATTTCTATCAAGAAATTCTTAAAAGCAGTTCGAAATTAGGAAGTTAGCGGTGTTGCACACCTCCGTGCCTCGGTAAGCACGTAATGCCGCCTGCTATTTCTACGGTCATGTCAGATTCCCGACTAATAGAATTCTATAGTCTTATTCTTCTTGGCGAATAGAATGACGGTCATGACCGAAATTCGGTCTGGAGGATTTAAAGTACAGTGATACAGGCATCGATAATATGAAAGGCTCAATTTCAGGAATAGGAGGAGTTGAGTAACTATAACTAGTGTATTATCGTGATTTTTGAAGAGTAGGCTAAGACTTACTGAGACAGCAGCGAAGACAGCGAGACCGAAAGCTAAGGCGATGAGCACAATGTCTGGAGCGGCATTTGCACCTGCAGTGATGTTGATGCACGCGCCGCAACCGAACAGATTCAGTAGTAGGTTACCTGCACAAACAATATTAGTAAGTATAGTCTATTTTCCTTATTTTCTTATTTAGTTAACAAATATGGCATACATACTGGTAGCTCAGTACACATATGTGTTGGTAGCTAGCGACAGTACAAAAAGGTCCATCTTTATGTATAAAAAAATTTTACCCACGGATTTGCTCGCGTAAATGTAGGTTAGTTTAGGTTAATAACAGTACCTACTTTTATCTGGATGAAAGGTATTCTATGTCCTTTTCTGTACCCCAGACAACGTGTAATCGGTCGAGTAGTTAGGGCGTAACAAACAAACAAATTCACATTCACATTTATAATATTAGTTAGGATAAGTTATGATCTTTTGTTAATCGACTTCAAAAAAGGAGGAGGTTCTGAATTAGTCAGAATCTTTTTAAAAAATAATAAAAAAATAATTTATTTTTTATTTATTTTATAATGGTTTATTTGTACACCAAATAAGATAAGTAAGATAAATTTTACTATAAGCTAGTGGAGATATTGCTTTTGGTTTCGTCTATGTATAAATATTGAAATAACTATTGCTTAGGTGATAGTAATGTCACTAATGTCAATTGTCTTATAATTAAGTAAGTAGTAGTAAACATATATACGAGGCCGAGGCTCACAAACATTCAGATTAACACTTCAAAGATTTTTACAATCTGTCTCTGTACTTGGTGTTATATTATTATAATAATTATGATTGTTAGTTGTAGTGTCTGTAAGGAAAATCATAAAATATTTATAATTCTGTCATAATTAAATAGTTTATTTGATTGCAGTTAAATGTACATTACTAGTTTGTTCCTGATTCGTAGACTCTAAAAAAATAAAGTAAGCAACATTGAAGCGTTTGCTAACTATCCTGATTTTATGGACTTTGTAAGATATACAAGGTTGCTATGATCCATGGACATTAAAATGGACAGAGTATTCCATATGGGCTCAGTGTTAATTCGAAACGGTTAAAAACTCGATAAAGATAAAAATAGAAAATCACTTTTTGAAACAACTTAAATCAATTTAATACGCGATCACCATATGTTATAAACATCTGTTGTCTTTCATAGTTTCATTTTTGTCACGGGTATCCCGGCACAATTGTTTGTGTTAGAAACTAATGGAGTAATATTATGGTTGTGTTTTCGTTCTTATTGCGCTAAGATTAAGACTCACTTTGGCGTGATTGTTGGCTACTGTAATAATGTATACTAAGTATCAGAGCGGCAACGTCTCCTACATTTTTGTCGCCTACCGTACCTATGCTTAAACTCTCGGTCAGCTGTTAGGGCAGATACAACCTGTTGCAGTGAGCAAAAATTAAAAATCTATCCTGTGGCTAAACTACTGCTCCTATTGAACTGAAATTAGGTGTAGAGCTTGTATGTGGTTGTGTGGTACAGTGAGGCTTTATTTTTACCTACATATAGTATGTAACTATATGTAGATAAAAATAAAGCCTCACTGTTTGATCAAGGTTTTATGTACTATCGACTTGAGCGACGGATGACCACTCCTAAGGTTAAAATCGCATAGTAGGCCAACACTTGGTACCCGGGAGGGCGGAGTCACTTAAAGTCAACATGTGCAAGCGAAAATTTTTCTGAAATGGTCTACCGTCTTTCAAGTCGATAGTACATGTAGTAAAAATAACTCTACACTTTACAATAATCGTCAATTTGCTTCATTTATATTACGAATACCCAACTCAAGAAACTATTTTTATAACTCATTTAACTAGTAATTAAACGTTGTTTATAATCAATCAGTATTCTTGTAAAAACTTTGCATTATTTCAAGAGAACAAAAGAGACGTAAATCATAATAAAGTTTTTCTTTTGATGATTACTGGTACGGTGTCTATCTGTACAATTTTCAGATATATTTATATACGACTTGAACATAAAGACGAAGTTTACAGCAGTGTAGTATGAAAAGATAACATTCCTACAAAATAAAAAGAGTTTAGTGTCCCCGTGATACTTAAGTAGAGTTTATAAAAAGGTTGCAGCCATAATGACATAGAAAACTTAAATTTACACAAGTATGAGGTGCTATTAGACAAATTCTGACTTTATAGTCAGACTTAAGTATCAACATGTTAACAAAGTAATTGAGGATTCAACAGCCTTTTCAAAAATCTGGCACGTACAATATTATGGGTCTCAATACAAATGCGTGTATTAGCAATTTCAGTAAATGATACATAAGTTATTCCATTACTTCTAACGTATGACATAAGTTAGTGTGGTATTTACCTACTACTGATCAAGTCACTAGTGATGCCACCTATTAGGGCTGTTAGATGACTCCGTTTAAGGAGCGAGCTGTCAACACAATGTGGAATTTTATCATTCCAAGTTAGTTCTATAGAAAAACGTGAACACATCTGTCAAGCTGATAATGTATGTAGTTCTAATATGTGCATATGACGTTGGTTTATTCTATAATTACCGATGAATTCCGCCAGCAGTGCCCGGCCGATGCCAGCCGCACCACCTGACAGTTCGTCGAGACCGAGTTTCGCTCCGAGCTCTCCCATGGTTCTGTAAAGAATAGAAAATACTTAGTTCCTAGCTTCAAACTGATTAATTATATATTAGCCTAAAGTAAGTTGTTGTTAATTTCAGATGAAGGAACATAAAATGTTCAGGAGTTAAGATAATTGCGGGACTAAACGGGAATTTAACTGTTTCTAAGAGGCGTTAAGTTCTATCTCTGTCTATGATATGTAGATCGTAAATCTCTTAATATTAAGTTAATTTGATGATGTCAATTTGTATATATAGAGATATAAAGTCTATCTATAGTAAAGCATGAAGTTTGCTGCCATAACGCGCCGGTGTGAACAGCCTTCCCATTCAGTTTAGATTGTCCAATACTCAAAAGTAATTCTCGTATACAAACCGGGACACAAAAAAGGCAATTCAAACAAGATTGAATAACACGGTGCTAATGATAGCTTTGTAATATCACGCACAGTCCGTGATACATTATAACTACATACTTTTATTCAAACATTCCACTAAAGGCTTATTGGTATCCGTGGCGTCGTTAGTTCACTAGATCTGATAACATTTACTACACGTCGATTTACATTTTCACGTGTCCGGGAGGCAACAATGGCGATAATAGGGAACCAGTAGTTTAGTTCTAGCTCACGGTCAAGTTTAATTGTAGGGAAAGCACTCAAATGATGACCGGACGCGAATTATACTAATTAAGTATAGAGTGCATGGTCCAATCGCTGTACTGTGACCGTTTTGTGTGGAACAAATGACAGGAAATTGGGAAAGCGGCCCACCGGACACTAGATAAAGCTCAGACCACTTTTGTCGGAGAATTTTACGCACTTAATTACCTAATATGTACCATTAATTATTTTGTAGTCCCGATATTGTTTAAGACAAGCGCTAATGCAGTTGCCCTGTGATTGATCAAAGGTGTTTTGTTAATAAATTCATTGTTTAAGCGACCATATAGGACTGATAGGCTAATTCACATTACAACTATTTTGTAATAACGCGATAGAAACCGAAAAATAGAAAGAATATTAATATGCAACTTATACTTAAGAAATTGTAATATTAATTTTATTTTGTTATATCTCATTAGGTAAATCATGTTGTATCATAACCCATTATTTGTGGCGTTTTTCATATCGTTACTTTAAGATATGTGGGTGTAACCTATTCAGTACAGAAGCATTTACTTATATCCGCATAAAGACCTTGGCAGTAATCCATAATTCCTTCGGGTGTCAGCAAGCAGTGAGCAAGGTCTATGCCGTTTACCATGACCGCACCACTCAGTAATTATTTGCCATAAAAGCGACAAGCGACTGTTAAAGGGTACTAAACTACCTCCACAATATGCCTACTGTCCGATTTCAGTATTACAAATGTTTCTTCGTAATAAATGGAAAAGATTATAAGTAAGTAAACATTTTGCATATTCTAGTTATAATTTATAAAGAAAATAAAAATGTTTTCAGGGAACGAGTCGCATTTTGTTTTGATAACCTATTAAATAATGAATTGGCGAAACGTAAACTGTTAAAGACAAGGTTAGGGGTGGCGGGGTAGATCCACGCATTGAGCAAATATTTGTTTGACCTATGTGTTTGTTCCGAGTCTAGGTAACTTAGACGTCTGTCTACAGTAGTGCTATATTATCGATACAGATAGAGAAAATAAGCTTAAATGTTTAATTTTGCATAATACCTAATAATAAGAGATGTTGACATCGAGTAGACATACCCTTTTTATTTAATTTTATTGTTACTATTTATGTTAAGGAGAAATATTTAACAGAAATCATTACCCGGCTAAGTATGAAATGATATGCGGGATAACAATTTATTATTTGCCTTACCTAATACTGCCTCCATTTAATAGTTTATAAATTCACCTAACAAACAATTAAATCGCTATGCGATTTACATTTATACCTTCTTCAAGTAGTAATAGTAGGCTAGTATTGTGTGCATGTATAATGTTCTATGTACATACTTACGATGGACGTAAGGTTAAGTTTGCGCTAGATTTATCTCATCGTGATCATGCTAATTCTTTACGATAATAACTGTAGTAACGATACTGGTATTTGTTACTTGCGCTTTATTGGATATATTGATTTTATAAACTGTGATATTAGATAATACCGACCTTTACCGATTTTGTACACCTAGGCAATGTAGTATTCTTGAAACTATAAAGGATCGTCCGTCGTTCTAATTTACATTTCTAAATTCGCTAAACTGATTTGGAAGCAGTATTTGTTAGTCTACAATGTGAAGGATAATGTATGTAAGTTCTATCACAAATCGATGAAAGACGACGAGAAAAACATATTTAAGTTGGGAGACTTCTCTAATAACAAGCTAGCTATTAAGCATGATGAAACTTTGAGGAGAGAGGCCTTCTTACATCAACAAGCCAGTTCTCTAAGACTTTATTCAATTAGGTATATCTAGGTTAATTTTACTTGATGAAATCTAAATTTTTTAACGTAATTGCAGTTGTTTGACTTAGAAGATAATATTAAATATATGTTTTAGTTTCAAGTTTCCAGTTCGTGTTGAGATCGCACGCTAGTAGATAGAGAACGGTCTGTGTAGGTATTAGGTACTATACATTTAAAACTATGCAGTTAATGGTTGCAATAAAACTGTGATAACAACTCTTATTGTAATTATTAGAATTACCATTAAGTGCTTCCGTTATCACTCTTTACTTAGTTGAGTTAATGGAAAAATAACTACTTAAACTTTAGCAAATATTATAACATCCGTGATCACGCACTCTATAGGCTTTGAGTAGACAGACTACTTCCTACACTTGCATACAAAATATACTAATCCGTTGAGGACCGAAGAATGTATACCACGAATAAGATCCACCGAAGAATCACATAACTGAATTTTGCAGCGCCATATGATAGGAATAAATTTAATTTAGACACTTCTAATAATTTGATTGGTTTTCTTCGTTGCAATTATTATGTTGTTAATATTCGGTAGTACCTACTTGCGAGACCAATTAGCTGACAAAATAATATGGCATTGGAAGATGGATGATATATTATGTATACATTTTTAATTAATACAACCACCCTCAGAGATTGCGACGAATAAGCACGTTTTTTATTTTTTAAGAGACATAGGGGTCAATTCGAAATTGTCATAAAGTAAGTCTAGTAAGCCTTAATAAATACCAACAGGTAATAAAATGCTATAATAGGTACAGTCGCTTTGTTTAGATACAAATATTTTACCCATATTTGAATAACAAAGTGTGTAGTGGAATATATCCATATTCTAATCAACGGAGATTGTGTTTACGGTACGTTGGATTCACCGGTAAATGCGTGCAGGTGTTAATAATTACTTACCATCGTCATGCATTGATTGCTATGGTAATATTTTGTGACTCCATTGTTGATGTAACTACACATGGGAGAATACCCTTAATTACTAACAGAGCAAAGCTATTGATTAAATTGAAAATTCTCTAAATGTATATAGTACACACACTTATATATAACCTAGAGGGAGCAAGGGCCTCTAGCGACAGAATTACAGACACGATTTTGAACTAAATATTGACTATGACTGCGACAAGAAACGGTTTATACATAATATTATCCTCTCTCTCTGCTCTGGACTGGAATAGCAACAATAATACGATAATAAGTGCTCCCACAAAAGTTCAAATTGACTGGTCGGTATACCTACGGACAGATAAAACCACATGGCCCTCCTATTTATAAAAGAGCTAAGGTCATGGCAGATATACTATCACATAGGATCGACTTTTTAATCCTTGCAGTGTTATTGTAATGTGATATAGATATATTACGTAATATATATATGTAGCTAGCAGCTACTATAAAATTACTACGATATCGGCCATAATAACGCAAGTCTACCTAAAATCATATGCATTATATCATATCATCCGATATATTCCTTAAGACATGATGTCGACTGTTCGGAAATGTCTACGCTCCTTAATAGGTGTAAATGCTTGCCTAGTTAGAGGTTACACAGGATGCGTACAGCTTAGTAGTTAGTACGAATCTGCTAAGGTCTACTTGACAAGACTGTGTAAGGATACGGAAGCGACAAAAATGCCACGGTTGGTTGACTATGACACGTATTTCACCTATAGTAATAGCGTTCATTAAGTTTCGGCACATTCTAATTGTACAGTAACTGTTATACCATTTCGAATGCGAATTTGTCAGTTTCCGCAACGTGGTGCATAAAAATGGCAATGGATTACTGATACGTGATATGTATATACAAGGTTTCTTTTTTTTGGATTGTCACCTCTGTAATGAGTACTTACTTAACAGTTCAGACCAACAAAGCCTAAAGGAAAAGGAAGATTTTTTAAGGAAGTTCGACTTATATATATTGTCTGACATTTAAGAACGCAATTTGGAAGCTTAAAAAAATGTCCACAGCGATATTATCCAGTTTCATGAGTCGTAACCAAGGTCTGTATAAGGGCTATAATTAGTCCAAAGATGACTGATTATTGTTCCAAATTTATTTATGATTGTTGTCAAAAACATACGTATATGGTCTCTACCAATATATTCCCGACGCAGCAGGCAGAGATATATTACATATACATTTTGTCAGCTATGGTTTAAAACCCACATAATGGCCTAATGCCGCCCATCGGGCACATCTTCAAACTTTGTGTCGCTACTGAGAATTTATAAACAGAAACCCAATACCGCTCGAACCGGAATCTCATTATCGGCCGTGTCAAAAGTGCCAAAGTACAATTGGTTTACGTTAAATAGGTACGTAATAAATGATTATTCTGATATTAAAGACATACATTGATGGAGTGTGTCAGATATGACTCTAGCAGAAATAGTTTAGTGTCCGACTTGAATTTGAATAGAGTTGACATAGGGATGTTGCATAATTTTATCGGGACCTAATAGCGATGACGCGAAAGTTCATGTCAGATGTATTGAAATAGTTTGATATGTGGTTAGTATTATGTTTAGGTTATGAATTATGATGGAACTGACATACGCTGTGCGTAAAAGTTCCAAAAAAAAAAAGAAACTAAAAAAGATAAAAAATAAGACATACATTTTATTTGATGATCTGTAGTACAAATTATGTATAATATGTAAATAGCATGGTTGTTAAGCACACAGTGGCATTTGATTTTTAGGTTTAACAATTTGAAGAGTAATTTGTGACCCAAAGATCACATACAAAGCAAACTAGTACTTCAAACATGAGCTAGGGCCTGAATAAATTATTAATGCTCAATTATTATAAGGCTTCTGAGTGAAAACGTAGGAAAATTGTTTGTTTGACGTCAAAATATAAATATAATGATAATATTGTAAATGAAAATTCATGCTTTGTGGGTTGTAGATGAATGATAATGACTGATTTTGGAGTCGGAACGAGCGGCCTCGAATATTTGACAACCGAAAACGATCATTACCGTATCTAAAATATACTGAAACTGATCACTGAACTGATCATAACGACATACCGAATTTTTATTGACACGTAGCAGACATTAGTAACGTTACAGTCAAGGTTCAAGGTTGAACCAACTTTCTGCAGCTTTCAATCAATTTCCTTTGAAGGAAAATTAAACATACCAATTTTTGTTTGTCACGAAAGGTTATATCGATAAACATGTTTAATATTATAACTGTTGCGTTTATGGAATATCGATTTGAAGAGTTTACCGTACCTAGAAACAAAACTATTTTAACCCAGGTAATATTATCTGTCGTGATTTCTTTAACAGTCATTTATTATCTGTGTCAGAGTAGTAGAGTAGTGTACACTACAGAGATGTTTAAACCAAACTCGTTGAATAAATGTTAGCTAGGTATTATCAATGGAAAATAAATTATCGCCAAGTTTACGAACTAACTACTACCTACTATAACTAGATGTATGCTTGGTGTTGGACAAAATGATAATTTAATGTAACTTTTTAACTATATAACATGTATACTCAACCAGCAGTGCCAAGGTATTTGATCCTTGTTTTCAATGTTTATAATACCGCCTACGGGTTACGATAGAAAAATTATTTCTAGTGTGGGATGATGCCATTGTTATAGTTACACAAATATCGATATGTTAACTGTTGGTTCTATCAGTAGCAATATCTCAATGCCTGACAAATTCGGTAAAGTAGTTAGATATTAAACAAATTAAAAATAGACGGCCATGAATATCTTGCCATTCTAAGACAGCCTTTTTATTATATATGTATATATATATATATATATAGGCAAGAATTTTTGGCAACAGCAGTATGTCTAGAAATTAGCCCGATAGACGGCATTAAGTTCGCTCCCTATTCCACGAGACCTAAAAGATAGATGCGATACACCTCTATCTACTTAATCGAGGATATTTAGGACTGAGTGAGTGATGTATGTTATCTATACTAATATTACAAAGCTGAAGAGTTTGTTTGTTTGGTTGAACGCGCTAATCTCAGGTACTACTGGTCCGAATTGAAAATCTATTTTAATGTTTAAGTTTTCGAGAAAGTCTATAGACTATATCACGCTATGACCAATAGGAGCGGAGCATCAATAAAAAATGTTGCAATAACGGGGCAAATTCTCTTATGTGAAGCAGACGAATTGCGCGCTAGTTTTAAATAAAAAGAGCAAACTTATATGTTATCCAGACGGAACAGAAAGATTGGAGCTATTAATTGTGATAGATACATACAGTACACCGATATATCCGTGGATGTCTCCGTAGGCATATCAAGTAAAATGTAAAAGAAATAATGTTTGAATTTTTTTGTTTGAAAAGTGATAATTACTGAAAAGGTAAAACAAGTGATAAACTCGTTAGTAAAAAGGCTACTGGAAATTAAATGAGGTCATGGTAAGCAAGTGGAACGCGATTACAATATATACATTTAAGATGATAAAACATATCTATGTCAGTGTGTTTATTTTTACTGTGGCACTACGTTATAGGAAATCTATATTAAGGTTGTTGCATGTTTATGTGCCGTGCTTCGAACGGAGCATGATGCAGGGTCTCTACGTATCGTAACTGGGTATGTTCGCAAGAAAACAATAGAAAGGGTTGTTATGAATTTGTTATAATATTGTATGTAGCGATTGCCCGTACTTTTTATTATGAAGTCTATTCCCGCACTGAGAGTATATCATATGTAGGTTTAGTCGGTATTCTGGGAGATCCATCATAATTTTCATTATTATCTTTCTCTTTTACCCCGGTTAGTCCGACATAATCGTACCCGCGTACCCCTCCGCGGGGGCGGGCGGAGAGGTACGCGTCAAGGCGCTCACCCACGTAAAAAGAAAAGATTATGTTAGTAACAATACTTATTAAAATAAAATATAGCTTTTGTTATTCGGTGATAGTAGAGCACCTAATGGTGAAAGACTTTTAAAATCGGTTGAGTAGTTTTTGATTTAAATCCTTACAAACAAACAAAAAATCAAATTTTATCTCTATAAAATATTAGTATAGACTATTATAGAATACAAGTAAAATATTATAAAGGATTATTTTGAGAATGTGTAATGTAAGTAAGACAACGAAAGCAGGATTTTGCTAAACGGATAGTCTTTTCCTTTGGACCTTCGGATCTAATGAGTAATGACATTGGTGTGGTTTTTGCCAAAATAACAGGGTGCCTAGTGCGAGTTGTTTTTACGATAACGCGATCGAAACGTTTACCGCGTTAAGCTCTCTGATTGGCTAAGAGCTTAAAGCAGGCCAATCGGAGCGCCGAACGTCATAAACGTGTCGATCGCGTTAACGTAAAACAAACTCATACTTAGATGGTTAGAACGTCGGACTATCATTATATTGATCAAATGCACTTGGCTCAGGACGGGTTGAATGTTTATATTACTCACACAACTATAAAATATATATATACATGAGCAATATCGTCAATGACATAATAGAACAGAAGTGGTGTCAACGAATGGTAGAGATTAAAGTGTTAAGAATAGGCCACCCACACCATCCGCTTGTCGTCTCTTGTGACTGCATAAACTGGTTGGGTACCTATCGGTGTACATCTGTTAGTTATTCTCTCACCTCCACCCACCATGACGAATGGATGACCGGCAGATGTCCTCAAAGTGTCTCATTACGAAGCGAGCATTTGTTGTGATGAATAGATACAAAGCTTATAATATTTATAGATAAATGTCGTTTGGGTATCCTATTACCGTATCAAATCCTGCCAAATCCGAATTAAGAAAATTTGACGCGCCCAGGGACAAATAATACATTTGGTTCTCTAGTAAAATTTTAAGTTCTATCAAACGTTTTTACTGCGGTATCAATAATTAGTAATCATGAAATGGTATCGAGTGCGGTAAGAACACAAGTCTAATGTATTGCGTCGCAGCGGCACACTGTTGGCCAGGCACAATAGGTTTTCAATCATGTCTGGCATTCCAAAAAATTACAGATTAAACAACAAATCAATGAATTATTGATTTGTTGTTTAATCTGTCTATTGAGACTAAACTAATAATGTAAATAAACATAGAAAACATTCAAAATGTAAGTCTGCGATTTCGTAGTGAATATATTAAAGTTGCAAAACATTGGCACACATGCATGTGTAAGTTTTTTCCTGCTTGCATACCTTTTGGTATCTCCAACCAATATTTCTGCTACATTTGAGGAGTCCGGAATACCAAATATATTTTACGTTAGTTGCCGCCTGCGGCTTTGCGTGTATTGTGGCGCGAATTGAGTACCCTGTCGTCAGCGATTGCTACGAATACTGCTACTGCCGACGTATTGATTGATTGGTAAAATTAAAATTTTGTATTCGGATATCAGCTCTGATATAAAAAAACTACTTCTAGGAACTATTGCCTGCCACGCAGAGGTCGATTTCGAAGTCAAAGCACGCATTTTGATTTTTGAAGTTATGTATATGCAATATAAATAGTAAATTTTTGTTGGTTTCGGTTTAATGGGGAAGGAAAAATTACTGAGGTTTTAAGGATGCGCGTGGTGGACTATGGTTTTTATAACAGGCCTGTACATAACAGTGGAACAGTTTATGAATAGAACTGGTATAAATATTATTATTATTCTGAATTTTCTACATAAGTTTGCGATCAATTAAGAATATATAATATATAATATATAATATATATACTATCATAATTATATTCATTGTTATCATATGGGTGCGTACATCCTGTTGATTAAATTAATATAATATAATTCTATAATAAATAATTATCTTTACAATATCATTATGTTGACCTAGTTTTTAACACGCGAGTGCAGATTTAGATTACATGTACAGACGAAAATTAAAACGTTCTGAATTTTTCCTTCTCTTTTTGTTTCAATAACCATTGGCCACATATAATGTTCTCTTTTATTGCCACTATACTTTATATTTAAATTGATATTTATACATACATGTAGTTCTATGCTACAAATTTTAAACTAAAGGTGAATAAAATCTAATTTGGCTGTCTTTCATCTCTTCATGACTATTTGCATGTGTCTATCAAGTCTGAGCTGCATTATGAAAACTTGTAGACGTGTCTTCAGATTTTTCTTCTCCTTCGCTTGGAGCTAGTTTTGTTAACAAGTCGATGCCAAAATAACAAATACACGTATTATCGATTCTGCTAAAACATTTCTGTATTACTCATATCAATGTCGACCAGGATGGCATTCATCACAAGATCGAATATTCACTACTACTGTATCATTAATATAATCGATACTAGGTTACAATAGATAAAAGCTTATCTGTCTCATTGAGGATTTTGATTGTATGATTTAGAGTTAGTAGATACTATTGTTCAACAGTATCTCTTAATCCTAATCTAAATAAACTTTCTATAATAAGTCATATGATATAATAGTTTTATCTCACATTTCTTTACGACAGAAAATTTACAACGGTCTATACGAATTGCTCTAAAATAAATTAAAATTCTAAAGACCTACATATATTGAATGGAATCTAAAACATTTAAACATCTGACTCAAAGAAAACCCAGTACGAAATTCCCTCACATCATTTAACAAAGATTTACATTAATCTTTTTATATCTGTCAATGTAAGTCTAGACGCTAGGTAATCTTCAAAGGATGCCTGCAGACACCGAATCCGTGTCTTTAAAATCTTATACGACCATTGTACTATTTATGTGATCCTAGAGTTAAAATAAGGCTTACTGCATCAAATTACTGCTACTTGGTACCGGCATAGCGCCCTGGGGTACCCAACGCGTAACAGTGACAAACTTCACCTACATTACATCACACCTTGCCAACACCACACATGACGCCAACTAATTAATTAGTAATAGACATCTAATTGTAATTTCTCTCAGCTACCTATTATTACACAGTTAAATAGCGAAGCACCCAACATAACCTGTCGATTGTGCATTCACTCCGTGTACTGAATTCGATTAGCTTTTAACGTTTCATTGATATTCTTGCTACGGATACCTAAGAATGAACATACCTTACAATACAAGTTACGCTCATTGTGTTCGTTTTTAGCATATTACAAGTGTATAAACAGCTACAATATAACGTTGGCGAACTAAAACAGTAGATATTGTAAATGTGAAGACGTCACTTTTTGGTAGTGTGTTAAGTCATATTATAGTAAAATTACATAAGTAGGCACAGAACGAAGTTACTTCTAGCATTAGAAACAAAATTAAACTAACAACTGTAACGCTTCTGCCTCAATATATTTAATGCAGTCACGCATAGACACCTGCCGTCTGATTTTGGTACTTTAACAGGTAAATATAGGACCGAAGCTTTTCTGTACTGAGACTAATAGAGGGATAAAATCAGAGATGCGACTAAACTTTGTGTAAACCTAATTTTTAAATACAATTTTCGTCCACTTTACCTCTTTTTCACTTTTCGTCCACATTATAATACTTAATATTATAAACTTGTTTATGATTCCAAGTCCGTATCGATTTGTCGCTGAATAGATCATAACTTTATACTAATCGTGGAGCCCGGTACGTTTTTATTCATACTAAACATTAACGACCACAACTTAGCGATTGACGGCTGTCGTAAAAGTTGTGTGATTCAGAGCTTCTACGTAGGTACACCACGTTTTACGTTTGTTTTCTAATTGTTCCATGCCGAGTATTACTACCGTCTATATTAATATTGCTTATGTATAAATAAGGTGTAAGTTATGCTATATATCGCACTCTTAATAAAACAGCGACTTAACTCGAAATTTGAAAGTAAGGCAATTTGAACTCTAATTGTATATGTTAAATTCTAATATTATATTTGTGTTAAATTTTTGCAAAAGAGTTCAAATTTGTTTAATCCAAAATACTGAGATAAGTCTCTGTTTTATTAAGGGTGCGATATGTATATTAAATAGGTATTTAAGTTTTAACGAAGCTGGATCATTAACTTGTCATAAAATAAATGAGATGTTTTTTATTTCACTATTTTATTTCAATTATATTTTATTGTGCTCAAAAAGACTGAAACTGCCTTCTTGGTTTAATGAAAGTCTAGTTTATTGTAAAGTTGCCAATCTTCTTATTTTCTATAAAAAAATAGTCACTGAAAGGACTGAGAGGAGGGATTAACAAAGAGTACTTTGATGGCACGTAATAATTCTTTATGATGTTTAACTGAAAGATTAGGTACCGAAAAAAGGCATCTGAATTTATGTTATCGTCGAAAAATTTTATTTTTGCGGCTGTTTGATTTTGCATACTTAATGAAAATTACTATATTCAGATCGAACTTAAGCTAGTGCTGGTCCTAAGCACAAGCTTTCTGCCAGTATTTAAACTTCCTAGGGTCAGTCATTTCAATCTATACTACTAGTGCTTATTTTACACACATCGTTAAGTACTTTATAAAAAGTAGGTATAGCAGTCACTGACATATTTTATATTATTTCAAATGACTGGCTCTATTACCGGTTATATTTTTTCTACGTCGTAGTTCGAGACAGTTGTATATCTTATTACAGTTGAAGATACTTCGTGTGGTGAACAACGTCAACAGATATTATCCTGAGTCCAGTGAGATGGATGCAGATGAATATCGTAACAGGTTTTTGACAACCACTGCAAGCAGATACAGTTAAGTAACGGAAAGCGTTAAATAAGTTGAGTTCCTCAAACAAGGGTCAATGTCCTCTGTACCTACATACGCACAAATTACCTATTAAACGTATGGCTTATGTGTCCTTTGTCTCATACTATTATTCTATTCATATAGGTAACAAATAATGTATAAGCACAAAAAGCTAGGTATATGTAAAGCAAGTAATATGTTACTTTTGCATGGTATGCTTAGTTTCTTTTGAACGATTCTATTAATATACTTCTACTGATGTATTAATTTGAAAATAGACTTAAATTTTTGTGTAACGATAGTACACAGTCTAAATATATTATAACTTAAATCCATCTTAGAACTTGTAGAAAAACAATTAAATTTGAAATAAGTATATTAACATATTCCTCGTAAATTTTCTTTCTATATATTTTTTTTAATCGCCATCGTTGGCAGACGAGCAAGTGGTCCACCTGATGGAAAGTGGTAACCGCTGCTCATGGACTTCAGCAATGTCAGGACACAGCAAAGCCGCTGCCTACCGTGAAAGAAGACCTCTCTTTAAACCTCGTTTGAAGAAGGACATATCATAGCGCTCGGGAAACACCGAAGCAGGCAGTTCATTCCAGAGCTTGCACGTACGTGGGAGAATAAATGTTTTTTTTTCGACCGATGTCTACAGCAAGCTTTATTTTAACAGATCTTATCATCGCCTGCTTATTCTTTAAAGACAAACAGAATCTTGCAATCACTAAGCTTAGTTTTACATTGTAGCATTTAACCTATTGTTGGTGAAAAATCACAGCCAATCGTAGCCTAATAAACATAACCTTATACGAATCAGTATATTCAAGCGACACTTGACACACTATAATTTTATGGGCACCCATGTCAATGTCATGCCTGGACTCTTTCCTATTCATTTAAAACAAGATATTTAAATAAATGCTATAACATTGTAGACATCAGATGTGGATGCGTGTGGTGCCAACAAGCGCACGTGGTCATAATGCAAAACTGCTAGGTTTACGATTCACGTTAAATGAGTCAAAAGCGCCACTGACCCTAACTCCCTAGTATTGACAACTAACAATATTTAAATGTTTATGATCAGTGTATTTACTCAGTGCCGCTCACTGCCAAACCCATTAATGTTAAAATACTGATAAGTAATATTTCCACTCTAAAATATATTAGTAAAATGCTTCACGCATTGAAATTAACAATGATTTATGATTACGACTTCATGAACTCCTGAGAGCTCTATTCGAGAATAGTTTACAGCTTCCAAATATTTTCTCTGTAGAATAAAATACACCTATTTTGTGTTCCGCAGACTAGGCTTAGTAGATTTGGATGCTTTGGAAAATAAAACTGAGATCCACATTTTATCGTTTTGTTAGGTACGGTTCATATAGGTAGGGTTCATAACTATAAAAAACTGGTTCCATTAATGTAAAAATTAAATGAAGTTAGAAACTATCATTTTTTATTTTTAGCGTATTAAAGAATTTAACTGTTCAACAACATAACGAGATGTAAATAACTAGATACTATTAAAACTAATTTGAGTTATTCGTTTTAGAAAAATAAGATTTACAAGCAGATTTCATAATAACTGTTACTTTGATATTGAGATAATCTGCGCGATATCTCGTTAAATCAACCTTTATTTAAAGGTTTGGAAACATACGTCATAACTGATTATACAGTGTTATATCTATACGTTATCGCAACGGAATTTGTTTGAAGAAAAAGTTATTTTTAATCCTTTTGACGTCGTCCCGCCATCATCACTTTATTTATTACTGGCAAGGCATGATTATAATTTCATCGCGATAAAAAAATTATCGCGGTATTAGCAATAATTAAAGTTTCATGGCCGAAATGTTCACACTATGGTAAATCAAAAAACATACCGTACCATAAAGCTGGATTTTTAATTGGGCCGAATTCCTTATTAACATTCCTTCTCCCTGGTTATTTCACCTTGGATTATTACAATAAATTATATTATGCTTGTTGAATGTCAGCACAAAGGATTCAATGTCAGTTCGCAATGACAATCTTGTCCCAAAGGATGAAATGTTGGCAGAACCTTCATGTCGCCTTAATAGTCGTTGGCACAAACACAGCGGCCTTTACCCGCATGCAATTATTACTAGAACCACTTAATTATTCAGTACATCGTTTATGATAATGAAAAAACCCGCGCACATGGTAAAAAGTCGGTTATGACACACGCCGGATACAAAACATCACAACAATGGAAATAATCGTATTTTTAAATGATTTGTGCGAAAAGACATGCGATAATTGCAATCTGAATGGAAAATATCATTTGAATTGTCTAGATTTCCATCGTGAGTCATATAAATTATGAATATTTAAATTACCCACAAGTAAAGGAAGCGAAGTTGATTTTAATATCGATAGACTGCCTCGTAAGTTACAGACATCGTGCCAGCTGCAATCGCGTCATCTTATTTCATAGAATGGTAAGTGGAAGCTTAGTTAAGGCATCACGCGACAATATCAAGAAAATTATCCTGTTAGAGATTATTTTCGATGATTATTGGCTATGATGTTCTCTTACTTGTGCGTGGTACAAATGGAATTAATCAATTTCTCGTGAGCTCGATATGTGGAGGTCTCAAGTGGCACTTTTGATGTAATCATTTTATGAATATGGCTATTTCCACATTAGTCGACAAGCTTTTTATGAATATACATTTTCCTAAAGGAGGTGATAACCAGAATTAAATATGTGGCATGTGGTTTCAAAAGTTATTATAATATGAGTGTTATTATAGAGCTCATTTTAATATTGGATACTAAATTATTAAACTAGCCTGACAGGTAGGTATTCAAGCCCCAGCCCGAGCTTTTTCATTAGGGGTATAATTAATGTAGTGAGAATGTTTGCACGTAACCTGACAGCATTGTTTTTATGACTATGTAAACGAAATACCTAGTACATGTATCATGATTATTTTGTAAGATTTTTTGTGGATACCGCGTTTTGAATCAGTCTGGAAAAGCTGAGCGAGATCACATGGCTTCAGTTACGAGAACACTTCGTGTCCTTAAATTATTAAGACAAATGTTATGAACTGCTGTCTGAATGATGGGCTCACATTTGAGCTTCATGTAACTATCTAATTAGATTGTTGAATATAGTTACAATGAGAGTTGAGAAGTATAGGTAAGGATAAGGTATGAGTTGAAAGATGCGTATTGTGCGCGAGTTAAGTTTTGTAGAATAAACATATAATACGTGGGACGAGGACAATGTTTCAACTTTCAAGAAATACTACATGTGAGGAATGGCTATTGGTTGCTCATGGTGCATGTTAATATTTGTGATATAATATTATATTAAGCTATTGAGTTGCAGCGGCACACTGGTGGCCATACACAAATGATTTTTAATTATGTCTGGTATTCTAAGACTTGACGGACTAATAAATATATTATTGTTGTGCTCTATAATATAGCTAATGTATATACATAGTTATGGTACATACCTATGTATAATAAGTATGTACATTTCGTCTGCAAAAACAACTCGAGATTTTTATTCCTTAAACATAAATTTAATATTATCTGAATATATAAATGTACCTGAATATATAATATAAATGTACCTGAATATACATTAATTTCCCTAAGAGTGCGGTATTCTCGTTTAAGCCTGAGATTTCGCTTAAACTAGAGTAGTATGTCTGATACTGGACGATGTACCTACCTTCAACCTACAGAAGAACGTATGTGTTGTATTTCTGCGGTGAGCAGGGTCACTTGGCTCCTTGATAGGCGTTGTGGTGTCTATTGGCCTGTGATAAACCCTGGTATGGCAACTGAATATTTGTTTGCTATATCAGTAGTACCTACATAAAAAGACAAACATTTGCCGAAACCGGTATTCGATTGATAAAAATGTTGCGATTCAAATTAGCGGAAGTTATCATAAAACTAGTAATCAATTTAAATAATAGAAACACCTGTATTCTATCCAATAAGTTATTCATTTCTTCCGAAGATTATATAAATACGCGCCAATTATTAATTTGATAATATAAAAAATGACAGGAAACATTGCCATTTCGAAATTCATATTCTGATTTAAATAAATGAATCATTTTTAATTTCATAGAATTAAGTTTGCTAGTGCGTCATCGATTACAGATAGTGGGAATTTTTAAAAAGACATTTCTACTTTGTAAAATTCCACCAGTCATTGTAAGGTCAAAATATATTTTATGAATATAATAATTTAAAACATTCGGTGCCTTTAGTAAAATTATGGCGGCATGGAATATGTATGAGCTATACAAAAAAACACTATTATTTTTGTATATTCATACCTACGCCATGTGTGAGGCAAATGTGTTAAATACATTAATAGAAATATCTGCCATAAAGTTATGTACAGTATCATTCATCAAAATTAAATGTCCATTAGGGAAGCACGGGAAGACACACCTAGTTATCGAGTTTGAACATAGTTAGTAATGGATCCATTGCCACAAATGGCAATGAAGTAATCGTCGGCTTCCCCAGGGGAGGCGAGGCGCGCCCGTTTGACGTGACTGTCGGCCACTGTGGCCATTCTAATGTTCTAAGAAGATAGTTACATTTATTGTCTCTATTATAATTTATAGTTCACGAAGGCGTGTCTTTGTCGGTGAGGTAAGCTCCACGTTTAAAATTAAAAGAACACCTGTCAAGCGTGAATAGGACTTATGTAGCGCGGGTTTCGTACCTTACAAAACACGTATCAATTGAATATCATGAATATATCATAGAGATGGGAGATATTGAACGTTGCTCTTATAAAAATACAAATTGGGTTAAAAACACACTGCACCTGCAAGGCACGTTTTCCATCCAACTGCAAATGTACCAACTTGCAAAAAGTATGATGAAATAATAAACATGGAGACACGGATAAACGGAGAACCAAGTGATCCTATACAGGACAAGATTTGTCCTTTAGTCTTACGGAATACTAAAAAAAAACAACGTTGCCTCTTTTAAACACGCGATTGATGGTTACAAAACCTTTATAATGCAATTTTCCTGTTGTGATCGCTGTACTTTTATATCCAACCTGATTAATAAACCTAGAAAGTAAATAAATGACAATATCCAATTCCGTTTCTTTCCGGGTTGTATTTAAGGATCTGACACAGGTTGGTACGGATCGTCACCCTACACCTTCCGCACCGCGTCTATTAATGTCCCCTAACTTTTGTTAGAACACAACAATTTTATTCTAATATTTCATAATTTACATAACGATAAACAAGTTAATTTTCATTTGCATATGCGCCTTTAAATAATTTGTTTAACTGTGATCAACAAGGGTTGATAAGAATGATTAAGGGCTTAACTTATTTTTGTTCTGTGAGAGTAGGTTTGAATGTTTTATTAATTCTAATATACTATCGAATGCTCACGTTTACAATTGCAAAAGCTATAGGCTTGTGCAATTATTATAAATAAGTATTCTTTTAGACGAATCACGAATAGTCACAGTAGTGTGGCATTTAAAAAAGACCTCTAGTGTTGTTTGCATTCGAAGAGACAAAGATTGTAACTTGTAGGTATAAACTATAATAACCTCTTAGGTGACCCTACCTAAATTCAGTTGGATGTAGAGTCAATAATCAGTTAGACATAGAATATACTCAAATAGATAACAAAAAATCCAAGCAATAAGAATTTATACGTAAGCACGGTAATGATATCTATACAGTATTGTAACTCGGCCCGCGCGGTTCGTAGACACGCGTTAGGGCTGCCCGCCTACAGTATTTTAATTTTATCTACCTACTTGAGTTTCTTTCTTAGTTTAGTGATTGTAAATATTATACAAAGTGGCGCAAATGTTATCTCATTAATTGATACCACATATACTACATGATATTCTTTGACGATTTACAAATTATGAACCAAATGTATTCAGTAGTTTAGCCACAGGACATTTTTTTGTTTTCATAATTTAGAACATCATGTGTAATGCAGAGATAAATGTCAAAGACCTCAAGCAGCAATATTAAAACAAAACAGACAAACGAAAAACATCACAAAAAGGAACAAAAAATTACAAAAGAAATAAGGTCCATAATCTTGTGACGAAAAGAAATAGGTTAGTGTGTGCTTATTACAATGGTGTTCAAATTTGTGTCTACTTTAATATTATTTATTTTGTTCAATAAAATCATTTCTTAATTTCTGTGAAAATATGTTTTTTGTTTATGTTAACCATCTTATATCAACCAGCTTAAGGCAGTATATAATTTAATGTGATAAGTTTTGCCCATTTTGTACATTATATTATAAAAATTAAATTCATAGTGAATGAAATGGAAAGTGTTCAATAAAATCAAATCATCACAAATCGCACGCTTACAGCTTGCAAAACAATCACACCGTCCGTTCGTCACTGCGCCGCGCCGCAGTGACTGCGGCACATTCGCGACTGGTTGCGAACCAAGTGCATACCAACGCCGAGGCGCGTAGGTATGATTCGAGTTCTGACCGTTTGTATGAAGATAGAAGACTGTTAATATCATTACCGTGACGTAAGACAACATGATGTATGTATGTAACATGATTCTTCACGCACGGCCAGCAGCCTTGCTTATCGAGAGGCGCTTTATATCCAGATGTTAATGTTCTCCGCTTGTCTCTACACGATTATTACTTTATACTATGCAATTATTATCTAATCTCTAATTATCTTATCATGCAAATCATTCTTCCCGGTTTGCATGAATGATTGATTGCAATTGAGATTTCATAACTGTTTTTTTTATCTTCTGATAGCAAACCTATTTTTGTACTCGAATAATCTCGGAGAGGTTTTGTGTACCATTTTATATGAAATCTAAAGTAGCTGCCATGTTGACTGCTATGTGATTGTACAATCACCTGTCACGCTTTATTTGATATCAGATGTTCGTTCATCGACCTGTTCGTCGAAACTACAAAGTGTGCCTCTTTTTAAAGCGGATAAGGTAGGTAAAAATACCATTATTTAATATTGTCTTCTGTTTACGCGAATATTATTCATTGAAATTAAACTACTATATACATGTGCAACAGGGGACCAACCACTACCTGAGATTTGACAAACCACAGATTCTCGCTAAAGAACACCGATTCCTACCAAGGATGCTTCGCGAGGCTATTGAAATAAAAAAACATCCTAATTTTAATAGAGAAGATGGTTGGAATGTACCACCAGCTTGGGATCCAGTAATAAAAACAGTCAAACCCAAGAAGAAAGAAAAGAGAAAGAAAGAAAGAAGCAAACCACAGCTAGACTTCATGATACTTTGAGCTCATTCTGCGTAAATAGAAACACCAATGATTAAATTATGTTCGGGTACTTTGAAATAACTACACTGGAACATTGAGATAACTGCCATCTTAGTCTCCCCGTGACCATGGCTCCTGAAAAGCAACCGAAACGTCGGGGAAAGTGTAAAATTAAATTAAATCTAAACAGTTTTAATAGTTTTAATAATAATTCATTTAGCTTAAAAATTAGTAAAGTTTAATAGTAGTAGTAGTGTAACAGTTTTCAAAATTATGTAATAAAGTGTCAAATAAACAACGCGATAAAATCCGTATATAGTAGTTTAATTTCAATGAATACCATTATTCTTATACTTATACCAGTTACACGCAAAAATCTCTTGTTACATCTTAGTATTATGCCTTTTGTCCCCGAAAGCACTGGCCCCTATCAAATATTTAAATAACCTTAGTGGCGCAGTGAATGTGTTCATAAGGTCTCGGGTTTTCCGAATCGGACAAAATCTTATTAGGCTTTTCTGTATAGATTTTTAGTGATAGCTCGGAATCTATAACTTTGCGTGCTAGACGGCAATAGGCTTGCACCTATTAAGGTGAGATGAGACTGTAATAAATCTCTGCCTACCCTCGTAGCGATAAAATATTATAGTACAAAATAATTAACCTCTTCTTCCTTAGTTGGCTTAAAATTACATGCACCTGTAATCAAGACAGCTTATGTAACCTTAATTGTCTCATTGACACAATGTGCTGAGTGCGGTCATGTAATTGACCATATACAGGTTTTTCATGACTAACTGAATCCTTATAATGTCATGATCGTGGCCAAGGTTGCGGTTATGTTTTTATTGTGAAACGTGCCAGATTTGGATTGAAATATCGCGAATATAATTATATATAATATAATATATTTTGCATTCGTAGGTACGACATATGTTATTTTATGTTGTTTTCCTAGTATTTTATTGAATTTTGATGCTGTTTTAGTCAATATTAATTTATTCTGGGCTTGTTGTCTTAGGGGTTTGTTGTTTTGCTTATACTTTTTGCTGATAAAATTCTCGGAGGCTAACCTTCATACTGCTACTGAGAATTTATATCTGGTACTTATATACGGAATAGATAACAAACAAACTAATAGCTTGCTTGATGGTAATACCGTAGCTATAGACACCTGCAACACCTACGGTTTTCTCGCGTTTTGTAGACTCTCGCGTTTTATATATACTTTAAGAGCGGCTGGAGTGCCAGCATAAGGGACAATAATTACTGGTGTTGACACCACAGCGTCTCCTTAAGAAGTCCGGCGGTTTACCAACGTACTTCTGTAGGATGGACGTTCGTCTTTACCCGGATTGCTCCCGTTTTAGCGAAGTTTTGGGTTTAAATAAATAGGTATGAGAAAAGTTCATGTTACCAAAATGTGCATAAAATACATCATATTACGATCCTTGTTATTAAGTATGTCCAATAAATTACGGAACAAAGATACCAAAAGGATTACCGTGAAACAGTTATCCAGCATTATTTTAAAGTTCTTTGTATAGATAGATATTTTTATTACTTAGGTACATGTTTATTATGAAATGTATCTAATCTAAATACGCTACTTGAGATTGTAAATGCACACTCATCCTGTACCTATAACTTATGTTACGATTTGATAAATAATAAGATAACGACTACTAAATTGGTCACTCAGACGATATTTGCAATAATAAAAACTCCACCCAAATGTTTCTTATGAAAGCCATATCGAAGTGAAATATTTTAATCGGTTATTGATGTTGTACGAATGCATGTATATGTATCTAATAATCAATTACTGATTACCTCTTTAAACCTTATTATCTACATTATATTTGATCTACAGATAGTATCTACACTGCTATAATACCTATCACAATTTCTTGTATTGACGTATTTCTGGTTATTAAATGTGGCGCTATCGAATATTTAGCGTAGTAATATCAATGATTGATGCCTCAATAGATATTGTGTGTAAAAATGTCCTACTCAGGCATGATTTTTCTATCTAAGCAACTGTTTGCTTTATTCTTGATCAAAACATTACAATTCAATCCAATAAATTATTAATATTAAGATTATAGGATACGAAGAATGTGGTCAAACAACTTCTAGAAGAAGATTTTACCACGACGCCGTGAAACTAACGTTAAAATTGTAGAAATCATGTTTCGATCCTACTATCCTCTGTCCAATTAATCTTATAAAGAATAAAATAACGTCCTTTATATTTGAGCGTGATTCGTATTTAAATAATAATAATTTAGTATGGGAGTAAAGAGGGAACAGGGCCCGACGCGCCGCGCGCCGCCGCGAGGCAAATACAATTATCTATCTGGTACATACACGCATGTTTTTTGATACTCTCAGATGGCGTAGCTCAGCCCGACCATAATTGCATCCCGAGAACTGAGGAGGTAAACGATGGGGTTACGCTCCGTAAGTCCCCATGACTCGGTAATTTCGTTAGAAAAAGTATAAACTTTTTGGAGAAGCACGTCTCTCTCCGCCAACGCTTGTCAGAGTAGGACAGCCTACTAACTTCAATATCCATTAACTTTTTTTCTTATTTGGACACGCTCTGGTTGTTATAAAAGCTTTGTACAAGAAATGAAATATTTTGGTTTTTATAAGGAACCGCTAGCATTTATTTTCTTAACATTACTTTAATGGAATTGTAAGTACTTACGTAAAGTATATACGTACTACAGAGGTGCTCAGCATATCAGTTTATACGTAAGTAAGTAGGTATGTATATGTATAAGGTTTTAATCCCAGTTGTAAGTATCAATAAAGTAAGTACTTAAATAGGTACACTACAACTCAGATTATAACAGTAGGAACATATTCCAATTAGGTACACCTAACATTACTGTAAACTACAATAAAACATATTTCTAAATCGCAAGTCACAGAAATAAAGTCAATTGTAAATCTATACCAACATATTTCTTTTAATTTGAAATGAATGACAAATGAAAAAAATTTAATGGTAAAATAATAATTAAATAAAATTTAAAAAAATTAATGGCATTCTTTAGCAGTGAAGTAGGTAGCAATTTGTAAAGTGAGTCAAAGTACATATCGTATTGGACATAATAAATATGTGTGAAGCAAGTTATCTTAAGACGTGGGTGGGTAAATAATTGTCTTCAGTATCTGTTACACTTTATCACTGAATGTTTGACCAGCTTACTTCTATATACAGGGTATAAAAATGTTTTCTTTTTTATAAGACATATTAATGAAGTTTTAAATAAGCTTAAGGTACTACTACAAATATTGTTCGTTTCGTAAATGACTCAGAATACACAATAATCTAACCTGTCAGTTCTAAAGACTGAAATACCGTGCGTGACAGTCGGGTTAGCAATTTAGCTGCCAGCAAATAGGTTCACCACGAATTATCTAACGAAACTGCCACATACTTATTTAATTTAGGTTGGTACTTATTTTTATAGCTGTCCGTTTATTTTTCATTATCAACTTAATTGGCCGATGTAATTCGTATGTTCACAGATGTACACGTACGTGCATGCAATTACTAGATAAAAAAATCATGTCGGTGTGATTCATGTTCCATTAATTACATGTCGCTGTTTTTTTGTTCCGAACCTCTCGGTAAACTGGTTCCGTTTCCAATGTCAAGGCTCCGACACGAAACGTAGGAGTAACCGAACCACGACGACGCGGACGAAACAGCACGCAGCGCGTGGCTTAGCGATGGCTTCGACCAAATACAATAAGAATAAAAATATTGTATACAGTCAGCCAGTCAGTTGTGTAGTACCAACCTACGCTAACGCAATTGGATTATGTCTACGGACACATGGTAATATATGCCTACGATGTAATTATATTTATTCTTTTTATAAAAGGCACAGGACTTACATCATATTTGTATCAGCCCTATTTATAAATTGTTCCTACTCACAACTGGCCTTATTTTAGAATAAAAAGGATTATATCGTCATTCAGGCTGAATTTGGGTTATCTACTTAACATCCCTTGCCATCCATCTTTAGTAAGCCAGATTTTTTGGTCAAATTTTGTTTTGTTTGATTATTCAAAAGTGAGACCTGGGCAGTATTACTAACGCTATTTCACTAGGCCTCGGCTGTCGTAGTCCGCCATTATGTTAAAATGCCGAGTCAGTCTTGATTCATATCTGATGACATTAGAAATTAAAGGATTATAGATTTTTACTACACCCGTGTCTCCATATGGTGGTAAATCTGTTGAATTAGCTTAGACTTCTCCATATACAACCAATTACGTGTTTTACGACTCAATTACTCGTGATCGTAAACCCGCACTGAACGCAGAATACCTGTGCGCTAATACGCACTAGTACAAAAACCGTACCGATGGCTGTGTTGCCTAATGGAAGGAACGGGTTAATCGGAGCATCTTATTAGATTGTTTTATTAACTGCGGCAATGATTTACTTGAAAGTTATGTTATCTGCGCTTCGATCAACAATACATTATCTACAAGTATAATCTAAAGGGATTACTACGATTTCAATTCTATTTGCATATTTAATTAGCTTTGTGTGGCAGTACCTACCTACATTATGAACATCAGTTTCTGTATTAAACGTCCAGAAAACAAAGAGTTCTGATTAGTTAGGATATAAAATACGGACATGTTGTGTAATAAATGATTATTGACTAAAATGTCCTACATTTGGGCTAAAGCATTTAGGATGACCATAAAAATATGAACCACCATCTCTTAAAGCTTTGTTATTACATGCGTGTAAAAAAGACTAAGCTAGGTATATACTCTTTAACGCGCAGTCCCTTTCTCGCGCCTGCAATGATAATGTTTAAGGGGACGTTAGCAAGGCCCAAGAAAGTAAGGCTAAATAAATCAAAAACCATTTAAAACGTAAGTAGGTGTCTGTGTTGGACTGCTGTGGCTCAGAACTCTACAAATATTAAATCGCCAGACACAAACCACACCCAGATTCGACAGAGGTATCTGTGGTTTCAAAAAATCTTATACATATATTTTTATGCAGGTATACATTATTATGCATATATTATGTAGGTAGTGAACAATTTTATAAATACCATCGATTTCCATTTACAGGTTGCATTTCACATAATTTTCCACAGTAAACGTTCTAGTTATTAAAATAAAATTATTTTTATTCTTAGCATCGCGTGATCGCTAATTGCGTAAGCAGAACGACAATTCTTTTTCAGTTATGGAAGTATAATTAAAGTAATTTTTTATGTGTTATCTTGGCGGATAAATAATTAATAGATTTATATCTTAGCGTTGATTGAAATCCAGTGTGTGAGAATTTGTGTTATTTATTATGTTTATCTTTCGATTGAAATGTTGATTATTATTTACATAAAGACTACTTAGCATTTTGAGTTATAATTTATTATAACTTTTAACCGAAATTTCGCTGTTTAGTTTCTAAAAACAATGTCCTTCAGGCACTATGTTTTTTCCAGATTAGAAGTATTACTATCACTTTCTGGCCCATAAACTACTCTTCCAATAATAATATTATAGTAGAAAAGCAATGGATTCGGCCTGTACAACAGAAAATATTAAAGAACGACAACCTTTTCATATTTTGTACTTGAGTATACTTAATATAAATTAGTATGCCAAAATATTACGTTCAAGTCTGTACCTTTCAAAAAGACACACGTAACTACTCATGTGCAAAGATCTAGTCTTTATTGACGCACCTCGTTTGACTCTGTTAATAAAGCTGAGATCACACTATTAGCAGTTAGTAATCCCGCACCTGCACCACCAACCAGTTCAACAAGAAGGAAAAATAAAATCGAGTAATTTGTCTATACCTACTTATGCAATTCAAGTATTATTTATATCTCTTACATATGACTCATCACCTAAATACTGAATTACAAATATAATGTTAACTAAATCTTTTCATATTTTATTTTAGTAACATAATCAGTGAGAATATATTTCTTGTACAATTTTAACATCGTAATGGGTATATTTGTCAGTGTTGAAATATAATGATTGGCAATCCGGCATGTCATGCGGCAATTTCATGTCATTACACATTATATTAGATTACACAGCGATGAAAAATATAATTTTGACAGTAACGAATATTTGCTAATGAAGATTGTATTGTATTTTTGGTAGGTTTGTTTAGTTAGTATGTAGATATATATTACTTGTTACTAAACAGGAATGGCAGCAAATGACAATGTGAAAATGATGGCCTTATTTAATAACAAACCAATTTGCGCACTAAGATCTATCTCATGTTATTAAATTATAGTAAATTTTATTAATATTATTATAGAAGCTTTACTACCTTCTATGACAGAAGATCGTGCTTGGTGATCGAAGATTTACAATTTAGAGGTTGTAAATCATTTGTCATAATTGACAGAAGAATACTGCAACGAGGATCTTCTAATGTATTAATGGGTTAGACTTATACCGATGCGACTGCGACTTCCAAACAGTCAATCATTTTATTTCTTGGCGGTTATTTCCACAAGGCAAACTTTTTATATCCTTGCAGAAATTGCGTGTATAGTAATAAAGACTTTTGCAAGTTCAAGGTTGCGCACCGTTAATAGCCGTTCAGCAGTCTGTAATTTATATGTAATACTATGTATATGCTTAAGCCGGACATCCGGCCCGCATTTCCCCCTAATACTTTACCGGGGAGGCGCCGCCCACCGTAGGTTAGGAACTACCCGCACTAATTTGCATAACTAATTTCTTTTTTTCTATAAACGACCTTAATATATCACAAGTGACGTTTATATTACGTTTAAAACTATAACACTTGTATGATGATGGATGAGGCGGCACAGCTATAGACACCTGCTTTATGTAATAAATATCGTAATCTTTACAAGCTGCAAGATAAACATTATCAGCTAATATTTGTATGGACAACAGCTGTCACCTGTATAGAACACACGTATTAAAAAGCCCCTCCTGATGGACATTGTCCACATTAGGTAAACATATCACACACATGGTACAGCTATGTAAAGATTGAGCATTGAATTATACAGTACAAAAAGTGGGGAATCGAAATAATCTGTGTTGATAAAAAGTAAGTTGGTGGGCTTGTACATACAGCGACACATCAACCTAGCCTGTTTGGACTTTGAACTATTAGAAGTTGAACGCTACGAATCGTGCGAGAGACTGCATTATATTTTTGTTACGCTCTATCCTTACCATTACATCGAACCACAATGCACTGTCCCTTTCCGACAATTCTCTATTTTGTATGTAGCGTAGATAAGCGTATATAAGGTGTCTAACTTGATGTGTAGCCGTAACTGTGTACATTTTACGTAGGTACTGTTAGTTTAATTAAGATGTTGACAAAAAATGTTGTTCTGGTGGACTGGTAGGTACTAATAGCTAAGCATTTATTAATTCGGCAGAGATGAGAACATTAACATTGGGCTAAGGATTTTAATGCCATGAAGTCTTAATGAACAAAGTACATAATTGGTTTGAAGTGTTGCCGTCACTTGAATATGATTAAGCCTTTATACATATATTTATTGCCAGCAATTTCCGTGGTTATATCGGAAACAAATTTGAGTGAATTATCTATACTACGGCAGTAATTTCTAGTGTCAGAGATATTAAAGCGATTTTATTGTGACGAATAATTTTATAAATACTGCACGTTGAAAAACAATAAGCTGATTTTGAATTAGATATTACTATACTTAGTAATATGATGAAAGGGTTTTATGCGTAGAATACAATGCATACAACGCTTCAATGCAGAACTCTACACAATATGTTAACAGACATACATATATGCGCCATTTAATCGTTTATATTGCAATCGATATCCTTACCCATATGGATATGTATGTTCTCATGTAGATTGAAGATAGGTTTATGCAAAGTCACAAGTTTTAACAATACCAGTTGTTTATAATAAGGCAGTGTATAAATAATTGTCATTATTATAATGAGTGAGGAGAGACGACGGAGGCGTGAACCGCGTGATCCACTTGAATGGCTTATTCGTCACGGCAAGGTAACAGTTGTAGACGAATTCAGTGTGCCAGCACGCTCTTGGTCACAGCTGTCACATCACTAGTGTTTGTTCTAGTAGCGACAAGCGTGCCACGGCCAGTCGTCAGCCATGTCACTACAGTCAATCGCATATGGACATCGTTCCAAGCAGATGTTTGGCCTGTCATAACGGTTTGTTTATTCATGTGACATTAAATGAAGCTCGAGCTTCTGAATTACTCGTTGTTTGGATAAGGTTTTGTATGTTAATACGAAGCTTGAAAGTTAAAGCGGTTTGGTCAGTACTTGATATTAGTTTCGAGCCACTTTTCTAGTTACATGCTTTCTAAGGGTACTATTTCAGTAGCAAAAGACTACTAGAACACTTCGTTTCTTCAATTATCACCGAAACTAGGTTTTATATTCCATACTTGCTAACGACTTGAAGGCAAATTTTACGAATATCTTTTCAATTATAATATTACTAACAATTAAGACTACGTCCACACGATCTTATCTGTCATTTATTTATATAGTCAACTCAGTAAGACCAACAGGTTTGTAGTATCAGATTAGACGCGCGTATTTTTGGGCAATCCCGCCAATAACTCTTTAAGTTTTTAATGGGAATGGCCGGTGTTTGAGACTACTTATACCAAATATTATATTCGAAATTGCTTGAAAAAAACTGCGTGTAATCTCCACCATACTTTGGTAAAATGTAGGTAGGTATAAATATTTCAGGCGTAGCATGTTTTAAATACCATTGCAATTACAGAACAAAAGCTAGGTCACATTAAAGTACCTACCAATTATGCAATCTTGACCAGAAAGACTAGACTTTAAAAAAATGTCTATAATGGTTAAAGGACTGTAACGATAGAGAACCAATGTTGTAATTAATTGGACAAGGAAGCGAGAACGTTTCCTTGTGGTCTTTATAAGTTCTATAATAAAATCCAAGAATCGAAGTTAAGCAAAGGAAAAACCCACCTGCTGACTTTAGGTTCGCGGGTATCATTATGACGAAGTTTGATAAAAAACCGAGACGCCAGTCACGAAAGATGAAAAATCCCACAAATGCTGCATATAATTTTAGTTGCATGTATTTGCTTTTTTTGTATTCAAGATCGTAAGCTTTTAGAATGTGTATCTTAAAAGTACCTATGCAAATATTATTCCATATATTTAGTCCATAACTAAAATAGGAAAATAGGACAATTCTACTAACACAAATGCTTAGGTATATGACTAATGAAAAAATTGGATCACACAAACATATTTAGGATATTTCGTATCAGGTAGTCTGTAGTAAAATCATTAAGCGGGAATATAACGGAATCATTTTGAATTTATCTGTACGTCCGTCCGTTTTCCTGATGTAATAACTTAAAACGTATACATTAAAACAGCAATATGCACGAACGTGACATTTTGTTTTCTGATTATGTGTAGAGATTAATATACACACCTGCCAAATGCGTGCGCCTTAAGATGCCGCGCATTAGGTGGATACAAGGATTAAATATAAAATGCAATTAAAATATCATTCGATTAATTTAATCATCGGCGATATAGCGTTATTTTTGAAAGGTAAGATTTTAATTTCGGAGAACTTTGGTCGTGGTCAATCACCAATCATCTCAAAAATATAAAACATTTTAGTTTTGTTCGTACGTAACTGAATATTCTACCGAATTCTTGGTAAAGACAATGACGGAATTTATGTAAATATTCTTCTGAAAAATTACTCAAATAATTGTGTAACGCTTTATGTCAAATACCAACAAGTCAGTGGCTTCCTACTCACAGGCCATGTCCAATCGTTTAGCGAGTTTCGGTCACAGTACCTACGTCGCACTGCTGTGATAACTAGCTATGTTTACACTCTGTATTTTATTGTCAATTACCTCACGATTTTCATGTCTCAATGTCAACGGAATGCCTAGGCATTCCGTTGACATTGAGACAATAAGTACATTTACAGCCCTATTCCGTTTTTATAGTTACGTCACTTTATTTGGTTATCTTGTCATAAAAGTTTAGATATTGCTGAGATTAGACTTAAAACAGCTGTTTGCTGAGTAAATATCCAAATTTATTTAGATTAATATTTTTTATTCCTAGTCTAATTAATCTATCGATCGGTAGTCATTAAAATCTTATCAAGAGTAGAGGTTTTATATTACATCTCATGGCAGTAGGGTCAGCGACTTAACGGATGGTAAGCGATTATCGTCAATAATGGACTTGTAAGGGACAAATCAAAGGCATGTACGCAAACCTCTGCCTACATTTTCATAAAGGAAAGGGACCGACCTGCTTTACAGGACTTGCTTAGGTGAGAATCACTGATAATACAGGATTCTACCAACGTGAAAGTGAACGAGAGTCTAGAGTAGAACACCCATATATATGAATTAGCCTGTTTACGACTAGGTATCTATCCATATTAGCATAAACAACCAAGATGGAAAGCATACAGGCCGCCTACCAGTAAGCATCTATTGCCTATGGACGTTTGCAATAGGTATTAGGAGTATCACTCACGTATTGCCAAACCGTCCAAACCAAACGACCAAAGTGGTGCTGTGCTGCTAGCGCCAAAACCAAAAGTACCTAGCTTTTTGGCCAGGAACTTTCAGTCCCAGTTATTTACAGCACAGCGCCTCTTTATGAAGAAATAATGAAACTATATAATTACATCGTAGAAATACAATACAAGGTTATTTATCTGTGATTTTCTGCGGGATGGAGTTTCATCAGCCGGGTTGCTTGATAGTATTGAATTCGCTGTGTCCTACTTTTCAGATCTTTATAATATAGGAAGCGGAAGGTATACGATGTTATAATAAATCGGTGGTCTCTTTGGGATATTGCATCTGCGCACGGTCACCTCGTATCTCCTGGGACATATAGCGGTGTATAAGCATTCAAGGATTCTTAGACATATAGTCCTAAGTATTTAGTAACCAGTGGTTAACTGTTCGTGTTTTGCACAGAGATGCAAAAGCCAACATCTTCTTTAGTTATTTTTTATATAAGTTATGCTAAATAAAATTATGAAATTATTTTATTTATATAAGTCATGCTAAATAAAATTATGTTAAATATGCAACTAAAAAACAAAGACAAAAAGTATTGTTGTATTTTCAATGTCATCAATCTTATTGTTTCACGAAAATATGTGGTATATAAGTAGTCATTGTAAGCTAACTAAAGTTTTGGATTAGATTCATAAAACAAGTTCAAATTTGACTGTAAACAAAAAAAATTCAGGTCTAGTCATTTGATTTTCTATCTCTACCCGCTAGTAATACTGGAAAGTTTGAACAACTTTTTATTAACACAATAGAAAAGCAACGTTACATACCGTACATATTCTTACTACGTGTAACATGTGTATATTTTCGTAGTTTTTTGGTTAGTTACGGATAGCGTTTTGTAAGTCAAGTAAATAACAAACTAAGTGCTTCGCCGGTCACAGTCATATCTTATCTTATCCAATTTATCAATTGTGAAAATCATGAAGGGTGTAGGCACCGCGTAAATGGATCTTGATGACCCCAATGAGCGTTTTGTAAAACATCAGTCTCTACTATGAATAGTACCTGTCACTAATATTTTTTGTTCATCACCTGAGTAGGCAGGTACGGTAGCTTGATAAAATAATGGAACTTAAAACAAATTATTTATTTAGAAAGTATTGTCCCGTTTTTTCCAATGCCTTAATAATAATTTACTTAGGTTTTAATTTTTAAGTTTATAATAAGTAATAAATATTATAATATCATATTATTTTAAAGAAATTATAATACATCAAATATTTAATTTAATTTTATAGAACGATGCAAATTATTAAACTTTATTTTCACGGATGTCAATAAAATAAAATAATTTTCACAAGATTTCCAATCGCACAATGTTTCTATAAAATAGTAAATGTAGCATATAAGCATAATATCGATTTTTAAGATTTAAATTATTTTGTTACTAGATACCAGTTTAAATAATAATTATTTATTTATATTTCTCATTATTCTATGGTAATAAAAAATGGAGAAATATGGTAATAAAGAATAGGTAGATACATGGCATTTGAAAATTGTTTAGTAATTAGGTTTATTTGAAGATTTAATACACTTTCAAGCAAAGACCATATCTTTCCTCCAATACCTTTTAATAATTTATATCAAGTGAACATTTTATGTAGGCACTTAATTATTATATTTAATTAATATTTTCAGCAGGTACTTACATAGTTGCAACAAGTCCTGTAAAACTTTAGCAGCTAAACTGAAAACTCGCGCAGTGTCCACGATGCTAAGCACTACACTTATGTGAATTATATTCAGAATCCCTATTGTGGATAAGTGTAACTATTAAATATTTGTATATACTATGTTAGGCCGTAATTCGATGCTATGTCGATGCCGCAACCGACTGCCGCGCGTTTTTGATGTCGTTTGAATAGTGTTTTAAACAAGCCGCCTAGAAGAAAAAGCGGCAAAGTTATTTCTATTCTAGCGACATCTGTTATTTAATATCAAAGATTTCGTAGTATAGCGCCATCTTTTGTTGGATAGAATGACTGTTACCTATCCTTTTTTGACGTTTAAAACCTTAGGCTGTGGCTAAGGGAGTAGATAGTTCGAAGTGTTAATATTTTTGATGATAGTTAGTTACAAATGGGACGAAATAAGGGTAAATAAAAGAGAAACTTAGATTACCTAATTTATTTTCTTAAAACTAAACATATAGTATTGAACTTTTAATTCAATTAAGTTCTCAATTTTCATGATATTACAGTATAAGTGACAACAATAAGTATATGTTGTAAAATAGGACAAATACATTAAGTGAAGATTCAGACGTGTCATTGTAAATAACACCAGTAGAACAAAATTACTACATTAAATGTATTTTATATAAATATCTTACAGACTGCAATATTTTTCTATGAGAAATTCCTTAAACATGTAGTGTCGTGCTAAAACTACACCTTAACGCTATTAATTTATAAAATTGACACTTAAGTGTCCGCATTAATAGTATAAATGATGGATAATACATATTACTGATTATTATTATTAGATGTATGCATAGGCGTAGCCGGGTTGCATTGAAAGGATGTCAAACCTCAACCCCATAATGTATGAAATCGAAGTCAAGGTGGCAAACGTCACGTGGGTTAGAACCGTATTCAAATAAAGGCTCACTGAAGCTGAGCGGCTCCGCCTATGTGGTTGCTGCTATGGATTTGGATCCTCGTCGATTTCACATCGAGTAGGCGTCGCCTTATCTTTCTTATTAGATTCTTTTGCTGATTCTGTAATTAAAAACAACATAACGTTAACATTAGATTACACCAAAATATTGTTTTAAATAAAAATAAACACAACAGTAAGTTATCCAAGAATAATAAAAATGCTTTACTTAGTTCTTTACATAACCTCACTTGCGTTCAGACAGATTTCGCGTTTCTGGTCCTCTAATTATAATCTTCTCTTAAAAAATAGTTTTCAAAAATATGTTTCTATAGTATGATTTTAGGCATAATAATAATTAATTTACTTTAAGTTATTAATTTTAAATAATGGGTTGACAAGTAGCAGTTGAAAGCTCTATAAAAATCATTACCAATAAAGAAATTTCGTGTTGTAGATATGTCAGATATACTTTAGAATTTAGTTTATGGTTGATCAATTTACAATCAAAGTGATGGCCCAATATCAGAACTTTAATGTAGGCAATAATTGTGTGTGCAGTACTAACCATCTCCGACTAGATTTTTGAGAGCTGATGGATCTGAAGTTGGGATCTTAATACCCTGCTTCAGCACCATGGTTCCATCCTGAAATGGGTTAACATGTTACAATATATTATACACAAAGCATGAGTATTGGACTTTCATATAAGTGGCATAAGACTGCGCCGAGCAAAATATGCCATAACAGGCGGTCACAGTTAAGAGAATAAAATCAACACTTTTTGTTTAATACAAATATAAAATATACATTTACCATAACAATTAATGTGTTTACAAATACTCCGTGTAAAAAACTTAAAATAATTAATATTTTCGCCTACAAAATTACGTAAATTTGCACGAAAAATGCAAAAAGTAAGCTCGTGTTACGTAATTTTTAGATTATAACTGTAGAAATCCTATTCGACAGCTTAAACGAAACGTAAATAGTTATATTAAAATTTGTCTGTCCCAAATATTTAAGTTATTGGTTGACAATAAAGATACATATTTATCAAAAGAGCACTTCTAATCCTTCATACAATTTTACTATTTATATTGATGAATTGTCTTATCAGCCAATTCATCAATCGTTTTTAAAATTGAGAGTATTGCTCGTTCATTTGATCATTTAATTTTTATCCGCGCCTTTATGATGACAATATATATTATTACAATTACGTCTCTTCCAGCTTACTTACTGGTGTGTGCAACATATAAATTAATTAAGATTTCCTGATTTACTCTCTTATAATTTGTTATTTACTTTGTTTTAATTTTATCCACTTACTGTTGCTTTTGTTTTTTTCTGTTGTCCACCTCAGTAGCAATTTCGTATACTAATCCAATTATAAAAATGTTATAAGTGAAAACTTTTAATTGGCCTTTGTTCATACATAGATTCTTATTTTATTGTTGAACTAGCTGTAAGCTGTAGCTGTTTTCTAAACTTGAAAATTAAAATAAAAGATGATAAAGTAATTGCTCTCGTTAATATTTTACCTTCATTTCAACAAGTCCCTTTTTAGCCATGGCTTCTACTTCGGCTTTGGTCATCACAATTTTCTGTACTTTCACCACTTTCTTGCCGATTTGCATTTCGCACACCTCGCCGCCCGCCATCGCTGTATAAGTAAATAAACATATTGTTCAAATAATCATAGCTTAGTTTATTATATTTGATACAGAATTATTATGAACGTTAACGAGATATGTTTACGAAATAAAGTCATTATAGTCCCCTTATAATGAGATAATATATGTCTGATAACTATAGCCTGACCACTAGCGATTCGTGTGATTTAGCGAATAACACGATAACTCTTTTGCGCGATGAAGGACACAGCACATACACCCACCCATGTATGTCTGTACTGTGTTGTTAAATACATTCGAATGCGATTGTGCCTACCGCTTCTAACCACTATGGGCCAGTAGCACGTTTATACATAAAACACAAGATTGATGTATACCACCCTTAGTATCCCTGTGTAGAGATTTATATAACTTACGTCTAGCATTCACTGGTAATGGTAATGGTTTTACTCCAGGTGGTAATGCTTTGATAGGAATCTGGAAAATAACAAAAGCATATATTAATTTCAAATTAAGAAAATAAGTAGTATACAATTCAATAATTGCCCCACCCCTGTATACTATGTCAAATTTGTCTATATTGTTATATTACAGATTGTTAAAGACATTTCTATGCACAACAATTAACTATTATGATTCGTCTGTCCTATATAACACAGGCAAACCTAATACAATCCTGTCATAAATTAGTAACTTACTTTTTTCAAAGTCTGTCCAGTGGGTGAAACCAATACTCCAGGAGATGATTTTGCTTCAGGCGTTGGCTTGTTCTCCTGTAACACATATTATTTATTAAAACAAAAATCTTTTGCTATTTAACTATTTTAACTAAATAGTTGTCTCTGCTTAATTTTACATGTTATATGCAAACGCAAATAGCATTAAAAGGATTATTTTTGTGATAGCAATATCAAAATAATGAATGAATTGAAGCTATTGATTCATTTGTTTATAAAAACAAGTGTCAGTCAGTCGGGCAACCCACACTAGGCCAGCGTGGTGGACTATGTCCTAACCCTTCTCCCACTGAGAAGAGCACCGTGTCCAGCAGTGGTATAGTTTAAATACAGGGCTGGTATTTTTTATTATTAATTAACAATGGTACTTACCACAGTACCACTGTCTGCAGTGCTAACCTTTTCCTTGGGCTTGTCAGCTGCGTTTTCTTTGGGTTTGTTGTCATTTTCGCTCTCCTTCTCAGGTTCATCGAGTTTCGTTTCCTCCATATCATTGCTATCTTTCTTTAATTTTGCAGGCCTGAAAAAAGGAAATCAATTTGGAAACCAATAATCAAGTATTGGGAAGGCAACGTACCAGGCAATTTGGACACACTATGATAGGACTTATAGGATATTAGTAATCTAATGCCACAACGCACGCCAAGGACAAACGGACACGCTAGTGCTAAGGCGAGCGGGTAAACTAATACTGATGGCGGTGCAGTGAGTCTTGTTTGACCCGCCCGTTCGCTAGCGTTGGACGTTATTTCCTCACTGAACACACGTCGCGGTCAAATTCTCCGCCGTTTGCTTTGCGTGATTACCGTGTCGCGGCCAACAATAGGCAATAGTAGTCATTTTTTGCGCCAACCAGCCAAACAAATATGCTTTCGCCCGCCCTGAATGTCGTGAATGAATCAATGCGAAAATTAATGATAAATGTACTTAGTGTTCAGGAAATTATACAAGTCGGTGAAGTCTACAAACTTGCGTGTGGTCACAACAGTGAGATTTTAGTATTAAGCCTCCACTCCGGCATTCAACAGTGAGGCATAATTTTATATTCGCCTTACTTATTTTAATTATCACTTGGAAGTTCTAAAAAAGCTTTTAATAAATGTTACTGTGATTGGGTTGTGGCATGATATTTTGATATGAATACAATATAACAGATATATATCCGAGTGAGTAGAATGGTCTCATTCTACTACTACTGACGTGGACGTAGCGGCGGAGGCATCCTTGCGCGGGCGGCCCCGTTTCCTGGCGGGCGCGGCGGCGGCGGCGGCGGCGGCGGGCGCGGGGGCGGCGGGCGCGATGGCGGCCGGCGACGCCGCTACCTTTGGCGCCGGCTTTATGCTTGATCGACGTGATTTTGTCTTGCTCTGAAACGTGATTTCAATTTTATTATTTATATGAGTCTTAACGATTCAAGTAAATAACAAACACGAAGCCAACATTTGTTTCAATATCTTTATTTGAAACAGTAACCACTCTTACCTCTATGCTCTTTTCAGCCTCTTTGTACTCTTCATCAATCTCATCAGATTCCTCGTCATCATCAGAGTCTTGAATTCTGTAATCACAATATTATAAGTATAGAAAATAAACATAAAAGTTGCCCGTTGACTTATTGACACATTCATAACTAACTGTGGATAAGATTCACTTACACATAGAATATTGTTTTCTATCATCAAAGAGATTAGAGAGAAGATTTACATTAATTAAGCTAGTTCTACAACTTTGTTTCATACATAATCACTTATGAAACAGAGTTGTAGAATTAGGCTAAGTGCTGGAGGCTGTGCTGCCCTTTATATGTTACACAAATTTCTAAGAATTTTTGCAATTACCTCATCACCACTATTTACCTTTCTCATTTGCGTTTTACCAAAAATAGCCGAACAGCGGTCTCAGAAGAAGAGGTCATAAGACTCAGTATAGTCGCCAAAAAGTGCTGTATTAAGCGCTGTATACCTGTCTCGAATCATCTTCGCATAATCCTTAATCTTGGAAGGCCTTGTGGAACGGCGAATCCCTTCTTCCGATGTATTTTTCTCATTGGCGCCGTTTTTAACAGCGTTCTGAAATTATATGGGTATCATAACATATAGTTTCTATGTACTATTGATAAATTACGTTTCTAGTATCGCTTTATTGGCGCGATTACATTAGTTCGGCCACCGAATGCGGCGACCGCTTTCGGTTTAACCAGATCGGTTAACCGAACTGGGTTGTTTACATTGGGTGGTTGAAAGAATTCGGCGACAGGTTTCGGATTGAGCTTTCGTCACCGAATACATGTATACACTAGGCGGTGACCGAATACAAGCTGCAGCCGAATAGTGCTAAACGAATAACCGTTTACATTAGTCGGTGATCAAGTACGGGCTGCAGTCGTATAAGATCTAACCAAATAGTGTAATAAACGCGCCATCACAAGCTTAATATTCTAAATGTGTCATAATGAATGTTCTCACCTTGGGAGTTTCTTTAATTTCCTTTTCTTCCTTCATATTTCCATTGTTTCCTTTAATTTCTTTTGCTTCTTTCGGCTCTTTATTCTCTTTGGTGACGACGCGACGTTCTGGCACTTTCTTTTCGACAGCTGACGATTTTGTTATTACTTGATTTTTCTTCTCTTCCACGACACTAGTCCTGCAATATTGAGTTTTTATTACCAAATATAGAAATCAAAATTTAAATGGCCAATGCTTAGATCTTGTGGGTCATGCAATGATTTTCCGTCGTGACTGGATTCTGGCTATTGAAGGATTAAGTAATTGTAATCAAAATAACTTAAACTGTCTGTGTATCAATACAATACATGATAATTTTTTATATAGATCTTACCTTAACTTTGGTGTTGAGGTATGTATCTGTGGCCGCCTGTTCCGTAATGTTTCAACCGATTTAGCTGGAGTCTTCACTACCTCACTACGGGTATTTGTCTGAAAGAAACATTTAAATTATTTACTATCAGAGTTCATATTTCGACTATATTAAAAATAATAATAGAAGTTTGTATTTTTCTTATGCAGTTCATTTTGAATGATTGTTTATGTCAGAACCAGTTCAAAATAATGCATTACTAGTAGCATCGAGACCTAATGAGACCTTTGAAACACAATAATATACATAGGTAGGCTTTTCCCTCCTGTGTGCAAAACAGGCTGGAAAGCCATTTTTTTTACCCTTTTCAGTTCTTGCAGTTCCTTCTCTAACAAACGTAGTGACTTGTCACTAGCGCCAGTGTTGTTAGTCTCAGTTTTGTTTCTTTTCTCTGTAATCGACTCTACTTGCGAATGTGCTTTACGTTTGATCTCTTCTGCCCGCCGCAAAATAGGTGCAGGCTGAAATAAAAATGTAATTTTAAATGTGAGGCTACAAATTCTTCTACAAATATTATATAAAGTACATATTTTGATATGAAGTCTGATCATTAGTCTCTTGGCTGTTAAGGACGTTTAATTGTCTGTACACTTAAACGCGTTAAATGCGGCCACTTAAATGTCAATTTAATACATACATGTGGGGGAAATTTCCTGATTAATGAAGGTCAACAATGGTTCATTGACATTTCATCTCAAATTGTTTTTGGTATACAGATAGTTTTTGCTTTTTCTAATTTGGATATGATGCATATCTTAATTAGCATAACATCAAACAGTGCTATCCTGGTTACTATTTTATATGAATACATAAAAAACCTTTACCAATAAGTATTAAAAAGCAACATGTTTGTCATTGCTGAATTACAAAATAGTGAACTTCTTCACAATTTTGAATTGTTGCCAAGCATTGTTACATTCACCTTGTACACAAATATAATATTATTTCACATAATCGTGAGCTGATAAATAGATGTGCCAGGATTTTATTACATTACAAAGTATTTATTAAAAGTTCTCTACAAATAAAGAATCAACGTGCATTTTCAAGCATTAATGACCATGCAATGACAATGCAAAAATGACCGTGAGTTATTTTATCATAGCCTATAATCCAGCAGTGGACGTCTTTCGGCTGACACGATGATGATCTTATCATAGACTCAACCAATGTATAATATTCGCGTAATCGTAAGACAATATTTCAAGCTCAACCCTTTGGCTGAACCTAGCAGTTTACATAGATTTAAGTTTAGTAACTTCAGTAAATGCACTAACAACATTTTTACATATTATATTGTATATAGTGTTACTTTGTGACCTAAATGCATATAATGACCTTTTTGATATAATCAAAATTTTATTGTCAGGGAACTAATTCTATTTCTTTTATTTGTTCTAAAAGTCACATATGAAATACTTAAGAAAAATGTTTTAGGACTCCAGATATTACGGTCTGTCTCGTTCTCAGTATGGAGTAAATTTATGGTAATAAGACTCACCTGGTTATCATTCTTCTCCGCGGTCTTGATGGCCACAGTTTTAGTAATCGTAGCGCCACCCGGAGTCGCCGTCTTCTCAGAGACCGCCTTCGTGGGATCTTTCTTAGACATCGCTAGTGGATCCACGTTGGACAGTTCAGTAAAAGTGATCTCTGATTCACTCTCTGTAACATTACACATAATAATGATTATAAAAAAAATTAAGACTGAAAATTATATTACTATGTCTACTCTTTCTTCAGTAATACAAAATCTATTGATTTAAACAGGACACAAAAGTGGAAGTTGAGTTTAATTAACCCCAATTACTTAATGCTAAATAAGCAGTGATACTCTAGTGGGAGACCGTTAGACTACCACTCAGAGGTCTCGAGTTCAATCCCAAGGCATGCATATCTGACTTTTCTAAGTTATATGCATATTAAATAGTTAATTATGGTTCCCTTTAATGGGGAATGAAAACATCGTGATGAAACTTACATATCTAAGAATCGACTCGACTGATGATCATGGAATTTCGTACACAAGTTGTCAGGAGAACAGAAAAGGATTTAAGGTGTTTTTTATCCAGAAAAAGTGTTACTAGCGAAACCTAACCTACATTTACGCGCGGGCAAAATCTAGTATATTATACATATGTTTGTTAGTGTGACTTGTTACCCTAATTCAATTATCGTATCATGTTAGGATCAGTGTAGGGCCGTGGTAGGATCGCAAATGTCTGAATTAGTGTTCGAAAATAAAAATAATAATGTGTTCTTACCCTCAGAATTAGTATGTTCCATCTTCTCATCAGTGTCACCTTGCAGATTTGAGAGCTGTCAATTACAAATTGTTATGAATTATTTATTAACATTTATTGTTATTTGGTTTACAAACCAGACAGTTTTATTATTATTTACTTAGTTTAACTTTGATATCAATTTAACAACAATATATTTTTTTATATTTATAATTACGACAGGACATTGATTTAGTATCCATAAATAGATAGAAATTTATTTATTAGTTCTAATCCATCTTAGGGACTTCTCATTCATCTTAGACTGCTCATGGAGCCAACAAAATAAATCCTCAAACATCGGGATATGTAAAGAAATTTTAAATTACATTTTAAGGAATATTTTAAGTGTAATTTAATATTTACCATAAAGTCATGAGTCTTCTTTATTTCAACTACCATGTGGTCATCCTCTTCTTTAACTGAAATGAGCAACAATTTTATCATAAGGTCCATTTAAATGTAATAATAATATTAATTAGTCCTATGTATAAACTTTCCCTAAACTGGGCACGGGCCTTTTGCCCGTGCCCAGCAGTGCTCAGTCTTTGGAAGGAAGGAAGGAATATCACAAAAAATAAAAACATAGCATATGTCAGCTCACCATTGATTGTTGTATCATCCTCATCATCATCTGCGTCCATTTCCATGGATGACTCATCGTCACCAAGTTCCTACGAAAAAATGCTTGACATCACAAATGTACTAGATAATTTAAAATAATATATGATGGTAATCTAGATGACCATGGCCAAAGAAAATAAATTTAAAAAGATTTTAATTTAATTTATAAGAAAATTTATTTCGGATATAGACACAAAAATATCTACATAAGCAATATAGATTGCACGATTTCTTCTGAATATATTAAAGTTACAAAGTTTACTTAACAATAACACGACAGAGAATGAAATAGAACTCACTAATGTTATTGCTAATTCTGGCAAATATTTCTGCAAGAATTGTATTTGATATGAGCATAAGAAACATTTGAATAGAAAGAACATTAAACAGCTGTGCAATCCGATAAAATCTTACTTCTAAATCAGACTTAAAAATTTGAGTTTTCTATAGTACATAATATTGTTGACGTGATGATTCATATAGCACACATCTCGAATAAACAAACATCTCGAATTCTACTGTTACTTCGATAGCATCGAAGTAACAGTAGAATTCGAGATGTTTATTTTACAGAATACGGCGACACAGTATACACACGAGATATCCTAAATGTACGTACCTCATTACGAATTTCGTCATCGTGCGCGTTGGCGATGTGGTTGTCGAGTTTCTCCTTGGACGTGAACACTAGCTCGCAGAGGTCGCACATGAACTCCGTACCTGTTAACGACAAATCACATTATGTGACGCAAACTAATTTATCACACAAAAAAAGGTGTATCAAAAGCCCTTGGGCAGAAGTTTCAGTTTCCTTAGAAGTTGCTGCAGTTAGAATGATAAAAAAAAGAGATGTGGTACTGCATATAAACAATAGTAATCTCAGAGCGAACTATAAGTTTGACGCTAAGTAACCTTAAAACTGATTTTATTGTAGTTAATTTGTATAACAACTTTTTGAGTACTTTTATTTCAGTGAGTAACATACTACTTAAAACTCAATATATTATTTATTGCATTCCACAATATAAGCTTAAGTGCTAGGTGGTAGGTTTGACCATTGTGGATCCTGTCAGGCACAGCAATTTAGAAGACAGGAAGAAAGATTTCTTTAAACATTTCATATTATTTGTTGCTCTTTTTTATATTTCTTTTAGTTTTGAACGTTTTCTTCATATTTCTGCTTTCTTTTTTTTTTATTACATAATCTATATATTAGAATCTTAAGTTTGATTAAAATAAATGTGTCTGGATTGTGAGAGACTAGATCCCATGACACAGGGGTGTGGGGTCTAGGGCATCAAATTGTTGTATTTGTAACCATTTTAGAACTATAAATAATTATTATTATATTAATACTTATTATTATATTATTATTTCATAAGTTCACCACTAAGATATTCGTTTACACTATAATATGACAACATGCGCATAAGCTGAGACAACACTAAAAAGTATACATTCACACTCATAATTATACCTACAATACATACAAGCAAGCATACAAGCAAGCGAGTTTCACATACCGTTGACATGAGACTTTATATGAGCAGTAACGGCATCGACGTCTTCAAACTTCTCCTGGCACAGCGGGCAGATGAGATTCTGCGTGGCGTGTATAGCGGAGTGGTAGATGAGCTCGTCTTGCGTCCTGAATGTGTCCTCGCACTGCTCGCAGCGGTACTGGTCCAGAGTCTGCTCACCGAATGGGCCGCGGCAAGTGCGAATCGTCTCACGATGTTTCAAGCGAAGATGTCTGTTGTGCGGGTAATATTTTAATTAAATTACAACTCGAAATCTAACATATTTATTTCTGCTAAGCCAGGTTTTTGTTTGGGTTAAACGTTAGGCTTTCTTATTTGTACACATACTGAATTTTATCTGGTCTTAATCGCGCTTGTACACACGGCTACACATCAAGTTAGAACTACAATATCTACGCTACATACAAAATAGAGAGTTATCGGAAAGGGACAGTGCATAGTGATGTCGATGTAATGGTAAGGATAGAGCGTAACAAAAATATAACGCACTCTCTCGCACAATTCGCAGTGTTCAACTTCTAATAGTTTAAAGTCCAAAACAGTCAAGGTTGACGTGTTGCTCTGTGCACGTATTTTCAGGTATAATAAAATCTATTTATTTCCGATTTGACCAACTTGCATCAATTGTGGTTGTCCAATATTAGAGTAAGTAGAATACATTAATTGTTGAGACGATATCATTGACTGCCTTACCACTCTAACTGACTGCGACTACAGTGCTTTTACGGTTAGGTTTTTCAGTAAATAAATTCTGCTGCAGCAGCTAAAGTAGCAGCATGAAGTCTTGGAACTGCGCCCGGTAAACACCAATAGGCTCGCTCCTTTTACGTGGAAATTAAAACCATATCTGACAAAATGGAGGCGTGATATACACTTCCAATACATGCATATAATTAAAACAAAACGTGTCATGTCTTTTTACATAAAAATAGATTGGATAACAATTATACATATTATCTCTATAGTAAATAATAGACCCAATGTTAATTTGCTAATAATAAACATGAGTTTTTATTACAAGTATTAGTAATTTAACTTATATTAATCTATTGACCCGCAGCGGCACACCGGCGGCCGGACACAATAGATTTTAATTACATCTGGCGTAAAGACTTGACAGAATAATATTAGTAATAAGTGTCACGCGATCAACGTGTTTCGGCACGCTCGTCACTTAGCCTCACTCTCCACGGACTAACTCGCGCTGAAGTTTTAAATGGAAGACGAGCAGTGGACCGTCTCCCGACCCTTGACCGCCGCTTAAGTTCACGATTCTATCCTCCTGCCTGGAATCAACGTATCGCCAGGAAACTACGCCCTGGGATTGTGTTTATTGTAATTCAATTCTGATGGTGATCATTGTAATTATATTGTGTTAATTTTACTTCTGATCTCTTTTTTCTCTTAATTGTTAAACCAGAACTCCAGAACACGTCTCTAACCATCTCCAAGAGTACTGGATTCCTTGGCCTCGACATCTCAAGTGATGTACAGTACTGTAGTCATTTAGAGAGTAAGGTCAAGCTGGCTTCCAAAAAGCTTGGTGTGCTCAATAGAGCTAAGCGGTACTTCACTGCAGGGCAAAGACTGCTTCTATATAAGTCGCGGTACTTCACTGCAGGGCAAAGACTGATTCTATATAAGTCGCGGTACTTCACTGCAGGGCAAAGACTGCTTCTATATAAGTCGCGGTACTTCACTGCAGGGCAAAGACTGCTTCTATATAAGTCGCGGTACATCACTGCAGGGCAAAGACTGCTTCTATATAAGTCGCGGTACATCACTGCAGAGCAGACTGCTTCTATATAAGTCGCAGTACCTCACTGCAGGACAAAGACTGCTTCTATATAAGTCGCGGTACTTCACTGCAGGGTAAAGACTGCTTCTATATAAGTGGCGGTACTTCACTGCAGGGCAGACTGCTTCTATATAAGTCGCGGTACTTCACTGCAGGGCAAAGACTGCTTCTATATAAGTCGCGGTACTTCACTGCAGGGCAAAGACTGCTTCTATATAAGTCGCGGTACATCACTGCAGGGCAAAGACTGCTTCTATATAAGTCGCGGTACATCACTGCAGAGCAGACTGCTTCTATATAAGTCGCAGTACCTCACTGCAGGGCAAAGACTGCTTCTATATAAGTCGCGGTACTTCACTGTAGGGTAAAGACTGCTTCTATATAAGTGGCGGTACTTCACTGCAGGGCAGACTGCTTCTATATAAGTCGCAACTCCGGCCTGAGACGTGCCTTAAGAATTGTCGATGAGCCCAAACTCACAGACGGTATTGAGCTGCTAAATCTCAGAAGAGCATTTGCCTCCCTGTGTCCCGCTTGTATAGTGGATTGTGTCCTGAGAGGAGTTGTTTCAGATAATGCCCTCGGCAAATTTTTATCATCGCACCGGGCGCTATCTCCCGCGGACGCTCTGGTTGTGGAATGAACTCCCTACCGAGGTTTTCCAACAAGACTACAGAATGGGGTTCTTCAAAAATGATGTTAAAAGGTTTTTACAACGTTCAAGTGATGCTTCTGGTGTTACAGGCGTCCATAGGCTACGGTGACCACTTACCATCAGGTATGGCCGTATGCTTGTTTGCCACTAAAGATGTATAAAAAAAAGCCATCCTGTTGTCCAATTTTCCACAAGCCCGTGTTCATTTAGGGGTCAGTTCCCAAAGGTTCCCCAATTAGTCTTTCTGGTTACATACGCTAGATATTATAGATATTTTTATAGTGCTGCTTACCTGGTGTAATGGTGAGACTTAATGAAGCTCTTGTTGCAGTACTTGCACGGGTACGAGCGGTCGCCGGCGTGCGCGCGCACGTGCCGCGTCAGCTTCGTCACCGAAGGGAACCCTACCGAACAACACGACATATCATAACACATTACAACTACATTATATGAGTTCTCATTCAGATATTATTCGGACGGTCCACATGTCAACAAAATAATAAATTAGCTTATATAATATATACAAGAAAGTGCACTCGATTGAATTAAATTATATAAGTAACTAGCGACCCGCCCCGACTTTGCACGGGTGGTACAAAACCTTAACGAATTGTACACCTAAACCTTCCTCATAAATCACTCTGTATATTAGTGAAAACCGCATGAAAATCCGTTCAGCAGTTTTTGAGTTTATCGCGAACAGACAGACAGACGCGGCGCAGGACTTTATTTTATAATATGTAGTAACGTATAGTTATATCTATTTCTAGAAACTTAAAAATAAATCTACATTTTAGACTAACTTCATATACATATTCATCACTTCTAATAATATTTTTGACACTGTTTCTTTTTGTATACAATAATTTAAAAAAAAGAGTTATCTACCCAAATCCTATAAGGACATATAGTATAGATAAAAAATTGTGGACAAGAAATAATATCTGAATGATAGAAACCTAGTATTACTAATAATATAAAAGTTACGCATGTTCATAGCTCATACTATATTAAATAATATTAATGTTTATATAAATATGGTGTTGTATAGTTCCCGTAGACTCACGCGCAGGACAGTACACGCAAGCGAAAGCGTCTTCTTTGTCGTGTACGTTGACCTTGTGTCGCTGAAGAGTCGACTTTTCGTGGAATCTGCGAATATAATAGAAGACTCTCAACGTTATGATATGGCGTATTCTCTTTATGATGGCAGCCATAGTTGATAATAATAATTATTATTTCTCTAAAAAAATACATATCTTAAACAGAAAAATGGCTTATATAATTATGTATCACAGCTACAAAAGATGACTTTTAAACCTGGCAATAATAATATGTTATTATATATATCCGATATTTAGAAATCAGTGCAGTTTTGTTACAATAAGTAGCTAATGTTTTAAATTTAGAGAAGAAAATGGTATGGAATGGTAACTAAAAGTAAGATATTAAAATAAAAGTGGGACTCGCGTGTGTATATGCATGCTTGTATGCGAGCGTGCGTTAATTATGAATTTGTACTATAGCGGCATGTCTCTATCATTTTCGTATAAAGATATACCTATGGTAGTTATACTATGCAAGTCGAGCATCTTTTAATTGCTTCCCGTAACAGAAATATTGTCTGATAGTGACAGTCGAGTTTGGGTGAACTATAAAGTTATACAGAGTGGTAAATTAATGGTCACTGTATATCGAATGCAGGACCGTACAACGCTACAAAACAAGAATGCAGTATTTATACACTGCAAGGATAGCGTCGGATAAATGATCACCTCACTATTAACTGCAGTTTTGATTCCTACACCAGACAACAATTTGGAGGCACAAATGGATGTTTCATTGCTAAGTCCTTTGCGACACAAAATCCCCAGTGCAAGAGGTTTCTCTTTAAACTAAACTAAACTAAGGTAATTGTTTGCCAAACCTTTTGTCGCATATGTTACAAGCGAATCGCCTTAGCTTAGCGAGAGCGTGTTTTTGTTTATGTGTGTCCAATTCGTCCTGCGATAGGAACGTTGCTGGGCAGGAGGGACACGCGATTTGGGCTAGATCCGCGTGGACCAACTGAAAGTGCAACAGTCATTAGATGCAGCTGTCGATGTATCGACCTTTGGATGATGAAATGTTGTAAAAGCCATTTTCGCGAAAATTTGTTATTGATGTAGCCTTATCCAGTTTTTCGAGATGCATCGACCTGTGTATTTAAATGTTGACATTCGCAACAAAATGGTTTTGCTACCCAGTATTACGCTATTTTTATTTTTAAAATAATGTTATATGTAATACTTCAACTCGCCACAAATGCTGTAAAAGATATAATTTCATAGAACATGAAGAGCTAAATACTACGTTCACCTATTTTAGTTGTTCTATTATAATACTCAAAACAAAAAAGTAAAGAGAAAAGTAAAATTGAGTATTTTGTTTTCTGGGTCTCCTGAAATTTAGTAAAAGCCCAAATGCAAGTAGCATTCGGGCAATTTCATCCTCGAAGGATCGATGAACATGTACAAGTTTACCGAAGGAGCAGTGGTTAAAGTTATTTATGATCCTTCGTAGACTGAAGATATTCTTTTCCAATATGAGAGAAATCCTAGGCTAAAGAGCGTTTACGCTTTTAGAATGGCAACGTCGCAAATAGGTAAGTGTCATATTTTAGGGTTTCCAAAGGTATTCATTAATTAAAAATAAAAAAATGTACGCCATGGTAAACGTGTATTTAAATCATATTTGTATTTATTTTATATTGCATCTATAATACGTACAGATAGATCTGTACAGTGTATTTAAAAACATACTATATAAAAGCAAGTGATTTTAAAGCATTTTGGAAATAAAGCACGAGCCAATTAATTAAATTTAAAGACCCCAAAATATGACGTTTATTTGCAATGTTGCCATTCGTAACAGGCCATAAGGCGCAAACCCCTCTTAAGCAGAACTCCATAGCGTCTTACCTCTCTCAAAATTATCGTCAAATCCCTTATAATAATTTTCAGAGTAATTTATTTATTGATCTACAAGATTAGTGACGGATTAAGTGTACTACAAATGCACTGTAAATGTGAAATTCATACCTTTTCATGTCGCTTAAGCAGAATGAGCCGTTTAAACTTTTTATCACAAGCCACACATTGATATATCATCTCATCAGAGGCATGTCGCAACTGATGCGTCGCCAAATCATAGTTGGTGAAGAATTTACTGAAACATAATACCATTTCTAAAAATTGTGCTTACTTGCAGCGAAGTAGGTACAATTGCATTGCGTAAAGGAATTACATTAGTTCTGAATTCTGTGTAAAAAAAAAGCAGCTAGAAAAAGGTGACGTTTTGATACATAGCACTATAGAAGGTATCACAAAATGGACCCTAGAAAAAGTTGCATAAAATTATATAAAAATATTATCTATAAGAAAAAATACCCATTTCACGTATAATATGAAATCATGTTGATTACATACTCAAAATAATTGAGTAATCACATTTTTATTTTTTATAGTCTAATAGGTTTGCGTTTGACCGCGATCTCACCTGATCTTAAGTGTAGATGCAGTCGACGATGGAGCACGCTTGCCTAGAAGATACCTATTCACTCGCGACTTGAAGACACCCAGATTGTACTCATCGGGAAACACAGACTTAGGTAGCGAATTCCACTCCTTAGCGGTACGCATTATAAAATTGGAAGCAAATCGCTTCGTGCGTAAATGTGGTATATCCACCATGTACCTGTGTCGCTGGCCTGATTGTCTAGTCGTCCGATGGTAGAATGGGGAAGGAGGAATCAAATTATGCAGTTCCTCTGCACACTCTCCGAAATGTATCCGATAGAAAACCGAGAGACTAGCAACCTTACGACGATGCTCCAAGCTTTGGTCGTGTGTTGACCAATTGGTCATCGCCGATAAGTCTCCTGGCCTTCCGCTCAATTGACTCCAAAGCCTCCAGCTGATATTTTACACTGGTGTTTAGCTCGCGTCCTCTGATCAACTGACAAGCGTGCGCGCGGGGCGAAGGGACGAGAAGTGGGGTGCCGGGGTTTCGCGGTCACGAGTACCGTGACGTGAAAAGAGTTTTCTAAATTTTTTATAGAAATGTTTGTTTTCAGATACCGTATAAACTCACGAATTTCTAACCTAATAAACGTTGATTTGTTTACTCTTACTTTTATATTATGTTTATTTAAATTAGTGAAGTGGTTTGACTCATTGTTCTTGAGATATTGCATCAAAAATCTCATCTTCATACAGATAAAAAGTACTCTTCCCGAGGGATAGCAATTTATTGACAAGAAACCTCTTCTTTGCGTTCATCTAGATCAGAGGTTCCCAGACATTTTTCTCATAGACCACTTTCAAACTTTAGCAGGTGCCGGTGGGTCCCCTGCAGCTACATTTCTACCATATTCCTTGGCATTCGTATTTATATTTGATCAAATCTCTAATCTCTACTTTTTTTTAGGCGGGCTGTCTGACTTTTTTTAGACGACTGGTACTGAATATGAAATATGCAAGTTTTTACAAGTAACAGTCGCTGAGCTTCTTAAGAGCGTATACGCCTCGCGCGGCGGATCGAGTTTAGGTATTTGTAGAACCGCGGTACCCCGTGCACCGCCAGTGCGAAACCCAGGCGCACTATGACGACGTCGCGTCGAATAATGATCTTGATCCTTTTTGCCATTCATGAAGTCTTCATCTAGGTATACGTCAATTATGACAATAGTCAAATTAATTAGTTTCAATGCAAATGCATTTAAAGGTAAATGAAGCTAGTTATTACTTGTTTAGTAGGAGGATGTTTCTCAGAATAACAACGTTTTTTTATAATTTATCTGACGCAGTTTTTATTATCTGATACTTCTGATAGAATTAATTTGTAATTTTCATCTAATTAATTGTCACTTTTTCAAATAGAAATACATATATTGTGTTATTATGTATAAGGCATGAAAACCTACGAACTAAATACAAAACAAAAAAAGGAAGGTAAAAGAAAATAATTCAAGTAAGAAAAAAATTATTCACTTTTTTACAATTTAGTTACAGAATTTATATTTTACTGATTCTACATTTATTTTTCATTTATTTTATATTGTCTGTAGTACAGCCAAAAGCTTTATTCTGATTTTTTAACGTTTTTATTTGATTCATAAAGAATTGAAAATCTACTATTCGACGACCTTGAATATGTAATTCTGGTTCTGGAGCAATTTCAGTCTCAATTTTCTTAAAACAATGAATGATAAGTTATTATGACAAAAACTATATATGTAATATATATGATTTAAGTTTATATATTATATATATATAAAATATATATTATAATTAAGACTATAAATGGTATAGGTTGAAATATTGTAATTCCTTTAAGTTATCTAATCAGCTGCTGATAACAGACTGTATGAATTTTTATTATTGACCGTTTATAACACTTTTATGCACAACGACAGTTTTAAAGGGTCATAAATTAAGCAAAAGAGATATATTCATCATTGTATCATCAGTGTCGTTGTTATATATAGGAGTAAGCGTGGTGGTAGTTGGCGTTGTGCTAAGAGTATGAGCAACCAGGTTATCTTTAGGAGAATCAGAAATATAAATTGTACCCGCTGATGCAGCTTCTGCCTAAAAATATTTATACACCGGTGTATATAAACGACGCTATATCTCATTAATTTATCATCACAAAATTATATAAAAGAAATAATATTCACAATTGTATAATCAGTGTAGTTATTACATATAGGAGTTAGCGTAGTGGTAGTATAAGATTTCCCAAAAGGTTGATCGACCAGACTATCTTTACAGGAATCAGTAGTACATGATCACGTGGTATCACGTGACCTATTGAGTTCTGAGGTCAAAGGTCATAGTCATTTCGGGGGTGTATCGACTATCGATCGACTGGTAGTTCCAGAGATAATCACATTTAACCAAACAAACGAACTCTTCAGCTTTATAATATTACAATCTGATTTTTACAACAAGGTATTTTATTTAATGAGAGACATGATCGTGATTCGTGGATACTGCTTATGTCTCGAACTCTACGAACTCATGTCTCGCTGTCTCTGACTAGAACTGATAAATATACTTATGTTTACTTAGATTCCTTAACCCATAAAAACTATTCATCCCTACATCATTCATCTCTAACTACTCAACACACAAAGATTACTAGAAATATACTTGATGAATATGACATATACGTCGAACGTTTACTATACAAATTGTGTTTTTTATTGTTCTAAAATCATCTTCGCCTTAAAGCCTTTCTAATAAAACTGGTTTGGAATACGTCGGTTGGATGGTATCAAAGTCTACAACGGATATATGTAGGAGTTTTTTTGTATTTTATATATCGTTCAAGGGGCGATATATAGGTAGTAACATTACAAATCCCGTCCGGTTCAGTCGCTGTCTCGCTCCGCCCGTGATTGACCGCGCCACAATACTAATCGCTTGACTTGTAAATTAAGTAACATCAACTTTTCATATTTATAAAAAAATAAGTAGTGAAGAATCTTACGGATCAAGAAGGCTCAGCCGCGCTATGAACGTACTAAAATTCTATATTTACGTAATATGGCGGGTGCGGCGACAAGCGTTACGTTCACCCCCTGAGAGCGCCTAGCGCTGTATGGTCACAGAACACTTATACTCTCAGAGAGAAGAATGACAACTTCATACAAAATTTGTAAGGAAATTTTTCCTTAGCGTCTAGCGCCATCTATTTGTAGCCCGCACAAAACTATCGTAAATGTCATATTGCGCGGGCAATTCAAAATTGGTGGTGAGTAGGTATATATATATGGGTATGTATATCTATTTACTTGTCATTAAAAGGGTTCAAAATTGGAAGCACTGTATTTTTCGAAGAGTTCCTTGAAGTTAATGTGTATGCCGATTTAGATTTATGTTATTCTATAGAAATCTGGTTATTAATAAAAGCAGCATTCACATATTCAAAGAAAAACTTAATTGAAAACACAGTTTGGAGAGTCCAATAAAATATGAACATAACTTTATTATAAAAGGTTTAATAATCTTACTATGAATATACGTACATGTGCATAAATACTATATCTGACTGTTCACATTCTGCTAGCACTTGTCTATTTAAGTTACAACAGGTTTTCCAGTATGCATGTATTAAGAGATTTCATTAATTTCTTTCGATAAAACAACAAAAGCAATGTAAGAGTCACTTTCTCACAACTTGAGTCTATATATCTCACAAAATAACACTTGATTTCACCAAAACACTACAACGGAGAAACAGGGTGCTCGACTCAACGTTTTTAATGCAGGAGAAATCAAAACTAGTTAAATTTAATGAGAATAAACCGATATTACAAGATAAACGGTGCGCAAGCATGTTTCTTGTAGAGTTGCCAGTAAATGACACGAAATTAATTGTATATATTTATATATTGAATTATCTTTTTTATACTGAGATTAAGATACTTTGATCTATTGTTATCGAAAATATAATACATCATTATTTCCAAGTTTTTTACATTGTATTTATAATAAATTAAAATAAAAACCTTTTAAACTTAAGTGTATTTTTCCATTTTGGTATCATTACAGCAGGAATGATATCGCTATTCTTGTTTTCCACTATCGTTATCTCTGTCTAACAGCCCTCCTATCAACATTTTGTAGAACAGAGTTGACCGACCCTGGGTATGGCTAAGATGGCACCGCGCTTCAAGATTTATAGGTCGTTTTAAAAAATCATATCCATTATAAACAAAATGTTCAGATTCAATTTTTTTTATATGACGTAATATAAATCTTAAAGTTCCTAAATGAGTAGGTATCTATTTTAAAAAAAACAGTAATTCTTTAGAAATCCGAGCAGGATTGCGCGCCAATAGTGTGCCAAATGCTACTGTTTTCTTAAAAAATAATGAATGAATGTACACATTTTTTTTAATACATTTCCTATTGCAACTTATCGTTGTATAGTTCACATTTACGGCATTATAGAATGATTAGTTTTATTGCTCTTGCGAGCAATTAACTCGCCCTAAACTACAGATTTTACGAAAATGCGCAATTTAAATTCATCCGTTTTAAAATATGTATTATGAAAGCTCATATATTTCTCTTTAACATTCCCTTAATAATATATTATAAACAATTGAACTTTCAGATTTTCAACATTGGTTGGACTTGGGTTGAACAACATGGTTCTTCAATATCGCAAATAAATTTTCGTGGAAACCCCCCCCCTTACGAATTGTGGATCCCCATTTTATTGTCACGCGCTAACGTAGAACCCCTTCGAGTCACTCGTGGACCCATTTGGGAACTAATGATCTAGATAAACGCAAGCGAAATCGCGGCCAAAATCTTGTCATTAAATACATATAAAAAAGTCATATGTTAATTCCTATGATGTTTGAGGTTTTGTTAAATGTATGTAAGGTAGCAAAAAGTACAAAGAATACTTACGCGTCACATTGATCGCACTGTACATTCCTCTCCCTGTGCTTGTGCATCTTGTGCAGCTTCAGCAGTTGTCGCAGCGGGTACGTACAGTCGCATTCGTCGCACGGCCAGCAGCCGTCCCGCAGCTCGCTGCGCGCGCCCGAGCACTCCCACGAGTCCGTGCTCGGCCGCACGCTGCACTTCCTCACCGCGGGGGGCGGGGCGCGCGCGGAACCCTCGTCCTCTGTATCTGCACCACAACGCACTCCACTACTCATTACTACCGTGTACAGTTCAGGCTGTTGCTACCTGAACTTCTTTCAATACATAATTCTCAGACAAACCTACTAATAGAAATTATACAAATTTAAATTATTTATTTTCGACTTCCTTTATTTTGCCGATACATTTCATAGACTAATCTTTTAATCAATTAGTTGAATATAAAAAGTTTACATTAGCAATTTTGTGTGCAAAATAATTATACAACATTTATTCAATCTGTCTACATTTATTTGTATACAGGACATGCTTCGACAATGTCAGATGTGTAAATTTTGTATTCCTTACGTCATCAAATTTTTTCATGTAATACAAAATTTATGTTCCTGAATAATATCAACTACTTTATTATTTCTACATACGACATATTAATACATTCTTACCTTCAATATGCAAAGGAATCACTGCTTGAAAATACACATTTACAAACAATTATTGCTACAGAATTTCACTTTTCATTATTTACTTCTATTTAATTATATTTATAGTAATCAAAAATCATCAGCCATAATTATGGTTTAAGGTTTAACATTTGTATTGAACGAAAAGTGAAATTAACAAATAAAACGAATATATGAATTGCAAAATCCATGCAGAAAAGAAATAGTAAAAATACTTTATAAGCTATGAACACACGCAAATAGAACATAACCCTTATATTATAAAATAAATTACACTTAAATGTTCATCTTCTAAGAGAATAACGATTATATTACCTTTGCCTTGTTTGGGTTTTCCTTTTGCCTGTTTGTCGGCTGTTATTACTTTCACCCGTGCATTTTTTGGGCCTTCGTCAGAACCGTCTCCAATCTGTTGCAAGTGAAACAAATGAAGACTGTTATTTGAATATTGCATAAAACGCTATGGGTTCCATCCATCTTTTCCTGGAAAGTAATGCAGCCAAACTAGTCATGGACAAAGAAAAGACAACCACCCACACCAGCTAAATAATATAATCACACAAAATATATTTGCACTGTATGTTGTTTTTGTAAGCTTTTTCAGAGCTTTAAAACAAAAATCCACTTACAAGTCAAGATATTAAGTATGTTTAGCATAAACAAATGTAAGACATTGTGCTGTCACCATCATCAGTTTGACGGAGAGGGCAAAATGTTTTAAATTTGTTTAGTACTAAACATATTTTTTGAGTTGCTTCAGCATTAATTACTTGACAAGAATTTTTTGTGCAAAAGGCTGACAAGTTACAATTTATTATAAACCTTTAATTGGTTTTTAATAAGAGAAGGTAATAAGGTTATAATTATTATAATCATCCTCTTACAGAGGCCAAACAACTACTACAGAAATCATTATGACATTTGTAAAAATATCAGAATATTAAATAAAGCACACCACTCTTAAATTAATATGTTGGTCTACAAAATTATATTACGTACTGCTGTATTACAATGAAATTTCAATTATGTGGAAAGAAGTTCATGTTTAGGGTTTAGTTGCTATAGTTGCTAAAATGATTAATTATATGGATTGCCTTTTGTCAGTTCTATCAAACTGTTAGTTGTTTATATAAGGTTGTACAAATGTAGACAGTGGTTATTGGGGGTCATGTTTCCTACTTAAATGTACCTCAGTTTAATAAATCCATACATTTATACTGTTTCTGTCCATAAGTTTATACGAATAAAAAGGTAACTAGATTAGTATAGAAAAACCCAGTGACATTGCCAGGATTCTGTCCCAAGACACAAGTCTTTAAATTATTGCATGCACAGGCTCAGAAGTCACATTTACTTCCACTACGCCACTGGAGCACAGCAGCATCAGATTAATAAGATAATCAATTTGAAGATGTGATAATTATCATAAACCAATTTAATAGTTTATTTCTGAAACTAGCTAGCACTGCAGTTTCATCTACTCTAATTCTTAGAGTGGCATGATGTAAAATAGTCTAGTCATTTCCTCAGTATTAACTGAGACATACAGAATCAGACGAATGAAGAAAACTTCATACTTAAAAAATTTGGTATGTTTGTGTCCACACAAATGTATTTACTTACTTGAAATGTTTACTTCATGTTGCATTTCTATTTGAGTGTTGTTTTTATATACCTTTCATTCTAACATTCCCAGAGGTATGGGAATTACTTCCCTAATAATAAATATCAGACTGAGCCACAACAAAGTGTAGTCAGGTTTACCTAGTTAGGCTATAAAATGTAAAATGGAATCTAACTAGTAGTTCCTGAGATTAGTATGTTCAAACAAACATTCTCTTCAGCTTTATAATATTAATATATGTTAGAGTTTTATTATAGCTTATTCAAATTACCTTGATGTTGTACACATTTTCATCATCTTCCTCTTCACTGTCTGATTCTTGAGCAGTGACTTGTACGGTAGCACCACCCTCAACAACAGTCTTCATGATGGCCAGTTCCGGTGCAGATTTAGTAGCAACACGGAACAACTACAGATGTAATCCACTACATTAGTAAACTAAATATTTAGTATTAAGCAAAATTATTTTTGTTTCATAAATATATACCTTTAGTGAAATATTAACAAATAATTTGAAAACCATATTCTTAAAATAGGTACAATCAATTCAACATAGGACATTAAATAAGGCATGGAACATTAAATGGCCCATATTTATTACATTTTGCAGTTATCAGTAGGTATAATGTTAACTTACTTTTTGAAGGGAAGAAGGCCAGGTCACAGAATTCAAAGCAGTGCCACTTTGGATGTATTGCAAGACATTTTCATCTGCTTGTCTGCACATTTGCTTATATTCGTAACTGACGTCCATGAAAAATTTGCAACGATTGCAGATATAAGATGGCATCCGATCCGATGGAAATACCTGGAGTAAACGTAATACATATTATCGTTTGGTTTTATTTGCATTTTAATATGCATGTACAAGCAATGATAATTAGATTTATAGATTCGCCAGCAGGTGGCGCTTACATGAAAATAATTACCAAAAATGGTTAATTTTGCACGGATAAAGATCATAACAGGCGCGGCAAAAATGTTTACGATTGAATTAAAGTTATCAGCATGTAATAGGACATTCATATAATTGTTAGGCTTAGCTATATGGCGATAATAGCATTTATTGTTCTTATGTACATTCGGCGCCATTACCTACGCTATACGTAGACAAAACCGCATTATATGTACGATAGTATAGCCCAAATTATTTACGAAATAAATGCTAATGATAGTATAAGACATGCTTATTGTATTTACCTCAATAGAGACGCATGATAATATTTTCAATGAAAGAGGAACCGAGTTTTTTGGCGCTCGACTCCTGTCATATAAACTCGTTAACGTTTCATCTTGAGATAAACAAAAACGACAAAGTTTTAAAGCAGTCAAAGTTTCTTTTCTCGTCTCCATTTTAAACAACTTTAATAACAACTCACTACACTCAACATTAATTGATATTTTCACTCCATAACCTCTACAAACTGTCTATCACGAACGATTTAATAATTACACTAGCGCCGCTAACTGACATGACGCGTTATGAGAAAGACGCCACAGTGCAATGCCTCTAGTGGCGGTTGGATGAAGCAGATGGTACGCTATTCGTCACTAGATGTAGTTGTTAGTGTTTATTGTACAGTCACTACAGACTATTTATTCTTACTCGTCTTTTACATTATAAAATAATTCAGCTACTTATCTACGACTTTTAGGCCCGGTATCCACCAAAGCAGAGCGGAGAGGAGACGAGAGGAGAAGAGCTGCGAAGCTGGCAAATTATTTCCACCAAAGCGGAGAGTAGATGTAAGCTGTGTGTAGCAGAGATGTGAGCTGTAAGAGCTCGAAATCAGTCAATCGAATGACGCTTTCGGGTGTGCGAGGCGCGGGAAGAAGGCAGCGGCGCAAAAGCGCGCGAGCGCGGGCGCCGCGCGGCGCCGCCCGGCCGCCCTAGCCGGACGCCTACACACATCTTTGCTCTGCCGCACCACTTGCTCGCTCGCGACACAAAATTCTATAAAAAATGAGATATCTCCTCTCCTTGCCGCTTGACCCATTTCCACCGAAGCTAAGCGGAAAGGAGCTGTGGGAATAACGAAATCTGATTGGTTTATTCAAAACATGTCTCCTCTCGTCTCCTCCTCTTCTTTTTGCTTTGGTGGATACCGGGCCTTATGCCATATTCTTTTTCAAATAGATAGATTTGAAGAAAAGACAATCAATACAAAAATATTTTATGGTATGATCTGTATCATACGCCATATTTATTTACTAATAAGACAAATATTAAAAATTGTATATTTATTTATTGTTATCTTGCATGCGCTTAACACTACAGATATGATGCTAAGCAGAAGTTATTACACCTGCAGTTTGCCATCTATAGTTTTAGGCATAATCATATTGCTATCTATTCTACCTCAGGAGCGAATTTAGAGACAAACGAGTAACGTATAGGGTTAAGAATATTATACTTAAGAATCTTGAGGACTGGATATCGAACATACCGCAAAGTGAAAAAAAATTAATGAGACAAAAATCTACTTAAATGTAAAATTTGAGTAAAGAATTACATTTTGGAAAAACTAATATTTCGTTAGTAGGAAGGTTATTATTTACCTCTTTTTCCTAAATCTATGCCGAAAATTAGTAGTCGAAAGATATATCTATCAATGGCAAGATCTGATCTACAACATCTTATAGAAAGAACCGAATGCTAATTGACTTGACTAAAGCTTAAAGTGACCACGGTCGTTATAGGTACTCTGATACTTATCTCTACAAACTGACGAACGAACCACATTTATTTTAAATTTTTGCTTGGCCTGATGTTTCTAATCTGGCGGACATGTAGACACCAGACGGCTCGGCTGGTGGTAAACGGTTATTTTAAGTCTATGGTAGCTTACAATACACTTGCATGTACCCAACCATAGGCAAAAGAAATTAACACCTTTTCTTAGAAATGTACTATTGCACCGCAATCTCATCTGTAAATAAAAAAATTCTGTGATCTGCCTTTGCGTATCGCATAAGAAGTTGCTTTGATTTTATCACCTTATTCATTTTTAGATAATCACTTAAATAATGACCAGTGCTTTTCTTATGGGCTGCAAGTTCTAAGTAATCTTTTAAATATGCGACTTGCTTCTAGGCTTGCTATATTCATTTTCCTAAATAAAATGTTTTGCTTTCGGACAGGATATATAAAGTATAATTTTTTTTTTGTTGTAACAGTATTTACGGCCAGACATGTGATTGCCGCAATCAGGACAGATTTGCTGTCATTTATTAAAGAATCCCGTTGTATATAACCGAAGATCTTCATCAGAACATCACCAAATAACAATGGGATCACCTCAAAATACATACATACATAATCTCACGCCGAAATCCTCTAAATCATTTTCTTCGATCCTAGGTTATAGAAGCCAAGCATTTTACTACGTTTTGGGCACAATTGCAAACACTGAGCCGTTACTGAGAATTTCTTCAAAGAAAAGCCTACTAATACTTGACTAGCCTGACTCGGTAATCTAGCCCAAAACCTCAAGCGCTGTAGTCGCTTTCACAGCGGCAGCTTCTACCTAAAGTAGATTGCATGGTTTAACTAGACTGTGACAATAGTAACAGACTTATAATCCATCATGTTTTAAAACAGTTCTTAGTGTCTGTAAAGCAAAGACAACTGTCTATGATGCCTAGCGCGCCAACGAGACTGCAGCAAAGCGCATCCTTAAGGAGTTTAGAAACGGTAATCGCAGAATGAATAGAGCACAAGGTTGTGATTTTCCTTAGGCTGAACATACTACTTCAGTGGGGCTGCTCCTGTTTAAAGGAGATCGCAGGCTTAAGATGAATGATCCCGCTGTGTCTCAACACTCTACGAAAAACATAATTCCGTATGGTAAGCTGAAATAAAATAAGGTATCACATATAAAAAAAATAGTTTGTGTAATAAATATGTGAGAATTAAGTAGTAATAACGAAATATTCACTTTCCATGTAGATACCTACGGTAAACCACCGGTCATGTGTGAATGGCACTTGCGCTGAAGGAGTTGCATACCTTAGTACAAAACTTATGGAAGTTATATACATATTATGTACGTGCAGTCTCAGGCTTTAAATCACTTTATTCGCAGGAAAAACTTTATACCCGACCAAGCTATTGAATCTAGAACCTCTCATATAACCTATCACTGTGCTATTCAAGAAGTCGTACGGTTGTAATCATTTTCAGTAACTATATAAACGTGAAAGAATTTATATTGTCCTTTTTCACGCAATAATGAATAAATGTGATTACTGTATAAAAATATTTGATGGGTTAGAGAATCACATAATTACGCTACTTACTGTTTTGTGTTTATATAAAAAAAATATAATATGCCTAGGTAGGTTAAAGTTGAGAAGCAGCGATAGCTTAGGGGAAACTGTTGGACTGCCATGCAGAGGTATCGAGATGGATCCCAAGGCGCGCATCGCCGAATTTTTGAAGTTATATCTATATGTTACGGATAATAGCCGAAGTGCGGCTACAACTAGTTTTAGCCGTCTACAACTAGGTGCAGCCCCGGCCACATGCGGTTAGGTTATGTTAGGTTACTTATGAGTTGTAGCCGACTAAAACTAGGTGTAGCCGTACTTCGGCTATTAGCCGTAACATATATATTAATACGTGAAGCTAAAACTTAGTACCCCTTTTTACAAAAATTGCGCGGTTGGAGGAGTGTTAAATTTGGCACAGTTAAAGTTGATATGGAGAAGGAGTGGCGAATCCTAATATTTTTATAAAATATGCATTAGAAATACATTAAATTAATGGAAAAACACTACACGCACACAACCATGCATTTGAGACACGCAGTCCAATCGCGTTCGTAGTATTTCGGCATGGTTCGGTTGATGTCGTACAATTCTTCGTAACTATGGTTACATATCTTAAGTACCCATTGCAATTACGCGGTAAATATAATAACTATCAAACATAAAATTTAAATCAATTATGGTCAAATTTAGACCACTTAGCGACCGATAGTTTTATTAAATAGTTAATTATTGCTCGCTTTAATGGCGAAAGAAAACATTGTGAAGAATCTTGAATGAATGAGAGTTCTCTGATATTATTATAGGTTCAAACAGATCATCGGCGCCGTCCGTACAACTTGTAACCATGTATATAAAAATATGTATTCGAAAAATTGTTTGAACATGCACAAAATTGTGCGGGTAATTCTTCCATGTCTGGATGGCTTTTACGTTCGTTGTTGCCATGTTTCTCACAGATATCTTTACCAAGATGCAGCGCAGCCTTGTATAGCATCCAAAGTGTATACGAAATTACACATAATATAAGAAGATTACTTAAATAAAAATACAACTCTTAATCACAATGTGCAACACAGAATAACAAGCAATTGATAAAAATGATTGAGTTGGTATACTCGATTGAATATGTAGGTAAATAAAAAACATTGTCACATTGTGCTTCGTTATCATTGGTGTTATCGGATCGAATAATATTCTTTATACCTATACATATTCTCGATGAGATCTCATGCCAAATCAATGGTGAGATCGTTGTTGTCTTTGCAGGCGTTATGGCCGGTCTATGCGTTGTGTATGTGGCGTGGATGGACACGATTATAACGTGGATCAAGGAACTTCATGGAGCTAGGTATGTCTTATGTCGGTGACTAATGAATGGCGTATACTAGCGCTGTGGAATGTTATTATTTTTCAAAGTGTGTTTTCGGTTATCGTAAAAAAAGGAAATGGATTTTATTATATTTACGCAACAATTAGAATAGCTGTTATTGAATTTATTATAATGTAAGTATAATATTATTTTGTTATAATGTTTAATACTATTGAATGCATCATTGCAAAATATTGTAAATTTTCATAATAATAATAATAATATAATATCAGCTCTGTATTAAACTGTCCCACTGCTGGGTACGGCCCGTACTTCTTAGTGTGAGAAGGATTAGGCCATATTCTACCTCGCTGGCTCAGTGCGGGATGGCAGACTTCATATATCTTCGAGATCGTTATGGAGAACTCTTTAACATGTAGGATGCCTCACGATAGTTTCCTTTAACGTTTTTCAATGTTATACAATATTTCATCAATAAAAATAGCATATAAATAGCAATAGCAGCGATAGCCTAGTGGGAAACCGCTGGACTGCCACGCAGAGGTCTCGGGTTCGAACCCAAGGCGCGCATCTCTGACTTTTCGAAGTTACTTGCGTATTAAATAATTAATTATCGCTTGCTTTAATGATGAAGGAAAACATCGTGAGGAAACCTGCATGTCTGAGGGTTCTCCATAATGTTCTCGAAGATATGTGAAGTCTGCAAACCTGCACTAGGCTAGCGTGGTGGACTATGGCCTAACCCTTCTCACACTGAATAGAGGCCCGTGCCCAGCATTGGGACAGTTCAATACAGGGCTGATATTATTATTATTATTATTAAATAAAAATAATATCCAATTGTTGGAGATACAGAAGTGAGAAAATGTTTAAATAAGAACTATATGAAACAGCATTTATATTAAGATACAAACAAATTCTATTTAATCGAGATACTTTAAGATCAAGGAGTTCGATTAACAATCTACGCTTATATCACATAAGATAGGTAGATGTGCATTCTAATTATTCATATTTATTAACGCTCATAATAATCATATTTCTTTAGAATCAGTTTACTGACGTTAATGCCTGGTAGTTACAGCATCATGCTCGTGAACACCTGTTAAAAAAGTAAAGAATCTTCATATCTTTTAGAGTTCGAAAGAACTCTTATACAACAGCTTTGTCCGTCCGTCCGTCTGTTATACAACTATCAACTCAAGAACTGTAAGAGCTAGAGACTCGCGGTCTACGCCATTCGACTCAGCACAGTCGATATAACCCTAAAATGACTATGACCTTTGACCTCTGACCTCAAGGTCACGTGGTATCACGTGACTTTTGTATATTACTTAAACCATTTTTTCGAACTCTAAAATTTACGGCAATTCATTGCCGTTTCTCACTTGTTGATATTCATGGTTATTTATTTCTTAAAAACAAATATAAATAAACTTTATTGAATTTCATTTGACATCTATAGTTCAATTACAGCCATTAAATTAGTTATAAGGTAAAGAGTAGTTATAATTTAATATTTGCCTATTAATATATTTCATATTTCAACCTCCAAAATCAAAGAAGCTGTAAAAATGACGAAATAACAATCAGCATTAAATAGATAAGATTTCATACTATACATATTATTTAGTACACGGTATCAAGTAATTATAAATACGATTAATATGTTATCAAACGTATGTAGAATATTGCAAGGGTGATACACGATTGACAATATCTTGTGTATTAATGTGTGGTGGAAGTACTGTATTATAAATTAAATTTGAGACTAGGATATGGAAGTTAATAGTGATTCTCAAAGTACACAAACTGCTCAAACTACTCCTGTGAATAATGGCGTGGTCCACCGAACTAATACAGGATTATCGTGAGTATTTTAAAAAGCAATACATGTGGGTTAAATAAAATAAAGCCATGACATTTTTTTTATTTTCCTCGAACACATTCTAATGTATATAAAAATAGGGCATAACAATTTGAATTATATAAGCAGGTTTTGCTATTACTTAATGTTGCGTGTTTACTTTATATTATTACTTAATGTTGCGTGCTTATTTAATTTAATAGGTATCTAAAATTAGGTAAGTGCTAAATGTGCGCTATTATATGGCCATAAATTGTTTTTGTAAATTTTATATATACCATGTTGAAGATGAATTTGTTTTATTTAGATAAGTTTTTTTGTGGTTATCCGTCTGAAGTATCTGAGAGTGTTTATATTTATACTTTGAACAATAAAAGCTATAACTACTTACGTCAAATAAAATTCATAAATAACACCATAAATAATTAACCGGTCGTATACCGCCGGCTCGCATACCAGCCGGCAGATTTGTACTCGTCGTAGGCCGGTGGCTCGCATGCGAGCCACCAAATTGGTTTTACGTTAGCTTAAGCTAAAGCGAAGGCGGCGCGCGGCGTTTTGGCACCAATTTGGTGGCTCGCATGCGAGCCACCGGCCTACGACGGGTACAAATCTGCCGGCTGGTATGCGAGCCGGCGGTATACGACCGGTTAAATAATTAAGGTATGTGTTAAATATGAAGGCTTTTTATTTTGTTGTCAACAGAAGCTGGCGTCCAAGTTCCTTTATAAATATTGCAAATCATATCATAAGAAGGAGCAATCCTGTACTGGATTCTACACCAGCGGATAAGAGTAATAATTCTACTTCAACTTCACTACAGCCAGCAGTCGGTCCTTCCAATGGCAAGGTACTCTAAGTCCAATGAAGTACAAAACAACGTTACATATTGTAGTATTCTCTTTCATGATAAAAGTACCTATTTTTAAATATGTAGGACTAGGTTTGTGTAAGATATAGCAACAACATTCTTATTAGCTTTCATAAGGTCACCCATGATAAGTACAACGAAACTGCTAATAGATAAAGAAGAATCTAAATCTATTCTATGATATATATCGCATTTTTGTCATATTTACAAGTTCGTTATTTAAAGCAAATGACAGATTAGTGCGCTGTTATCATTATTATCAGAGTTTTATCAAAGGATCAACGTGTACACGGGGTTAAATTACCTTTACAGTGGATAAGAAGAGAATCAGAAGCTAAGTCGATAAAGAACAGAACGGGAAGAAATACAGTTGTCAGCATCGTGCTGGTGGAAGCCAAGGGTCTACCTGATGCGCCTGGCGATAGACTATCACATGGAATATATTGCAAGTTTCGGTAAATATTTTTATGAATGATTATCGTGTGAGAAGCAAACAAATAGAACTCCATGTAATGATATTTACTTGTCCAGTTGATTTTATACTTCATAATAATAGATAATGCATCTCCTTCATCCCTTGAAGGTGGTATCAAAGCAGACCTGTAACTTTTATATATAGCGTAGCGACGTAGATGCAAAATGGGTGGTAAATGTGGTGGTGGGTAAAAATGGTTATAAAAACATATTATAATATTCTATGCCTGATGTTGGTAACGAATTAACAAAAGGTGTATATTTCGAACTGAATGTGACGTTTCAGTAGTTTAACATGAACATTTGTAATTTGTACGTCAGTAACTTAGTTGTGTCAACAACAAAAGTTTCTACGATCCCATTTATATTGGTTTCGTTCACAGATTGGGTTCGCAAACACATAAATCGAAGTCCGTGCCGACGACACATCAACCGCAATGGAGGGAACGATTCAAATTGAATGGCAACAACGATCAATTGCTTCAGGTATCGCTATGGGATAAAGGAAAACAGAAAAACTTTATGGGCAGGTAGGCAATGATCTAACCATATATGTAGTTTTATTCGATTGCTGTTCTTTTACTAGCTATACACGGCCATGCTTTGCTGTGGCTTGTGGCTGTAGGTGTAACAGTATTTTTTTTTTAATAATGTTTATCCTATTTTACTTGGTGATAAATTGATAATATAGTATCCTAACAGCAAAAGAATTTATAAAATCGGTTAAGTAGTTTCTAAGTTAAATCATTCCAAACAAACAAAACATCAAATCTTTCCTTATAATATTAGTGTCTTAGATTAGATGCAAACACTACATGCGTAATTGTAACCATTGTTTTCTGAGGGATTTGGGTGTTTAACCAGTTACTGTATCGATGTATAGGATCATAGGACATAGTCTACTTCAGGGTAAACCCTCTCAAGTAAATCTTAGTATCAGTATAGTATATGTATAGTATAGTATATGAACATCTATAGCAGTCGTTATTGGGAGAGTGTCGACACAAAAGATCCCACTGGGTCGAAGTGTCACCGGTCTGCACTGACTGGCACCCACACAAGATACATACATACATCAGTATAGTGAGGCGCTTATATGGATGATGTAAATAAGCCTGCTAAATAATTAACCGTCGATCTAATAAAACGAATAGTTAGTCCGTGTTAATTATATGTTTGTTATTGTGCAAGATATCTCTATCAGAGGTCACGGACGGACGGTTCTCGTTCACTCCATGCGCTTATCGTTATGATTAATTCATAAATCATAATTACCATCGCTCACATGTTGTTAAACATCCGCCTTAAGGCAAATCCGTTTATAGCAGCCTTCTCAAAAAACATTTATAATAAAAACACCGACCGTAAGTACTTATCCCTGAACTTGGACACACATATACAATTTTTATTCTGTGTTGAAATGGAACTCATAACACCGCACGCACTGATGAGCAAATAAACCAACAGATGACCAACAGTCATATGTCGACTATGTTCGGGCATTAGCTAACTGCTGCAGCAAGAGTCTTTAACCGCACTAGTAAAGTAGATGTGCTTCTTAGCGTTAGCCACTCGGCCAAATTGTTATCGATAAAGTGTTTACTGCAGTACTGTTTTGCGAAGTTAGCGAATACAGAATGTCAAGTTTTTATGTCCGTTCTTTGCTGCTTTGGAGTGGCTCTAGAGAGCCGTGCCTTATTTCATGGACTATATTTTTAGATAGATAACTGTTTAAGGAAACACTAGGCTGCATCATTTAGTAAATACCTACTTTATAATTAGTGCGCAAATTAAATATTATCTTTGTTAGTATATACGATAATTACAAACCCTGTTGTTTTTCTGGGTAAATATAGGTCTTCGAACCCTTTTAGTAGGAGTTGTGCTGTTAGCAGGGCGATTAGTGAGCTTTGTCGCTTGTGCGGGTACTATATTTTGTAGGCCTGTCAATGCTCGAGTCGCGCTTATTCTATATACTACAAAAACGGATATGACCCCATATAGCTCGTTCGTGACATAATATAAGTAATAAATATATAATTAATGTATAATAATAATAAATGTTTATTCCATCAAAAACGTATTATAAAGTACATGTTAGTTTGGACTACACTATTTAATACTTTACATTGCTGTTGGTACATGTGTGCGGCTGGTGCTTAAAAAAGGAGAACCTGTACTATAAGCACCAAAAGTATATCTACTTACTTATCATCAAGTTGCCAAAAGTGTCTATTATTAATGAACCAGTATTTTTATGAACTAAGTATACTTATGGTACCTATATATGTACCTATGTAAGAAATTATTTATATTTGTTTCCAATTTTAATATTAATTGTTATAATTATTTTCCAGTTGTGTAATAGACCTGTCAACCATTGAGATAGAGCGTACGCACGATTTTTGGCAAGAGTTAGACGATGGCTACGGCTCCATACATTTATCCATCACCATATGCACCTTACGGAATCTTGACTTGACTACACCCTGTGAATCTAACGAGGAAGATTGGCGATCTAAATATGTATGTACGCATTTATTTTTATTTAAAAGTGATACATATATTAAGATAAACACAGAGTGTCTTTTAAAGAATGGATAATCTTGAAACACCACATAGTAGGTACTCATACTCATACCTCGTGCCTCATAGTAGGGGCCCAAAACAATATACAAAAAAAAAATAACAACAGAGTTAATATTTAATTTATTAAAAGAAAATTTACATAGATTTTTTCATTCAATAAGAAAAACAATCAAAAACATATCTTTATTTAAATTTTGGTCACGTTATGAGGTAAAAAATTGTTTTCATGAATATAATACATGTAGCCAGGTAAATAAATTATATTTTGTGTTTTATTTTGTGCCTGCAATAGCTGTACTATAGTGAGTCTCAGGATCATTATTTGCGGACATAGAACCAATTTTTCTACCAGGACCAGCAGCATGTCTCGAATACTAGCTACGTAAACATGTTACACAAGACCACAGGCGCGTGGATTATTATGTTCTGGGTTTGGTCCAATTGGTTTAGGCATAATCGACTGTGTTAGTAACCATGAGCATCCTGACTTTGCATGTATGCATCCAAAGACTTGACGAAGCAATGTTAAGAAAAATAACCTAGTCTTATTACAATTCCCTATTTACCAACCAGAAATTATATTAAGGCGCAAATGCTACTTTAGTAGCATTGTGCTAAAATACATATATATGTATATAATTTCTTCTTCGGTTCAATAGAAGGTGTTACTAAAAACATTTTAACGTTCTACCGTTTTTACTGATTGTACCACTTTATAAACTCAGTGTGTTCTTATATACCAATTGCTTCTAATAGGACATTAACCAATATAAATGAAGATTAGTTGCATTTGTTGCACAGAGTATGCAATCAGCACTCGAGTATGCGATGCTTCTAATTAAAAAAGTGTTGGTTCTATGTCCTGTGACTCGTAGCCGTAATGTTGCAAATCTTTTCTCGTTGCAGGCCTTTTACAACATAACACCAGATTTAGAGGTAGTTGGCCAGATGCATGTGAAGGTGATAGGAGCGAGAGGTTTACATGGCAAACCTAACGCCTATTGTACTCTGGAACTAGACAATGAGAAGATACAGACCCCCAAAGCCGGCGCCAGCGCAGAACCAACATGGAACAAAAGCTACGTGTTGTGAGTATAGATTTATTCGTAATATGTAGATTTGTTTATTATTCTTTATAATTAGGTACATTTGGTACATTTCTTTGTAATTTAGTACAATCCTACGTTGACTTTGTCAATTGAACGATTTGGCATTTAGGCATGGCCAATTCCTAAGCTTAGAAAAATGTGTCAGTCAGAATGTTTTATTGCTTGAAGCCATCGACCCCTATTTTTATAGATTAATAATATTAGTAATTAATTGTAATAAATTTTTATTCAAGACTTATTATTAGAATACCTATTAGTTAATACTGTGTGGCTAATGATTCTAATATTGGGACCATAGTTAACATGTTCTGTCACTCTTATTAGATCATTAGGTATATTTCGTTTAGGTTGTGACGGTCAGATGATTGGTCAGATGGCGCCGAGGGCGAGCTATAAATTGAATTTTTAGTAGTACCTGATTAAAGTTGGAGCGAAACCTCTTAGAAGAATAAATCGATGTAAACTGACTATATTTATATACTTATTTCTTTTTCTAGCAATATATTTGATGTAACATCAGTGCTTGAAGTGAAAGTACATGACAGTTCTTTTAACTCTATACTCAACGGTTTCCTAGGCAGAGTACAAATACCATTGCTCAGGATATCAGACGGTGAAACGCGCTGGTACGCCCTCAAAGATAACAGTAAAAGAAGAAGTGCCAGAGGCAATTGTCCAAGAGTCCGACTTGAGATATCTATAGTTTGGAATCCGGTAAGTATATATCGACGGTATTTTATAGTATAATGTGTCATTAACATATCTACTGAAATGTCTAGAATGTAGCTAATATTAGTAAATAGGTATAGTTAAACATGGTGTACGGTGAGATTTTAGGTTCGATTCGTCAGTTAGACAAAATGTATTGAATTTTTTGTAAGGTATTTTCGTTAGTAGCACTGGGCACATATGCACGCTTTGCCTTCTATTTAATAATAATAATAATAATAATGTTTATTTCAGTTAAGTTACACATAAGTATAGTATTAACATTTACTGTGACAGCCACAGTAGGCACAGCTTGTATCGTCGCCATCAAACAATACGACTTGTCATATACCTAGAACTTATCTATTACAAATAACCCAAATGCATGAATAAATTGTTAGATGTGAGAGTGGTGGTGTATTTCATATAACTTAACAAATACTCATTGAATAGCATACAATTGGAGTAACACCGCTACTACTCCTGCCTATCCATAAGGCAATTTGTAGATCTTTTCCTTATTTGTATTTGTCCAAAAAAGAGAGAATACGCTTTTGTTTGTAATTGTTTTGATAGTAGAATGGTGGCAGTATTTCTATTCCAGAATTTTCTTTTTTTCCTGTCTAGATTCGTAGGCGCTAAATCAAGCAAGTTACTTTCTGCTATAAAGTACAGTAGAAGTCGGTTAGTGCGCACATATCACTCGCAAAATTTTTGTTCACTTTTAGAGATTTAAAATTGGAAATATCCTTATCCTCTTAAAACTTAGAATTAGGTACATCTGCTGATCCAATTTTCGACACACGTAAAATCTAAACGGTGCATGTCACGTGATATTAGCACTTTACAGGTCCTAGTACACTTATTTATAAGTGAACGATTATGGTCGTTCATCTGTCTCTGCTCGTTTCTATTCGATTTCAAATAGCAGTTCATTATCTCTATTTTTTTTCTTCTTCTTATAATAGTTGTGAAAACAACAATACTATTATTGTTGTTTTCACAACTATTATAAGAAGTTGTTGTTGTTTGATGGTTGTCAACGCACGTTGACCTATGAGTAAATAAAATGATAGCCGCAATAAGGATCTGTTGATTTGGTAACATTAATCCGTTGGAAAATTTATTACATACCTTGGGAAATGATGCGTATAAAGATGTCGTGATATTATTTAAAATGATAAATTAATAAGTGGGTCTGTTATCTTTCAGGTGACTGCCTCATTAAAACTGTTCCGTCCTAAGCGGGTCAAGTACACAGCGAAGCCGCCAAAGTTCGATATACCACTTATTTACAAAAACGTAAAGTTTATCAGAGACACGTTTGCCTTTCTACACGCGATAAACGAGAGTTTCAAGTAAGTTATTTTGTTTAAGAAAGTGTATATTATTGCAACATTTATCGAGAATGCTTTAACAGTGAAGGAAAACATCGTGAGGAAACCTGCATGTCTAAGAGTTTTCAATAATGTTTTCAAACATATGTAAAGTCTGCCAACCCGCACTGGGCCAGCGTGCTGGATTATGGCCTAATCCTTCTCACACTGAGAAGACGCCCGTGCCCAACAGTAGGACAGTTTAATACAGGGCTGATATTATATCGGGAATGGACTGCGGCGAATTAAATATCGAAAGCGCCCTAGGCTAGCACCTCATAAGCGCTTCTCTTGCAGACATAATTATATTATCCATTATAATTAGATAGCCTAGGACACGTGTACCGTGGTCCCACGAGCCGCTAGATACATCCCTAGTTTAGCTTAAGGATAATCCGCCACTTTTGAATTTGGTTTCGTATTTGCAGAGATTTGTTTGTACGCACAGTGTCATGCAAAGGAACGACCTTTGCTTCTTTACAATATTAAAAAAGAAGTGACTCAAGAATCGATGCTTATAGTGGTAATAAATCTGGAAACCGATATGACACTTGACTTAAATTTCCATCGTATACAGAGTATTGTAAAAAAGAAACCACAATTCTATAACTTAGGGCAAAATAAACATATAAGCTTATCTTGAGAATTACCTAAGAAAACTTTATTTAAGAAGCTATTTCTTCAATTATCGTGCGATCAAACGGTATTTACAAGGAACTGAAGAATAATGACGCCATGCATTCATACTACGCATTTTACGTTTAGGTGTTTCCATATGAACACCTTACTTTACGTTCAAAGTAATAAAACTGTGTGTCTATATTTACAATTATAAGGCAATAATTTTTCTGAAGTCTAAATATGTATGTGATATGCAATTGATATTAGATAATTAACTTAGATATTCTTATGTTTAGTAAACCCTCTATACTTTGACTTTGATAAGTGCTGCTTAGAATGAACACGAAGAAATGATTTTTGTCTTTGATAAGTGCTGCTTAGAATGAACACGAATAAATGATTTTTGTCTTTGATAAGTGCTGCTTAGAATGAACACGAATAAATGATTTTTGTCTTTGATAAGTGCTGCTTAGAATGAACATGAATAAATGATTTTTGACTTTGATTTATTGTTGTACCCTATGCAATATTAAACTTTCGCTATGAGACTTTCTGGGATACCGTTCTGGTTTCGAATTTCACACTGAGTTACATTGCTTACACGATACATATATATGCACGATAATATGCTTATATAGTGAATTCACTTGCCAGTAACGTGTTTGTCGTATTAACACGGTACTCTCATGCCTTAATGTAGATAACGCTGACTTAGTCTATAGATAAACTAGGGTCAACTAAGTTATTAGTAGTCGATTATCTTCGGTTTAGCACCAGTCTACGTTAGGATTCTAATTAGATTTTCTACATGCCTCGTTATTCCGGGAACGCTCTATTATAATAGTCGTATTATAAATTAAATAAAATAAATAAAATAAAATAAAACACATATAACAACATAATAACTGTATAGTAACACACTTAACCTAATCTGGGATATTCCAGGTCGGGCAAAGATCACTCTGTCCACATGCACAAGGCAGTGTAAATAAATTTTCTGTATGGACGTTATGAGTAGCAGCACGAAGTCCAGAACTATGTCTAGACCCGGTGAAAAGTGAGTGCCACACACATCTGATAAAGCACTTCGGCGACACTCAGTAGTTAACTTATTGCCGCACCTAAATACATACTTTGACTAGCGATCTGCCCCGGCTTCGCACGCGTAGTACAAAACCTTAACAAAATAAACACCTAAATCTTCCTCATGATCTGTCTATTGGTGAAAACCGCATGAAAATCCGTTTAGTAGTTTTTGAGTTTATTGCGAAGAGATAGATAGACGTGGCAGGGTACTTTTTTAATAATATGTATTGATAATTACAGTAATTATGTTCCATCAACCTTTACTAGGGGTTTATGGGGAAAAATAATAAAATCCATGGTATCTATTCGTATACCAAATCCTATTAATAATTGTTACACCTATGTACAGTGCACTTTAGACATCCTTGTTTTACGATTTCGATAGGTGACGGATGTGGTATCGATAAAATATGTCGTAACAACCTAAGGACAGCTGATATTGCATAATCAGTTTAATCGGTTATCGTTATCATAATACACCTATTAATCTATCATCTTTTTATTTTCGTTTGAGCTATATTTTCATCCAATCACGTATGCTTTTATTATCACTAACTGCGTCTTAAAACATACGTTAACGGCTAAATGTTATTTTGAGAAACGAATTAAATCTCTGATATTGACACTGTTTTGGGATTGCAATAGAGAAGGTTGTATGTAGTGCACGTACGTTACAAGTACTACCAAGGTGGTAAACAAACATCGACTGTATCACTCACGTTGTGCCTGTCCTAGGGAATAGGGAAGGAACTAGAAATTAAACATAGCATCACAGGAAAAGTATGTAAGTGGTAGACACAACTCTTACTCAGCAGACGAAATGACAGTGACAGTGCTAGAATAATTTCTAGAGATTTATGTTTGCATTTAAATTAGGTTTAATTATTTGATGTGTTCAATATACTCGTAGTAACTAAGTCTTCAATAGGATATCTTCTTCTCTCTTCGCCTTTATTATTCCCAAGTCACTTTGGGTCGGCTTTTCTAGTCTAACCGGATTTGACTGGATATCAATTTTTACACGGAGCGGCTGCCACCTGACCTCCGCAACCCGAAGGCTAACGATACCCTAAGGCTAGACCAGTGTCAGGATATTAGAGGGTACTGACTTTCCCAATAACGACTGCCATAGATGTTCATGGCAGCCGGGACCAACGGCTTAACGTGCTCTCCGAGGCACGGAGCAGGCGATAATTGTCAATTAATACGCACATTATTTCGAAAAGTCATATAACTTCCGAAAGTCAGAGGTGCGCGACATGGGTTCGAACCCGAGACCCTCTGCGTTGCAGTCTGTTGGTCTCCCCACTGAGTTATAGCTGCTTGTTAAGTCTTTAATAGGATATAAAGAAAATTATTGTTAATTACGGGTATTTTATTGGTATTGGCTCTCAGTAGGTTTTATAATATTTCGAGCTAGGACAGTAGTATTATTAGTAGTATATTAGTATTATGATTTAACTGCCTCCGTGGCGCAGCGGTAGTGAATGCGACTGCTTTGCATGAGGTCTCGGGTTCGAATCCCGGATCGGGCCAACAAAAAGCTATTGGGTTCTTCTGTAAAGAAATCTCAATAGCAGCCCGGAGTTAGGAAGTTGGCGGTGTTAGACACCCCCGTGCCTCGGAAAGCACGTAAAGCCCTTGGTCCTGCGCCTGATCTCTCTCCGGTCGTGTCGGATTGCCGTCCCATCGGATCATGAGAGTTAGGGAACAGAGAGTGCACTTTACGTTTGCGCACACACTTGTGCACTATAATATCTCCTGCGCAGATGGCCAGTCTCTGTTAAGACTGGCCGCCGTGGCCGAAATTCGGTCTGGAGGACATTATCATTATTATTATTATTAGTATTATGATTTACTAAGAGATTTCTATAAGGTATTAAATGTAGTAATGAAGTTTATACATTATATGTGTGTTTCCTATTAACACTTCTTTAGTTCTTCTATACCAAAATACAAATCTTACGAGAAAAAGTAAATACTAGTACGCATGCTCTGGCGCTCCTTTTGTAGGCTTACTAGCAATTTATTACTTGTAGGTATTATTTTTATTGATTCCAGCTAAGCTTAGATGTTTGTGTTAGGGTTGAATTCACGTTGGTAGTGCATTGGGATTAATTCATACTTTCTGGGATTCGAACCTACGACCTCTTGATCGCAAGTTCGATGCCATATTAATTGGGGTATCCGCGCTTCATATACCTACTTGTATTTATTCTTAACGTGCCCTGTTAACTCAATTACCAATTTAAAGAATAGTATATTTTGATAAAGTTAATGTATTATAAATTAAGCAGTATAATTCAGCGGTCATTTATGTCACTGTTGCGTATGAGGTATAAAGTTCGGTTTCCGGGACGAACAAACTGTTATTCGAGTTTTATTGTCAATAAACAAGTAGCTGCACTGAGTCTAGAAATGTGCACGGTTAGCGGCAATAGCCCTAAAATAATATTGCCCTTTAACGTACGAATATAGCTGGCAAAATATCAGTTGAATACTTCTTTGCCTACGTATTCGGTGAAATAGACGTGAGACTAAGTGCGTATGTTTTAAAAAAGTAAAGTAGTTGAACTACCCTAACTCTAAAATACAAAGAGTATTTGAAGTGTACTCAATAATAAATAAGATACAAGCGTTTTAAATCTGGGTACTTACTAATCTAATTCAAATGACAAGGAATGGATGCACGATATAAACTGTGTCGTAACCGCATCTGTGCGAGGGATAGCGATACATCCACACTACGACCCAACTTCTACTTGTCGAAATAATAAAATGAATTACTCCCAATATTATTTACTCTCTTATTTTGCAACCAATTTTAATACTTTTTGCACAAAATAAGATTTGTTTTGATTGTATGTGATTTATTCGTATGTATAAAATAATGTGGGTATAAAATCAAACATATGCTAGTACCCTACTGTAACAAAAATTTAACTTCTTTGTTTACAGGCGTTTATTTGAATGGGAGGACCGGGAGCTAGCATACATAGCGTTATTCGGGTGGCTCGTTTTCTGGTACTTCTTCGAACCATGGATGGGACCGTTACTGATTGCGGCGGCATTTCCGATAGTTTACTTTGTTGACCAAAAACAACGTACGTATTTTAATGTACATATATTTATTTTAACTTTATAGAAGATTTGGCTTAAAATTGTAAAAACATTTAGAAAGTTCGGTTTTGACATGTAACAGTGGCAATTAATAATTAAACAAACTATTTCAAATTCTTTGGAATTAGTTAGATAATGACATTTTTAATAATAAATATAGTTGAATTTTGAGCACTGGGCGAACCTAATGATAATAAGTACTTTTTAACGAAACTGAAAGTCAGCTATTGATTTTAAAAAAAACAATCGGCGTTTAGATCTGATCTGGTTTAAGAACTTTATTCATAAGAATTACAATTATTCACTTAATGAGAATCCATATTTACAATAAATGAGCGTACAGAAACATAGACGAAAATAAAATTTTATATAAACATAAAGTGGGTGAACTTATAATTTTATGTTAAACCTATCACTGTCAACATCACCAACCAAGCAAACACGGATCTAAAGTAACTAAATACAAATACAGCTACAGATGGTATATATATATACTGACGGACTCACAAACTGCATCAATGTTCAAGACGCCTTTAAAATAACATTTAAACCAAGTATTCAAACTTTTTATACAAATTTAAATTGAAACCTATAGTTTGGTTCATTATCTTCATAACAGCGTAGTATCATATCCTTAATGTTATGTTTGTATACTGGAAAGGACCATTAAATTTTTTGAACAAAACCGATAAATGTAACTAAAATTGGTTTAGGTTGGTTTATTGAAAAATTGGACTTTACAATAAAAAAAAGTTGAAGCACCGGTTTCTTTTTCGTTGAATAAGGTGTATTGCCTCCACGTGCCCTTATTACAGATTCTAATCGGTTCCGCATAGATCTGATAAGGGGTTATTAAACGGTCTTGCGGAATATTGTTCCATTCTTGTGAAATCGCTGTTCTTAGTGCTGCCACTATTGCAGGCACTGGATTTCTCGCATATACAGCTTTTTTAAAACTGTCCCAAACATGCTTAATGGGATTAAGATCCGGGCTGCGTGGTAGCCAATTCATGCCACGTATCCCAACCTCTTCGCAATATTGTCGAACTTGTGCAGCGGCGTGGGATCTGGCATTATCTTGCATTAGAGTAAAATTTTCGCCTATTAATCCCATGTAAGGTACCACGTGAGCTTCTAAAACCTCTGTTATATAGCGTTATGCCGTCAAACCACCTTTATACCGTTTTGATGAACCATGTCGATGAACACAACTTCCGTTCGCCCGATCATCGAACTGCCACCCCACACCATACACGAACTGCCTCCAAAAGGAACACGCTACTCAATGCAACTTTGAGCATATCTCTCCCCACGTCGACGATAGACTATTCTGCGACCGTCTGCACCATTTAAACATGTCCTACACTCATTGGTGAACAATATTGAGGCCCATTGCTCTTCAGTCCAATTAAGATGTTCACGCGCAAATCTTAAACGAACTTGTCTGTGAGCTGCAGACAGCTTTGGACCATTTGCTGGTCTAAAAGGGGTGATTGCCGCTTCCTCAAGCCGCCTTCTTATTGTCCGTGCACTCACGTTTACTCCACGCACTTCATTCAGCTCTGTTTTGATGTTTACTGACGTGAGGAAACGATTTCGTAGGGAAGTTGAAACAATAAATCGGTCGTCACGACGGGTGGTTGCTCGAGTTCTGCCGGTACCGGGTCTCCTTTTGTAAGAATCTGTCTCTACAAACCTTCGGTATGCTCTAGAAACCGTAGACCGGTTTATATTTAAATTTCTAGCAATCGTTCGTTGATCCAAGCCTTCCCGCACCAATGCCACAAGTTGAGCGGCTTGTTCGGACGAAGTATTTATCAAAAATATTAATACGAAAGTAATCCTGAACTTTGATGCAGTTTATGAGTCCGTCACTGTATATATATATATATATATATATATATATATATATATATATATATATATATATATATATATATATATATATATATATATATATATATATATATATAATAAGTCCAATGTCGAAAAGAGCACATCGCACCCTTAATAAAACAGAGACTTATCTCAGTATTTTGGATTAAACAAATTTGAACTCTATTGCAAAGATTTAACACAAATATAATATTAGAATTTAACATATACAATTAGAGTTCAAATTGCCTTACTTTCAAATTTCGAGTTAAGTCGCTGTTTTATTAAGACTGCGAATTATATATGTATATATATCTTTTTATTTTCTGATACTAAATTAATCCTGGATTTGTTTCACCAAGAACATCGCCGCAGCTGCCTTAACCTATTTTTTAAAATAATATTTTCAATACTCAAACTAATTTTATTCTGAGTGATTTGTTTAGATTGGGATATAACAAGATCTTATAACGCAGAAGAAACAGTTGATATAAATGTTACTCAAATCGAAGACCTGCAGGACTCTGAGACGATAGCACATAAGATTAAAGGTTTGCCGGAGATGACGTTCGCAATAACAGATGGTATTGAATACATGGTGTCTGTAGCTGAAAGATTACACAAGTAAGTTATAAAGCCAACATTGAATGATACATTTTATTTTTGTCTTCTATCTTTTATCAAAGAGTAACTTACCATCATGTTCCTGTATTTCCGAAAAGACAATTGTATTGCCCATATAATGCCAATTATACTTAGGTCTCACATAACACTGATGAACCACACGCAAACACGGTCTTAAACCTTATGTTACACTAGCGAAAATTACCAAAAGTAAAATCTGTGTCCGATCGAGAAATATAACCTCTAATCGTCTCTAATAGAGGTAATGTAATTTTTTTTGATGTTCAATCTGTAGTTGGATGGTCTTCCGTTCGAATTGATAATTTGTTTGGTTGTGTGTGTTGAACGAGCTAATGTCATAAATAATATAAACGTGGGTGATATTAAGATAGTGATACCGCGAGGAACAGCTAATCTTACGTATATAAGTCGAGCAGTTTACAAAAATATTCACGCTATAACATTTTAGTGTTTTCTTGTTTCAGTTTGGCTGCATTTAAAGTGCCGTATTTGACTATCTTAGCCATCATTTTGCTCATTGCTGGCTCTGGGACCATTTACTTTGTACCTTTCAAATATCAAATGATGGCTTTTGGTAAGTTTTATTATACACTAAATAAATAAAGGCTCAATGATAATGAATAGTTTAACACTGCTATGTTTTTTGCTCTAGGATTATACAAATTCGGAAGGAAGCGTTTCTACCCGGATAGAGTGTTGAACAACGATTTATTAGATTTCATTTCAAGAATTCCTGATCATAAAATATGGGTAAGCTTTGTTTTTTTTATAATACAGTCACGGGAAGACTCCATTTAATTGTCTGTTAATAATTACCTTCTTTATTTATTTATCTATTTACTACATTACACATTTTTATAATTGGCAGCGTCTTCCGCACTAATCTCGAGGCTTGTATTGCGGTAATCACACGTTATAGGTACATTAGTCGCTTAACCATAAGTATGCAGTCATAAGTTATAGAACAAAAAAATAAATAAAGAACTAACAGAAATTAAACTTCTAACTAAATAAAGTTCGAATAAAATGGAAATATTACGATTACAATGGTATGGTACGGTTTTAATGATATCATTGTCAATGTATATCGAACGTATACATATAAACCTTAGTTATAAATATTATTAATTATCTTTGCCGAACTGCTGAAACTTGAAACTCTGCCGAGGCACTTGTTTACTTCTTCCTTCTACCCTGGTTACTTTACCTCTTGAGGAAAAGGCACCTCATAAGGCCGTCAAAGAGACCTTGACGCCACTTCACGTGAGGACGTGGTATGAAGAGCTCTGGTTGTGGACTACACGACGGCTCACTATCTGGCAGTTTAGTACTTTAGACAGGCTATAATAAATAATAACAAAAAGAATTGAAATCCCATGATAATGCATGACCGTCACAAACTATTAATTTGTTATGACACTGACCCAGAATACTCCACCAGGGATATGTGATCATTTGTTAATATTTTATAGTGTCGCAATTATTATGTCAACCCCTGAGAGATATACAAACAATTATTATAATGGTACCTAGTTTATTCGACATAACACGTAATCCCCAGTACGAATAGGCACCAACCTAACTAATCCACGAATTATTTATAATCAAGTAACCAGCCAGACAACCAGACAGTTTTGTAATGATAAACATGACATTAGTAATTAAAAAATTAAACGGATAAGTGTAGTTTTGGAAAAGAATAGTCGAGGCAGCGTTGAGCTGTCGAAAATTCTATATTGTTGCATTCGAATAGTGTTCAATTTGTTGCCTCTAACTATAACTCGAATCACAATCGAATATTCGATACTTTCTTCTTCTTCAGGTTCAGCAACTATTGTTTTATACCAAATACTTTTATTTCTGGACCTCAAATTGAAATATTCCTTCCAAAGCTGATGACATTTATTCTTATATTTTGGTAAAAATTCAGTAAATAAGGTTTTATATTCGGATTTATTCCTTCAACGATTCCTTTTTTAGCTAGAATATCAGCTTTCTCATTACTTTTTATGCCCATATGAGACGGAACCCATTGCAATTTCAGATCTATTTCATTCATTCTATGACAAAATGTCAATATCCGAAATAATTTTATAAGCTATCGATGCACCTCTGTGACCAGAGGCGCAATATATACGCGCTATATACTGAAGTACACTTTTGCTGTCTACACAAATTAATATTTGTCTTTTACTAAGAGCTTTAATGATCACTTTTCTGCAATGTCATGTTCTGATCCTTTGAAAAGTCCTAACTAATATTACAAATGTGTATGTTTGTTTGTTACGCTTTCACGACGTAATTACTCAACCGATGATCATGAAATTTCGCATATACGTTGTCAAGAGTACAGAAAAGGACATAGGGTACCATCATTCATCCTAAAAAAGTAGTAGTTCCCGAAGGATTAAAAATTGTCATAACCTACACTTACGCGAGCGACGCGGGCAAAAAATAGTATCGTGTAACATAAAATCTTTATCAATTTCGCAGAAAGATTGGACCGAACTTAGTGTGCCCGAGCCACATCAGAAAAAGAATTTAGGAAGTACATCATCAACACCATCTACACCAGGAACACCAGCACCGTCAACACCGGGAACACCAATATCGCCAACAAAACTATCTAGACCGGCAACACCCATTGCTTCTTGAACGAACATACTTTATACTTAGAAGTTGCTTATGTTGTATAGATAGCTGTGTGGTCCTACACTATTATATATATTATAGAAGTTGGTATAAAAGCTATAGTAGTAGACAAAACCTTAATATTTTTAAGGAAATTTCGGCTAGATATCTATTTAAAGCCTATTGTAGATATATTGGGTGGTCCACAAATAGTGCCACGTGCAAGTCTAAAGTTAGAAGGTCTGAACAAGGTAGATGTACAAATGTTTACTCGTTAAGGTTGTAATTGTTGATATGAATAGTAGGTAGTAAATAAAATAGTTAAGTATTTATAAAATAACTTCTTTTATTCTTAAATTAAAGATCACATTTTATCTTAAGCCTAAACGACTTAATGAGTGCTATTAGCATAATGCATTTATTTGTACAGTTCCTTACTATTATTATGACGTGTAGTATCATGTTTTTGTTCTTGTCTGTCAATGAATTGATAGGAAGATGACAACATGATCAAATAAAACTATTGGCAAATCCACACAACATTAATAAATACAATATTTCGAAAAGGAAATATTTGAAATGCTTGCGGACTCAAATGCTTATCACTAGAAAATATCGACATTAAAATATGGTAATTAAATAAAATATATATATTTCTTGAGCAACGCGCAGACTTACGACGTCTTTTAATTTACATTTTATGCACGATTTGGGCATAAATACTTTCTACCACAACCTTTTTGTTGCCAGTTATTTATTTAGCTACCTATGGCAAGCTGCGAGTGGCAACTTATACGTGGCGACAAATAATTGCTCGTGTGTTTACACAAGGCGAGTTACTATCGCTAAGGTTAGCGTAGGATTCTGATGGAGTCTTGATCGCCAGAAGTACATATGTACCCAAAAGGTACGTAGCGTAGTCTTCTCTTTTATTCTTGTCTTAACTTATCGCCTCTTGGTGGAGTTTGACCTGCTGAAGGATGACCCGGATACCCTGAGTTCCCGCCACTGTTTCTGTAAAAGGAATTTATCTTACTAAACAGTACTTAGAATTTGTTTGTCACCTAATTATATACAGAAAATGTAACATGTCTTCTGAATTAAATAAATTTTTTTTTTTTTTTTTTTTTTTAATAATAATATGTTTTATTTTTCTCTCAAAGGTACATACATGTGAATACATTCATTATAAGTTAAATTTAACCTTTGAGAGAGCTGGAGTCTGTACTAGGTTCAAAACCTGTATGACAAATCTCCAGAAGTTTAATTAGAAAGAAGTTTACCGGTAATTGGTTATCAAAGTGGTTAAATGTGATATACTTTTATGTGTCCTTAGACCAAATTTTTATTTAAACAATTTTATATTTATGTGCCACATAAAAACAGTTTAAATTAAAATAATGTTTAAGTTAGTCAATATAATTAAATTTAACATTTACAGATACTTAATAGTATATTATTTATTAAATGTAAATGTAATATTACACTTATAGATAGGGGATATCCCTATATTTAATTGTTTCCTAAATATAACTATATATAGATACTCACCAGCATTTTGTCGTCCGGTATTCGAGATATAAAGTCCAGTATATCGTTATTAGGAACTCTATCGGGATTCAAGAACTTTCGTGTAAATTTGTAAATACCTGAAATAGCGAAGAAATCATTAATACCTACACTATATACTTATTTATATACGTACATCTCTTTTATAAATTCCTGTACGATAGCTTCGGCAGACTTGATAATATAAACGCAGATTTAATAGAGTCCAACGTACCTATCGCCATAAATATATAATTTATTGGTATCACGTAGAGAGCGATGGATGCTGCGATCAGCACCGTCATCACCAGGAAACTTAGATATGGCACCGCGAACTTAAACAAACTGGAACAAGAAAATGATCTCATTTTAATATTAACATAACTGACACGAGTAATCAAGTTATAGCTTTTCAAGTTATATTCGATCGTTGGCATTATTCCAAACTATTATAAACCACACGCGCCTTAATTCACTAAGGTTTTTTAATTACTATAGCACACTCTAACTATAATTAATACATATTATTAAAATCTGCCATGGATCTTTGACAACACAACATTGGTTGTTTTCTATACTTATCGTCTCACTCTTTTTAGGTTAAAGAAGAGAGATGGCGAGACTTTTATCTTATATATAAATGCTATTTGGAGGTGGTGGGACAAGCCCTTAATATCTATATATATAAAACTCTTTCGTTACTGAGTGACTGACAGACAACGCACAGCCGAAACTACTGAACGCAAGAAGCTGAAATTTGGCATGTATGTTCTTTGGAGAGTGTAGGGGAGCACTACGAGAGGATTTTTGGAAATTCTACCCTGATAGGGGTAAAAGGGGTGAAACCCGATATTCACACGGAAACGGGACTTACGCGGGTAAAACCGCGGGCAAAGTACTAGTTATATTATAAGAAAGATTCAATTTTTTGTTTGTTTGTAGGGATTTAAGGCAAAAACTACATAACCGATTTTAAAAATTCTTTCACCATTTGTAAGCTATATTATTACATAATCTATATTTAATATAAAAATTACTGTTACATCTAACCTAACATAACCTACTTTTGCGCGAGCGAAGCCGCGAGCAAAAGCTAGCAGTGCAATATTTTGGTTCCACCTTATATGATGAGCCCATTTCTTGACAGAAAACTCGATAACATTTGGCCTGAACTGGGAATTGAACATTTCTTAGTGATTTTAAAATTAAACAGTGCGATATCTGATGAAATTGCTTGCAATTGCAATAAAATAATTATTGCCAAAATCATAGAATTACTTACTTCTTTATCCTTTGTAGAAGTGATACAACGTAGTCAATACCATCTTTTATTGTAAAGGTGAGGTCTTGAAGTTCGTACAGGCGAGATTTTATCGTCTTGTCATCCTGAAATAACATATACAATTTATTAGCCATCGTTCTTACGATAGTATTATTACTAAGCGACATATCACAGTTTCGCCCTGCGTACGTATAGTACGTATATTCAGGCAAAGGACCATCTGATCACCGTAAAGCATAAGCTTATCTATACTGCTATTTTTATATCTCAGAAAATTAGTAACGTCTGAACTATAAGATAATATCATCAGAAAGGGTAGTTGTACATTCGTCACATGTATTAATAAATATGTGTATATTCGTCACAGGTAGATACATGAGGGTTATTGTAAAGTCACAAATCCTAATTTTACACCATACTAGCTGTCCCAAAAGACGTTGTCCTGTACAAACGAAAAAAAAATTATCAATATCAGTCCAGCCGTTTAGGAGGAGTTCAGTGACATACACACGTACAGTAGAATTATATATATAAATATTTGCTTAAAGTAGCGATAGCAAACAAAGTTATTGATTTTAGCGCACCATCATCGCACTAATCAGAGAACTATGATTTTTACGTAGGTGTTAGGTTATTATATTTATTTATATAGTTGTAGGCAAGTCAGCAACTCGAGATCTGAATTTTTTTATAGGAGTTGTTAAATTTAAAAAAATATATGATTATCACTGTGATTTAATAGTTTCTTTTGTTTATCTTACAATTGTAATGTTGTGGTCAAATCGTCCACTTGAGAACTGTAATTTTTTTGTAGATGTAAGGTAAATGATTAAACTTACTGTGATTATGAAATATATACAACATTTTTATTCTACTAGTTGTTTAATTTTTTGTTGTTTTTGCTATCGGTGCGGGTGAAACCATGTGACGAATTTACAATAAACAAAATTAATATATTAAAAATTTATTGCATAAATTAGAATTGTGACGAATTTACACATAATTTTTTACGTGACGAATTTTCTTTGTGACGAATGTACAACAACGCATCAGAAATAAATATGCGTGCATTGTAGTTAACAATAATTACGTTCTTTTTAATTTATTGTAGATAGCTAGAAGAATCTTTCTAGTCCATTCACGTTCTATATGTAGTATAATGGCAGCCAAAATAGTTAACTACTCCGTGATAGATTTAGTTAACCCATTGAGTCGCACCGGCACACCGGTAGCCAGAAGTAAGACTAGACTAGACTTAGTGTTACTAAAATGGGATAAATTGATCGTTTTACCTTTGTAGAGTCGAGGTCTTCTTCTGAGCTGTCTTCGTCAAATTGACTCGCAGGTAGTAATGTAGTGTTGCCTATAAACAAAATGAAGTAGATTTAGTAGTCAGCCGAAGGATAGACGCGTGTAACGGGTCAACACGCAAAACGCTTCTAGTCTATAAATATGGGGCTGGTTAACAGACATCTATAACAACCTGAAGTGTTATACATATTAATAGCATGTCCCATCGATGGAATGGTGGTATTACGCGCCATTTGATAACTTATAAACAGTAGTTACCTATGTCACTATAGGTACGTTTAAGTTTGTTGCATAGGGTTGCATATTACAAATGCATTCAGTTTTGCCATATAAATCTGCCTAATAAGGGGAAAAGACGGATCTGCCATAAATAAATTTTAATATCGATGATGATGAAGATGTTAAATACGTCTTTTTTCCTTATGGCGACAGAAATGTGGACCCTCGAATATATTATCATACGCTATTGAAAATCGTATCAGCAAACCGATTTCTGAAACCGTAACCACTACCATTATACTTCGCAGATAAAAAGTATCTAATAAATAAAACTTACTGCGCGTAAACCAGAAGTAGACAAATGGTAAGGTAATGGCTAGTGGTGTCATCCACATTCGGAAAAAGAACCAGAATAGCAGCCACCCGCCCAGCGCCATGGCCGACTTCTCGCGGTTGTCCCACTCAAAGACATATCTGTAAACAATGTAAATATATGTAAATGTGTATGTTCGTGCATTTGACAGTTATAACTTGTTAGCAGCAATCGACCAATAGTAGATACACTTAACGAAAGGTGATAACTGTATCAACTGTATCAACTGCCAGTATTTCCTTTTATGAAACAATATAAAAATGTCCGAAATTGACATTGTATATTTCTATTGACATTGTCTGCAATCAATTGAATATTATTCACGTACCTATTTGTAAACAACTTATAAACCTAAACTATTATCGATACATCAAAATCTTATAAAACAATGAATTTAGTACGTTAACAATTCGAAATTAGTACTGAACAATACACTGACACAACTTAATTAAAAATCGTTCAATCTTAATGTTAAGCTATTTTTTTATATATAACGGCCTCCAGTTTTACTATAAGACATTTCAAGGTTATCCATTAATTACCGGGCACCCTGTATACACGAATCCGAGAGCAGAAGTTTCTGTTGAAGCGATATAAAACTATGTGCGATATTATTGTTTACACATGATTTTGTGTCACAAAACTCTATATGTGTTTATATAGAAGTTGATGTGTTCTAATCGTAGTAAGTACCTACGTAAGATCGTAATTTTATTGCGATTAAATAGAGTCTGAGAATCATCTGTCATTTAGTTTCAATACAACACTTATGACTTAACTGTAACTGCGTACCTAAGTAGTAATAAATATTACCGGTTGTATTTATATTTGTCCTGGTTCTGTTCTCATCATGAGTACCTATTAATCCTAAGTTGGTCATAAAACGAATGACGTTCATACCACATAAGTAAATTCGCTATTATAGAGTATGAGAATGATTAATAGCCGAGTGATATATTACTGTGATGCTTTACTCTTAACGTATAACTAGGATTATTCATTATAATTAATATAAATATGTGTTAGAATAATAGACGCTTGTTTGCATACAATATAATTGATTACTACTATGACTATAATAAGCAACATACATTATGATTCTAAGTAGCGATTATTAGACATACTATAAAACAAACATATATATAAAATACAGTAAAATAAAAGAAAGAAATAAAGTGCAGTTGAAATAAACTAATGAAAACAAAAACTAAAGACTGAGTAAAAGAAATGGTGCTAGCGACATAACTATTTAAATGCACCCGGTCTGTTCAAGGGTCAATAAATGTCAACGTACGGCTATCTTTAGACAAGTGTGAGTAATATTAGAAGACAATTAACTAGACTTTTGAAATAATTAGTATCTAAGTATATACAATTGCCGCACAAAAATGTAGATAATATTTACGTCAATTATACACACATTATATAATGAGTAATAGCGTTATTTATTTAACTTTAAATGTAGAATTAGATTAACAAGAAATATCTGGCTCTCACTCAAAGATCTTGAAGAATCATCATAGATCTTTGAAAGCGATAAATCAGAAACTTGCTGTACTCTTTAGGTACATTCATACATACATACATAGATTCACGCCTGTTTCCCAGAGGGGTAGGCAGAGACTACGGATTTCCATTTGCTACGATCCTGACACACTTCTCTGGCTTCATTCACTTTCATCACATTCCTCATACACGCCCGTCGGTTCAAGGTGCTCTTAACCTGGCCTTTGTTCAGAACGCCTCCGATCTGATCAAGAAACGTTCGGCTAGGTCTTCCTCTTGCGACTGTTCCATGTTCCATACTCTTTAGGTATGTAAAAATAAAGGCTCTATGAAGAGTAACAAACCGCTAAGTGTTTAGACACTACAAATGTTACAGCTAAAGTGTTATTATTAATATGATACCGACAGACTTTGTAAATATAAAAATATATTGGATTTCGCATGCAACTCGCACTATTGTACATATTTATATAAAAAGTGGACTCAGTCACAAACTAAAGATGTATCACAAAAAAATCAAGTTTCACACCATTATACATATATGCATCATTTGTGTTCTCATAATTAAAGTTGCGCTAATTTTATATTCTAAACCATCCAATCAGATTTTAGAATCATGACATCAAATTAACATCCTAACGTTCTTTTAAATATTATTTAGAAAATTGCTAAAACTTTAAGATATAATAAACTCGCGTCAGTGTAAAGTTAATTTCGAATTCGTAATGCCCTTTGTCCAAATAACAATCATAATACCGGTGGCCTGTTTGTTAAAACAATAGGATTTCTCAATTTGCCCAGTAACCTGGTTTTGTAAGTCGTAATTAAATCGCATACTCACTTCAAATGTTCGTTCCCGTAGACGATGGCAGAAAATACGTCTTTGATGAACTTCAGATTACCATAAATAAGAGGAATATTAAATGTTCTTGGCGATTTTTCTGTGTATTTTGTTACTTTTGGGCTCAGTAAACGGAATGAGGCTTTTATCTGAAACATCAATTGTTTTGTTACAATTATAAATATTTCTTATATCTAATTAAGGGGTTTTAAAATAGACATAGTTTATGTAGTGCCTGATGCTAAGTGGTTATCGTAGTCTAAGAACTTTTGTTAAAGAAGTAAAGATGATCCTATCTTTACTTATTTTACAAAAGTTTTTAGGAGTCGGCAAATAATGTGAAGGTATAAGAGTCCCAGGAACTCTTACGCAATGGGCGAAAACAGCAACAGCACGATTATTGCAACGCCAGTTTTTTTGTAAATACTATTTGTGTTGTCAACTCGTTTGCTACAAATATATTTAGGTACAAGCTTTCCTAAATAGTTCACTACGTCAAAATTATACGATGCCGGAAAAAGAAAATAGTCGGAAAACTCGTCAAATGCTACCTGTTCAATGTTAAAGTATGGCATCCATCCTGCTCTAAATTACTTTTGCGACTCTCAACATGAAATGCAGAATGTTTTAAAACCACCATTTGGTGTTCATTCAAGCATTTAAAATATTAACAGCATTTTATGAAGCCAAATAAGTTAATTGCTACAAAGAGAAAAATAAGAACGACGGTTAAAAAGGTAATTGTTGTAATTTACCGGATTCCACACGATGGACATCTGCAGTTGAATTTTCGGTGTACATCCCTTCGTGATAGGATTTAATGACTTATTATCTAATTCGAACCACGTCTTCTCGTCGTTAACAATTGTTAGTAGTGGAATCGATATCTTGCCGATGGTCTCGTCTTTCATAGAGTTGATTATCGATTCATCTTTAACGGTTATCGTTAATGTCGATGTGACGTCGTTGACGGTGCTGTGAAATAAATGGCGGTTTTATTATGTGTGAATTACATCGTGGTATTAGCATGTATTAACGATTAGATGCTTAATTAATGCTAAGTTTTTGTATTGGATATTATGTCAAATAAAAAACTTTAGAGTCAAGCATTGATTGCAACATACATATTTGTTTAAATATAGTTGACGGGTATATACTGTAATCGTAAAATATGTTTTTAATAAAGTTTGGTAATCTTTTACTTTTATAAAGAATATATTGTAGGCACAGAAACATTTTAGGAAAAGTTCGATCTTTTGCTACCTAATTATATTAACTTACAAAATCTTACTTGTCAACAAACAATTCGGAAGTTTTCCTATGTAATTAAGTTGAGTTGCTTCCGTAAAATAATAAATAATTGTATGGAATGCAAAAACATGATAATTTGTCACAAGTGCTTGTCGAAAAGGACACTCTGGGTTTATACCTTAATACGTTTAAAATTAAACAACAATGTCATGCTTTAAGTACCTACGCTACTCAGGAAATAAGATTGTTCACAATTCTACAAGTACAGAGTACATTAGGTGTAGACTATTCGATAAAATAGATGTCATTATATCCTTGTGGGTAAGTATAGCGTATCTAGTGTTTTTTATTATTAATAATAATAATTTTAATAATAATAATTTATTTTTACACAAATAGGGCTTACAAAAATCTTCACATTATAATAAAGATTATAGAATATATATAAAAACAATAAAATGTGAAACTTTAGCACCTGTACTAATGTATGTATACCTTGTATCAAAAGTGTAATTAAGTAGCATCCTTAAAAAAAGTAAAACACACACGTTCGAGGTATTAGGAACATTACCTGTGTATTTTAGATAGAGATTTTACAGCTCATTTTATACAACACAAAAGATAAACAAATAATACGCAAGTCATTTTACATACGAAAGATATACAAATATAAACCTCAACAAAATGCCCGCCTATTAGAAAAGACAACAACAATTATATTGATTTTGCATCTGTAGTAGATCTGTAGATGCAACATCAATATAGTTGAGTAGTATTCAGGCTTCTTTGATGACTAAGCACATAATAACTCTTATCTTTATATGCTGTGTACCTACATCCTTAAAATATTAGTTTTGATAAACCCTATAAAACTAAATAGTGAAGAACAGAAAAAAAACTAAGTAGTATAGAAGAAAATTCAGAAGAAAGTGGTATGAACTACTTACAAATTAAAACTTTTATTCCACATAGGGTCGGAGGTTCCGGGTACCGTGTGTGTCTGTACCCTGGCATTGTCCAGCTCGAGCACGCAGTAGGCATCGGCCTTCCCGCTGAGGCCAAGGGCACTTAGACCTTCTGCCCCGTAGAGAGTCACTGAGAGCTCGCCGACCTGACCCCAGTCATTGTCTAGGCGGTACCATGACTGTAAATAAAATAACAATAAGGTTAGGTAAGTGCGGAATAAATAATCAATAAATTTATATGCTGTTGTTCAATGCTGAACATGGGGCAACCCCAATTTGCGTTACGATTCCTAGTCTTCTGACCTCCGCAATCAATCTATTCAAACCACATTTATTGGATCATAAGATAAATGTTAATCGTAAAATATATTGCTTACTAGCAGTACCTAATACGAAAGTTTATTTAATAACCTATTACAAATATTCATTAATTATTATACTTATACTACTATCACGTCACATACACACAACACCATCTAGCCCAAAGCAGAGTTTGTACTACTAATTAATATCGTATAGCCTAAGGTACATATACGTATGAAAAGATAGATCGCTCGTGTCGCTCCATTCCAATGGCTCATTAGTCATTACATTGCAAAGGTTAACAGAGAATAAAGATTTTACGCAAGTAGAGTTTGAGCTACAGTGGAGTAGTACTTTAGTTTATATGCCGTTTCCAACCTTTTTACCAAAAGATGACTACAATTAACTCAAATCCTCAAACTCATTTATTGCGAAAATGGGTAATTTAGATAACATACAATTAAATTAGTCTCTCCATAATCCGCCTGAAGGCATGCAAATTTTTAGGTATTTTGTCTTTAATGATTGTACATTACTAATAATCACATAAAATCCTTATATTCAAATTAAGTGCAGTGAACCTTTTTTGTTTACATTTATAATTAATAATACATGGTATTGTACACAGAAGGTCAATGATCACTTTGGGTCTTCAAGATTTATTCATACGAATTCGTGGAGAGGCAGGCTGGCACCTTGTACTTGAATGTTGCGATATATGTATATGTATATATAGATAATAGCTGCCTATTCACATTTCAATCACCGCCGTCGTTTGTTAGTTTGCGTCCACTCTTTTTATATCCTTCCATCTTATTTAAGCCTTTCGAAAACGGGTTACGAAATTCTGTTTCAAAAAATATCAAGTCTTCATTACAGTTGTTTACACTTAGCAATAACGTGCTCACGTTTTTGCACTGTTAATCAAGGGTCATCTCAATTGAATTTACGTAGACTTATAGTGCAGATAATGTACTTATAATACATGGTTTCCTATCCTAAACTTTTTGTGATCATAAATTTACAATAGCTTTTTTGTCGGTTATATAAAAATACTGACGTCATTTATAAAACGTGAATAGGTTCTAATTAATTATAGACGATAACTTTTTATCCGTGTAGCCATTCATAAAACATCTAATAACAACATTAGTATTAAAGGTTTTCTTCTATTCTAAGTGCTAAGTAACTTGTTTAATAATGTATACTGACATCATTTACTTAGACAGCGCTAAATAAACATTATATTACGTTTTTGCATTATTGTAATGTGAAATTAATTCTCTATGAAATAATGAGTCTCCAATAAAGATATACGATAACCAGACTTTTCAGGAGATTTTGATGTGTTTAGAGATCGCGTGGTTATAAATTATAGTTGAAATTTAACACGAAGAGATAGGTGTTAAGCGAATCTTAATGGAATAGAAGCCTGTAGGAACAAGCTCATCACTCCACTGCGAAGCCTACCTAAGAAATAATACAAGCAAGACCTTGGATTTTATCGAAAGTGTGTTTTGGGTTTCGTTACATTCGAGTATATACCCAATTATTAATGGCATTTATAGCACTAGAGATTTAGTTCCGTCTAACGCACTCTAAAGTGTGTTATGCGGGAGATATCGAGCGGCGGAATTTCCACGATCAGAGCGGGCAACACTGGACTGTGTTGCCTGCTAGTTTAACAGTTATCTAGTCCGCTATGTTAATAGAAGAAGTTTCCCTTGAGAAACAGTTTAGTGAGGCACATACACTCCGTTTATTGGGAAATCGTTTCTAACGATGACATAGTTTATGTTGGAAGATTGTATCTGATTGTAAGTTTTATTATGCTTTCATCAAACAATTAAAAACTTTGAGGTCAACGACATTATCAATCACGATGACTCGACTTTAATTTAAATATAATTTGAAGTCTGATAGTCTTTTAATGTTAGTAATCTTATTGTTTTTGTGTACTATATGTAGCTATAAAATATATAGTTTGCTTTACTAGGATTGCTTTGGAATGTAGATAACATTAATGGCAATATTCATAAAACTTACAAGAGGGTTCTAACGTCATTAAAAGTAAAAGTTCTTAAAAAGTATTGTTTACAATAATGCATAAGAATGTCTGCTTGCCTGATAATAATGCTATATATCTTAAAGGTTTACAAAAATAATTGTATAAAGGTTTTTTACAATGCATTTATTAGACATACTAAGTATTTTAGCTACCCATCGCATTAAACCTTTAGTAAGGTATTTTTTTATGAATAAGAAGAATAAAACCGTTAGTGTATAATCGTAATATATATATATATATATATATATATATATATATATATATATATATATATATATATATATATATATCTTCTTCTCTCTTAGCCTTTATTATACCCAAGTCACTTGGGGTCGGCTTTTTCTAGTCTAACCGGATTTAACTGGATATCAGTTTTTACACGGAGCGGCTGCCACCTGACCTCCGCAACCCGAAGGCTTCGATCCCCGCACAAGTCAAACATTTGTGTGCATGAACATGGATGTTTATCTCGGTCTGGGTGTTTTTATGTATAATAAGTATGTATTTACAAAAAAAAGTATATATGTATGTTTATCCATTGTCTAGTACCCGTAGTACAAGCTCTGCTTAGTTTGGGCTAGATGGTGTTGTGTGTATGTGGTAGAATATTATATTATATTATATTTATAAAGCATTAATAGCACGAAGTACATAAGCAAATATTTGGTTAGTACTCACAAAGCTTAAATAAAGCAAATAACTTACAACGCTTACATGAAGCAAATAAGTACCTGCTAATATATATTTATTGAATAAATCCAACATTAACAAAAACAAAAAATTATTTGTGAATCTCTTAATTCATCGACTTTTACTTGCGTCATCAGACTCATCAGTAATCGGAATGTATGAATATTCCGCCCAAGAAAAAACCGGACCGGTCCAATGCTTGTTTCAATACGTGGAGGTACGTCGTGTCTGCCAATAAACTGACTCATACGTAAAAGCCAGAAAATAATGCATAATGGCGAGTTGTGAAGGTTAGTCAGCTGAGCTGAGAACCGCAAAACGAGTATTTGCTTGGTGCCTTTTTTGCTGTTTACTATTAAGGATAAACATAACACAAAACCCTATTTGTGTCGACGAAAAACCAATAGGTATTATTTTACTTTTTTGTCATTAAAATACAAAACAAAATGTTCACGTCTTTTTACCTACAGCAGCTTCTTTTCTCGGTTTGGATTTGACATAAATAATGCAAAGCAACTACCTAACGCTACTTTTTCTCATACGTTAGTACGTTTCGTTCTTAGGTTAGTTGTTTAATTCAGATCTTCTTCTCTCTTAGCCTTTATTATTCCCAAGTCACTTGGGGTCGGCTTTTCTGCTCTAACCGGATTTGACTGGATATCAGTTTTTACACGGAGCGGCTGCCACCTGACCTCCGAAACCCGAAGGCTAACGATACCTTAAGGCTAGACCAGTGTCAGGATATTAGAGGGTACTGACTTTCCCAATAACGACTGCCATAGATGTTCATGGCAGCCGGGACCAACGGCTTAACGTGCTCTCCGAGGCACGGAGCTGGCGATAATTGTCAATCAATACGCACATAATTTCGAAAAGTCATATATCTGCCGAAAGTCAGAGGTGCGCGACGTGGGTTCGAACCCGAGACCCTCTGCATTGCAGTCTGTTGGTCTCCCCACTGAGCTATCGCTGCTACTGTTAATATATATATAAATAGTGGTTTAATTTAGATATACAATATTAATTTATTTAAAATTATTCATTATCATTTGGATCCGAAATTACTATATGAAGTTATTCTCTTAACTCCACCAGCTAAGCTAACATGCTTGTATTAGGAATGGGTTCATGTCAATAGTGTAATGGGTGGGATGTAATCATAGTCTTGATCTCAAGGAAACGTTACTTTGAAAGACACGTAACTTCAATCATTTAAAAAAAATTCCTTTGTTCGTGGATCACACAAATTTTTGTCTCATGCAGTGATCGAACCTAAAACATTCGGCGCAGTGACAGCGCGGCGGTGAGGTGACCATATGAACGAGTCCCCGAGTACATTGGCCGTGCAGTCGTTTTACTCGTATTATGTTGGATAGGTATCATTAGCCACGTATTTCGCTTGGTTCTCGTTATTGTAACTTATTTACTTTAATATAACTACCTACAAATAAATAATTTAATACGCTCTTGCGTCTTAATGTTAACGATAGATCGACGTTAGATGATATCTATAAATAAATTTCTTGTAATGGATACTCGGCAACGTACGCGGTTTCGCACGTGGTTTTTCCATACCGACATTATTCTCATTAACTCTATAAGAAGTTATACAAGTTAAGAAGTATTCGACGAAATCATTGAACACTAACATTTGTCTGTTAGTAGCCTGCTTGTCCGTACATTTCTTAGTAGAAACATAAGGTATTGCTTTAGTTAAAAAGATTTATATTTTCAGCACAATGTCTACTAATCTCTACTAGTATTATAAATGCGAAAGTAACTCTGTCCGTCTGTCTGTCTGTTTCGCTTTCACGCCTAAATCACTAAACTGATTTTGATGAATATTGGTACAGAGATAGACTAGACCTTAAGAAAGGGCATAGGTTACCTTTTGTTGTAAAAAGAGCATGAAGGGGTTGAAATAAGGTGTAACGTTTTGTTTCGGAATTCGGTTTTATCGAAGATCAAAACCATGAAACTTTGTATTTAGGCATTTGATAAGAAGTAAATAAATATTTGATGATCTGAATGATCTACATGGGGATAAAAGAGGAGATGAAAGTTCGGCTACGAGCCCGTATGCCCCTTGACTTTCGCCCCTTTCATAGAAAGACGAAGGCTCGCCTCGCCGGGCTCCTATTTTTGGGTGGATTTTAAGAAGAAACCTAACAAATACCTTCCAGGGGGCGAACCTTGAGGGGCGAACGGGCTCGTAACCGCAAGTTCGTATGGAAGTCCAAACAAATCTGTCTATGTTTACTATACGTATTTTTATCGGAAACATGCGTATGATTAGTAAAAAGGCCGTCAGCATTTTGTATGTATATCATTTGCAAAATAAGTATCGTAAAGAAATTAAAAATGTATCCCATAGTAACTATTCCACGCAGACGATGTCGCGGGCAAAAGCTAGTATAAATAAATATCATTAATTAGCTGGCTAAAGCGAATGTTTGCTAATGCGTACGCTTTTACGGCTTAACGAGGTACTCGACCGATTGTCATGCATACACCTCTCCAGAGGACTAAAGGACAGGGTACCTTTTATCCAGAACTAAGTTCTGTTCTAATAGAAATTTATTGACAATATATAGATTAATGCAGTCGCAAGCAAAACCCAGTATATTATAAAAATAATCTTATGCTGAGTACAGACCTCTCTAAGAATAAGAGCAGTAAAGCATAATTCATTCGCTAACTTGCCTCGAGACAATTACGAAGAAGTCACATGTGATCAAGGCTATCACACAACGTTATTTTAAGGTAAATTAACTGATAATGAATTGCTAATGTGCATGTGATGACTAAAGTGCTAATTTTAGGCTCAAAACCGAGATTACAGTTATCGGTTGCACTTTTTTTATTTCTTGAAAAGATAACTCCTGCTCTAGGAATAATTCCTGTATCGCGGGGGACTTTACAAACATTCAAACAACGGACACAAAGAACAGCCAGACTCGGAATAACGGCTTATTCCCAACGGCCACCACCAAAACTGTCACCACTGGTGGTCGTTGGGACAAAATTTTATATTTGTTCCCAACCGCCCTCAGTGGGGGTCGATGAGGCTTAACTGGTACTATTATTCCCATCGACCACCACCAAACTTAACTCAAAACGGAACTTTTAAAAAGTACAGTTGTATGATGTATCTTTGCATCTCCCCTCAAATCTAACATCATTTTTCATGAAGTCTATGAATATAAATTCAGAGATTCATGACAGTCATGATTGCGGCAATAAAATTAAGTATATGAGTAGGTTTATTTACAAATTACCGTAAGCCGGACGTACTCACATCATGCTATTATAAAATAAAAGCAATAAGAATTACATCGACTATAAAATCTTTTTGCTCTGTCTACGGCAATCAATACCACAAAAAATATCTAATAAGTACCACCAGGTAGGTACACTACCAAACTTTGTGCGGTGCACATCTTCTCTAGACTGTGGCTCTGTAACAGTTTGGAAGCAAACCCAGTCATAATTGGCAAGTAAGCTTAACTGTTAGAGAGAAGATTTCAAACAATTGATCTGACTGATCCATTATACCTACGTCATAAACTTTTAAAAGATCTTAGATATAAAAGATGTAAAAAGCAGGTCTGTACAACTTCTTTCTAAACTGAGTTTCTTGTCTGTTGAAATGCTATTTAAATTTATTTTGATCACGAGTAGATGTTTATACTTATTCATTTTAATCATTAACGGAATTTCCCGTAGGTACCTACCACACTAACCAATAGTGTTTGTTTCGATTATTCGACTGTTTGACGTATACAGTTGTAGAAAAAAAAACAAAATTTAATATTACAATGTAAATTTAATTAATAAAAATATTAATTGTTTTGGCAATTGGTCTTAATATAATAAGGATAAATGTTACTACAATAATCCTAACTAAAATTATAAAGGCGAATGAGAGTTTGTTTGTTACGCTTTCACACCTCTTTACCAATCATCATGAAATTTTGCACACACTCAGTCAGAAGTACCTACTGAAAATGTCATAAAGTGCCTTTCAACCAATAAAAAGCTTCTGTCCCTAAATTAACACGAGCAAAGCCGCAGGCTATATAGATTTAATTATATTTGTTGTGGTTCGTGTAATGCGCATCTTTGCATTTTGATTGATTTTGCTTAATGATTTCGCAATTGCATGCCTTGTATTCATAACTTTGACCGCTTATGTTACCTACACGTGGGTGCACTGGATAGAGTGAGTGATAATATAAGACCTGATTGACTAGCCACCGAGAATGCAAAAGAAAGGCAAATACGACGGACATTTATTTAAAACTAAAACGTTAGGTGCTAGCCGCTACAAACATATTTTCTTGGCAGTGACCCTGAATATAATAATATATTCGATCTTTTACCTCGTATACTTTATATCGCGATATTTGTTTGTGTTGTTTCGACGAAGTCAGCTACTGCCTGCACATATCCAACCTTATCTGGTATCTTAGAGATTCTTGACTTGTCAAGCCTGTTGTAGAAGCTTTACGTTTACTTTGTAAAAGCAAAGTTATTACCGCTCGGTGTATTCCGGTCACTCGAGTAGGCAGATTTAAAAATGAGTAAACCTTACAGTCGAAATCAATAATCACTAAAATCTGAAATGACTTTAAACTAGTTTAGACTTAATATGGTTTTGACTAGGGATATTGTGAATATTCGCATTCGCATCCGTAATTGCGGAGCTTTCGCATTGATTTGGACATCTGCATCCGCATCCGCAATAATCAACGCGGATGTTAATGCGGATCCAGATTTAGCGCAGGTTGCAACAAGAAAGAAAATGGGTGGGCCGATGAATGACGCGATGATTCTTCAAGTTAAAATGAAAATCAAGAAACACCAGAAAATGGTATAGCTAAATGTATGAACCTTTGTAAAACAGGCTTGAACCTACAAAGGTGATAAAATACTTTTAATAAATAAGAAGCACAATTTTTATCAACATCCGCATCCGCAATTGCGGAGCTTCCGCATCGATTTGGACATCCGCATCTGCATCCGCTTTCGCGGATGTGAGCCTTTAAATATCCGTATCCGCATCCGTAACCGCGCATGTCAAAAAATCTGCATTTGCAACATTCCTGGTTTTAACAACAAGCATATTTTATTATAATCGATCGATAAATTATATGACCGAAATTTGAGCTTAAATTAGCGTGTAAATCAAGATGCAATCGGAAGTTGACCTTCGCATCTGAAGTTTCCTGGTTTACATTAGTAGTAAATTTGAACAGAACCGTTTTAAGTGGCATTTGAGATGGAAATAACTTGAAAGTATTTAAAAAAGCAAGCAACGCCAAGTGCTGTATTTATATAACTGTAAGGTACTTACAAACTTTTCTTCAGCCGGCACGATGTGGTGTACTCCATTCGTGGTTGGCACGTTATCTAGCGGCATACTCCTCGAAGTACCATTCAAGGTGACCAACATGTGCAACGAGCCTTGACCGCAGTCCAATTCTTGCCACAGTTCATGGGTCTTCTCCTTTTCCAGTTGCGAGAGGTCGATGACACACCTGCAAATTAATTTTTACGATCAAGTACTTGAAGGTTGTGCGGCTTTTCTTTATACGTAATGCCATAAAGAAAGGGAGATTTATTTACTTTCATGTAAGTATGTATACAATAAGGTTTAGTGCCCAAACTGATGACCTTAGCTATTGTATACGGTTGAAATGAATTATTATCAGTAGAATATGTATTTAATACCCTTTAAGATTTAATTACAACGCAAATTTAAAAAGAATTTTAAGGGATAGAAGTTTAGCATCTAAAACATTTATTTATTCTTTTCGAGAAAGCATGTATCTTTTTCCTAGATTTCATCGACGCCACGGGCACAGAATAAAAGTCATTTACTACATACCACGGACGTCAATCTGACATTTTAGCTGATAATAATACCTTAAACATTAAGGCATACAATACAATACGTCAATGCATTGTAGTAATTTAGTAAACGTAAGCAAAAACCTTAGCCGTGACTGCGAAAACGTTGAGCTGTATACATGACGAGCAATCAATATGGCGACAAAAATAGTTTTCAAAACGCGTAGGTAACCACATAATATTATGCAAATTTACCAAACGATAATATTGTATTGGTTTATGAATAACAGTTATTTTATAACAATTAACATAATTTATTAACATCACAAACCTTGGATGTATCTGTCCGATGTATTTTAACCCGGAGGCAATAATGTTCGTAACTTTACGTCGTATATGTTGATAAGCAGTATATAATCTGTCAGTGGCATCCTCAGTACCCAACACTTGTCGACCCTGAATACCGTCTCTTTGGATATTTAAGAGGGGACTATAATATATACGTAAATATTATTGATAATAATAAACATCTACCAATTGAGGAAAGAACTAAAATAAATAAGTTTTGTGGGTAGACGTAAGTCTAATAATAAATAGCTAAAATGTAAATTAATATTTTATTTATATTATACTTCGAATAAATCGAGACAATTTACTTATTGACGCTTTCTAGTTAGCATTTTGTGCTTATCAATCCATTTATTTAATTATTTTAATTTTCACTCTATGGCGGAATAATCGATACCGCTACCGATGAAGCTATTCGATATCAAGAAATATTTAAGTTGAAGTAGAGAGCATGTTGTAATTTATGCGAAAATAATAAAGTTACGCACTACACGTCTGTAGAAAAATTAAGTAGCTGCTAATTAATAAAATAAAACCGCTACAGAATGCGCTAAAGTAATTTTATACAGTACCATGCATAGATATGAATTTCTATACTTCTAATACTTTATGCAACGCGGTAAAATTTTAATTAGGGATATAGATTGAAAATTCTTTTGCTTTTAAAATGGTCAATCAGTTTGTCTGAATTTTAATCAACAACTCGGATACCTACCTATCATTGTTTATGGAATCAATAAAATTGATCAACGTTGAAATATGACAAAAAGCAGAATGTTTATACTTGTAATTTTTATGTTTTATATTTTGTGTAATTGGACACTTCAGCAACTTTTAAATAAATATTGTTTTTTTAAGTTTAACAGATACGCTAGAATAAACTGACAATAACAATAAAATCTTAATTCAATAATAAATATTTAATTTATACAAGTAATCTACGGCGACTTCCTGTTTCAAATTCGGTCGGACGATTTTATGTTATAAGTTACAAGTCTACCTGATTGACGTTTCAATTTAAATACATAGAGCGATATTTATACTCCATTTGGTTAGGTACTTAACTAAAGGTAAAAAATCTTGATGTGACTTTTTACACAAACACATATTAAACAAATAAACTACTGTTTTAACTAACGGTTCAATTGATTTAGTAATCGTTGATCTTTAATAGCATTTTATTTTTAAACTGATTTTTTAGATAAAAATACACATCAGGATTGTTTACCTTTAGTTAAGTACCTAACGAAATGGAGTATAGGTTTAACTTTATGGAATCAAATGCAAAATGGTGTGCTAGGTTTGCAGCAAGCCGCACCAACCAATGCAAGGGACAAGTATTTAAATTACTTCTAGTCACGATGCAAATATTTACAACGAGAGAACGAAGCAAGGTCACTTAAAGACTTATTTCTATATTAACAATTTATTTTAAAGCTTTCGCCATTCTAAGATATCTCAGCTTTATCATACCCTTAACTAGTTACTATATCTGTAACATAATATATCTTACATCATCCCATTGGTATTTCATATATCTGTTTAACGTTTTCGGAAGTAAACGTAGATAGAATCTTTACAAGGCCGCCTCTACATCGAATTTATTAATGTTTAAGCTCTGCGTCACCAACGCCTTCTCTCTTCGGTTGAATTAAAGATCAATTTAGTTGGTTTTGTAACCTGATTAAGTGTAAGTATAATCTAGCCTAGGTAGATTATTAATCAGAAAATCTGTACAGTTGCTGAAATTATCATATTACAGTACATTGTATTGTAATATGATAATTTCAGCAGACTACTGCGTTAAAGAGCTTTTAGCTTTTTAAGTGCAAAATCTACATAAAGATATTCTTAAGCAAACAAAGCACGCAGATCAATATCATACGCAAATATATCAAAAATTAAATATGTAGGTACCTCAAAGTTTTGAACATATGCGACATTATTAATGTATGTGACAAACATGAAATAAGAAATTAAATATTCTACCATATATTTATGTTCCTACTCTTGATAGATGTTTCTAGTAATTGATGTATTTATATCTCTTATCATTATTACTTGCCATTCTTCATGCATACTCGCCGGTTAAGGATACTTATAACCTTTCTCAAGAACGTTTCTGATTTATTGGAGAACATTCGCCGAGGTTTTCCCCCTTCATTTAAATTTACATTAAAGTAACTACATAGCACTGCACAACGTTTAAGTATAAAAGAAATATTACTTAATAAATAATAACAAAACATAGTTTACCTGCCCATAAAGGTTTTCTGTTTGCCCTTGTGCCAAACTGTGACTTCCAAGTTGGAATCATCGTACAAGTACAAGTTGAATCGTTCACACCACGAAGGCTTTGACTTTGACAACTGCTTTGACTTGTGACCTTCGGCACCCAACCTGTTGATGAAACAAAAAACCAAAAGTGTTACAAAAAATACGTCGTACAATAGATTATTTAACAGATAATAACTATTAATGGACGATCTTTTATTCACTTGGGGCTGCGCCGTTGGTACCAACATATTTTACGATGAGACAAAGCTACGCACTCTGTTGCAAAGCAGTGTTTCATCCTGTCGTGCGGAATAATAATTTTATAAGAGGTTGGTACTATGCTGCCGTCATAACTTATAAGGAATAAACGACGCATCTAACCTTTTGCGTACCAAACACGTGAAAACCCAATATCAAAAGAAAACTTACGTGTTTGGTTAGTAAAAAAAGACGCATTTGGCAGTATATTTATATTAAACTAGCTGACCCGCGCAACTTCGTCTGCTTCGCATAAGAGAATTTTCCCCGTATTCGCAACATTTTTCATTAATGCTCCGCTCTTATTGTTCGTAGCGTGATGTTTATAGCCTTCCTCGGTAAATGGGGTCCGGCCGTTATGGTCCCATTCCGGTATGGCCCCTGCCGGCACGCACCCATATTGAAAAATTTGTTATTCCGGTACGCCACCGGCCGAGACGGTCCCATTGTAAAACAACCGTATAAAAATATGGATATATTTTAAAATACTATGGGTTAAGTACGGACTTCTTGGACTTCATTCGTTATTAAAATTAGTATTTATACTACAAGATTAAATAACAAATTAACTGTTCTGCCCACGTTGATATTTATGGATTAGTCCAACTACTTTCGGCGTCAACGAGATTTTAGTCATAAGCGGAGCGACTTGTCGCGGAAGCGTCATACTCGTAATGCGCCTGACGCCGTAGCAACAGATTGAGAATACAACCGTTAATTATAAAATTACTAATGAATGTTACTAATTTGACAAGGTAAACTTTTCCTTGCCTCACAATCAGACAAATTAATGTTTACCTGGTTAACCGGGTAACCAACTAAAGTTGCAGTCTGGTACATTAAGTCAATTACCTAAGTAATAATGTTAATAAGCTTCCCAAGGATAGAGCAGAAACAGCAGTCTCTTCTGAGATCATATAAATATGTATTCATATGCCAATTCACAAATAAATACCTACAGATAAATACTTAAATAGTTAAATGGGCTATTATTTCAAATAATATACATCGTATATTAGTAATCTTTTATATACAATTACTAGCTGTGCCCGCGGTTTTACCTGCGTTTATGATTACTGCGCCGTCCCCGAGGGTCGTAGCGTGATGTTATATAGCCTTCCTCAATAAACAGGCTATCAAACACTAAAATAATTTTTCAATACGTACAATTAGTTTCTGAGTTTAGCGCGTTCAACCAAACAAACTCTTCAGCTTTATAATATTAGTATACTATTGATGATTGTTGCACATACAATACTGATGCATTGCACTTTTCTATATTCTGTGGTCTTGAATCTAGGCAATAGTACCGTTATCTCTGACATTTTACGTATTCCCGCATTCGAAAGACATTCGAATAAAATTGTGCACCACGCTAGCTAACAAAGACCTTGATGTTTATAACTTCTACAATTTTTTATGTATTTTGCTGATCAGCTAATAATGTTAATTTATTTGAAAACGTACTCACACAGAATGCAAGCAATCATCAATAAATGTATTTAAAATACATACATATATTTAATTTTATCATATTTAATTTAATAATTTATATTCGATGACAGCATGATAGCTGACAAATAATTATGAAGCATACATATTTAACATCATATTTGACGAATCGAAACGAATGTGCTTCAACCGTAACTCGTAAACTGCTTGCCTTATTGCGATAAATTACGTATAATATATGCGTCAACCTTCTTATTTTTTCATACAGCTACCGTAATGGTAGCTAGTTTGTTGAATATTATAACATTAACTTCTAGAATTGAAAGATATGTCTGTGTCTGATATGCCCAATTGTTTTATACATACCACGCCATGAACAAATCTATAAACGGTGCACTCGTATTGACTAGGTACCTAACCGATTAAGACGAATTTGATTATCTATGCTCATATAAAATGTTATGTATAATTTACGCATTATGCTATAACGAGGTTCATATACAATAAAAATCAGATTTGGTAATGTAAATATTTGATAATTTTAAAAGATTATTAACGTCCCTCGTTTAAATGCTGAACGACAATGAATAGTTGCCCTTATTATTAAATTTTTATACATATTAGTTGTTTTATAAACTGGAATAAATTTGGAAAAGATACCTACTTATATTTCTTTTTAAAGGTTTTATTATTTTCACCAAAATTACCTAACGATTATTAATAGTCAGTTTTTTTACATCTAGGCGAAGACGTTAGCCCACAGAAGGCCCTATCTTCGTTAGTTGCTTGTAGCCACATACTCTTGTTATAAAATTACCATTTGACTTGGAATTATTAGGACAAAGTGGGGAAGAACAGAACTTATTACATAAGTATGGTACAGATAAATATTGAACCTAGATAAATATTGTTCAGATTGTACCGTTTTTCCAGCAAGACTATATCTTTCTCTATCTTGTATTATTGTAAATTCCATATCAACAACGTCTTCTATACACATAATATATTATGCTCAGCAAATATTTAAAGGCACCTACTTGAATTTGCAGTACAGTCCATTGGCGCTACCAGCCGGTGTATCTTTGGCATCAATTAAAACGACGTTCACCATAGACTTCCATGACTTCTTGAGAATGTCGAATTTTCTATTTTTCCAAACATACTGTAGGATGAAACATGAATATTGTTAATATTGCTGTTGAACTATTATATTTAACATAGTCTAGTGCTGCTACACTGCGTTTATAAAATTGTATTTGTGCAAGTATACCTACTAGCGAGAGATGGCATAATGTCATGGCAGTTTATGCAGTTGTATCAAGATATCAAGTTGAATTTTGTCGTATTTAAAGGTCGCCAATCCAGATCTGATACGATACTGGTACTAATTTGGTTACGACGACGGAACGACAGGTTTCAGAAATCTGCATATCGTCGTCATCTTTGTCTATCAATACTTAGAATTATTTAATTACATGCTTATATACATAATTATATTATTAATAGCAATATTTACATATTTTTTTTAAGTATTTTATTCAGGTATTAGATGTAAAGCTGTGTCGCGGCGCACTTTAGAAACATACTATTAACGAACACAAAGTACCATAAAGTTATTAAACTTGATTAATTCTAAATCACACTAAAAACATTCACGTCCCGTGTGTGTAGGATTCCAACCTTTCAACCTACAACCCAAACCCACTCGTCGCGGGGGCATCCGTGCTATAGAATAGATTTATTTCAACCATACATTAAAACATACAATTTTGAATACATCCCAAGGTAGGGTAGTTTGCATTTCAAAGATAGTAGTAGTAAACAAAATTACAAAGTATACCTATCTGTTATTATCCATATTAAATCGCTTTATGGATTACATCAACTAGTTTAAGTGTTAAACAGCTGTTTGATGACACCAGCTATAACATAGTAGATCATATGCAATCCACTACCACAAACAGATTACATAAGGGTACAGTCCGTTATCTTCAACATGTCAACATGTTGGCGATAAGGTATCATACTTGTATTGCATTCTAATTGTCATGTGCAATACGTAGATAACATTTTCACGTTATAAGCACGTTATTCCTGCTTAATACGAACGTTACAACAACCTGTCAATTCTTGATAACATACATTGCAGTAATAAAGTATTTTTTAAATCTAACTCGATGGAAATGTATTGGCTTACGAAATTGCGTACAAGTCAGGAAAATTGTAAATACGAATAATTGGCTTAGTGAATGATTCGCCCGAATTTAACACGCCCGAATCGGGCAAATCGACACCTTTAAAAATATTAATTTTCTGCACGCGACTCGCCCGAATTGTATTTTATGCAATGAAAAGTACAGTCGAGTAAAATATATCTAGCTGTAATAAACTAAGGGTAGTATTTAACTGCAAATCAAAAAAATCTTCCTTTTTATTTTGTTTGTTTGTGTAAATAAATTGTTTCTACCACTCGCCGCCGGCCCCCGCTGCCGCGGCAGGCTCGCTTCGCTCGCTCGGCGCGTGCGTTGTATGGTCGCAGATATGAACTTTTTTTTTACGTGGGTTAATGCTTTGACGCATACCCCTCCGCGGGAGCGGGCGGAGGGACTATGTCGGGCTCACCGAGGTAAAGGAAAGATGGTAATGATGATAAGAATAATAATCGGCGGAGCCGCGCGAATCATTTTCACATGCAGTCGCGACCCCACCGAGGTTTCGACCCGCCGCGCCGTATGAAACGGCAGGCCACTACACGATAAGACCACCACTACTTTTAAAATCCCTACAGTCCCCCGTCCTAGAAGGGAGACAGACGGACACGACACAGGCACGCGTAGGAACACGCACGCCGCCTCTCGGACCTGGTGCTGATCGGATGGCGGGCCTAACCTAACCCACTATTTTCTTTTGGGTAGTATATAGTATGTTGAGAAAGTTTTAAAATGTTTATTGGGAAACATGTTGCAAGAAGAAGTTATATTGTTACGGGTGTGAGTATGTCAAAATATACTACCCGTGTCACTTCTGTACTTGAATGTACTTTTCTTAACTTCACTGCAATAAATACAATTCGGGCGAGTCGCCTACAGAAAAATAATATATTTTCAAAAGTATCGATTCAATTACCGAATTTAACTCTCCTGAATCGGGCGAATCGCCACTAAGCCGAATAATTATTTGAAGTTGGAAGCAAAAAAACCGTAATATAATATGTCTACAGAGGTTTTTAATAGAGTTTAAAAGAAGTTTCGTATATTTTTTTTGTTATAAAAAAGACAACTCCTGCACTAGGAATAATCGTGTGTCGCGTGGGACTTTACAAACATTCATACAACGGACACAAAGAATATTCAGACTCGGAATAACAACTTGTGGATCACACATATTTTAGTCCCGTGTGGGATTCGAACCCACAACACTCGGCGCAGTGGCAGTGACCACTTAAGCCATTACGCCATCCGTGCAGTTAAATATGTACAAGTATAAATATGTACAAGTGCCGCAAGCTGTAGAATGTTTTTAGTGTAGTAGCAGATATTATTCAATACATACCAACCTTTTGAACTTTTTTACTGTGTTCTCTAAGTAATGTCAGCCCACTGCCAATGCGATCCATGAAATCTGTGGAGACCGCAAGCGCGGTGGGCGCCAGCGGGTCCATCACCAAACCGTCTGGTATTGTGAATGACCTGAACCAAATATAGGTACACAATCAAAAAAATATTTACCGCAGAAAAGGGTTAAAACATTCAATAAACACTTTATTCTACAACACGATTTCATATATTATCACTAATTTTAATAGCTATTTAATATGAATTTAATTTCAAACATCAAATGCATTGCCTCACGGTCAATTTAAAATAAATTAATAAAGTAATTTAACCCTATAATGTCGTGCTGGGCGCACTATGCGTGTATTATCCGCGGCGCATGACGATGTACTCTGCCTTCATACGAAAATCATGTTTGGGTTAACTTGTCTGCGTTTCCGATTGTCTCACTGTTCTCGTAGAATGGACATTTAAACACCAGTACCTTTTAAATTTTACTCAATCCATCGCGTAATTTATTCTTAAATTTATAAACGGCCGAGTGAAAGCAATCAGTGTAGTATTACTTATTGAAAAGATCGTTACTGCATTTGTTTGTTTGACGTATGACTAAGTTTTCTATTGATACCGTTATTCGTTTGCGATTTTAGGGGTTGCAGTTTGAACTTAGTATTAATTTATAAGTACTGGTTCGTATTCAAAGGAATATTGAGCTGTCATTGATGTACCGTAATATACCTCGGAGGTCAGTGTCTAACGGGACTAGAATAGATAATGTCTTTGTTTGATAACAGGTACTAAACGAACGACTCCAACATTTGCGGCGTGAATTGCCTTTGTGTGTCAGAATTACAGACAATAATTATAAAAGCCAATAAGATGTTTACTTTCGTAACACTATACATACAATAAAATTGTAACGGGTCAAGTTCGTACACTAAATATTTTTTGTAATTTCTTATTGGCGTGAGCATTAATATCGATACGGAGGCTAAATCAGTAAATTCAATAAAACGAATATTATACGCTATACGATTTCTATCGAACCACGAATACGAAATAAATTGCATAGAATAGTTAGTTGTCAGTTGTAAACTTGTCAAATTAGTTTAGGAGCGTGGTTAGTGAAATTTCATACGATATTGTACCTCTCTAAAATCACATTTTAAATATGTGAATATAATATTGTCTTCTGTTTACGCGAATATTATTCATTGAAATTAAACTACTATATACGGATTTTATCGCGTTATTTGACACTTTATCACATAATTTTGAAAATTGTTACACTACTACTACTATTAAACTTTACAAATTTTAAGCTAATTAAATTATTATTAAAACTATTTAGATTTAATTTAATTTTACACTTTCCCCGACGTTTCGGTTGGTTTTCAGCAGCCATGGTCACGGGAAGACGGGGAGTGAATATAGTGCGATAAATGTTGCACATTTATCGATGGTGATGATGGTTTACTTTAACAAAATCAACCTATTGAGCTCTAGCGGTACACCGGTGGCCAGATACAACAGATTTTAATTATGTCTAGTAATCTAAAACTTTAACGGTGAAGGAAAACATGCATCGTGAGGAAACCTGCATATCTGAGTGCTCTACATAATGTTCTCGTAGATGTGTGTAGTCTGCCAACCCGCACTAGGCAGGCGTGGTGGACTATGGCCTAAACCTTTTTACATTGAGAAGAGGCCCGTGCTCAGCAGTGGGACAGTTTATAAACAGGGCTGGTATTATTATTATAATCTAAAACTTGATAGGTTATTGTATCTAATAGCTATTTTTTAGATGTAGGCTTATATTCTGTGTCATTATTACAATTATCCGTGACTGATATGATTTGCTCAATTAAAATATTGCACGAGAGGATTGTTATCAAAACAAATTTAACTATAAAATCTGGTATTAAAAACCATAGTTTTAATTTGTTTTTAATAACCATCCGCATTTTGGTCGAATAATCTATGATTGATGCTACGGTGCGTAATCATAAGAAATAACAGAGCGAGTTATGCCTAAAATAGTGTTTAAAGAGCAAACAACAACAGAATGGAAAATCTCAATATTTTTTGTTCAGTTGTTTGTCAGTGATTAGACAACTTTATTGCAAATATGTGAGTGTGAGTAACTGGTCTCTCGCTTTTATATGTGATTTGGTAGGACAAAGAGATTAAGCATGTGATTTGCGCCAATAGTTTCGATAATCGGACTTAGAAAGTTATATCTGTATTAAAAACATCTACATGATATGTATAGCAAGTAACGAACAAAATTCTAAGCATGCCATTTCTCTACTATACCCTATTATATTTATTTTTATTGCTGTTGGTAGCAGACGCGCGAGCGACTCACTTACGCTTTGTTCCCATATTAAATGAACGGTGGTTCGTTTAAGCTACGGACAGTTAAAATTTCACATATTTCTCATGGAATATAAGATAAAAATAAACTGCCAGGAGTATAGGCTCTAGTGACAAGCGAAAATGAAAATGGCTGTGTTTGTTTGCACTGGGTCTCAGTCTCGTGGGTTCAATCTCCACATGGAACAAAAATACGTGTTTGACAAATACCTCGATCCCATTCTGGGTGTGCTAAGTACTTACAAAGAACCTTTGGGTGTTGTTTAAATGTTTGCAAAGAGAAAATACAAAAAATATTCCAAGTGCATTTCTCTATTTGCTTTACAAAAGTATTTTTTGACAATTAGCAAACAATCACCATCACCTAAAGTTAACGTAGTTTAGTTCAGTTAGTTTAATGAGGCATCACGCGAAAGTTCGCTTAATAATTACTTTTAAATGCGCCTTCACTAACTTGTTTCCAAGGATCTATCCCACAGGAATCGTGCATCTACCAGAATAGAAGAAATCTATGTCACTCGCCGGCCCATAAACTATCTCTATGCAAGTCACTATTAACCAAAATCAGCTCAATGGCTACGTGAAAGGACGACAAACCAACTAACTCATTCGTATTTAGAATATTAGTTGTTTAGGAAATGGAATAATTTTATTTACGTAGGAAATTATTTTTAGAAAGAGGCATTCGAAGATATAACTTAATAAGTATAATAAAATTATTCAAGTAGGTTAAAAGCTTCGACCGCAGCATTCAAGAGTGCCCACTGACGTCACATCTTTGCTCCGCTTTAACGACTTGAAGCTACACTTTAAATTATGTCTGACCTGTACAGGTTTAGTGACGTCAAAAGCATATACCTTGTGTAAACACCTTCCCGAGACATATAATTTTCTGAATTCCGTTGTTTGACAAGAAATTTTAATGATGACGGTGCTTTGATTTTTGTATTATTGGAGGGATTGCCTATTATATTGCATATTATTTTTATTATATATAATTTGATATTTGTGCTAGTAGTTAAGTATCAGTCAGTAACATAGCGAACATTGTAGGGTAGCTACAGAAAATATTAGAATATAAATAGAAAGAATAAGTGTACCGTCAACTGTGGCAACTTTACTTTAAACTAGCAACTTGACCTAGTGTACCTCAACTTACATTTCACAAATTTTTACGTTCATTTCATTTTTTTCGTTTTCATTTTCATTTAATTTATAAGTACCTAGTAAATAAATAAAAAATATACCTTGGTAAAAACTTTGTTTTATTATCTTTGTAAATTTTGTGGCAGCGCTGGCAAAATATGTCCAAAGCTGGCAAAGTATGTATTTGTATGAAATTTCAATAAAATTTGTGGCATCTTTACTTGGCATCCAATATCTGTAGGATTCGTCCCATAAATGCGTACTCGTAAAATTGCTTAAGTAAAGTTGCCATATCTGTGTCAACTTTACCTGTGTCATATTTTTGAACACTGTACCGTGTTTATTTAAATTTTTGTAGATATAAACCGTTGAGCATGTAGACTCAATCTTTGCTACAGACTAGATATATATGTATATGTTAAAGTACCATAGTTAATGGAAAAACTGATAAAACGTCAAAAAGTACGGTAATGTTGCCACAGTTGACGGTATTCTTTCTTTTTCTTCTAATGTTAGTAAATAGTTTTTGTTTCATTAGTGTAGCTGCAGTAATTTTAGGAAAAACCGATTTGAAAATACCTTTTCTAGCGTCTATTTGATCAATTATTTCCAGAGCGCAGCGAAATGAGAGGCAAAAATTGTGTCAATGGTAAGTTTGTATCTAGCCAATGTTACCACACAAGTTATTTTCAAATTATCTGTTTGGGGCCGCTGACCCTATCTTACCCTGCTAGATCCTTTGCGCCCAAATACCTTGTAATAGCGCCTCCTACCTCGCGAAGTACCGGTTTCGGCTTAAAATAGCCATAGAAACAAATCAGTTTTAAAGATTCATCTAGTACAACAGAATGCTTATCATGGAAAAATACTTCTATGATACAAGTGATAAAGTTTAAACTGCATAAGCAAACATATTACTTTTGTAAATATTAACTTAGTCTGATAAATGCAGTCCTTAGTAGACACTTAATCAAATAATTTCCCTTTGGCCTCCACCTACCGGCAAAGGAATTGGCAAAAAGGTCGAAATGCAAAAACTCTAAGTACTTAGGTACTTACCGACTTGACATTGTGAAATAATATTAGTTTATGTGGTATTTCAGTTACTATATTGTAAAAACTATAATGGCTACTGGGTCTTTTATTCGGCAAGTTCCTTACGTACTTGGCGGGTTTTTAAATTGGTCTGAGGTAAAACCAACACGTTGATTTGTTTACTTTTACTCTCTGGAACTTGAATTATTTCGCCTTATTATACGCAATCAGTATTTTATTGATGTCTGGTTGTCGGCAGCGGTTTGTATACAATGACTGCTAACATGTATGTATGTTAAGTACATATCTAGTATACATACATACATGCTTGCTTTGAGCATTATTCGGTAAATTTGTACTACTAAATTAACGGCTTTTTTATTTCCTTCAAGTGTTATAAGCGGTGTCGGTAAACATTACTAACTTCGATTAACCGTGTTTAAAAAAGAAGTAAAGCACTAACAAAACGCACATGGAACACCGTTATGCTGTTTAAAATTCTCATTTAAGATGTCTGAACAAGTAAAAATTTTCTAGAATTTTACATGTTATTGATTAGATGTGATTCATCAAAGTTTAAATGAAGTGTGATAATAGTAATTTTACTAAAATGATAATAAGTGCATTTATCTAGCACTGTATAAAATATATTTACTTTAACTAAATCTAAGTTTACATACCTAATAAACACAATATAATCCTTGATATAACGAACTAGATTTCACATTAGAAAACCACACTCATCAACACCTAAAACTTAAAAACAATGACCTTTTAACAGATTCGAAGGCGCGGCGAACACACGACAAAACTCAACACTAGCAGATCCGTCAAGCGAATAATTGGAAATGAAACACACGGAAATCAAACTGATTAAGTCTTCACTTACACGATCTGAGTTGACTCAAAGAATCGGTTCAAAGCCAGCACCCATTTATTTGACATGAGGAAGCTGTTACACAGCCGACGATCACTATGAGATTAAAAGGAAGACTAAGCATAACTTGTAAGCACGTAACTAGTTAGTAATGCCGCCCTTGGTATTGGTTTTTGTGAACTGTTCACTGAACCAATAATATTTACGTAGCTAATCTTTGACCATGATAGGCGTAATCGCCTTTTGCGTAGCTTATGATGCTAGTGGGCAAGTAGCCTTTTATGGCATTATTAGCATATTTGATAGTTCTTATCCTTCCTTTAAAAGTTGTTGTTTATGGTTCACAGACGCCCATTTGACTCTAATAAAAAAGTATACATTAACTAAATATTAAGGTACATAGTCTATACTTTAATTATTTATTAAATAAATATAATTATATGTTATCATAGGTATGTGTACAGGTGTCATTATGCTAAAAAGTATATTCCTGTTATGCAATTTGCGCGTCGGATATAAAATAGAAAATGATTGCAGTGGTTTTTAGTTATTTACGTTTCTATTTATGTAAGTATTTAAATGTTAGGTATAAACAAAAATTCTATAATTTATTTATACACCCAACGAAAATATATTTTATAATATTAAATAATGATAATGTAACTTATGTTAACTAAAAACGAATGCTTTGGAATAAACAATTGGAGTCCATTCCTTTTAAACGTACTACAATGATAACAATGACGCTTTATCTCATACATAATCTCTTGCCTCTATCCTCGAAAGGGAAGGCAGACGTGTATTATACCCACATTTAGCCATTTATTTAAGGTCTCACGTAATAAAGTGGCGAGCCTATTGCCGACCACCAGGCTCCACCGGGCTCCAGATTCTGTGTATTTCATACTTTGATTCCAGTTTGTAAAAGAATTTGGTAATTTACGTAAAAACGTTTCTTGTAACTTTAGACACGATATTAATATTATATTAAATTCAAATACATTGTTCTCTCAAAAATGGTCGAATGCCAAATTACAGTGGGTAAAAATGAATGGAAAGGAAATCAACCTCCGCCATAGCTGAGTTCTCTAATAAGTCGAATATACATTTCTAACTGTGATTTAACGTAACAATGATGACACAAAACCTTTATTTTATTGTTATTTATAAAAAATACATACATAGTACTCGCTTATATATCTATGAAAAGGTAGGCAGAGATGCATCACACCCTAATTTCGAAATCTATGTTTTAGATAACCAGATGACGCGATGCTACTTTTTACCATTCGGACAAAGAATGACTGGAAGTTAATAAGAAAATCCTCACGATTGCATGTAAATGCAAGCGCTATTATGATACGGAAAAACAAGGCAGTAAAACGTCTATTATGTTAAAATATATGTTCAGTCTTATGTCTATATCCCGGCAAGGGTACGCAGTAGTGTGTTACCTAGGTATGGCGTTTAAGTCTCATGAACAACAGTTCCACACTCTGTGCTACTACTCACTACCCATTTATCGTAGATACCACCTTTGGCATGTAAATAGATCGCCCACTTTATTGGTGGTCGGAGCATCCAAGTTTTCGTAGACGGTTGCTGCTCCGAAACCAAAACCGCTGGTCTCAGTGCGCTCACCATTTTGCACTCAAGTACATCGTTGCAGTAGACATTATAAAAGGTGCAGCAAGGCTTAGAATACGTGAGTAAAGTAAAGAGTAAAAAGCATGCTCTCTAACGTGTATTGTGTTACACACAATATAGTTGGTTTGTTTACACTAATAAGTGTCTAGTACATATTATTACCTCAATGGCTATGTATTCCTATTATATTAGGTAGACTGATAAGATTGAAAAGCGGTAACTTGGTTTTTGTGTTAGGTTTTGCTGACTACTTTCGATTGAAAAAATGAACAAATTCACACTAGGATTAATTCTAGTGTCGCCTGGACTTTACAAACATTCGAACAACGGACACCCACACCCAAAGCTACTATTTGTGGGTCACAAAACTTTATCTCCCATGTGGGGATCGATTCCACAAAACTCGAAGCATTGGCAGCGTTGAGGCTATCAATTAGACCACTACGCCAACCGTGCAGTCAAGTGAGATATTGAAGAGTCTGCATTGTTTTTTATTTTGCGAAATTTAATCTTCATATTATATAAATGCTATCTAAATATATTTACGGCTTCCTTGAGATTATCTTTTTCATTTTATGCGTGGCAGTCCTAACCCACGTAGCCGGAAAACACAGACCTAATCTAATGTTATTTTAGAAAACGGGAGACTTGACAAATAATTAACGGATGCAAAGTATACCCAGACACGGAACAATAATTTGTGGAGCGCACATATAACTGTCCCGTGTGGGAATCGAACTTACAACTCTCAGCGTGGCAGCAGCGGCGAATAGCAACATTCACAACTATATTAAATAAAAATGCCGACAGTTATGGTCGCTAAAACTGTTTTTAATCTTACGTTATAATGTATTAAATTATCTTACGTTTACATGAATAACATTACTTTACAGACAATCTCCCAGTGGATACGGAAAATGGAAAGTATCCGAAATGTCACGTTTACATAAGTGTATATAAAATATTGCTTGTATGCTACCAATGACTGAAGATAGATTAAATGTCCCATTAATTAAATTTTCAGTTAGTAGCGGATATATGAACATAAAACGGACAGTTCACAGATGATGCATTTCGTTTTTAATAACATTAAACAGGCATATAGTATTTACAATTGTACCATAAAATATTTTAAGAACATATTATACACTCCATTAAAAAACAATACTGGTATTCAGCTGCCGAGGCTAAATACAAACCTATTAAAATCGGACTCGTAATTCAAATGACATTTTGTCTAAATGTCAAAGAACAAGATAAAACTATATCGGCAATTATTTAAAGACACTAGACTTATTTATCCTATAATAATATAATAAATGTGAAAGATTGTAAAGATGTTCAAAATAAAGTTTTAGGTCTAGTCTAATGTCATGAATATCAAAAATGGATTCCCACTAAATTAAAATTAACATTAAATGGAAACATGTATCGAAATTCAGTTTACATTTGACATTTATTAGACAAGCTTTGAACTCTAATTTGAACAGCTTTTATTATGGAAATTGGCTCACTGGAGTTTGGATGCGCGTTACTTAATTACGAGTAAACCGTAAAGGGGTTAGGCAATAGCCAGTTAATCACATCGAACGAGTATTTCCCGGATTACGAGTTTTTATCCTGGTATGTGCTTTTACGATCCATGAGGTCAAATCCGTATCAATTCCGCGATGAAGCTAGTTCTAAATAAAAAAATAAGTTTCTTTTTCAAATCTCATGCATTTCGTTTATTTTGGGTTTCGTTATTTAGTAATAAAAAGGATTATTGACGATGTTTTTTATTCTGCTATTGAAGTTCTACCATAAATTTATACAACCTTTGAGATAAGATGCATCACTTATCATCTTAACACAATGGATACAGCGTGTCTAGCTGTCTAGGAAAATCTAGCATTCATACAAAATACTCGGTAGTGAATCTGAGTCATACGCAAAGTACACAAACGCCATGAAAACCCACATAATATCTTCGAAGTAATCTCCTTATATATAATTATACTGTACATATTTGCTTTATGTAATCTTGCATACATAAAGAGTACGTAACATCTTTAAAAGTATTACATCATTCAAAAATAAAAGTTTCGAGGGCAATGTCATTTAGAATTGTATGATAACTCTATCATAACAGCACAGAGGAGTTAATTCTAATGAGAGGAGAGGAGGACAGAGGATTGACAGATCAACGATCGTTAGCAGGAAATTCTGGCTAGTCAAACGGTTAAATGATTTTTGACTCCGTCAACAGAACTGAATTAGCCTTTGCTAGACTAAACAGATAGTTGGATTTCCTTATCATAAACTAGATTATGCCCGCGCCTTCGCACATTACATTTTGATGAGATGAAAGGTACCCTTTGTCCTTCTCTGTACCCATGATAACGTGTGTGCGAGATTTTATGATGATCGTTTCAGTAGTTAAAGCGTGAAAGCGTAACAAACAAACAAACTCACATTCGCCTTTATAATATTAGTTAGGATTAGGATATTATTAAAATCTGTTTTCATTATTCATCATCATTTTAGGATGTCTAGATTGAAGTAATACCTAAGTTTTAATTGACAGAGAATTAAACTTTATCTACTGTAGTCCCATATAATGTCACTCACAGGTACGTGTCAGTTTTACGGTCACTTTTAGGTTTATTTTGATAGTCATTTTATATAAGGTCTTTGGCATTACGATCACGCATGTGTATGCACAGTAAGTACATTTAAATCAAATTCACTCACTCAAAATAAAAAATTTGAATCTACGTTATTATTAGCGTGCAGTGCTTAACTAGTACAGTTTCTATGTAATAATCACTGTCTCTTATTAATAAGTTTTAACAGATAACAAATATTCTTAGTAGTATGTAATTTAATAATCGGCAATATTTTACCGGTCGCGGATCAGATGAGTCCTCGGTACGAACCGCGGCCCCCTGCCCGCTCGGTTTAATTTTAATTATACATGCTAAACATTTTTATTAATCCGGCCTCTTGTAGATAAAAACAATATTACTCTAGATATATAGGTAGTTTCATTATAACATTATTATATATAGTTCTGTTGTTCAACTTAAATTTGTCAGCCGCAATAGTGTTTCTTCCACAACGGGTCTCGCTTCTTCGAATTACATGGCATGACTTGATAGTAATTGTAATTGGACTCCCTTTTCCGCATTTGAACTCCAAGTTGGTCCATTATGCGTGAGAATGACTTGATAGTTTAGCAGTTGATTGTATTCATTGAAATAAAATAAGGAGTGAATTGGTGTCTCAGATAGATGTGACAGTTTAACAATGGGTAGAGAAAATGACTAAACGTTTTCGTTACATTAGATAGGAGGAAACTTAATTGATCATTATGAAATGCAGTTGTGAGGTGCTTCGATAAGTTTTTGATATATTTCGGTTCCAAGGGTAAGAGCTAGCAGTATAACTCTTCAACTCTGCGGAAGCAGCTCTTTTATTTTGGGATGTATTAGATATGAGCACCGCTATCATGGTAAATCTTTTGTCATAGCATAGCGTCTATGCTGTCAGCAAAACGACAAGTGGTCTTTACCATATGCACTGGCAAAGTAGTTATTCCTTGTTTATAGCTTCGTCTACGCGCGAAAGAAAGCACATGTGTTAATAGACTCCTTATGCTATAATGACATGTTACGATTATACTGTTTTTAAAATATGATGAAATTAACATAGTTAGGCATTGTTGATTTTACAAATTACAAAGGACTCCGGTTCTTTCATTATTTGGGCTCGGACCACATATAGACGACAACAACCTAAGATTCAAACGGCTATGAGCATAATTTGCTAAGATATTTCTAGTATATGTGAACATTTAAACTTTTATTTCTTGCAGTACTTTCGTTACTTACAGCATGTAGAAGCAAAAGAAGATATTTATTTCCAAATTGTAATAATTTGTGGTTTTGGAACAGAGCAGATCATAAAATACAGCTTTGTCACATTATCTACCGAAGGAATAGATGGTCTGAAATAAAACACTTTTATGTAGAAGTCCCGTCTAGTTAAATATCATAGTTAGATAGATCTGTTGGATTAAAATAATATTGTTGTCTATCCGAGGGCTTTAAATTTTGGACGAAAGTCACGAGTACGTGACTGTACTAATAAAATAAAAATACATCATATTAAATATTCAAAGCAACTTATACTAATACATAAGTAGATTAGGTTAGATTGGGATCTGTGGATGTAATAGCTAATATTTTACTATTATTTTTATCACGAGTCTAAGTAATCAGCTCATTAAATGAAATGTATCAACACAAATAATTATCTAATATGCCATTGGAGAGTCCGATGTTCAGTTGAGGCTTGCATACGTCTAGCGTAAATTATTCTGCAAAAGGCCAGTTTATATAAACCTAAGACAGCACATAAAGATTGTGATGAGAATGAAAGCAAGAGCAATATGCAAGGGTCGTAGCAAGTGGTAGATTATCACTTCTTCTTGAAACAGATGTATGTATGTCTATGTATGCATGTAATAATAATTCACGTAACAAAAATAAATACTTAATTAAAAATTAATAGTAATCATTTTTTTAGTTCCTGGTACTAATGCATAACTATCAACTTGTAACTCGAAAACGCAGTAATAACAGTGAAAACAAAATTGAAGAGTGGAGATGTTACTACATTTCCTTTGGCCATATTTCCTGAGAGAGAGAAAATCGATATGACCTTCGAGTGACAGATTGTAGTTGTAGGTCCTTGTAAGTCTGTAAACAAACATGACTCTTGGGAACTACAGCAACTACAGCAAAACAAATTGGTTAGTTTATTATCCTAACTCATATTATAAATGCCAATGTGAGTTTGTTTGTTTGTTACGCTTTTACGCCTAAACTAGGTACTTCAACGATCATCATGAAAGGAGAATGCCTATTCTCCATAGTGTCTCAGGCCACAGATGGACATCAAATATTACTATAAAAATTGAGTGTTTTAAGATCTTAACAGTATTACATATCTAAAAAATATATATTCAAATTTACGCCACTATTTTAGAAATACCTTTAAAAACAACAAATTTATTGAGGTTATTTTTCTATACGAAAATGTGTCTGGCGCTGAGATAATTCAAAAACATCTCTTTTCTTAATGCTCTATTATTTATTTATGATAGGAGGTGTTTGTAATATATTTTTATCCAGTTATACTTAACAGAGTATGAAAAAAAAACATTTGTTATTTCAACGTCTATATTCTCTTCATTGTCATATACTATTAACAAATCATCTAGAAAAGGCGCAGAAGAATATTGGACTCATATCTTGCCCAACCTATATACCAAAGCACAGTCATAGTATGTGCACAACAACCTACCGTGCATTTTCCTATTACAATAATATTATTGTAATTGTATAATAATTGCATTTTGTTAAAAATATGTTTTTGAAGCAATATTTTGCAACAACTTTTTTTGTTAATTGCAGTGGCGTCAATTTGAATCAAAGTTACATACATCTTGTTTTACGACAAAATCAACAGGAAAGTATTTTTTTCTCTAGCCTCTTGTCCACTCGTAGCCTCAGATGGGTGTTCCTCTTTGGCATGCACGTTGTCGGGGGTACAGAAAAGCATATAGGGTACTCTAATCAAAAATCTAATATATATATCAAAAATCTAATATACAGATATCGAATACTATTACATGCATTATCTACGTATCTTCACTTTACAATTGACATAACATTTTATTTGTCAAATTATTTATTATATTAACAACATTACATGTTGCGATCAAGGTTACTTCAATACATCACCGATATTATGAAAATTAGCGTGCACAAAAAACAAAGACATAAAAATACGTTTGAGGTTTAATTATATTTACGGATAACATGTTATGATATTTTTCCGCAAAAATTATATTTATTAGTCCGCCGCACGACATACACTTAGAACAAATAAGACGCTGTAACATAAGCTAAAAGTTTTCCTTTATGCACACTAGGTATATTAAGTTCCATATAAGTAAAACGCATGTGTGAACGATATAATGGTGACGCATACATGTATCACCTTGATGTTTAAATAAAACGATTTCTTTTATATCTAAGAAAATATACCGAGATGTTAATGTGTAACTATTTTGAACATAAATAATATAATGTTATATGTATAAATAGTCAAACCCAAGAAGAAGCAAACCACAGCTAGACTTCATGATACTTTGAGCTCATTCTGCGTAAATAGAAACACCAATGATTAAATTATGTTCGGGTACTTTGAAATAACTACACTGGAACATTGAGACAACTGCCATCTTAGTCTCCCCGTGACCATGGCTGCTGAAAAGCAACCGAAACGTCGGGGAAAGTGTAAAAATAAATGAAATCTAAATAGTTTAATAATAATTTAATTAGCTTAAAAATTAGTAAAGTTTAATAGTAGTAGTAGTGTAACAATTTTCAAAATTTTGTAATAAAGTGTCAAAGAAACAACGCGATAAAATCCGTATATAGCAGTTTAATTTCAATGAATACTATTCGCGTAAATAGAAGACAATATTATATAAATAATATAAGATTACTTAAAGGCTATTTAACTAGTTCAGTCTCGTACAACTAGATGTCATAATAGCTGTGTTATTAAATCGCGATTATGATAAATAATAATCTTTTGGGTGCGTCACGTACGACTAGAGACACTCTTGTGTCCGCATTTAATTCGATGTAGATCATTTATTAAGCAATCTGTCGACAGTCATATCGGTATTCTACCTTTAAGGACAATGTACGGATATATGTATGTTTTGCATCTTAAAATATTATTTTGTTGCGTACATACATCTTTTGCCCGAGGTAGTGGTAATCTGCTATTTACTACGATTCTGATTCAATGAATATTTATGTTTCTTATTACATTTTCATCACAATCTACATGTACGGCTCGTGTGTATTTACTCTTGTCGGTGACATATAAACTGTCTACCAGAGTAATCGGATAACGTTCGCCTAGGTATTGACTTTTCGACTGTCACATACACATACTATATCTGAAGTAATTTTTTATTATGGATAAATGATAATATATACCTCAAATATACTTAGTTCTTTTTTTCGTGTGGAAACACACCTTATGCATACGCTTTTGCCACAAGGGGAGGCGAGAGGGTTATGTCCGGCTCTCCTGTACTTTAGGCCTACGGACCAAAATCCCAGGGTGTGCCAACTCGCTGCTTTGTATAGTTGGTGGGTGGCTGGAAACGGGACTACATCAGCGATCCACTCAGCAGTGTCCAGGAACAAATTAGGACTACGACTCCTGGGCGACCCCTCCCTCCTGGCACAACAGAGGGTGTCGCGTCGCTCGGACTCAATGGCTGGCGCCACTGGCGGGCGTCGGTCGCTCCGACTCAGTGGCTGGCGAGCGGATCATTATTATAAATAATTATAATGATACTTTACGATTTGTTGGTGATGTCTCGTGTTAAGTATGATGACAATAACATTCCTTACGATGTAATCCGTGGTGGGTAGTGTAGTGCATAGTGTATCCCTTGATTATTCTAAAGTGTCTTACTTATCATTTTGCACTTTTGTTTTAAGCAGCTACCATATTATCATCGCAATTTGTTTTATATCTTCTTGCTATAATCTTCTTTTAAAGCATTGTTATATTTATGTATATGTTAAGTGGTAGTTACGTCTCTATTCGTGAATGGTGGCTTTGTGTTGAGGTGGTGCCATTAAAGTTTAATATTTTAATAGATAATATGTTATTATTAACGCTGCTGCTACAAATTCACAAGTACAGGTGACAGATTTTGTAAAAGACATTTTATAAAATATCCGAATGAATTTATAGCGAGGGATCTACCGAACCAAACCAAGAACTTGCATAATGCTTTGACGTTCGGCTTGGCATTCGTCAAATAGAGAGCATGTCTGTGCGTAGACATGACATAATTGGCGAATACCAAACCGCACAAAGGGGCTTTGTACGGACACCCAGTTTTTATGAATTTTCAAGTATTCGTATACATTGCCGCAGATAAATTTATGGATAATTAGCGGAGCAAATCGAGCATTGATTATATTATGTATGTTGTTGTTAGGCGATTTACAATCATCCAATCGCAATTTTTGCGTCCCGGCAAACGTTTGGATCTTCATTATCTCTTATCTCTCTCTCATCTTACATGATCAAATTTATAAAATTACAATGCATACCGCCAAACTTGAAATATTAATTTATTTAGCTACAATATAATCGAAAATGTTATATCTGTATTTTTACATATTCAAGAATATCTTAAGATTTTATATTTTTAATTCACAAATAATTTAACACAAATACTTCAGTAAAATTAAAATGATATTTTGAAAAGAGTATTAATATAAGTGATTTATTACTACTAACAAATTGTAGGTCATTTTTTGTATTTTTGCGTCACATAAAAGTCACAAGGCTTTAAGATAAGTTATTATTTTCTCAAAAATTTGGCACATTAAATCACTGAAATCTAAGGTTATTATATTTTGTAGTTTGTTAGTCATAATCTTTATGAGAACATCCTTGGGGATTTTATTCAAGGCAGCAAGGCAGCGGAAGCGTGGGCCAAAGATTAACGTTTGTCTTTAAAAAAATATGTATTAGCCCATTTTGTAGCTTTATGACTCTTAGGCACGACCGACGCGCAGCGTTACTACGCGCACGTTTAGGCACTTGCATGTACCGTATGCAAGGTATCCGAACAACGTGCGAGACCGGCGCAAGCATCTTAATTCGTGCATGTTGCCTACATACGCGAGTATCTTGCGTATGTAGATCCCACATCAGCTACTTGCATTGCTACGCACGCGCTACGATTGAAAATAAACTATACCTTCGTAAATAAATATGTACGTAAATAAAAATAATTAATAATAACGTTTTCACAAATATTTGATAAGTGACAACTAACTCTTTTAAGCAGTGTAGTAAAATATATTGAAAATGTCAGACAAATAGGTACATATTATAAACAATTTATAAAATAATAGTAAAGAAATATTTGGAATAAACTTGTAGGTTTTATTTAGACAAAGCTTAGATCAATAAAAGTCAAAAACAAGATTCATACTCATTTCCGAAAATATTTAAATGGTATGTAGTGGTAGTAAATGTACTTCAGACTACAACTAAAAACATTAAGAGTATTTATAAGTCAAGTAATTTTTACCCACAACGCGTGAATATCTGAGGAAATAGGTCTCCACGACCGCAGCCGATATATGATGACATGACACTGTGACCTGTTGAAATGCGACTATTGCTGACAATAGGTATTCTATTCTAATGCGTTTGAACTTATTTCCGACCTGAGTATTGTTTTACGGACAAAAAGCTTCTAGGAAGTTACTGTGAATGTTAACTGTAACTACTTAACTACTGAGGCTTTGCAGTGTTTATTTCTCATTACCCTATTGATTGTCATAAACATGGTACATTCATTTAAGTAGATAATCCTCATCGATTTCAATGTTATTTTTGTACCTGGTAAAACTTGCTCAACTACGAAGTACGTTGTATAATTTATAAACAGGTTGATTTAGACTGTTTGTCAACGTTGAGAGGACACAAGCACGCATTCGCGTTTATAATATTGATTAGTATTAAAAAATGTGTATGCAAACATTCGATAATTCTTCTACTATATGTATCCCAAGTCTTAGAATACCAGACAGAATAAAAAATGTATTGTGTCTGGCCACCGGTGCGCCGCTGCGACTCAATAGGTTAAATAACGGTGACTCGGTCTACATGTCGACGAACGACGATCAAATAGATATTTTAGTAATCCACGAATTGCTGTTTCGAATCTGATTGCTGGAGTATGTGATACGCTAGTAAATACGCCGCAATGTACATATTAGTACTGAGTGGCTGAGTAGGCATGTGGTCCATCTGATGATAAACCGTTTATTATTACCGTAGCCTATATTCACAAAACCAGGGCATGTTACACAGTTGTCAAACACGGAGGGCGTAGTGATTTAAGTGGTCGCCATTGCTACGAGCGTCGAGTGGTGTGGGTTCACATCCCTTGGGACGAACATTTGTGTTATCCACAATTGGCTGTTCCGAGTCTTTGTAAAGTCCCCCGCTATACAGAATTTATTCCCAGTGGGCGAGTCGTCCTTAAAAAAATAAATAATAAGTATTCGTTCTTCAGCCAGCTTAAGCGAATTAGCCCGGTGTCCTAATAAAACCTCGACGCTAACGCCTATTTGAATAGTCTTACATTGTTGTATTTCGTTATTTCCTGATAATTATGATCGTTTTGTAGATTTTCCAGGTATCAAGACTGTCTGAAGACCAGTGTACGGATACTAAACATTTCTTAAGTTATGGATCACTGAATCGACAATTTATTATCTTAATATCCAGTGTCAGACTGATGCTGACATTTTCCTCACAGTTGGGCAATACATGCCTCAGTTATCCTTTTAAAGCTAATTAGTAATCACCAGTGTTTGTTGTTCTCAAAGAAATAAGTGTCCGCTACTCACGATTCGCAGTCCATCTGTGGCACAGGGTCAATTTGTGTGCCTTCCAATTCATTGTTTGCATTACCATTGCGACTGATACCAAACAGCGCGGCAGGATCCGAACCGTTCACAAGTGGAGGCAAAGATTTAGCAACTGGTGAAACTGGTTCGTCCGAGGATGTTTCGCCAGTGGCAGTTCCTGCTAACGTCGCCGTGGGTACAGTCGGCTTGTTATCAATAGGCTCATTTCGTACACAAACTGTCAAGGGCGTCGGCACCGGCGTCGGCGCCGCTGTTTTATCAACACATTCTAGCCTACTTTTTGTTCTGAATGAGATTTTCCTCAAAGACATTGCGTATCAATGTTATTGATCAAACTTGAACGAACATACTTTTTACGAATTGTTTTGTTTAACTTGAACTTTGTTCAGAATATTTGGTTTAATATTTGTTGTTCTACGTCACACTTTCGAACCGATTGTTTTTAACAATCGCGCGCTTTATATAAACAAGGCAAATATTTTAAATATCGGTTATCACGGAACTTCCGCGTCGCATCAAATACAATAAAACAATAATAAATATAACAACGGAAGAGGGTAATGATATCGGGTCACATTACATCCAGTTAGACGTGATAATTAGCGGTTTCATCATTTCGATAGCCAGTAACATCATTAGTTAACCTATAATCGTTAAAAAGTAATTAAAACAACAAGTTGTGAAGTACATGACATACCTGTGTTCGGTCTCAACCGTAAGTAAACACGATCGTATCGACGTAACAGTAATGACTGATTAAGGATTACTAATATACGCTGCTCGAACACCCAGAGGTATTCCACCGTACCGTTGTTTGTCTGGTTTGTCTGTCGCACAACACCACACAGCATGTGAAGACATTTGACAGTTTCGATCGCGTGTTCGTAACTTTGTATATATTCGTGTAAACAAGAACGTCTTTTCACACTCATCGAATACAACTGTCTGTCATTCAATACGAATCGTAGCGTGGGTACACGCATAAATTTCCATATTAACGTCATAATAGGACAAATAATGTACAAGAGTCAAGCTCGCTGTGGATGAACGTCATCGCGCTGACTAACGATTATATAGGTTAATCCATTTGCGGAGCTGACGTGCACAGGTAAACCAAATTATCACTGCACTACTCTAAGAACTGAGATACAAAACCAATAGCATCCGGATAACTTGTATAGTAAACAAAATATTCTACAAATAAAAAGGTACTTTAAGTACATTAGATAAGAAACAAAATTGAAATGCGGAAGTTATTGATGCTGTGTATAATTTTAAAATTGTCGTGATTTAATGAAATAACCACGCTTGAAGGTTAATTTTCATTTTTTTATCATAAACATCGGAGGTATAGATAGATAGGTATATCTACATATACGATACACAATGTCCTCCGATGTTTCGGAGTATGCAAACAATGTTTGAGTAATGCAAACAATGAATCTGAGTTAAAATATAACCAACGCAGATTACATCTAGATCATTACACATTTAACATGTACAATATTTAGGTCCTGTCCCACCACCACCAAATAGCATTTACCTATAAGATAAAAGTCTCGCCATCTTTCTTCTTTAACTTAACTGGTGTGAGACAACATGCGACTTTTTTTTCGGATAATTTTTACTTTTGCCTTTAGCTCAAACAGATGGATTTTGTTTCAATGATTAGATCATTGGAATAAAATCCACCTGTTTGGGCTCCCCTTTAGAGGTAAATTTTACGTTTGAGTGGGCTTATATGTATAAATATTTGTAGAATTAGCAGAGATGTATTACACCACATTTCTTCAGCTAAGGTTTTGGATCCTATGCAATATGTGACGAGTCTATTGCTACCAGACACAATTTCAGACTCCGTGCTTACTGGAAATTTCTTGGCAGATCCCCAATGAAACGCTTTACCCTTACTAGACATCAAACCTAAGACCATATACACAGGAGTTGCATTTGCTGCCACTGCGGTACAGTGGCAGTAATAATAATTATATTAAATTATATTTTGTTAGTCGTATTGATAATATAGTTAGGTCTTAATTAGACCAATTTCCACTACACAAATGAGTACGAGTATATTGCGTGATTGTTTATAAGTAAATCGATTTTAACTTAAATTTGCAAGGATTTAATTAGAATCATCGAGAAGGACAGCAAAGGCGTACTTTAAAGAAAAGTGGACGAAGTTGTGGGTTGCACAATCGGGTGTAACCGTCAACTTCGTCCACGTTAGGTATATCGATATTATACATATAAACTTAAATAAATATATGCGGTAGGCGTGACAAATACAAAAAAGCCTAAATATAAAAATATTCATAACTAGTTTTTGCCTGCGGCTTCGCTTGCGCAAATAAAGGTTAGATTAGATTAGTAACATAACTTTTTCTGGATGAAAGGTACCCTATGTCCTATTCTGTTCCCCTGACAACGTGTATGCGAAATTTCATGATAAAACAAACAAACTCACATTCGCATTAATAATATTAGTAAGAATTTATGCATCAAAATAGAGATTTTATTATTCATATTGCTATTGAAATACTTGCTTTTATAATGTTTGTAGTTTAATTATTTTCTACGAGTTTACCACGGAATGCCGACATTCTGTCATCTTTCATACATCGAGACATAATTGACCACCATATACCGACGGCATTAACTTCGAGATACGTTGCTATGAAAGTGTTGTATAGACCACGTAAAGTCAAATATCTGATCATCAAAAGATAAGCAGGTGCCAAGTTTTAATCTACATATATGGGATACTAGTAATGGCAATTCTAGGCACAATTACTTACAACAGAAAGTCTAGTTGAAAGTATCTGAGCGCAGCGTATGTTAAGTGTAATACCGTTAAGATGGCAAAAGAGCACACGGTCCGATAAAAAGCGCTAACGGTTGCCGTAATCAACAGCGGACGTATCATTAACGTCTGCTGACCTTGCAAAGAGCTGCTGCGGTGTTCGCCTGTTGTGGGATAACAAGAGGCGAACACCCCTTAATAACAGTACTGCACCAAAGAATAAAAACTATTACTATGTGCACTGCTCATTAAGATTTGTGTTCCTGCGGTGCAAGGTTGTTCAGCCGCGAACTTCGCCAGTCAGGCTGCTTGTTACGGTCGTTAATTATAAACATAACTTCCTATAAGTAACTTACAAACTCCGACCATAATCTCAGTCTTGGCTATTCTCAGTTAGAAATCTCGCCGGGAAGTTCAGTCTCGACTTTGTTCGATGAGATTCTCAACCTTGGCCTTTAATAATTTGAATTTGTTTTGATCCGAACGTCATAGAAAATAGAGTTCTACTTATTAGCTCGTCTGTGATTGGTCGACTGTATCAAAATGTCGGCGATTTCATATTACTCAGCAAACTGGTTTTGTCTTCCGGGGTATGGGTAGCTAATAATATTAAGCGTTATCTACAAATTTGATTAAGGTTACTGCATAACATATTTTTATGATCTCACGAGTACCTACAGCCTAGTGGTAAACCCTTGAACGGCCACACCGAAATCTCGAGTTCAATCTCAAGGCACGCACCTGCCTTTTTAAGGTACTTATATAATATGTGTAGCTAAAATTATAGCTCGCTTTAAAAGTTGAGAATAACATCAACAGGATACTAGCATGATACTATTCTTAAAGAAATTAATGTCAACCAGCATGGGGCCAGCATTGTGGACTGACGCCTAACCTTTCTGTCTAGTAGCGCGACCGTTTATAAATACAACTAATATTATATTGGAAGCTAATAGTTCTGTAAACTATCAAATAGGCTACGCACGTGCAAGCCTAAGTACCTTAGTGCAAGTTATCAAAGATCTCGACTGCGTCTAAACATTGTCATCGTAATCCTTATTAATTTTGCTTACCTACGGTCGTTACCTACCTTCACGTAGCAATAGATAGATATTATTTTAGTATAGAAATAGTCTATGCCCCCTACAGGTACATAGTCTACAGTTAATTCCAAAAATACTTTTTTTTATAGCCATAGTATATATAGTAAAAGGTAGTTCCATATATTTCACACACATATAGCTACCTAGTACCGTCAACATTCATAAACCAAAAATCTTTGTAAACATAAAACACGTCTATTAATTATCTTGCTCTGGCACCCGAAGAGTAGGTATTGTTTAAGCATTGTATTAACTACTATAAACAATTAGATAATAATAAAAAAAAATGCAACAAATAGCAAAAACATATTTACGTAAATAATTAACATTTTAATTTGCTATTCTTTATAAAATAAAGAAGTATAATGACCTCCCAAACATACATGTATATGTTTTTATAGCACTGTTGACATTAGTAATGTTAATGAAACTACGAGTATACTAAAGACAAATCTATTGTAGAATGTTTGCAAATAACTTCACACAAAGTATAATATCTCCTAATATTATTATTATGACAGTTGGGTATACACTTGGTATGCGCAAACGCAACTGTATTCTTTATGCTCTCACTCTTAAATTCCGTTGGGACGGCAATCCGATACGACCGGATAGAAATCAGGCAGCGCAGGAGCTACGGCGGGATGTGTAACACCGCCAACTTCCTTATTCCGGGAAGTTTTTTTTATTATTTATGTTTGGGATTCGAACCCGCGACCTATCAAACGCAAGTCCAATTTCTTATCCATTGGGCTATCGCCGCTTCAAATATTATTATTTATTGATCAAGCTCAGAAGTCGCATTCACTACTGTTGAGCTGATATACTAAGCCAGTTTGACTGCACGGATGGCATAGTGGCTTAAGTGGTTGCCTCGCTCCTGTTATTGCGCCGAGGGTTGTTCGGGTTCGAATCCCACCCGGTGCAAAATTTTTGTCGTCAACAAATTATTGTACCGAGTCGGGGTGTTCTTTTTGTCCGTTGTTTGAATGTTTGTAAAGTCCTCCGCGACACAGGAATTATTCCCAGTGCAGCAGTTACGGTGATACCCGGCTCCGTTTACGTGGCTTCGTGATGGTAATAGCGATGCACCGAACACACGAGTCACACTTGATGTTACCTTTCAGGCATGTATTTAAATGGTACCTACCTTTTCCATTAGATTCATGAAAATATTCTGGGCAGCATCATCATTATACCGTACACTATTTTCACATAACTCCTACGTATTTTTTTTTAACCCAGGGAAATCCTTTTTTGGTACCCTCTCCCCCCGGAAGGCGGGGGAGGGGGTATGTGAGACTCTCCGCCCCTGAAGGGGGTCGAAATGCACATTAAAAACCTAGGGTGAGCAGTCCCTCCGCCGACAGGGTTGGGCGGGATGGGGTCGCGTTAGCAATCACCATCCCGCCCCGGCGGTTGGCCCGGCTGATGGTGACCGGGCGTCAGCACCTGTGGAAAGGTGGCCTTGCTCACCAAGGCCACCCTCGAGACGTGTGGGGCCGTGCAAGCCGGTAGTGAGTCCCCCGACTCTGTAACAGTGACCCCACTATACAGCAGCGAGAAGGCGGGCAAATCGCCTACATAACTCCTACCTTTTTTTTTTTTTGACCCAGGAAAATCCTTTATGGATACCCCCTCCCCCGGGGGGGGGGAAGGGTGGTTATGTGAGACTCTCCGCCCCTGAAGGGGGTCGGTATACACACTAAAAACCTGGCGTGAGCAGTCCCTCCGCCGACGGAGTGGGGCGGGATGGGGTCGCGTTAGCAATCACCATTCCGCCCCGGCGGTTGGCCCGGCTGATGGTGACCGGGCCTCAGCACCTATGGAGGTAAGGCCTTGCTCACCAAGGCCATCCCCCAGACGTGTGGGAACGTGCAAGCCGGTAGAGAGTCCCCCGACTCTGTACGAGTGACCCCACTATACAGGAGCGAAAAGGCGGGCAAATCGCCTCCTTCTCGCTCCCGTCCGTCTGCGCCGGAGGGGGTCAGCGAGGAGGTTGTTCTCCCTGACGCTCTCCGCGGTCTCCTTCTGCGCCATGACAGCTTCGCAGAAGGAGACCACTGCCTGCCACGACCTCTCGCCGCCGAGCATGGCGTTGATCACGCTCGGCAGGGAGAGATCTCCGCCTATTATGGCCGAAAGCGTGTGCCGCTGCGGCCCCCACGCGGCACACGCCTCCAGCGTGTGGAGCGCCGTGTCTTCCGGCGCCCCACACTCGTGGCAGGCCGGGGTCGCCTCCCGTCTCGCGATCTGGTGCAAATACTTTCCGAAGCATCCGTGCCCGGAAAGCACCTGCACCAGTCGGAAGGTCAGCGACCCGAATCGCCGCCCTATCCATCCCCGGAGGACCGGCCGAATGGCCTCCACCGTCCACTGGCCCGGGGCCGGTGGAGCCAGGTCCTCCGTCCACCGCCTCAATAGGGCGGCCCGCGCCTGTCGCCGCATGCGTGCGACCTCCTCCCACCCCGGGGGCTCCCCGCGGGATCTCCTCGCCGCCACGAAGTGGTAAACTTCGGCGAGGATCTCCGCTTGTAGCTCCCAGGGGGGGTCACTGGCCAGCACGCACGGTAACCGCGTATGGCCCTCGTCGCGACGACCCGCTGCGGACGTCGCAGTAGGGTCTTATTGTCGCGACTAAGGGCGTCCGCCCAGACCGGTGCCCCGTAAAGGGCCATACTCCGGATCACTCCGGAGTACAGTCGGCGACAGGTGGCACTCGGGCCACCCACGTTGGGCAGCAGCCTCCCCAGGGCGGCCGCCGCTCCCAGGACTCTTGGGGCCAGCTGGGTGAAGTGTGCCCCAAAAGTCCACCTCCCGTCCAGAATGAGACCCAAGTACCTCATTTGGGTCCCAACCCGGACCAGGACCCCGTCCAGTGCCACTCGCGTACCTGGAGGAGGTCCTCCCCGAGGCCCATGGAACAATAGGGCCTCGGTCTTGGAGAGGGCAACCTCCAATCCCAGGGCGCGGATACGGTCGACCACTAGGGCAGCTCCCACCGCGGCCAACGGCACCGCCTCCCCTAGGTCCCTCCCCTTGACTACGACCAGGGTGTCATCGGCATAGCACGCCACCCGCATACTCGCAGGAAGCGTGCCCCGAAGCACCCAGTCGTAGCCAACGTTCCACAGGAGTGGTCCCAGCACCGACCCCTGTGGAACCCCGCAGGATACGGGACGGCGCCTCAAACCGTCGCGTCCCTCCACCAGGACCTCGCGGTCCTGGAGGTAGTCGGCCAACAGCCTTCGCAAATACAGGGGCACTCCGTGATACCGGAGCGCCTCCTGTACTGTTCCATGCGGGAGGCTGTTGAAGGCGTTGGCAATGTCCAGCGAGACAGCCAACGCCTTGTTCCCCCCACCGACCGCTTCCTGCGTCCAGTCTTTGAGCCAGAGCAGGGCGTCTATCGTAGACCGCCCCGCTCTGAACCCATACTGGGCCTGCGATAGTGCCGGCCCAGTCCCCTCCAAGTGCTGGATGACACGGGAAGCCACCACTCTCTCTAGCAGCTTTCCCGTGTCATCCAGCAACACGATTGGCCTGTATGCGGAAGGCGAGGTTGTGTCTCGCCCTTCCTTCCGCAACAGGCACAATCGGCCGTCCTTCCACAACTTAGGGAACCGTCCAGACGTGAGGCACGCGTCGAACAGCTCCCGAAGCGGATCGCCCATCTCTCTGAGAGCGATCCGCAGGACCCGCCCCGGGATCCCGTCAGGACCCGGTGCCGTCCTCTTGCCCCGTAAGCGGCTGACGGCCGCCTCCATCTCCGCCTCCGATACAAGCGGGATGGATGCCGGGTCCAATTCCTCCGGGAAGGACGGCGCCATCGTCGGAGGGGTGTGGTGAGGGTCCTGTTCGGGAAAGAGCCCCACCAGCACCCTGCCCAAGAGCTCCGGCTCTAGGGACTCCGCGACAGGGGGCATCAGGCCCCGGAACTTATTCCGGGCAGCCCTATACGGACGCCCCCATGGATCCCTATCCAGGCCCTCCAGAGCCTCCCCCCAGGCCCGGGACTTGGCCTGGCCAACGGCCAGCTGCAGCTCCTTTTTGGCTGCACGGTACTCACCATACAGCCGGAGCTCGGCCTGCAGTTCTTCGGCCGACAGCTGGTCGCTTGCCCGGCCATGCCGCCGCCGCCTACACCTCGTGTAGGGCCGCCGTGCCGCCGAACAGGCGGCTCGGAGATCTGCGATCTCCGAGCTCCACCAGTACACTTCTCGGCGGCTGGGGCGGCGGCGGGCCCTCGGCATGGCCGCGTCGCAGACGGCCGTGACCGCTTCGCGGAAACGGCCGGCCGCGACGTCTACCTCCAGCGGGTGCGTGGGGGCGGCAAGCCACGCCCGGACGATGGCCGCCTCTTCCGCCAGTTCAGCGTCGAGGCGACTCACCGACCAGCGCGGAAAATCCGCCCGTACCACGCGCCGGGACGCCCCCTAACTGTCGGAGGCGGAGATCTCGAACCTTATGTATTTGTGGTCCGAAAGCGTCTCCACCTCTGACATCACCCTCCAGGCCCGGGCACGTGCCGCGACAGCGGGGCTGGTGAACGTTAGGTCCACCACGGACCCCCCACACCATCGCACGCACGTGTGGACCGACCCTCTATTGAGGAGAGTCAGTCCTGTGGCAACCGCCCACTCCCTGACTATCTCCCCTCGAGTGTCAGTGGAGCGGTTGCCCCATTCCCGGGCCTTGGCGTTCAGATCCCCCATTAGGAGGACCTGATGTGGCGCCTTCCTACTCACCACCGCGGCCAGGAGGTCCATGAAGACCTCCAGCTCCGCGGCGGTTCTGTTGGGGGAGAAGTATGCGCCGACGATCGCATACCTCTCCCACCTGGCCACCACGTACCCCGCCCCTCTCTCTTTGACTGAGAGGAGGGGGCCGCCAACCCTCCCAACGATGGCCACGGAGCCGTTCAAGTCTCCAGCCCAATAGGGGCTGGGGGGGACAAAATATGGCTCCGCGGCGACGGCCACACCGATTTCCCACTGCGCCAGGGTCTGCATGAGCAGGTCTTGGGCCCTGGCGCAGTGGTTCAGGTTCGCCTGGAGGAAGTTGTGATGTCCAACCTGATCCATATTAATCAGACATCACAACCTCCCCGCACACTGCTTCGCGGCGCGCTGCCTCAGGGGCGGCCTGACTAGTGGCCGCAGGGGTGGCCCGAGTCCCAGGGGCCTTTCCTTTCGTCTTCGGGGGGTTGCAGCGGCGCCCCCCCATAACGTGCCCCGAGGACTTTCCCGCCTCTGCGCAAATGGCGCAGCGCAGCCCAGCCTTGCCACAGTTGGCCGCCCGGTGACCTGCGTCTCCACAACGGAAGCACAGGTTACCCCTGTCGGCCGCGGCGGGACACTGAGGGCGTGTGTGCCCCAGCCCCATGCACCTGAAGCAGCGCATAGGGCGCTGCCCCAGCGCAACCACCTTCACCGAGCTCCACCCGATGAGAAGCCTGCCTCTGCTCAGCAGCACTTTGGCTGCCGAGACAGGGCAGGACACAAGGGCGGAGCCGGCGCCATCAAAGCCGGGGCGGATCTCGCCGACCTTTACGAGCCGCACCTCGCACTCGCCCGCCGCTGCGACCGCCGCCGCCACCTTCTCTTTTGTGGCAGCATCGTCCAGGCCCGCAATCCGCAAGTCTGTGGACTTTACGGGCCTGGTGACACTGGCCACTGCGGACAGGGCATCGCGTAGTTTCTACGCGAGCCTATCCGCCTTTTCTCCGCTTTGGGAGCCTGGAATCTCTAAGATCCTGGCTCCCGTAGCCGTCTGGCGGAAGCGGAGCTGGTCGATACCCAGCTTCTTTAGGTCGACCTTTTCCTGTGCCGACCTGATGGCGGCAGCGTACGTAATCCCCTTTGCCGCGGCGTCGGGCTGCAACGACAGCACGACTGCCGCGGATTTCGGGGACCTCAGTGCTGCCGCCACACTCTTGGGGGCAGCAGGGGCAACAGGCCGGGCTTTGGCGGCGGGGGCACGGGCCACCTGGGCAGGCGCAGATGCAGTGGAGGGGGGAGAGGACTTTCCCTTCCCCTTGCGCTTCCTCTTGCCCTTTCCTACCACCGTCACCCATGTTTTCTGAGGGACGGCGGCGGCAGGGGCAACCCCGCTGTCGTTTTGGGTCCCCTTAGAGGGACCCGCGGTCGGTGCCGCTGCAGGAGCGGCGGCAGCTCTGGGGGCCTGCTTGGCCCCCTTGTCCGCCTCGGGGGCGACCGGCTGAAGCACCGGTCTGGCCGGCGTGGCGTCTGCCTTCGCCCTCCTGGCATCCGCTCTCAGCGGCGGGCGGACCGTCGGGGCCGGCAGAAGCCGGTCCTCAAGCCCCGCGAGCCGGGCGCTCAACATTGTCCAGAGCGTGATGGTAAGGGAGCGCTTAAGCTCCTCCACCAGCTCGGGACCCACCTGGGGGGTGGCAGGGGCTGCCCGTGTCTCCGCAGTGGCGGTAGCGGCAGCGGCAGCGGCGGCGGTGGCGGCAGTCGTCGCCGCGGCAGCCTCCGTCTTCGCCTCAGCGAAGCCCCGACGGAGCGCCTTTACCTCCGCCTTGAGCGCCTCCCCCTCAAGACGCAGGCGGGAGTTTGCGGCCCTCAGCCACCGCGTCTCTTCCGCTTCGCTGCGGCCCGCCAGGGTGTCCACCACCTCTCTCAGCAATGACGCCGACCGCTTCAGGCGACCGACAAACTCGACCTTTAAGTTTCCCGACTTTCGGGCCACTTCCAGGATGCAGGCGAGCTTCTCGCCCGCCCGCGCCCTTAACTCTTGGGCATTCAGGTCGCTCAAGTCACCGACCAATGGGGTGGAATCCGACTCACTACCGATCCCCATCTCCAGGTCGGTGGCAGCAGCAGCCGGCCCCTTCCCAAGGCGCCTCTCTTGCAGCGCCGCCTCAAACTCCGCATTCGGCTACACCGAAGCGGGCCTGAGGAACTCCTCCCTGGAGGGTGCCCCCTTCACCACTCTCCCCCGCCCTCTGCTGGTAGTGGGTACCTTGGCGGCCGCCGTCCCTTCGGTCTCCGTGTCTGAGTCTAAATACCCAGGCACGGAGAACGAAGTGGACGGCCGCTTTCGGCTGCCTACCTCCCTGGAGGTGGCCTCCACCACCACTTCGGCACGTGAGTCATAAGACTCTACGTCCGAAACCTCCTCAGGAGCACTCTCCTGCTCGGAGTGGCCCTGAGAAGGGCCGTTTTGGTGGCCCTGAGAAGGGCCTTTTTGGTGGCCCTGAAAAGGGCCTTTACGGAACCTCCCACGCGCATCTCGCTGATGCTTGGGCATGGCCGCAAGCAAACAGACAGGGACAGACAACAAACAGACAGACTTGCACAATATGAACCGGCACGTAAGTGCTCTTTAGCCGAACACCGGTCTGACACTCCGTTACGGTGACAGAACCGGGTCGTTACCAGGGGACGCGACGAGGACGCAAGCACTATGGGGGGTCCCCCAACATAACTCCTACCTAGTTTATATAAGGCCAATAGCTTAACTCAAGTTTAATATTAAACCCAGTACTAGCATGGTTTCAGTGTACTTTGGTAAGCTCATCCACTACAAGCATGTAAAACTGAGGTATAAAGAGGCAACAAGATAGCTTTCATTTTATTTAATGCAGAAACAACACAGCTTCTATCCAGACAGAAGCTGTGTGGTTTCTGCTTGTGGATCCATATCCAGATATTCCTATATTCTCCTAAAGGACCGGGTCATGAACAGAATATAAGCGGGAAGTGCCCATAACCAGTAAAACAAGTAACAATGTAAGATTAATCAATCTGTTTAATTACCATATCCAGAAATATATATTTTAAGATTAACTTATTAAGTGGCACGGTACACCAGTAGCCAGACACAATACATTTTTAATTATGTCTGGTATTCTAAAACATGACAGATTAAAATGACATTAATTCAATAATATGTATATAAGTAAATATCCTATTCGAAAGTGATCATTTGTACATAATTTTAACATATTATTATCACTAAATACCATTAATGCAAGGGATGCGTAATATCTTTTTTCTAAAATTTACTTCCGTTGGAGAAGGTAGTCACAATTAATTTCAAACTATACCCAAACATGACCAATATCGAAATCGAGTTCTAATGGTTAAATACATATGTTAAAATGAAATAAATATACATCTGGCACATTCTTTCTTTTATTATTCTTGGTGAAAACACGTGAGGAACACTTTAAGAATTACATTTTAACAGGTTATCAGAATATCTGCAAGATTGGAATAAATGCAAGTAAATTTATAATTAAAATTTGCATAATGTCTTCTCAGTATATTAGTCGCTGATTATAATATTAATGTGTATAATTTCCTTCCTTCCTTGTATCAAAATTTGTTGATATAAGTGGTTGCTACCGGTCAGACTGCCTTGATCTTTTGCAGTGAAAATGTTTAAATCATTCGGTCATACTATGTAGTGTTAAAATAAATAGTTCTTCTTCTTCTTCTTTATATGGTATGTTATAGCCACCTCGTTGGTCTTGTGGTATATACACACATGTTTGTAGTCGATTATGTTGAATTTTAAGATCGATTACGGTCAGGAAGTAATGTTGGATTCTTCTCTTAGGGGGCTACTACTACGCGTCTATTGCACTGTGAGCTAAAATACAGCTGCGAGTCGTAACTGCTTCTGGAGTAGTCACATAGTGCAACATCTAAGTCATTCTTTTTTATTAAATATGTTTCGAACACGTCATAAAACCTACTAGATTTTGCCCGCTTACGTAAATGTAGGTTAAGTTAGTAACAGTGCCTTTTTCCTGGATGGAAATTACCCTATGTCCTTTTCTGCTCCCCTGACAAGGTATATAAAGTGAAAGTTTAAGACGTGAAAGCGTAACAAACAAACAAATTCACATTCGTATTTATTATATTAAGTTAGAATTTAGGATTTCATTTTACTTTTATTGCTTAAAATATTGTACATAATATATATTCTTATAGTTCATACGATAAATGAATAGGTATTACATTATAAAATCAAACTGAAATACGTAATATTGAAAAAAAAGGCCGTTCAAGGCGTATAGGGGTAGGGGGCAATACAAACAAGGCTTACAAGAGTAGGATCAGGTAAGAAATTCATAGAGATTATGCTCTTTTCCATCGATAATATTTTCCACCTACTTCAAGTCGTATCTATTTTTCTTTATAACATAATAGAAGTGTAGCGCTGATTGGCGTTTGGATAGGTATACGATATATTTAAATTGCAAAATTTATTTATCTGTTGCAAATGACCCTAATAATAGCGACAAAAATAAAAAACAGCTCACGTACACATAATAATCATAATATTACTTATTAAGTACTAGACTTTTTATACTCATTGTTATGTCTATTATAATTCAGTCCCATGCGATCGAATTGTCTTTGATATACTTCCTATAAGTGTATAGAGAATATATTATAATTTTTATGCCATCTAATATTAAAAATTCAAACATTTGTTTTTGATTTTTCACCAGGAGCCTCATTTGAGATTTTCTTTGTTTGTTTGGTTGAACGCGCTAATAAAATGGTTCGAATTGAAAAATTATTTTAGTGTTGGTTAGCCATAAAGGGATGGCGCAGTAGCCATAAAAGCGGATGAAACCGCTGGCACAGCTAGTTTTTGATAACTGCAGACACGGAAAGAAACTTTAACTACTTTTCGCTTAGGAAATACGTTAGTTTCTATTAAATTGATGTTTTGTATGAATAAAATCGGCAATGATAAATTCGAGTTTGATGATATTTTACATGTATAGTTGTTTAACTTCAGACCAAGCATAAGTTAATCTTAAATTATCGAAAACAGCAAACACCATGTTATTGTGGCGAATTGAAACAAATCGGGGCAGATTTTATATGACCTAAGTTTAAACACTAATTGTAGACAATAATTTATATAGATTATTAATTATAATATGTATTATATATATAGACCTTCCTCAAAATAAAAATTAATTTTCAAATTGTATTTTGTACAGGAATCACGGCATAACACCAAGCGAAGGAACGGTAATTTCATAGATATAGACCTGGTAGGTACATAAACCCATAATCAAAGACGTCACTATTACACCTATCTACATATTTTTGTCAGGAAAGTTTTTAGTAAGCATATTGCTTCCTACTGGGCAACAGTTCAGGCTGCGTGCTGAGAATAGAGCCCAGTAGGTAGCAATGTGCTATAAAACAGAAAAGTTAATTCTTTTTACTATCTGACTAAGAATCCAATAACACTTTGCCAGACGCCGAAATCGAGTCCCGGATCACACGATCGGCCAAAAACGCAAATATTCCGAGAACCAAGTATGTTAAATTATTATTATGACTACGTATTTTCAAAACATGTATTTTTATAAACCATGGAGCTAAACTAAGGCGCATTGTGATGTTAGTATTTAATTAACAAATGCATTGTTTACAATTGACCATTTGCTTGTAGTGCATTATGTATGTATTTGCAATACCACCTTGGAATTTATTCATTGTTTATGTGACCGGAATGTAAAATCTAAGACTTAAATGTAAACAAATTGTTGTCGTACGCATGCAGCTAACGTAACATCATGGCTCTATTTGGTATATATCCCTGAGTAAATAAATATACCGTACATTTATCGAATTTTAGATAATAGGAATCCAGCGTAAGAATATTAAAACTATGATCGCTTTGTTCTCGGTATGTAAGAGAGACGGAGGCTATGCATCTCTCACATTTTCTTCCGTTCATTCGACTTCTTAATTCCGATTGCTGTAGGGTCGGCGATATTGATACACCTGGTATAAGCACCAAAGGCTACATTAAATGCTTGTTACGAGGCAGGCCCTACGCTTGATTGCCACCTTTGCTCTATTATAGAAAAGAATTCGCAAAAATAAGCGCAAATATGTAGGATAAGCTGTCTAACTTAGCTTGTCGGCGAGGTAAATCAAGGAGAAGTGAAATGTCTAGCCGACTAGCGATGAGATAACGAAGATAAGCGAATGGGACTGAAATAATTTCATTTATTAAGTATTAATGTATTTCTACTTTCTATTTATAAAGACATCTTCTGCACTCCTGTTTCGCGGGGAGCTTTACGAACACACAAACAACGGACACCAAGTACACCTAGTCTCAGAACAACTATTTTTCGATCACATAATCTTGTGTTCCGTGTGAGTACCGAACCCAAAACTGTTTTGTCACGACAGTCGTACAGTCGTCTCTTGTTTAGGGGCATCACAGACACATGAGAAGGTCATTGTCCTCCACGGATCTGCGTTGCACCATACAAAGCATTAAAAAGGCTTTATATCAAAGTACTATATTTGATAATATTGTCTTCTGTTTACGCGAATATTATTCATTGAAATTAAACTACTATATACGGATTTTATCGCGTTGTTTATTTGTCACTATATTACATAATTTTGAAAGTTTGTTACACTACTATTACTATTAAACTTTACTAATTTTTAAGCTAATTATATTGTTATTAAAACTATTTAGATTTGATTTAATTTTACACTTTCCCCGACGTTTCGGTTGCTTTTCAGCAGCCATGGTCACGGAGAGACTAAGATGGTAGTTGTCTCAATGTTCCAGTGTAGTTATTTCAAAGTACCCGAACATAATTTAATCATTGGTGTTTCTATTTACGCAGAATGAGCTCAAAGTATCATGAAGTCTAGCTGTGGTTTGTTTCTTCTTGGGTTTGACTATTTGTATTACTGGATCCTAAGCTGGTGGTACATTCCAACCATCTTCTCTATTAAAATGAGGATGTTTTTTGATTTCAATAGCCTCGCGAAGCATCCTTGGTAGGAATCGATGTTCTTTAGCGAGAATCTGTGGTTTGTCAAATCTCAGGTAGTGGTTGGTCCCCTGTTGCACATGTTCACACACAGCACCGTTTAAGTACCTATTTGTATGGGTCTTTTTCCTATACACAGTGTGGCTCAAAGTATGGTCAGGATTCCTGATGACAAGTACATCTAAGAAAGCTAATGAATTATTTGCCTCTAATTCCATAGTAAATTGGATGTTGTTATTAAACATATAGTCAAACTCAAGAAGAAACAAACCACAGCTAGACTTCATGATACTTTGAGCTCATTCTGCGTAAATAGAAACACCAATGATTAAATTATGTTCGGGTACTTTGAAATAACTACACTGGAACATTGAGACAACTACCATCTTAGTCTCCCCGTGACCATGGCTGCTGAAAAGCAACCGAAACGTCGGGGAAAGTGTAAAATTAAATCAAATCTAAATAGTTTTAATAACAATATAATTAGCTTAAAAATTAGTAAAGTTTAATAGTAATAGTAGTGTAACAAACTTTCAAAATTATGTAATATATTGTCAAATAAACAACGCGATAAAATCCGTATATAGTAGTTTAATTTCAATACTATATTTGATACAATTTTCATTTCAACAGCGTGATGTTTCATTGATAAACAATAAGCGTAAGTAACATCTAAAGAGTACACTCACGTCAGTTGGCTGTATCTGCATGGTACAGTGTAGTGTATGTAGTTGTACATACATTCTATTATGACATTTGTCTCGAGCGCATACGTCGCAAGTGCGGGCAGAGGGGGCAGTCAGTGTCCGACCGTCAGCCCGATAACACGTGGTGGTGCGTTGGCGAGCCAAATAAGTAAATTGATAAAGTTACGTATAAAGAGTAAATACTACATTGGCGACGAGGATAAAGAACAACTAACTGTGAGTAAAATTTTAATTATAGTTATTTAAATAACTGAGATAATAGGATGTGTAGGAATGAAAATTACCTAGAACTAAAATGTATATTTAAAATATTGATATTTATCGGACTTAAATGATTCATAATGTGAGTAACTTTTAAATGTTATATCTGATTAGTTAACTAGCATTATGTCTACCGACATTATGCCTGTTTAACCTTTAACAATCTATTTAATAATTGGCGTATTAAATATTTTCAGCTATTAAGATCATAGTATGTTGTTATTTTATGTATGGTAATAGTATTTAATACGTAATAACACAAACAACTGCTCGATTATCTCAGCAAATTAAACGAAAACCTTAGTTGTTTACGCTTAATTGAACTATGAGTCATTATCATTACATAGGGATGCGTTGCAAGATGAATACAACGAGGCGATCGCACTGATAACGCTTTTGTATTATTTTATAGCTAAATATTATAGAATTACTCGCATCTGATTAATTATAGGTTACAATTGAAACAAAACAAATATATAGTTTACACTTTAAAATAAAATAGGGTAAGGTAGGGTACTTACGACGTTTAATATCATATTTATTTACTATATATATGTACATATATAATTAGGGCTCCGAGATTGAACTCACACTAACTATAATATTTAAAGAAAAATATTAAAAAGAAGAAGGAACAGAAAGACATGCTGGTATATATGTCTTTGCTACGTATATACAGCATTAGCAGGTGTAATGCCTGGTCATTAAATTGACACATGAAATTCATTTTAAATATTATAGCAGCTTTGGCTGGTCATTAAATTGACACCGTAACTATTTAATCATAAAAGCAGTTTGACTGGTCATTGAATTGACCTTGTTATTATTATTACGAAAGCAGTTTTGACTGATCATTAAATTGATACAAAAGCAGTTTGATAAGGACTGTGAACAATAGTGTCAGCTGTATAACTATACAGGTCATTAAATTGACATGAAATAAGCTTAATAACTTAAATGTTTATTAAGACTATTGGTTGCAGGTAGCAAAATAAATTAACATGTCTCAACTCACACTTGAAAAATTCGATTGTGAAGGAGAACAGTCATCGGTCGGGGCACGATGGGAACGCTGGAAACGAGCACTGTTTATCTATCTCGATGCAGCAAGTATTGAGAAAAGTGAAAAGAAAAGAGCTAGCTTGTTACATTTCGGTGGTTTAGAATTACAGGAGATATTTTATAACATTCCAGAAGCAAATGCTTCGACAATAGATGGAGTTGATGTATTCAAAATAGCAATAGATAAACTCGATGCATACTTTACACCGAAACAAAGTAAAGTCTATGAACGTCATTTATTTCGACTAATTAAACAGGAACCAGACGAAAGATTTGAGAAATTTTTGGTGCGCCTGAGGCAACAAGCTGACAAATGCAAATTCAACGATAAAGATGATCAAATAATCGATCAGATAACTGAAAAGTGCTATTCCAAGGAACTAAGAAAAAAGATTTTGCAAACTGGTGATTCGATGACACTAGATAATATCTTAGCTGAGGCAAATGCGCTAGAAGCTGTTAGCCGACAAATGGAAGATTTTGGAAAGGGATCAAGTAAATCTGAAGACATTAACAAAGTAGATACAAAGGCGAAACGTAGTGAAAATCAAGATACATATAGGAAGAAATGGATTAGTAAACCAGCTTGCGGCAGATGTGGAAATAGAAACCATGGTTCTCTAGACGTCAATTGCCCTGCACGAGATAGAGAATGTTTAAAATGCGGGTTGAAAGGACATTTTAGACAATTCTGCAGATCCAAAGTACTAACCAAACGAAAAATAGAAACAGATAACAAGAAAATAGACAACAAAAAATCTAGACTACAGAATAAAAAAGAAGAAAATAGACAGACTCACAAAGACACGGACAATGTACACTATGTATTTAGAATCGATGAGGATGGTGAATTTGAATGTGACATTGGAGGGGTGAAGGTTAACATGTTAGTAGATTCCGGATGCAAATGTAACTTAATAACAAGCAAAACATGGCATGAAATGAAAAGGAACAACATAGACATTTGTAATCAGGATGACAAGCCCGACAAATTGTTTTATGGTTATGGTAGTGACGAACCTTTAAAAGTAATAGGATCTTTTGAAGCAAGGATCAAGATATCTGATAGGTCTGAGTATGCAACTTTCTTTGTAATAGATGATGGTACCAGGGACCTATTAGGCAAACAAACAGCTATAAACATGGGAGTCCTTAAGATTGGATTGGACATAAACCATATGGAAACCAAAGAACCATTTCCAAAAATTAAAAATGTTCAGATACATATACTTATTGACGATCGGGTACAACCAGTCTCACAGCCACTTCGAAGAATACCTATACCTCTAGAAGAAAAAGTTAGCAGTAAAATTAAAGATCTTATAGATAGGGACATTATTGAAGAAGTGCAAGGGTCATCAAAGTGGGTATCTCCAATAGTACCAGTCCTAAAAGATAACGGAGATGTTCGGATCTGTGTGGATATGAGACGAGCGAATAAAGCTATTTTACGAGAAAACCATCCACTCCCAACAATGGACAAACTGCTACCTAAAATGAAAAATGCTAAATTCTTCAGCAAGCTTGATATAAAGGACGCTTTCCATCAACTTGAGTTACATCCAGACTCTCGTCATATTACGACCTTTATAACAAGTAACGGACTATATAGATACAAACGCTTAATGTTTGGTATAACATGTGCTCCTGAAATCTTTCAGAAAACTTTAGAACGTATTCTTCTAGGGTGCGAAGGGACGGTAAATTTTATCGATGATATTTTAGTGTATGGCGAAGATAAAGAAATTCATGACCAAAGAATAAAAGCAGTTATAAAAACGTTAGAAGAAAACAATATAGTGCTAAGAAAGGACAAATGTTTATTTAATAAAACGGAAATACAATTTCTGGGACATGAGTTTTCAGAGAGTGGAGTAAAACCTTTACAGAAATATGTAACTAGTATTCAAGGATTTCGACCACCTATGAACATAGGTGAGCTTCAGAGCTTCTTGGGATTGATAAACTTTGTCGGGAAATGGATTCCAAATTTAGCCACTAAAACCGAACCTCTTAAAGAATTATTACGGAACAAGCTGGGAAAAGGATCGGAAATAACAAAGCTATGGGGTCATACTCAAGAGACTGCATTTATAGAACTAAAGTCCGCATTGTCTTCGATTCCAACGCTAGGCTATTACGATGTGAAAGATAGGACTGTGGTTATTGCAGATGCTAGTCCAGTAGCATTGGGTGGCGTATTGCTACAAATAGATGACAGAGGGCCACGGATTATTGCATATGGCCATAAGACATTGACGAATTGTGAACGGCGATACTGTCAGACAGAGAAAGAAGCTTTGGCATTAGTCTGGGCCGTAGAACATTTTCACATTTTTCTTTATGGTAAAGCTTTTGAACTGATAACCGATCACAAGCCACTTGAAGTCATATTTGGACCTAAGTCAAAACCATGTGCCAGAATAGAGCGATGGATTTTACGACTACAAGCATATGACTTTAAGGTTATTTATAAACCAGGTAAAGACAATATTGCGGATAGTTTATCTAGATTGTGCAAATTAGAAAACACGTCAGTAAACAAAATTGAAAACTACATACATCAGATCATAGAAGAAACTAAACCAACAGCCATATCACTGAAAGATCTTATTGATTGTTCAGCAGAAGATCCAGAAATCGTATTGGTAAAAGAAGGGGTTTATAATAATAAATGGGACGATAGTGTAAAAACATTTAGGTTATTTGAGAATGAGCTGTGCTTTTATAAAGGAGTTTTATTGAGAGGAACTAGAATAGTGATTCCAAATAAATTACGCGGGAAGGTTTTGAAGGCAGCTCATGAGGGTCACCCTGGTATAGTTTTAATGAAAGCTAGACTAAGGACTAAGGTGTGGTGGCCAAGATACGACAAGGACGCAGAGAACCTAGTCAAATCATGTAAAGGGTGCACCTTAGTTTCCACTCCAAACCCATCAAATCCACTTAAAAGGCGAGAATTACCAAATGAACCTTGGGTAGATATAGCTATAGATCTAATGGGACCACTGCCAAATGGAGAACATATACTGGTCGTGGTCGATTACTTTAGCCGGTATAAAGAGATAAAGATTACTCGGCAAATCACTAGTGCAGACATCATAAGGATGCTAACAGAAATTTTTAGTCGTCTTGGGAATCCAGCAACAATAACTGCAGATAATGGCAAACAGTTTTGTAGTGCAGAATTTAAGCAGTTCTGTGCTACACGAAATATAATTTTATTTAACACAATACCATATTGGCCTCAACAGAATGGGGAAGTAGAGCGTCAAAATAGGGACATCTTGAAACGCCTAAAAATCAGTCAGGCAGAGAAAGGTCATTGGCGAGAGGGGTTGGAGGAATACTTGGTAATGTACAACAGTACACCACACTGTGTGACTGGAAAATCTCCAGCGGAGTTATTCTTTAAGCGACAGTTTCGCGACAAAATCCCAATGATAGCTGATATAAATCGTCAGCTAGAAAATTCAGATGTTAGAGATAGGGATCAGCAGAAGAAACAGCTAGGAAAAGAGTATACAGATAAGAAAAGAAAAGCTAAGGAATCTGAAATACAGCCAGGGGATAAAGTTTATTTAAAAAATTGTAATAAAGACAATAAATTAAGTTTAAATTATGATCCGACTCCACATACGGTTGAAAAGAGCACTGGAGGGGATATTGAAGTTCGAAATGATCAGACCGGACAGGTTTTAAGGAGAAATATAGTTCATTTGAAGAGGGTAGAAGGCCAGTGGAAAATTCTTGGTAATAAAAATAATGACAAAATCAGTTTAGAAGACGAGCCTTCTACAAGTAATGAGGAGGAATGATTATAAATTATAAAAGGAAAGGAAAGGGAGTATAACTTTGCCTAGTAGGTATAATCATATAGAAGATACATTATAATAAATTACAAAGAAAGGAGTAGGAATAGGAATACCTACGTGATTGATAGCGCAATAGTTATTAATTAAAAATGAAGTCAAGTAATTAAAATAAATATATATATTTAATTATATTGATTAAAACAGTATTTAGAAATGCATCTAAATTGTTATACATTAAACATAAGAAATAAATGAGTACTTAAATTTATAATACCAAATTGTTTTAATATTAAATATAAATTAAAATAAGGAAGGGATGTAGTGTATGTAGTTGTACATACATTCTATTATGACATTTGTCTCGAGCGCATACGTCGCAAGTGCGGGCAGAGGGGGCAGTCAGTGTCCGACCGTCAGCCCGATAACACGTGGTGGTGCGTTGGCGAGCCAAATAAGTAAATTGATAAAGTTACGTATAAAGAGTAAATACTACATACAGTATTTTGTATTAAATTTTAAAACAATGGTTTTTTTATGAGCGCTTAAGCGGGCGATCAGTAACCTTTGTGCCATGCACTAGAATTATAGTGACTCTTCTCTTGAAAACGGTAACACATAACTAAAATACCTGATGTTATAAAAGAAAACATGTTGTATACGTCCGTAGGATATGGTAACCACTTACCATTAAAGAGGTCGTATGCTTGTCACCAAGATTGTATAAAGGGCCAAAAAAAGCAATGTTATATAAAACTATAATATGGCTCTATGACCTCACCTAGCTATTAGTTCTGTTACCTTTTACATTACATTACTAATCAAGTAATCACGTAATGCGGTTAACTTGTCAAAACCGTAGGCTAAGCAATGTGCGAAGGCAATTTCATTTAGGTGAGTAAACTTGTGGTCTTGATAACTTGCTACTATTCTGTTCATGACACAACAGACATAATCAATATTGTGGTGACAGTAACATTGAGAATTCCCACTGACTTTGAATCTCAAGTTTGTTCGTGTTTTCCTTCACCGACCACAGCAAGTTTTAATATATTCCATGTGTACAATCCTGCATGTAAATGACTCTAACGTAACCTAACTCTTAAACGTTCAAGTTATTTAAAGACTCCTTATTAATTAGCTATTAAAGAATTAGTTTACTTAGTATTGAAATATATTATATTAACTCGTATGAAAAAGTTTAAATACTAATACAATTATCATTGCTTAACATAAGTACTGCAAGAAAAATGTATCCATTCGCGGATAATGGTACCTGCGAGATGCGGGTTTATATAATGCTTATTACTGTTTATATTTTTATCATGTGTCTATTTGTGAGAACCTGTTAGTGGCTATACGTATTTACGAATTATTGTCTACGTTGTGAAAACTGATGCTGATTTAAAAAAAAAATGCTGGTCAGGTTTTGCACATAGATATAGGTACTATATTTAATTTATGTTGTCGTCTTTCGATCTCTGCATTTTCTGCTGCAATCTACCCCGCAGTATTACCGACTCCGTGCTGTTAAAATAACACACGTTATAACGTTTTTATGGTAAAAATGATAAAAAGTCATGTGCATAATTAATAATAATTATGCATAAAATACTACCTATTGTCTAATAACGATGCTGTATATTATAAAGGTTAACAGAAAATTAATGAATAATGGTATTTACACTGCATTTATTAGACATAGTAAGTATTTTAAATACCTACCCATCGTATTAAGCCCAGTAAGATATTTTTAAGAATAAGGTTGTAACTATATCCTACCTATTTAATTAAATGTTATTCACTTTTATTATTATCGGTCAATCGTACAGATCGATAATGACGCAAAGTGAATAACAATACAACTTCTTTGTCATGTTTATTTCTTAGTAGGAAACTCTTTTACCTAAAATATCACTTGTGTAGATGACACAGGATTGCACCATTTTATTATTATTTTACTACACGTGCTATCTATGTACGTCTACCTGACTTCGAGCGAGACTTTTTATTTTTACTTTTCTGACACAATCTTTCTTTTTCTAAATCTAATGAAATCCAAATCAGTTTAGTAAGATCAACCAAGGTTTTGTTTATACTAATTTCATTCGACAATTTAGGAAGCAATGCGTAAATTGCCGAATAAAATACCAAAAGAGTGCACGATCCATTAAATTTACCTGTAAAAGACCTCGATACAGCAGAATACGTATTCTTAGTAGTACGTGATTGTTTTTGTTATGTATTAGATAAATGGAAGGTGATTGATAGGGTTGTGCGTTGGTGATCTGCGTCTGACCGTGGCTGGTCAGCCTTGGCACTCTCTTAAGTAGAGCGCTAACCGAAACGATCACAACACGTTGATCTGTGGTGATCATTATGCTATGTTCTTGTTCTTAGGGTCACAAACCATTAGTCATAATAGCATTGTATACATTTGCATGCTAAGTATATGAAATATTATTTTCTTACGAGGATCTGTTTTTGTCCGTATGACCTTATCTTTCACCGAATGAATTTCTTCGGTCCATGAGAATACAAATGTACTTAAAGGTTGCTTAAACATTCATAAATATTCTTTATTATATGTCTTTTAAGTATGTATATATTTAAATTCTTAATGTTAAAACTAATATTACAACCAACCAGCTAAAATTAATAATAGTTACCTTATGCCAAAAGCTCAAAGAAAAGTAGATCTATCATTGTTTATAATATGTATGACTAAGGTCGCGTGCAATAGGTACCTGCTGTATGGTTTCTATACCGCTGCGGATGTCGACTATTAGGTTGCATAAGACCCATTGCATCACGTCATTGATCGCCACTGGCCTAGGTCAATGCTGTGCACTTGCTGACTGACACAAGACAATATAACTACAGGCAATTCTGTAAAATTTCACTATCAAATTCACTTTTCAATCCGCAGCGATAATTAGAGTATGCTGCACACGACTACACCGATTTAACTATATTTCTATGTTTACGCGAATATTATACATTGTAAATCAAATCTGTATCAAGTAGTTTAATTTACTTAACACATAACTTGCAAAGCACTTTTTTATTTTTCATTATTAATACAACATGCTTTAGTTTAATTTGACCAACAGTACCTACGTAATAAATAAGAAGGCTTTATTTATTACTTAATCCATTATGAGGTACAAAATAATGTCTTGTAAGCATGTCGCTGGCAATTAATGGCCTATTGTGTGAACTAGTTAACGTTTATTAGAATATTTAAAGTGCTTATGAGTAATATGCTTCTTATACACAAATTTATTATATTTTAATGTGTTTATTTAGGTAATTTAAACTAATTGATGTAAGTAAACGAAATCACTTTTGCATCATTAAACCGCTGAACCGATTATGATACACTAACAGACCTACGCGGTCTCATCCACGTCGATGATTAGGTACTGCTTCGCTGCCGCGGCTCGTACAGCCTATGTTATTTTAGCATAAAGCAGATTTCACATGGCAAACGAAAATTTAAAATCGGTCCTATATTTTTTTGTGATAATTCATTAAACAGAATACAATTTTGTCCTTTTATAGATGTTAATATGAGGAGAGCGTGACACCTAAGGCACGATATTAGTTACTTTAGTAATAACATGAACTGGTGAATAATAGCTAGTATTTCATATTAATATGCTTTTATTTCACAACTATTGAAAAAGATACGGGCTATCTACAAGGAGAACACATCCTTTTTATAAAACCTGGCTCATATTATTATGAGTTCCATTTGTACATTATGTGTAGGGACAAGTCATCAGACCACATAAGGTAATATAAAACCAGATCGCTTCTATAAATAACTATGACCCATGTATATACCACGTGTCAGGCTCTGTGGTTTCCATGTTTGTAAAGTTCTCTTGACAAACAACTAGGTATGATACCGTCGCGCGTCGTTCGGAGTTACAACTCCCGCGGTTAAACCTTAATAATGCGAAAGTAGTCATTTAATAAAAAAACCGATGGCTATTATTTGATTTTGTGTATTACGTAGCAAATTTAAAAAAAAACTGCGTAACACGAAAAATAAAAAAATGAATAGAGCCTTTTCATATCTTTCGCCATTTGACCTAATCATCCACTATTTTTTAATGTGTTTCACTTCTCTGACCAAAGAATAATAGTCCATAGATTAAGCAGCTGTGACAGACAGATGGACAAAAATATCAGGGTTCCGTTTATACCACTATTATTACGTACGGCACCCAAAAATTATAACATCTGCAAATTTTTCAATATTTTAAGCTTATGGCAGACGAATTTTAATTTAAAAAGAGAAGATTAGTTCCTACATTTAAAATATTAATGCAAATAGGCGAATAGATATTATTTAATTGTTAAAAATAAGTAGGCTAACATAAAATACCTACTTAATAAATTTGAAATTTACACAAATCCGTTACAAGCTTGGTGGAAGATTTCTGTACTATAGTTTCTACAGAATAAGTAGGTAAATTACTACTAATTTAAATATATTATGTATAAGCATATATCAAAGGAAGACATTCCATACCTTATTAAAATTTTAATTGAAACATAATATAATTTACGTAACTTGTAAATCTTGTAATAGGATTAATAAGAAGCCAGTTGTTCGTAAAACGATACTCGTAATTGGCTCCGTAAAAACAGTATAGGTAATTGTCGCTATAAATAAAAATGTTTGTCAATTATTTGACCTTAACGATGGCGTCCTTGACTTATCAACTCAGCTCAACGTACAAGCTGGTGAAATAGGAAATATCGTGGCCAAACTGGCGGTGTGTGTAGGAAGTGTTGCCCATTTTGGTCACGGCTGCCGGCCGACATTCCAAAAATGTCCTAGGTACACGTTGTGGTACCGAGAACTTGTGAAGTACATTTTCCTCGGTATTGTCTCGAAGGTAGTGTTGACACGAATAATTACCTCATCTTTCCTGTGATGTTTATCTAAAGAGGAGGATAACGTCTCCTGTACTATTATTTATTCAAGGATGAATACCAAGTATCGGTACCTACATATTAAACAGAAAGTCTGCATTGTGGCTTCCGTGTCATAAAATTGCGCTTATATATCCTTGCGATCGTGGGGTCCTAGGTTCGATATCCAGGTCAGTGACAGTGTTATTGGATCTTCTTGTTGGAAATTCTTAGTAACAGCACGTATCCTGGTAATATGCCTGGTGACGTTATTAGACTCGATTATGTGGGGTCAAAAACATAGCTGGTAAAACATTAGCATAATACACCTTAGCACATCCCTTTGGGGGCAGCAAGCGTATGTACAAAATAAGGTATATGGTAAATCATTTAAAAGCATAATATGGTTTACCCTACAAAAAGATAGATATCTGCTGAATCGAATATTATACCTATATATGAAGGTGCCTACATAAAAATAAACCTAAATACACCATTATACACCTACATCGAGCGTCTTTCTAATCATGGAATAGATTTATTATCCATTTAATGTTTCTTCACAAGTTGATCAAGTCATTTCTAAAGGAGTTTATTTCTATCAAACGAACAAAACAACTGGTATGAGGCCTATCCGGGCACAGTTGTTTAGTTTGATGAAAAAATGAACAAAAACAAGATACAAAAATATATCGTCGAGATATAAGGTTTCTTACTTTTAGAATGTTGACTTCCGCGCTGGAAAATCCTGTTTCTCAGTCAAAGCAGACAAACAATTCACAGACGCAATCACCTAGACTTGAAAGAACAACGAAATTAAATCATGCATGCATAATCTTGGGCATTTGGTGGATCTTTCGTCGATTCACACCACGGGTTGTTCGCACCACGGGTTGTTCGCACCACGGTGTGAATCGCAAAAGGACACATTTTTAATTAGTCGTTTCGCACCATGGTATGAAACAATGAATGCTTTTTTTGTACTTCATCGATTCGCAGCATGGTGTGAATCACTGAAGAACTATTTTTGACTATCGATTTGAACCACCACCATTTTTATTTTTTAAATGTACTTCCTTAGTACTTACGGGTAGAAAACGTTTATTGAAACAACCATTTGTAAAAAACAATATTTATTGTCCTCTTAGTTTCTTTTAGTCACATGACAAAATATTGGTTATCTTTAATTATATAAAAAGTTTAAATAAAGGAATATATGAAAAATTTAAAATATAATGTCAAGATTATATTAACAAATTAACTTACAACTAATTATAAAAATCTCACATTGAGTTTAAATATAAAACATCTTAACTATAAATAAAATCTCACACTGAGGGTTGATTACCCTTATAACCAACTAAATAATGAACTAAAATTATTAGTAGGTACTTAATCACAGATGAAATTTTCTTACAGGCAACTTAAAATTAAAGATAAAAATCACTATATATTATGATCGTAATTTCCCATACTTATTTGCCCAGCTAATAAATCTTGAATAGTATTATCAATTATTTTATTGATTTCAATGCTATCTTTTTTCTTTTTGATACACGAGCGTTGCCAGATTGATCGATTTTACTATAATAGAAAATGGAATCCTTTTTCACTCCATCAAGAAATTGAGCGATATTCGGCTTTAATGGAATTATTGTTTTTATCCTTGCATTCCAAGACTCTACCATATTGTTGGTTCTGTGGATTTAATTATAACTGTTTCATGTGTTTGAAAGCACAGGGTGTTGTAACCATGTCCCAACAAAATAATCATTAAAATGCGTAACTGCAGCCGTGTTTTGACTTTCTTCCATCACATACAGCCAGCCGTCATCCAATAAATTCAGCGGCAAATGTAATAGGGCTGAGAAAGAATTGTTATTTTGAAATTGCATCTAAGCATAAAACATAATTTGAATCCTCAGTATCATCCTTAGTAGTGGATTAATAAATAAAAATAAATTGGTGTACTAACACTTTTATGCGAGACTGTTCAATAGTAGTAAAATAACATTGGTTCGAATTGACGAAGTCAAAAATAGTTCTTCGGTGATTCGCACCATGGTGCGAATCGACGAAGTACAAAAAAAGCATTCACCGTTTCACACCATGGTGCGAAACGACTAATTCAAAATGGGTCCTTCTGCGATTCACATCGTGGTGCGAACAACCCGTGGTGTGAATCGACGAAAGACCCCATTTGGTGACTTAGTTTGCCAATGAGCATTGACATTGTTAGTCGCCTACTATTATTAGTCGGTAACTAATTCTTAGACTAACCTTATCACTTTTAGCACTCTTACTGTCTCTTGCTTGACTCACTGTAAGTCCCTTATGTCATTAAGGGTAAAAAAATGCTTGTAACTAAGCTTCCTTAATCCGGTACTATAAAAATAAAAGTACTATAAAGTAATTGTCTCTGAACAGGCTGACGCACATATGTTTATGCAAAAGAGAATGTTTCAACGTCATAATTTTTTTTGCTGCGGTGTATAATCTATTTTGACCCACGATGTCGCTGGTGTAGTGCAAATCATACCTACCCAATCATAGGTGACCATCAAGGAGCCATATGCATGTTTTTTTATTAGCTTTTAGATATGTCCCACTGCTGGGCAAAAGCCGGAGAGGCTTGGCTTGGACTTCCAAATTACTATGCATGTTTGCCACCTAAAATGTAGGTATTGACTAGTTATCAGCTATGAGTAAATTAACGTTATCCTTCACACTAGGTATAAAATCACTGTGTGACGGAGGATATTGACACGAGAGCAATTCACACCGATACAAGTATTTGCGGATCCTTCAATTATTTTCCGTTTGAAGAACAAGCCCACAAGAGACGTGGCATTGACCATTGCCAATGCCACTGCGCCATTTTTACAGTTAATATGTTAATTAAAATACGCTATGTTACTTTAGAATCATTCGTTAATATTGTTAAGAAATTGCGCAACTGTTCCTTCATCATAATCGTGTGAGACTTTATTTTAGTTTTGATTGACTATCAGAAGGTATAACATATACCTGGAAATATGAAGATACACATTACATTAGATTTATTAAACTATAAGTTATAAGCCAGACAATATTAAATACTTATTGATTGCCGCTACGACTTAAAAGGTTAAAAGTAACGAAGCATATAATATTAACTAATAAAAGTAAAGCTTTTAATAAAAAGAAAAAATCATGATTCTCTTATGGTATCCATGTTTATCTATTGGTGTGAAACTGTGGTGTGAAATGTTTAGATTAGTGGCTCTATTGGTCACTTTTGCCAATGATTGGTATCATTATAGAAAATATTAGGAATTTTAAACTTATATAACACGTAGGTACAACCGTCATTACATGAACACGAAAGAATTAATTAAGATTAGCAAACTCTTGCACTTGACCCTGACGGCTATGTGCATAAAAGTTTAATGATATACTTATAAAAATAATCCGCTTTACGCTATGAGTTCCGTATTTAAATATAATTATTAGGTTTTATCTGTATCCATAACCAATAGGTTTCATTACGAGGGCCTATAACATTGCTTCTGGGTTTACAGGCGTTTGTCTCTTTATGTTGGTAAGTATGTACATATGTATATATATGTATCTTATGTGGGGGCCAGTCAGTGCAGACCGGCGACACTTCGACCCAGTGGGATCTTTTGTGTCGACACTCTCCCAATAACGACTGCCATAGATGTTTATCGCAGCCGGGACCGACGGCTTAACGTGCTCTCCGAGGCACGGAGCAGGCGATAATTGTTAATCAATACGCACATAATTTCGAAAAGTCATATAACTTCCGAAAGTCAGAGGTGCGCGACGTGGGTTCGAACCCGAGACCCTCTGCATTGCAGTCTGTTGGTCTCCCCACTGAGCTATCGCTGCTCTCTATGTATATATAAAGGGCTATACCAAAATAAATCCTTAGCAGAAAATATGTGTTTGTTTTCTATTCTTTAAGGTAGTCTATACGTTGATTGTAAGTATTTTATATAAAGACTTCGGCCGCTCTAAGAATAATTTCTGTGTCGCGGGGGACTGTATAAATATTCAAACACAACGGACACAAAAACACCCAGACTCGGAACAACCATTTGTGGATCACATAAACTTTTGTTCCGTGTGGGATTCGAACCCACAACACTCGGCCCAGTGGCCCACCTCAACTTTACATACTTTAGCTAAGTATGTATAACTGAGGACAAATTGCTGTTCAAAAGTAATTCGGGTCATTCGTTTTTGCTAACAAGATAATTATATATATTTTTTTTAAATAAGTACTTCGATTTTCAGTTTTCTATAATGTTAACATTAAATGTTCATGCTTATTACCCAAATCCTCATTTAAAGGCTCTTTTTCTATATGTATAGACCCTTAGATATAAAAATACACACTTATATGCACACTCTTATAAAGTATGATTATCAACTAGATAAATGTTTAGTCATCATAATACTTGATTATCTCATTCCTACACTCAAAAACAAGACATTATTTTAAGTTGTGTTTTTACCACAAGTGACTTAAGTACCTATTTGAAAGAATAATATTTACAATAAAAAAATACCTCTATGGAAAAATAGCCTCTATATCAACGACTTATTATTTATGAATAATTCTAAATAAATTTTTGTTAGTTATACAACCGATGTATGAAATAGTCGAACGACGAGATTGATTAATCAACAAATTAATTATGTTTGGTATTATATACATCAATAGTTTCTATAGCCAAAGATGAAGGTTACCAGCACTTGGTTGTTGGTTTTTTTAATCAATAAATTTAATATTCGTGTTTCTTTGGCACCCATCAATTACTATGAGTACTTAGACAAAGGCAAAAAGTTTAGATTACCTACTAACGCAAATAAATTAATACGTCATCTCGCAAGTTGAACAAACATCTATCTTTGAGTATATTCAATCCTATGAGTAAATACACAAAATAGGTGCTTCATATTGAAGTATTTGTCGTCAAATCATCGATCGAGTGTAATTGGGGTTCAGCAATAGAACTATCTCTCTCTTGACCAAGACCAAAGACAAGATGCAGACCACGTGGACATTACTACACAGAGATACGCAATCTTTCTAAGGACGGGAAGTCAATGTCAAGTTGAGTCGCAGCGTCACACTGGCGGGCAAACATAATAGGATTTTAATATGTCTGACATTTCAACACTTGACAGGAAGCTGGAAAGAGAGACAACAGGAGAGACACGACGACCAAGTTCTCGCTATATTTAAAAAGCCCACTTGTACTTATACAGGACGAAGTAGAGATTATTCAGAGAGTTAGCGCTCATCATATTCTTAGCTGTGCAGAGAAAGATAGAGCTACATTCAGAACAACTAAATCTGTACCTATCAGTCTATTTAAGTAGTGATTTGTAGAACAGACTGCTTCTTTTAAGATGGACTATATGATTTGTAAACTTAGCATACTAATAAATTGATTCATTTCAATGTTGATAACGAAAGAAAAAAGCGTCACGTCAGAATCGCGCATCACTTTAATACAATAGGTTAAAAATATAATTGTCTATTTTAATTCATAAAAACTAAAGGTGTAATAATGTCTTTCCGTATATTATTATGACTCTTAAAAAATAAGATCTGACAGCCTCATTGGTGCTAGGCAAATATTGTGCTTATGTTAGCGACTGATCTTCCAGTCAGTGACGTATTCTGATAACAAATCTATAGAAGCAGCACGGAGGCTGGAAAACTGCCCATTACATGAGATTTAAATAGCAGTAGTAGTGTGTGGGGGTAATACACCTATGTCCCTTTGGAGATCTAAGGCGTGAGTGTATGTAAAACATACAAATATAATGTCACATCTATATTTATTTATTTATTAAGATTCGCCAACAATTACAACAATATCACATACACATGTGAAATTTTTTTTAAGTCTAATCAATCGTGACTAACTAATTATATAATAATAATAATAATCATTTATTGACACAAAAAAGAAAAGAACACAATATATAACAAAACTCTGGCTCCCACGCTAGTCGAAACTGTGTTGCAGGAGTCAGTGTCTTCCCCGCTTATATGTAACAATTATTTCAAGATACAATTGGTAATTTCATTATAATACAATCAATTCATAATTTATAATTTAACTAAAATAAACGTAGTAAAAAAAAAAAAAATAATAACTATTGATAATTTCATAAGAATAGTAATAATAATAATAATATCCAAGCATACATGTCTTTGTAGATGAATTCAGCATGACTTACAGTCATATAAATTATATTAAATAAGTTTAAATAATAAATAATAATTACATTAAAATCAATTTAAAATAAATAATAAGTAGAATAATTAATAGTAGATAAGTGAGTAATTGAAGTCTGACAACATTCACAACGAAATATGAAAAGGATTTTTTTTTAAATTAAATTTTTATTTCATGAAGTACCTATAAATCCGAAGGTGTAGTTCAAGGTGTGCCTAATTTTCAGAAATGTTTGTCCCATGTAAAGGGGGTCAGCTTCTTGAAGTCTACCGGACACAGACTCCGTGCTGCTGCTCAGAATGTTTTGTCCGAAAAACTCTATATGGAAATCGAACCTGAAACTCATGCATAATAGTCAGATTTATTACCGCTGCGCCACCGACACAGTCTTTGTAATAAGAATGCAAAATATCTACGATTAAATAAAGAAGCAAGAACTATATCGATCTTTAGGTAGGTACCTAGCAATACCTAATCATGAGGTCAAACACAAAACCTATAAGAATTACCTACTTATCAAACAAAATGTCCTAGCAACGCTGGATTCACGTGAACCCAATAATAGTCGAAACGTCAAGCACTTGTAAACAAAATTCATGATCCCGTTACCAATAATTATATATGTATATATAAAAGTTATTACCCAACAATAGAGTTGTTTTACATGGTCTAGATTCTATGTTAATTCTAGGCCATACCTGTATTCAAAAGCAAATGTTTTTAAGCTGATTAATATAACAGGGCCTGTTAAGTATTTCTTTAGCAACGTGTAACGCCATCTCTTGAGAGTTTGAGCAAGTATGTAACTAAAAGTCTATAAGCGCAGCGGTAAAGAATAAATGATGCTGTGTTTGAGGTCGCAGGTCCGATTGTTGTATAGAGCAGTGTTCTTGAAATTTTCTATCAAAAATTCTGAATAGCAGCACGGAGTCTGTATTTGTGCATTGCTAATTTCTGGTCCTAAATAATTGTACACCTTCATTTTACCTATTATTATTTTACTCAACTGTCTCGATGGTGCGTAGGCTTACAGCCCACCATGATGTCCTGGGTTCGATTTCAAGGTTGGTAATGTGTAATGTGCTATTATATGCGAAGCCGCGGGCAAAAGCTAGTAGTAAACTATCTTTTGCCCGCAGCTTTGCTCGCGTAAAAGTAGGTTAGGTTATATTAGTAGCAGCACTTTTTAAAATAAAATATAGCTTATGTTACTTGGTGATAATAATAGCTTTCTAATGATAAAAGATTTTTTAAAATCGGTGGATTAAGTTTTGACTTAGATCCTTACAAACAAAAAAATAAAATCTTTTCTCTTTATAATATTAGTATAGAAATATAGATTAAATTCTCTCTATCAAAATATGTAATCGGTAGAATATAACAAGCTTGCCTCCAATTAAGCGCCACCTAATAAATAGGACGGAATATGGATGTACCTACCTAATACACATTTGACCCTGTCGAAATGGGTAGGTATATCCCAGTGTGCATTTATATATTGACTGCCTGGATGGTTTAACGGCTAATTTATAGGGTTGCAGATCATGAGATCTCAAGTTCGAATCGTGGGTTGGCTCCACTACAGTTATTGAAGTTTTTTGGAAGAAATTCTCAATAGTATCCCAGAGGAAATTCGTGGTATTTGCTTCCCGTGCCTCAGAAAGCACATAAAGCTGTTGATTCGCCTGACCACTGATTTCTCGAATCACGTCAGGTTGCTATCACATCTTACTATGAAGGTGAATAGAGAATGCTAATGTGATAGCGCACACACTTGTGCACTATTCGCAGATGCATTTCTTAGTTAATATAGGTCGTCGTGGCAGACTATTAAGCATGTCTGGAGGGCATTATTTACTATGTCAGTCCTAATTTATGATCACTAACTAAACTACATAATAATTAAAAGGTGCCTTAGAAGCATTACATAAATACAACTAATAGTATAAGTAAACTAATAACAATGATTACTCTCGACCCTTGAAGTCATGTTGCGTCTTAATGAGCTCTAATTGGAACTGACCCATGCACCCGTGCGCTGTCGTTATACGTGACATATGCTTACTCTTTGTACTACGTAATAGTACCAAGAATAACATTGGAAATACTGTACCGTAATTATCTTATAATTACATATCTACATAAATAGCCCCTCCGATAGGCTGGTTGGGATTACCAGAACAAAAAACCGCTATATTTCGACATCATTTATAGATGTCGGGATTTATCTAAATATTATTATATTAATTAGTGTAATTGGTGTATATAACCGTATAAGTAGATTAAAAATGTACTTATTAGACAAAATTAAACTCGACTGATGGAATATAAGATGTTAGTATGTACCTACTTGTTATGTTAAAATTGTTTAATATTTTTCATATTTTAAGTGACCTATGTAATGTTCCTTTTTGAGAAATGAACTCTAAATAAACCATTAGTTCCCAAAGTGGTCAAGGTGAAACCCCAAGGGTCTACAGGAAACTCGACGGGGGTCTACGTTGGCGTGACAAAAAATGGTGTCCACAATTCGTAAGCGGGGTCCACGAAAATTTATTTGCTTTTGATAGTGAAGTACTAAAAAAAAGGCTCAGCCGCCTACCGTGGTAGGTTCAGTCCCGAGAATATTTCAACAAAAAAGAAAAGGTCAGCCCGCAGAGATTTTATCAAATTTTTAATATGTAAATACGAATGCCATGGAATATGGTAGAAATGTAGCTGCAGGGGGTCCACCGGAAGCTGCAAAATTTTGAAAGAGGTCTATGTGAAAAGTCTGAGAACCTCTGCTCTAAACCGAACCGTTCTAATTAAATAAATAATTAAATGATTAATAGAAAATAACAAAACATTAGTGTTTTTAAAGTTTAACCAATTGGTATTACAAACTAGACGAGCGATTTTGTTGGGCGTCACATATTAAGTCGGGAGAATCCAGGCAAATCCCGACCACCTAGCGACCCTAGCTGCGAATGTGTGCACCTTTTGCGTACCTCACGCGAATTGCGCGTTATATCCATAATTTGTTGCCTATCGGGAACACTTTCATACCCAAAAAAACAACTTCATGACAAAAATATATACCTACCATAGGAGTTGTACAACTTTCGAGTTAGTTATAATAATATGGAATTAATTTGCATAAGTGCTTTTGTCAATGTTTCACTGAAAATGCTGTATAATATCACATCACCAAGTGTCATGTGTATTCTACGCCTATGAACAAATTAATGACGTATGGTCCACTCCACGTACAATAATTTCCTAATGACTAATCCTTACTAATATCATAAATTTGAAACTAACTCGGTCTGTCTGTTACCTTTTCACGGCTAAACCACTTAACCGATTTAGATGACATTTGGTACAGATATAGTTTAAAACCTGGTGAAGGACATAGGCTACTTTTTATTAATGTAGGTACTACGCAGGCGGAGCCGCGCGCAAAAGCTAGTAATTAATATATATTGTAACCTACTTATCTACATATTACAGTAACATTATTACTTTTAGTTGTATATAATAAACATGTAGATAAATAGGTAATTACAAAACATGAAATGTTCAACTAATAATCTTCTATGTATGTATTTCATAAAATATTGCATACATCATTGAACGCGGCACGAACAATTTTCTTAATTTTTGTATGAGGGTTCTTTACTGATAGTTAAAATGAAGAACTAAACAGCATAACTGAAACAATTTAACAGCTTTAATTTTCTTTTCTGTATAGAAAGGGTCGATTGAAAGGAAACCATACCATTTAAGTGAATTTTCAACGATTCGTCAGACAGCCATGATTTAAAACATAAAAGGAAAATTTAATTTCAGGTGAATGGATCTGTGCGTAGATCAAAAGAAATGTTGAGATAACGATCCAAACGTACAGCCCAAGATGTTAAGAACACAGGTACAGGACAGGCAAGCCATAGGTGGAGTACAGTTATAGCGACATTCCCTTAGTACTGTTAGCATAACTTACGTCGAAATACAACACTTCCTGGAATGGAATAACATGGACACCATATGGAATAATAACTGTATGGTAATCCAAGTAGCAAAAGCTCTGCTGATAAGCAAAACGTTTACAAGTAATTAACAGTCACTGTTACTCATCACAAGTGCCATACATACACAGATAGCATTATCTGTATAGACCAGCAGGAAGGGTAGGCGTATTAAAGTCGCGAGCTACATCCGCTCTGACAACTGCACTGACCAAGTAATCAATTTCTATAATCAATTCTTCTATTACATTTTGATACACATATAAACAATAAAATACCAAAGAAATTATAAAAACGAACATTTATTATAAAACCTATCCGATTTCATACATTTTCACTTAGGTGCATTTAATAATTATAGGTACTATAATATAAGGTGTACAAAAAATTTATTAATAATTCAATACATATACATTATAGGCTATTAAATTACTGTCAATAAATGCATTTTTAATACAAAACTAAAACAAATTGTATAAAAAATGAATGTTGACTATGTCAAAATTTCTCTACAGGTACTGGCTAGTGACACAATTACAAAGGCTTTTGTAAGATTAGATACCTAGTATTTCTAAATTTGAAAAGTTTTCGCATCAAGCTATTTGTTTGGAAGATTTCTATAAAATTTCCCTATGTCAAATTCAAAATGGATATAGCAATACAAATGAATATCGAAAATAATATGATTTTACCATAGATTATATACAGAGTTAATATAAAAAATAGTTGCCAATATCATCTACTTAATAAGAGGAATTGAATTAAAAGTAAAGGTGGTTTTTTATGTGGCTGTACTATGAGATCCTACTTAATTCCATATATTTTTGCAGAGATTAAAAGCATAATATTTAATTTGTGTGCTGTTTACTTATTATATGAAGTGATATGAAAGTAGGACTCAAAGTATGTATTTATAAAATAATAATTATTTTAGTTTGTAAAAGTGGTAAAAATTCAGTCTACTAATTTTTAATTACACCTATATTACTTCTTTTAATTAAATGAACAACATACGGCTCCTTACAGCTAGCTTACAAACACTTAATTATATCCTGATATTGTTATGGTATAAATAATAATTAATGATTGTACTATATTTTGAACAATAAGCCAGTTTACTATAGATCAACTATTTTAATAAATATTTATGAAGTAAGAAAGTGCACTCATACAAAAGTAATATACATATGTAGGTGTAAGAAAATTCATTAGTTTTGAGGACATGTTAACAACAAATATATGTCACATTTTACATACAGTGCTATCTTATAGGTTATACAACTACTAGGTTACTAATACGGGTCAATTAAACAAGTCAAAGTAATACTTAGATAAGCACCTAAACATTTAAATCCTTTGTTTTCCATTAACAAATAATCTGATAACACCTAATAAATAAAGGAATGTTAAAACTTATGGACAGAATCGTCAAAACATGGGAAACAAGATATGTTAAATGCAGTACATGGGTCTTTTATAACTAGCTACACATTGTTGTAATCATTCACTGAAAGTCAGTCTTTTGTTTTAGTTATCAATTCATCAGTGAAAATCCAAAATTTGGTCAATGAACAGTCATTTGTTTAACATTGTCACATCTTTGTAGTGGCTTCCAGTGAGCGCAGGAGTGGTGCGCGGGCCATATACTAGAAGCGATCTTTAGAGGCATGCAGGTCCGGGTTTGTCAGGTACTGCAGTTCCTGCAATTCCTGGAACTTCTCATGATCTCTAATGTGTGCATAGTTGGCTGACAAGCACATCAGGTAATGCACTAAACTTAGTATTACTAGTATGCAAGATACCATTGCTAAGATGAACATAAACTCTGCTTTTTCAACATAATCCTTGCAGAACATTTTTATATTGTTAGCATCACAAATTTTCATATCTTCCTGTCTCACACTAGATGGAAACATGAAATCAAATTGAGTGAAGTCGATACATGTTGATAACTCAATATTTTTCGGCTTCGAGCATAGTTTCCAGAATACTGTAAATAGGAATGTCGTTATGACTAGGAATCCTAGTAATATGATCCATACAAATGTCAGAATGTAAGTAATTATCATGAAAACTGCGCATGATATCCGACCACCAACACGGGCTCTCCATGCGCGATATACTTTCTGTCTAGTAGCGCCTGTAGTCAAACATCCCAAACACAATAGCATGAATCCGAGGGCCGCCATACATGCACTGCCTACGATGAATATCATTTGTAATGTCTCCATCCACATTAAATGGAACCGAAATACGTCATCATACATTTGGATTACAAGAGTGGAACCCCGGTACATAGTCCCGCAGAATACACCCACGCCCAAACAACACATAATTGTTGCAATAAGAGTAGCATGGGGCACTCTTGCAATACAGGCCTGACACGCGTCACCCATTGTTAGCAAATATCGTTCACAATTCACTTAAGAAACACTTATTTATTACTTATTTACACAAATATACTGCTTATAAATCGTTCATAATACAGAAGAGAAAGTGTAGATACGTATTACACTCGAAAGCTTATTTGTAACTTCGCAAGTGTTCTTTTAGTGACAGCTAGGTCACGTGATTCAATACAGGATCTGTGACTGTGACGGTTTATGTGTCATTCTTTCTAGTGGCTCTCAAGGTTTATGAACCGGCAAAAGTTTATTGGTATACCTGATAAATTGCACTAATTAAATATATTATTTATTTAAAACAATTAAAATAAGACTGGCAAACTGCAATTTAAAATAATAATAAATTGCGGCTGTACTCATAATTTTTATATTTGCTTTTAGGGCTAGCTTTTTCAAATAAATGAAGTAATGTTTTTAGTCCATGATTTTGAACTAATAATATGAAATAAAACTTTACTTAATAACATCACACCACATTACATAAAATGGTTGGGCAAATCATGAAGTGATCAATTCTATGATATGGTTACAACATTATATACATAAATGTCCTAGTATTACAGGTCGAGTTTGACAGCGGCTGATAAAAAGATTCACTAAACCTTGAGAGCCACTATACATACTATGTGAATTAATGAACTCAACGGCTGAATTATGAACTTAATTTCTAATATACCTAAATACAACAATAACAAAGACACTAGCGCGACGCTTGTAAACACTTGTACAAATCGGATGAGCAAACAGTGCGGACTACCAACGTGACCACTCTGTTTATAAGGCACAACACACCAATATAGTAAAAAGCGATAAATTAAAATAAAAAATATAACATTGAAAAAGGTATTTGATATTTTTTCATATTTTCTTATACAGATTACAAACAGTATTTTCTTTTACTAAAGAAATTGTTAGAAGCAGATGAATAGGTAGTTACATCAATATAACTTTTTGTCTGTTTCCGAACGCACTGCAAACACCGGCCACGTCTAAATGACATTATGCTATGTAGTGGTGGTGAAAAAAGAATTATAATAGATAACTCGACTAAACTAATGCATCTATACTAATATTATAAAGAGGAAAAATTAGACTTTTTTGTGTTTTTATAAAGATTTAACTCAAAAACGACTGAACTGTATTTAAAAATTATTTCACCAGCTTCTTTTTAAAGCTATATTATCACCGAGTAACATAGGAAATAATTAATTTTAAACAAGTAACATAAACTATTTTTAGGCGAGTAGCTGCAGGCATAAGCTAGTTTTTTAATATTAACATTTTAAACAATTATTAACTGTTTGACTAAAAACATTTATTTATGAGATGAGTATTTTTAATTCCTTACATAAACTTATAATACTCCTGTGACTAAGATAAAATTATATCAACAACTGTTAATATCATTTTATCTTACCACCTTGGTTACTGATATTAATATAAAAAAATGTGTTTAAATCCTCTTTATAACATGAGTTAACATGACACAGGACTAAGTGTTGGCGTATATAAGAAAGGGTTAAGTAGACTATGCTCATTTCAAATTTACCGTGGCGGTAAGTCCCGTGTTTGAGGAGTGGCTGGAGAGGCGGCATGGCGCACTCACCTTCCGGCGGACACAGGTAATGACTGGCCACGGTTGTTTTGGCCAGTTCTTGTGTCGTATACGCCGGCAAGAGACGCCCGGTTGTCACCACTGCGGCGACTGCCGCGACGTAGTTGAGGACACGGCGCTGCACACTTTGGCGGTTTGCCCCGCCTGGGCATCGCAGCTCTCGCTCCCGGCCGTAGTTCAGTCTATGGGAGTACGGAGTGAGAGGTCGTGGAACGCCGTCGCCTTTTGTGAGGAAGTCATTTCCATCAAGGAGGCGGCGGAGCGGGAGAGGGAGCGTTTAAACCCTCTCCCCAACCGCAGAGCCGGGTGCCGGAGGGCGCGAGACGACCTCCAGCCACCCTGAGGTTTGACCTGGGGGTGGCGGGCTTTGTGGACCTGCTCGCCATCCGTTCAGCACCAGGTCCGAGAGGCGGCGTGCGTGTTCCCACGCGCGCCTCTGTGTCGAGTCCGTCTCCCTTCTAGGGGGGACAGTAGAGAGTGTTAGAAGCGCCAATAGGGTAGGTCCTTCGTGTAGTGGCCTGCCGTTTCATACATACGGCGGGCCGAAACCTCGGCGGGGTCGCGACCGCATGTGCAAGTGTTTCGCGCGGCCCCGTCGATAGTGGTTTTGTCGAGGAACACCGTGGTAGGTTTAGTCGGTATTCCGGGAGGTACTTTATCATCTTAACATCTTCTTTTACCCCGGCGAGTCCGACATAACCCCTCCGCCCGGCCCCGCGGAGGGGTATGCGTCATGCATTTCCCCAAGTTAAAAAAAAATAATTCCGTCTGTAAATCATTTAGCGTTTAAATATAGAAAATATAACTTTAAATTCATAACTGGACAGCTGACAGTGACGGAAATATAACCTTAAATCGAGAATCATTCATTGGCGTATCAAGTTACTAAAATACTAAAATGTGACAGTTGTAATATATCTTGACATCCCTCAACTAGAGAAATTTCAGATGCTCGTCTGTCAGGACTCAAGTGTATGTGGAATCTTATTAGTTTTTGTAAGCAAAATTACTTGACTGTTTAAATGTTTTAGATAACAAATAGTGAAATTGCCTCACAATGGAAACGCTCTATCATCAGACAAATCAATTGATACAAGAAACATCGGAATTATTTCAAAAATTGGAGAGAGATCCGTCAAATTATGTGGGAATCGAAAATGCTATCCAGTCAAAGATTAATGCAATTAACGCGTAAGCTTTTTGTATATTTGTGAATTTCTGTATTTGAACTAGATATCTATGAGTAAGTATTTTTAATAGACCATGTAGAAATTGTTTTGAATGAAAATTACTAGTTTGTTCTGTAGGTAACATATTGTTAATTGTTAAGTGACTCTACTGTAACTAATTATGTTAACGTGTAAGTAATTAGAGACAATTCAATTACAGGAATTGTGAAAAATTGGATATTTACGTATTCAAAACACCAGTCAATCAACGGCCCATGGCTAAGATGAGAGTCGACCAGCTCAAATATGATAACCGCCATATACAGGTAATATTTATCAGTGTAAACACATACTACTTGTACTTTAGTAATGGTTATTATCATACAGCAGTATATGATAGTAGAGTTCTGTGTTATATTTAAATTCTATGAAAAAAACACAGAGTTTTGGTGCTAGCCTCGAAACTTAGATACAAGTTAGAATATAATGGAGCTTTATTACACGGCAGCACACCTGTGGCTAGAAGACACAGTAGGTTTTTAATTATGTGAGACATGCCGTCAATTCATGTTTTGAATGTACTTTATATATTTAGAGTTAGTGTATTTATTTTAGCTTCAATTACACTATTCCTGAGTCCTATTTCTATTCTCACACAATTATTTCATTCTTGTATAACAAATATTGTTGCTATAAATCTACAGGCATCACTAACAAATGCTCAAAACAAGAGACTGAGACGGGAGCAGGAGTCGGCAGACAGAGAACAATTGCTGAGTCGTAGGTTTGGCCACGACCACACTGCCATAAATGTAGACTATCTTGGCCAGGAACAAGTGTCTCTTCAGAATTCGCACAGGAATGTGGATGAAATGATTCATACTGGTATGTATGGATTGTAACACATTAATAAGAATAAGGGAGCTTTTAAAAAGGGCATTATTTTTACTGCAGTATATGGCTACTACTGGCTGGCAATAACAACCATATTATAGAATATATGTCAATATTATGTATATGGGGATCCAAGTAATTATGTTTGAAATGGCCAATGTAGTCAAATGTTTTTAATTTGACTGGATAGGTAAAAACATAACAGAGGCAAGTCTGATAGGTATTTCGTTTATCACCAAAGTTACCTATTTGGTAAAATAGCTACTAAGAATATTGTAAAGCTTAAAATATTCAATTACAAATATGTGCAAAAACTCCTAGATTCTAAGAGACTTAATTTGTTGATAGTTCACACAAAACTTGCTAGATGGCGTTTTTACACATATCAAGTACCTTGTAATAAATTATTATAATTTTTAATTCAGTTTAAGAAACAAAACAAGCAACAGGCTTATAATAATTAATAACCATCACTTATATTACATAATTCTGTAATTGCAGTGGTATTGGCATTCACACTGTTTTCTTGCCACTGTTTTAACACTTTCAACCTGCTGCTTACCGCCGCCCAAGGAGAATAATATGCTATTTTGCCCTTCAATATCAACGGTAATCTGTTTGATAACTGAAATAGTCAGTATGGTGGTAAAACCAACCACTCTGTATCTTAAAAAAAGGAAACTTTATTATATATACTACCGGACCACCATCATAGTAATAGCAGATGGACAAAATGGTGTATGATAGCAATACGTAATTATAGTGTATGTGATTAAATACTTATTAATAATGTTAATAGTAAGTATGTATAATCCATCAGATTATCATTAAATTATACCTATTATAATGCTGCAATGCCGTTAGTATACATTTTGCTATAACTTATTTGACAGGCACTTGACCAAAAATTATAAGTTCATCACCTGCGGTAAAACGAATTAATACTATAGGTACATTCCAAAGCAAGTGATGAAAAAAAATTGGTATGATTAATAACTTTAAATGCAGGAAATATATTTTGGACGTCAGAATAAGGACTTGGGCTGATTGAAATAAATCTGTTGGCCAATGCTTTACACAATACCTAATTTTATATTTTTGTGTTTGTTTGCCGGCTAATTGATGAGGTGTCTGTATAATAACGTTAGAGCGATGATGGTCTGTCCGAATTTATTATTCTATTATTTTGTTGATATCCATATACCTACCTACGTAACGAGATAATTGAGAGTCTATACTTACATAGTTTTTGGTGCATCTCGATAGGTTATTAAACGTCACGACGTTTTACGGTATATTTTGGTTAGTATAACGATGATGCCGAAACAGTTTCTAAAGGCGCCTCGTTAGGAAATGTAAGGTAAGACGACGACCATAATTATGTGTAAAGTGAAGGCGGGAGTTACGATAGCTCGGGATAGACCGTCAGGTTAGGCTTCTGTCTACATGAACATAGACAGTGTTTGTCTAAATTGTTGAAATAGGTGAATACAAAAACTACTTAGGGTTTCGTAACGGATTAAATTATAAGTAAATATATAATTACTTATATAATAGCAGTCGTTAGCACGGCTGTGTTATATTATAACAACCATAATTACTTTGTTGACATAAAATACTATGTAGGTTTTCAAATTAGCCATTGTATTTAAATATTTTTCTTGAGACAAAAAGTAACGAAGCTGTTTTTAAGGTTATCTCGGTTGCGATGGAGAGAACATGCAGTTCGAATGCAATTACATTATAGCCTGTTAAAAAAGGATTTGACGTAATCAATAGGTGTAATCCATTATGATTGTATGAAAATTTCGATATGAATGTATACTTCACCACATACAATGCAGCACTTCTGTCGTAACCTGAGGCTCTAAGTACGATTTGCCACAGTCCTCGATAAACTTCGACTTCTGGATCTTAGCCCGCACATTTTTAAATGAGTGACTAGCGCATTTGTTGATGTTACGTATTTTCATGTTGCCGACCAATTATTATGGCGCGTCAAGAGTTAAAATTTTTGTGGTGTGTTTGACTTTTCGAAGTTATATGCGTAATAAATAGTTAACTCGCTTTAACGGTGCAGGTAAAGATCGTGAGGAAACAAATATAAAGTTCGCCATAAAAAGAGTTCTCGAGAGTATGTGAAGTCTGTCAACACGCGCTGGGCCAGCGTGACAGACTATGGCCTAATCCTTCTTATACTGAAAAGAGACCCGTTTCCAGCAGTGGGACAGTTTAATACAGGGCTGATATTATTTATTTATATATGGTTTGTAAACCAACTGCGGTCATGCTTGTTAGGGTGTTAGGGTATCAGCACGCTGATTGCTTAAGCTTTTCCGCAATCCATGGTTGCCTCCACAATGAGCATAACATTGATTTCAGCTGATCGTTTCTTTCGTCTTCTATCTAATTTAAACTTAATTTATATTTTGTCAGTATTTCTATGGCTATTGCCAGCTATTCCACTCTAGGTGAACCTTTCTCTCTAGAACAGCTTGTTCGAATGACGAGTTGCCGCTATGGGATACAGCATATTTAATACCATAGTGCACTTAACGATTAGGTACCTCTGTCTTGTCTTTTGGTGGAAATCTGAAAAGCTTTCTTATTTAAGTCTTGGTCGCCATAAGCGGTGAAAAATTAAATCTAAAATAGAGAAGTAGAGTACCTCTACTCTTTAAGATTTCAGTGATACGGCCTTTAAGATTGACTCCACTAACTGCTTACTGCATCAGAAGGAGTTATATCATTTTAACATTGTCAGATCCAGAACAGACTTGTGATGTAATGTGTATTGTATGTATTACTATAATGCTCAGGTGGCTCTTGATTTATTGGTCATTTTATTATATTAGCATATTCATGGCGAATTCAGTATGACACAATGTTTTGAAGATCACTTTTTAGCTATTACTGAAGTCAGCTAATAAATGCTCTTCACACGTCTAATGTCATACTTAAGTATTATACTAAGATAATAGAAATTAACGCGACTACATACGCTTGCGGTGTTCTTTTCACGTGCCAAGGCTGCTCTACCTAATTTCAATTAAGTACGTTGTGCTGGGCAGTTAAATTGCGTAGTGTGTGTTGTATGAATCCTTAGTAGGCGCGAAATGAAAATACTAACCTAATGTGATAAATGCGAATATGAGTTTGTTTGTTTGTTACGCTTTCACGCCTTAACTACTCGACCGATCACCATGAAATTTCGCATACTCGTTCGGGGAACAGAAAAAGACAGCGGGTACCTTTCACCCAGAAAAAGTACTGTTACTAATCAAACCTAAACTAACCTACATTATATTTACGCGAACGGGGGCTCCGTTCGCGTAAGTATTATGTAGTTTAGGTAGGGTAAAATCTAATAGATAATATTTTCTTGACACTGCATATTCACGAACTAAGTCACTTTTTATATGTAAGAAAATGGTATCTGTATTTTAGATGCTTGTGCTATTTTTGAAACTGTTATTATTATGTTTAATTACGTACGCAAGTAATACTAGTATTTGCCATGTCTGCACTCTATTTGGGAGTACGAGTAAACTAGATTAGACGGATGGCGTAGTAGTTTAAGTGGTCGCCTCACTACTGCACCGAGGGTTGTGGGTTCGATCCCCACACGGAACAAAAATTGTATGATATGCAAGTAAATGCAGTTTTCCGATTTTGGGTGTTCCTTGTGTACGTTGTTTGAACGTTTGTAAAGTCGTGACGAATAATCATACCTAGTGCGGGAGTTTTATATTTTAAGAATAATATTCGAAAGCTTCCAATATTTTCAAGTACCTTACAATTAAAGGCATGTGCCTTTTACTACGCCATATTAACCATACCTATATTTATTACATATATTGGACACGTTTATAACTTAAAATATACTAACTCAAGAAATTATCGATATCACGTTCCTACCGAGGGTCTACCGAAAGCTTTCACAACTCTTGGCGCACCTTGACATGTTTGAGTCGTTGGCATATGTTTCTATGCGTTTTGATTAGTTTATTGCGTTGCGAACGAGGCGGGTTTTATTCAATGCATGGGTGCGACTTTTATCAAAACCAATTTAAACTCATGATTCACTCTGATTGTAATTGCAGTTACTTTTGTTTGTAATATATCATAAGCTAAACCCAAAAAATAGTATATACCTACTATATTTCTTTCTGGATATCTGTAGGTGATTCGTGGCAGTTTTAAACGTGCACAAGTAACTTGCCGCGGTTGTAAGTCGGGCTTCGCCCTTGACCGCCACGACGAGCATGACATAACGCCTTCGTCACCGATACGTTTACGATCCAGTGATCTAGGTCAAATTGTTCTGAGAATAACGCCTCTCACATGCACAAGGCTGATATTAAGCTGCCTTAAAGGTACAAATCCTAATAAGGCGTCACTCCTTGGAATACGAACTTGTCAAATGTTTTAAAAAGAAAACACTGGATTATGACAGCCAGTTACTTCACTTTTTTGGCTTCATATTCCATTAGACTTTTAGAATTTGTGAGTTATGTTAAATAGATTTAGCTAACGCGTCCGGTTTCCTGCTTATCAGTCACGTGACTTTGTAATATCATACATGATATTGATGAAGAAAGTTTCGCAAGAAAATAAGCGGCACTGCGTTATAGAAGAACAATGATATTTATTCTATGCATATGATCATTTATTATCAATTGTAATGTACTATTGTATTGTGTAGGTATGTTAAGTATGAATGCATATTATTATAAACGAGGAAAAAGACAATCCATGATTGTAATCTTCATTGATTCTCGATATCCGCTTCATTGATACATTTATACTCGATTATATTATAATTTATATTGATATTTATATGTTTAGTAATTTGTTTGTCACAATATCGCAATAATCGTTACCATATTATATTTTAATAAACAGATTGATACAAAAAAAAGGGTCCATTAGACTTAATGATAGTTTAGCGGCAAACTAAAATATCGTATTTAATTATGTATAAAAATGTTCACAGTTCTACACGTAGCTATAATTAAGAAAGCTTTGCAGCTTAACAAATTTTAATTAAACGTGGAAAGCACAATTGTTCGCTACAGGTTCTATTTATTAGTCTATAAACATTATAGGACAAACTCATTTAACAGTAACATTACAAAGTAATCTAGTCGTCAACGATATACTAACCAATAAACGGCTATGGAACGAGTTAATTAATTTGACGCGATTGCCGTACCTAGCTATACCTACTGACGTAACTCAGCTGCAATCAGACTGACTCTCGTCTGTACTCTGTACTAACAACAAGGTGTTTTTCAATTCGTTCGCTACGCGGCGCTCACGTCGCCACACGTGCATTCTCGCTCCTCTCAAATAATAAACAAAAAATAAAAACAAATATGTGTCATTTAGTTTTACACGGTGAACAAAATCGCGCGATAGATTCAGTTTCGCAATCCGATACCATGAAGCATTTGTGTACCAAGACTTATGAAACAACTGTGAGAAAACCAACGAGATAAGGATTTGAGTTAGGTATAAAGTAGGTTGTTAATATTAAATAATTAAATTGACATAAATTCACTTACCACATCTTGAATTAATTATGATCCACGCCACGCACAGATATAATGTCTTTAATCACTGGTTAATAGTCCCATAAATAATAACATTGAACGTCGGATAAGGAATCTGACATGACCGCACCGTATCACGGTAAACTTAAAATACACACTTGAGTTTTTAGAATAGGTAGTCTAAATCAAGATTACTCCATCTGCAGCGCGCGACTCGTGTTAGCTGGGGTACAACTAAATAGTAATTATTACCACAAATAACATGCGCCCACAGCACTGTTTCCTATTGTGTCTATGTGAATATAATCTTAATAGACAACAAGTAGGTATGTGATACTTGGTTTTTATAATTTTTAGCCGCGTGTGATCAACATAACCTTGGCTTCAGTCAAGTGAGCGAGATATCCAAGAAGCGACAACCTATACGGCCGATTGAAACTGGTTGCTTATAAATTTTATAGATACCTACACGTCAAACCTTATAATGAGTAATTAAATAGATGTTTATATTATAAGAGGTAGGTACCTACAGCTTTACCTATCTAAAGTTTATACGACGAAGTTCTGTAAGGACATAAAACAGTGGCAAATACACGTTAAATTAAAAGAACATCTGTTTTTAATTATTATTAGTAGGCATTAGATTAAATCTTATTTAGATAAAATAAAAACGATGTAATGAAATTTTAAGTGTGTGTACAACATTGTCAGAGAACATCGGAGAACAACATTGAACAAAATAAGCACAATGGCGCCTTATTCGTCTCGAGTACCTCTATAACAGAGGTTCCCAGACTTTTTTTCTCATAGACTACTTTCAAAATTTAGACCCCTCGCAGGAATCAAACAAGATTATGCAATTAAAACATTTGAGCAAATCTCTACGGGCTGACCTTTTTATTTAAATTCTCGGGACTGAATCTACCAATGTAGGCGGGCTGAACTTTTTTTTAAATTCTATCCCGAGGAATCAGTAGGTTCGAGACCACTGGTACTGAATATGGAATATGCAAGTTTTTACAAGTAACAGTCGCTGAGCTTCTTAAAATATTAGCAAATAAATTTTCGTGGACCCCCGCTTACGAATTGTGGACCTCCATTTTTTTGTCACGCCTACGTAGACCCCCGTCAAGTCTCCCGTGGACCGCTGGGGGTCCACCTGGACCACTTTGGGAACTAATGCTTTATACTATTTGATAACCGATATTTTTTATCGATTTGAACTTAAATCTCATCCTTATTATTGTGTCAGTAAACGAGGCAGACATAGTTTAAAGTGACATGCACTAATTGATAAAAGGCTAATATCAGACATTGCCACTGAAATGATACGGGATAGCAGAAAAGAAATGCATCTCATATAATATAAAACGACGAAAAGTAATTAACATTTTCATAAACAATTTTCGTTACAAATTACTAGTACTCTTGTTAACCTCTCTAGCTAAGCTAATCTGCTTGTATTTGTAGTAGGCTCAGGTCCATAGCACAATGTGGCGGAAAGGGAAAGGGAGGCGAACACCAATCTCCCGGCCCGCAGTCGACGCACCGGGCGCCGAAGGACGCTAAATGATCTCCGGCCTCCATGACCGCTGGCCTGGGGCGACAGACTAGGGCAGTCTGACGTCCGTGCAGAAGTAGGCCCGAGACGGCGGTTGCGGACGGCGCGGAACACTCCGCGCCGTCCTCTTAATGAAATCTTAGTAAAAATGTAACGAGACCGCCACGACCAAGTGACGGCCCAAATCTGTCGGTTAAAAAAAAGGTCGATAGCGCAATGGGTGGGATTCGGACCTATCTTATCCATTCAACCGATACGCGTCATTTCGCTAAATATTTTTAATGATATAGTCTTACGTTTACGCGAATGTTATACATTGAAATTTAAACTACTTCATACGGATTTTGTCGCATTATTTATTTTAAAATACATTTATTACATAATGTTGAACACTACTATCATTGAACTTTACTACAATTTAACCCATTTAAATTAATTAAAACTATTTATATTTAAGTTTACACTTTTCCCCAACTGTTGCTTTACAGCAGCCATGTTCATGGAGAGACTAAGATGGTAGTTGTCTTAATGTTTTGAAGTGTAGTTATTGTTACTATTTACGCAGAACACTTACATGTAAAGCAACCGATACGCCGTGCTGGAGAAAAGTGTAAACTTAAATATAAATAGTTTAAATTAATTTAAGTAGCTTAAATTGTAGTAAAGTCCAATAATACGAACATAGTACTGTTATAGTTCAAAATTATGTAATAAAAGTATTTCAAAATAATTAACGCTACAAAATGCGTATAAAATAGTTAAATTTCAATGTATTATTAATGATTTGAAAATTTAGTTAAAACACATTTGTTTATAGTTAGCGTAGTTCTTACTGATTAGGACACCAAGTAACATTTAATAAGTTATCTTATCTCTTTGTTCCAGGTACTAGTATGCTGGAAACGTTGAAGTACAACCGGGAAACATTAAAAGGTGCACACAGAAGAATTATTGACCTGGCAAACACGTTAGGCCTATCAAACGCAACCATTTCACTAATAGAGAAAAGAGTGTCTCAGGACAAATACGTATTGTTTGGTGGAATGTTTGTTACATTAGCTGTGATTGTTCTCGTTATAATATATCTGACGTAGTCTATAACAGTCGCGATCCGTCGATCGACCGTGCGATCGGTAATTAGAAAAATGTGTGTACTTGTACATATTACGACTGATAGTTAAAAATTTACTAATCAGAAGTGAATTTTATTTTATTTTTACTCTGCTTACACTCATGAGTACGACACAGTACATAAGATATACTTCTATTATTGGAAGTTAATATAAAGTATTTCTTATAATGGTTGCAATACTCGACTGGTTTAAAGTGAATCGTGGCAAATCCCTAGTAAGATTAAATTATTATATAATTTGTGGATATACATATATAGTTATGTAGGTAGGTACATTACTTTCGACAGAATACAAATTTACAAATAAAATGCTAAACATGCGTAATGTATTAATCAACGAGATAAATTTGTCGTTACGTAAATGTTTGGCAAATATTTCGTAAATAACATGTTTCAAATTTTTGTTCGACTTGTATCGTTGAAATTATAATTCAAAGAATCAGTTACTTATTTGATGTTCTGCATTAAGTAATCTAAATCCAATTAAGAGAAGTAATCATCACTATAAACCATATTTCTTTGAGGATGAGAGTACTCTCATAGGAAATTATTTATCTAAACAATTTAATTAGCAATGTCGTGCTTGTAACAGTTGCCTGCTTTTAAGTGCTGTTGACTGTAAACAGTTGTATCTCGGTATGCATAAATGTACATGGCATTCAAATTAAGGCAATACCTAATGAGGATGTTTGTTAGGTGCACCTTATTGCAGTTTATCAAAATAGAAAACACGGCAAGACAAAACCTTTACACCGACTATTTAAAACTATCTATAAAGGTTTGTCAAAATGTTAAAATTATTTTTAGGGACTGGGTATTTAATTTCCTTTTCTAATTATGTAACCTAGTTACTATTAAAAACAATATGATAGTCAACAATATTGAGTTGGTTCATTTAGTGTTTAGGGATAATAAGCTTCTATAATTGGTCGGTGTAACGGTGAGTAGGTATATCATTCAGATTTTTATTTTTGTACATCGTAATGTTATCAACGAGGATGTGAATACTGCAAGCAATACAATGTTTTGACTGCTAAATATGTATATAACGGGTTCTTAAAATTTACATTTAAATATTTAGGCATTTTACATTTATTTATAATGGCAATAGAAGTCAACTATTCAAAACTGCTATGTAAATACATATAATTTATATTTATTTTGAATCATATCATATGTATATTGTTATTATTGCGATCCTAAGTGTTAGTGAACCCGTGAAGGCCTAATCAGTAATCGAATATTTTTAGATAGTTTTTCTAATCTTATCGTCAAGTGTGATGCAATCCCATTACTATGTTTTTATTTATTGGTAGAAAGTGAAGAGTACAAACTACAAATAAACAACAAATTAGATATTTTCTAAATATCTTTAACAGCTATTTGAGTTATATTATGCAGGAAATATTTTTAATTATAATAATCCTATTCAACATTCCTTTCTATAAGTTTGGTGCACATGGAGAAATTCAAATTAATTTAAAAATAGCCACTATAGAACGGGTTAAACACGGTCTCGAATCTGTCTACAGTAATTTAGTGCTATAAATATGCATTTAGTTATATAATTACAAATCATTTAGTCATTTATTTATATAACTGCAAACATTATTATTAGCCTTGAACACATAGGGCAAGGTTTAAAGTGACAGTGTAGTAAAGGTAGGTCACTTTGCCCAGTTAAGCTCTACTGCCAGGCGTGATCGTACGAACTTAGAACAAAAATATATGAGAAACGGATACAGGTACTACTGTAAATGTTAATTTTGAATATATCTATTTTTGTTCGTAGTAATACCATATTATAAAGTTACCAAAAGGGCATACATATGGAGCATAACGCAGTAATGGCTAAAACAATGATCGGATTTAAAGTTTATATAAGTGTAATCTTTCGCCACGTTTACATTTAGAGCAAGCAACTTAACAAAATATTATTTTTTAAGTTATTTGTGTGTTGGATATTGCGTAAGTTTGTATATTATTGTAAACACGTTAATATGAAATAAAATTTATTATATTTTATTATATTGAAAAAGTGTTTTATTACCTTATAATTCACAATAATTGTTGTTTAGTTACGCAAAATAATTAATATAGGAATTGTTAAGTTATTCTTTAAATCCTGTTTCTTTGGCATATAATTATAACATGTACTTTATTAAAGACGGCTTCAGTGGCTCAGTAGTAATAAATGCAATGGTTGTGCATAAGGTCTCGGGTTTGATTCTTGGGTGTTACAGTAAAATGTGAAATTATTAATAAAAATTTGCCGCACGAAATCTATCGTAAATCACCCCCTTTTTATGTGGGCTCTAACTCAAACTATATAGCGAAATGTGACGTGTATCCTCTGCCGATCTATTTGGGATATAGGCGTGACACTATGTACCTATGTATTATAGGCGTTTACATACTACGATCGGTATTGAAATCGGCGTATTATCTACAGGGATTGTTATTTTTATAATAATTTGAAAGTATTTTATGGAAGGTTCATATTTATTTATTATAAAAGCATTTCCAGTGAGGTAAACTCTCACAAAACAAACATCTAAACCTCTGCCACATAATTGAATGACGTGGCAGTTTTAAACATTTACAAAGTAGGTACTTGTGTTAACCTCGATTGCAACAAAAAAGTCTAAGTAATAATTATCTTTGGCGTGTTGAATGTTATCATATCTAAAAATTATTATCAAGCTATAAAAACAGTGCACATGCCAAACGAGTATTTAAATTCGGCTAACACTACAGGCAATTTTATTAACCGTGAGCGAATATCAACTACTAAAATATCAATGATTATATTCGAGGTTCCTTAGTCTTGCCAACATTTTAACAGAGAGGCGGGTCTTCCCGCTTGGTAGGGTCGCAGCAAGGCAAGCGTGGCTCGACATGTTGGCAAGCAAATGCCACGTCTTCTTCCTTCCTCGGTGCACAAGGGTCAGTTCGTTCAGGTGGAGGGTTCATGCAGGTTTCCACAGCCGGCGGTGGCAAGCGTGGGTAGTCAGCCACTCGCGCCGCTGCGGGAGATATTTCTGGCACGTCTCGACGCAGCTTCTTCACGTGTTCGTACCCGTCCGGAGGCAGTCGCATATACTCTGGCACCTGCAAATATAAATGAGAGCATTCATGAAATGGGAATGTTCTATTTAATCAGTATCGAATGCCTGTTAAACTTAAACGGGAAAAAGCAAAGCAGATAAGTGCTATAAATTAAAATTCTGAACACAAAACAAGAATATTTGATGATAAGACACACATGTAATATTATATACCCGTAATATACACTATAGGTATATAATATTATATGTATGTGTGTATATAACAGACATGAACATTAGCTATATTATCAGTTGAATCTCACTACCAATCTAACTTCTTAATCGTCAGTAGAAATTGGAGTTTTAGTAACCATCTATTATTGCCATGCTTACTGTAGACTGTAGAGTTATGGCAATAATATATGGCATTGATTTTTATGGCAACCTTCACCACATGCTGTTGTGATTATTCCCTTCCCGTGGAGGTCAGAGCCCTTGCTATCAATATTTTTTATTACCATATAATTATTGTCTTAATTCTAGTAATATACCTACTACAATAATTAAACATAACTTATATTCATATTTTAAATCACATACTATAAGCTTTTGTCGAAAAGCAATAGACTAAAAGTTTTTACGTATTAGTTACGCAGCTACTTCATTCTACTAGGCGATAAGGGCCACCACGGACTGACCGAACCCTAGATTTGAGTACCTACAAGTAAAACAGAGTAAAAAGTAAAGAATGTATGATTCTTTATGCAGGTATATTATTAACGACCCACCACGGCTTCGCACGGGTAGTACAAAACCTTAACAATTTATACACCTAAACCTTCCTCGTGAATCACTCTGTCTATTGGTGAAAACCGCATGAAAATCCGTTTAGTTTTTGAGTTTATCGTGAACAGACAGAGGCGGGCGGCGGGGGACTTTGTTTTATAATATGTAGTGATGTTTCGCAATGTTATTAGATACGTATTTAAGAAGCTGTACGTAAGGTCACACACGCGCCTCTTACTACAAATTGGTTCCTGTATGTTTTGTTAGGTCACTTTACCGTAGCAAGAAAGGTAAATTGGTTTAATTCGTTTGCTATTATAAGTATATAATCAAAAAATGATGTCTTTGTAACCAACAAGAAGCGAGCAGAATTTGTATGTTGAAACTTGTCCTATTTCCAGAAATTACCAGACCGGCTTGAAAATATTCTTGCGTTGAATATTTTTAAGTCGGACTGGTCTTGGCCTGTTAATTTTAGACATAGGTATGCTGTAGGATAATTGAAAGATTTTACATCACCACGGCATGTTAATATATAAATATCACGCTATGACCCAAATATCGGTGCAGTAACTTAATGATACCTAGTTATACAAGAAAAGTACATACATAGGTATGGTACATTCAATGAATCACTATGTATCTAAAATCACACCTATTTTTAAATCTGGGCTTAAAACCGACTCTGGAAATTACCATTCAATCTCAGTCCTACCAGTGCAATCTAAAATATTAGGAAAATATTACATGCAAGATTAATAAAACATTTAGATTCTCTTAACTTCATTTTAAAACAATAATACGGATTCAGAGCCAAAAGTAACACCACAGCTGCAGCAAATGATCTCATAACAGAAATAAAAACAAATATAGACAAAAAACGTATTGCTCTAGGGTTCTTTATCGATTTAAAGAAAGCCTTTGATACCGTTAGTCACAAACTTCTAATATATAAGCTAGAAAGTATTGGTATCAAGGGCAGCGCCCTCAATATGTTCAGTTCATATCTAGAAAACCGATCGCAGGTAATCAAGATCGATAATTATGTAAGTACTTCGTTATTAATGTCATGTGGAGTTCCTCAGGGGTCAGTTTTAGGCCCACTCCTATGCCTAATATTATATATAAACATAACAGAATTAGGACTAAACGGCTACGTAATTTTATATGCTGATGACACATCTTTATTTTATTTTGGGACTAATATACACGACATTATCATACAAGCTCAAGCAGATTTGGACGTTCTATTTGAATGGTATATTACTTACTTTGAACACCAATAAAACTAGTTACATAATTTTCAAATCTAAAAATAAACCCATTCCACCACATGCCTCATTGACAATTAATAATATCCCGATTGAACAAAAAACTGAAGAAAAATATCTTGGCCTGAGAATAAACAATTACTTAACAAAAATGACCAAATAGATTACATAAAAAATAAGCTTTCCTCACTAATTGGTTCACTTCGTTATCTATATGGTTGTGTTCCCTGACAGACACGTTTAATGATATATAACTCTATGACTAAAGTCATAGTCTTTATGTTACACCTATTATATTTAATTGCACCGCTACAAAAACAAAATTACAAGAATTACAGATATTGTAAAATAAAATAGTAAAATCTCTCTTGCAATACCCATAATATTTGACATCCACAAAAAAGATCTATAACGAAACCAATTTACTTAATATTAATCAACTGTACGTATATAATACATGTATTTATCCTAATGTATGTATTATTAGAAAAATTATTGATAAAAACATAAATATAAATATATCCTTCATAAAGAAATCACTGAAAGCCCTATTAATATGGATGAAATAATGAAAGCTTTGAAAAGCATGAAATTAGGCAAGGCTGGTGGGTATGATAGGATTACAGTCGAAATGCTAACAGCTGGACAGGGTCTCATAGCAACTCAGTTGTGCCGCCTTTTTAACTTGTGCTGGAATACCGGCCGTGTACCAAGTGATTGGTGCAAGGCCGTCATAGTACCTTTATACAAGGGAAAAGGTTCACAGCAAGATTGCAAAAGCTATAGAGGCATTAGCTTGCTCAGCGTCGTCGGTAAATTATATGCGAAAGTGTTAATTGAAAGGGTTGTGAAAGGAACCGACGAGAAAATATGGGATGCACAAACGGGATTTCGAAAGGGTATGGGATGTACGGATCAGGTCTTTTCCTTACGGTGCATAGCCGAGAGAGTTTTGGCCAAAGGTCAAAAGGTCTATTGCGCATTCGTGGATCTGGAAAAGGCTTATGATAAAGTGGTAAGGAATGAACTTTGGTCGGTATTGTCCATGTATGGAGTGAATAGCACCCTCACGCGAGCTCTGAAATCTCTTTATGATGATTCCAGAGCTTGTGTTAGGATAAATGGGACCTACACAGAATGGTTTAGCATCGAAAAAGGTGTTAGACAAGGATGTGTAGCGTCACCTTGGCTGTTTAACCTATACATGGACAATTGTTTAAAAGATTTAAAAGATTGTGAATGGGGATTAAGAATGAATGAGTTACTTGTCAAATGTCTGCTTTATGCCGATGACCAAGTAATACTTGCGTCATCGGCAGAAGAGTTGCAGGCGATGGTAACTATTATGCATGGTGCTTTTGAGAGTAAAGGAATGAAAATAAATGTAAGCAAGACGAAAGTAATGGTATTTGAAAAGGAAGAGTGCGTGACGATGTGTAATATTATGATTGATGGAGAAAAAGTGGAGCAAGTGAAAGAGTTTGTATATTTGGGTACTTTGTTTACAAGGGATGGTAAACATGAGGGAGATATTGAAAGGAGAACGATTGCGGGAAACAAAGTGAATGGAGCTCTACGCGCTTTTATGAACAGTCGAAATGTTTCCGAAAAGGCACGTTTGGCTGTTCATAGAGGACTATTAGTGCCCACACTTATGTATGGAAGTGAAAGTTGGGTATGGCAAAAGAAGCATGAGAGCAGAATAAATGCTGTAGAAATGAGAGCGCTGAGAAATATATGTGGTGTGACTCTGAAAGATAGAATAAGGAATAGTGTGATTAGAGAGAGATGCGGCATGAAAGTTGATATAGTGACAAGAATAGAAAAGGGTATGTTAAGCTGGTTTGGGCATGTAGAAAGAATGGACGAGGAAAGACTGACTAAGAAAGTTTATAAGGCTAGTGTGAATGGAACAGTCGCAAGAGGAAGACCTAGGCGAACGTTTCTTGATCAGATCGGAGGCGTTCTGGACAAAGGCCAGGTTAAGAGCACCTTGAACCGACGGGCGTGTATGAGGAATGGGATGAAAGTGAATGAAGCCAGAGAAGTGTGTCAGGATCGTAGCAAATGGAAATCCGTAGTCTCTGCCTACCCCTCTGGGAAACAGGCGTGAATCTATGTATGTATGTATGTAAATTACGAAACGCAGTACCTACTCGCCGGCCAAGTTTGCTTGTATTAATGTCCTCCAGGCCGAATTTCGGTCACGACGGCCAATCTTAACGGAGACTGGCCATCTGCGCAGGAGATATTATAGTGCACAAGTGTGTACGTATATAAGTGCACTCTCTGTTCCCTAACTCTCATGATCCGATGGCACGGATAATCCGACACGACCGGAGAGAGATTAGGCGCAGGACCAACGGCTTTACCTGCTTTCCGAGGCACAGGGGTGTCTAACACCGCCAACTTCCTAACTCAGGGCTCGTATTGAGATTTCCTAACAGGAAAATCCAATACCTTTTTGTTGGCCCGACCCGGGATTCGAACCCGAGACCTCATGCACAGCAGTCGCATTCACTACGGCTGCGCCACGGAAGCAGTTGCTTGTATTACCTAGGGTACGAACCAATTATGGCTAAAAAAACATACGTTTTGAAGGAGCACAACTTTACAATAAGTTATCATCCGATATAAAAAATGTGAGCTCATTTAACATAAACAAAAGAAAATTATTAGAATATATTAAACAAAATGACAACCAACAAAACGAAAATTAAAAAACAACCAAATTATCAAATAAATAAAATATGTTAAGTGAGTAGCAAAATACCTATCGTGTGACGACCATTTGAAATGTCATTCATAATAATATATCATTAATACACAATGTTATTAAATGTTCTCATGTAAGTGACTTCCTCTTTTTGAGAATAACTTCTTTAAAACTAAACCTAAAAGCCAGATAAATTGTCCCGGCAAGTGCCTGCAAGTGGTTACATTTTCATTCTCCCTCCTACAGTCATGTCCAGCCCATCGACAGGATCAAAGAGGCTATCAAGATTTATTTAAATAGTTTCTTGATTTATGTAAAATTTTAAACGCACAAATAGACGTAACATAAAAAATAATATTCTATTTATTAATTTAAATAAGACTGAAAAGACAAATACATATTATAATTGTATGGTTCTCTATTTCTGTGTAAAACCTTCTTTATAAATATATTACCCGTATTTATTTTTCAGTATTTATCAGTATTTATTTTTAATTATAATGCATTGTTACTCAATTTATACACGTATACAAAAGATCAGTTAAATTAAGTACCAGCATGTGGTACTTAATTTATACAATCAAACCTGCAAGATTTATCTATACAAATATACAAGACAGATACCTTAGTCTAATTAAGGCTCCCAAATAAATGAAGACAATTACTTCTAACATAAGGCAATTTTCCATTATAAACACCTTTATTTTCATCTATTTTTAGCGCTCAAAATATTATAATCCGATTTGAGTAGACTATGGACCATTAATTAGGTAACCTAAGACGCGATAAAATAAAATGGTGTGTACATGGTCAATGGTGTGTTTCTCATCATGAACCCTATCGCAGTAATTATCTTAATATTTAATCGTTTCTCTGATCATCGTGTGCCACAACGGCCGCCTAAATGTGCTATTAAATGTTGTAGCAAATGAAACCTATATACCGGAAAAGGAGTAACGTGACTTGATGGATAATTCAGTGTAACGAGTAATACTTATGTGATAATAGATAGTATTACCTTATGTTGCCTGTGGTTAATGGGGCTCTACAAGTTGTTTAAGGGTGTTTTGTGTTGTCAAGTTGTAAGAAAACTTGCGACTAACATATCAAAACTTAGTTATATTATTTTGCCTGCTTCTTCTCATGAAAGCTCTACACCTCGAACAGGCTTTTTTCAATGCAATTTTTTTATTTCCCCTTATTTCTTTTTTATTATTATATTTTTTATTAATATATAAGTTAATCAACGTGTCCAAGAAGTGTTTACACATTTTTATGGAAATAACTACTTTTGACTTTGACTATCCTTTGTGGAGATAGAAGACACAGTACTTAGCTCTGGTAGGACTTGGAGAAAGTTAAACCATAACGCCACCCGTGCCCAATAATATCCTATTTATTGAGAGTACTGGCAATGCTATATTGGTGATCGTATAATACTGCTTCATCGACATTTGTCCGTAGTTCCACTGGTGTCCTGGTAGAATTCTGGGAACACTTGGTCTTACTAACAGGTGGCTTCTTATAGTTTTATTGGCATCCAAACTAGTATTATAAACGCAAAAGTGAGTTTGTTTGATTAATACGCTTTCACACCTTATGTACTCAATCGCTCATCATAAAATTTCGCATACATCTCGTCAGGGGTACAGAAAAGGACAAAGGGTAATTGTCATCCAGAAAAAATCACTGTGCCTGACCGTTATCGTGCGATAAAGATTTAAGCTAGTATATAATAATTGTACACTTACATCTTTGCAGTCAACGTCAAAAGTGCCGAGATAGCCAGGCAGTTTTGGCTTGTCGTCTTTTTCCTCGCCAATGATTTCACCTTGGAGCGGGCCCGGCACAAGCTCGTACGGACATTCATCGCGGGCGCGTCGCTCTGCACGCTCCGCCGAGTCCTGAACAATATGAAGTAGGCTTAGTGTAATGATCAACGCGTACCATTTTGTACTAGATAGGAATATACAAGAAATATGAAGAGTACAAAAAAAATAAGACAAATTAGAATTAGAATTTAATTTTGCGATATATGTATTATTTACATTTTCTTACACTGTTGTATAATGCTCTATGTTTGATTTTGTCAATTATTTTGTATACAAGAGCAAACAGCAATCAAAGCATAGTTTTTGTTCAAACAGTATTAAAATCTGTTGCAAAACAAAGGAGTAATTAATATTTTAAGTTTAGATATAAGAAAAACTGGGGCGGTAGTGTGAATATCTTGCTATAGCACTCGGAGAGCTGCATTTAAATAGTGGTTACTTCACAGTTTGTACTGTGCATCCTTTTTCTGTCATTAGCTTATTACTCCTACTAATGTCCTCCAGACCGAATTTCGGTGAAGGCAGCCAATCTTAACTGAGACTGGTTATCTACACAGGAGATATTATAGTGCAGAAGCGTGTGCGCAAACACAAGTGCACTCTCATGATCCAATGGGACGGTAATCCGACACGACCGGAGAGAGATCAGGCGCAGGACCAACGGCTTTCCGAGGCATAGGCTGCTATTGAGATTTCTTAACAGGAAAACCCAATCACTTTTTGTTGGCCCGACCCGGGATTTGAATCCGAGACCTCATGCACAGCAATCGCATTTACTACCGCTGCGCCACGGAGGCTCCTACTACCAGATTTGTAACGCATGTATGTATGTACCTAATTAGTTTGTATAAAAATTCTATCTGTTTTAGATTTTGGATAGGTAATTAAATTAAATAATAAAACATGTAAGTCGACCCTATTGCAATGGTGTATCTAGAGTTATGTTCCAGTAGAGTCCGGCCCCTAAACAACGATAGCCTACAAACAAGACTAGAATTTTGACTTGAAATCTAAAATCTAGATCTTTTCTGTGGTCACAATCCACCTAACTTCTCTTTATATACGTTAATGGTAAATAAACTTAAATCGCAGGTTGGCTTTATACAAACAGGTTTATCTAAGATATTATTTGAGTTGTTGTAACTGCGGTTTTGGTTCTGTATGTTCTAAGGGTAATGATAAATAAAAAGCCTATTTCGTTATCTAAAATCACCATTGTTGCGTCAAAGATGGATCAACCAACAAACGCTTTTTCTAAACATAGTTATTTTCCAATCGGTAATTTAATCGATTGCTGTAGTTTGAATAACATGTTCTCAAAGCGCCAACCAAACTAACAAATACGTAGGTAGATAGATACTTGGTAATAGCAATGCTTAGTGAGGCATAACTTTCTAAGTTATAACATAGTTTCATCGATATGCATCCCAGTTTAAATCTGACTTAGAATAAACTAATATCAAGTGTAATATATGTTGTTATTATAAGTTATGTGGCATATAATAAAACTGGAAGGATCTGATCGATAAACAAAACGACATCTTGCATATTAATTATCCTGTTTAAAACAGAATATAAATGCAAAGATAATAATCACAATTAATCATGGCAGTGTACTGTGTTCTATAGGGGCATATTTGCATATATTAGGTCCATGTGTAAGTTGTCTGGTGACATGTATTACTGTTCCCAGAGAGTACGTTGAGGAATTCGTTCCATCTGCGCGATGTGTCGGTGGCCTCGGTACCAAGTCGAAGCACAAGCTGTCCACCTACGCGCATTGTAATTTAAATTCGTGCGATGTGTGCCTACTCAAGCGTAAGCCGGTTTTAAACAAAGCGGAGCGCGCATTTTACAAGTGCTTACGGCCCACCTGATGGTAGGTGGTCACCGTAGCCTATGGACGCCTGCAACACCAGAGGCATTACGCCGACCCTTTAGGAAAGGAGGAAGTGGGAAGGAGAAGGAGCGAGAAGAGGGAGAGAGGGTAATTGGGCCTCCGGCACTCTCACTCACCGAACGAAACAACAGTAGGAACACTGCCATTTCACGTCGATATTCTGTGAGAGGGTAATCGTTCCCCGGTCGAGCCGGCCCATTCATTCTGAAATCAGCGAGGTTCTACTACTCTAACCTAAGTAGTAAGATGACAAGCCCATATTTCGTTAGAGTTCCTAGCTCCGCTAAAGTAGATATCACGTTAGTGATTTACATGATTGATTTACACGTTAGTCATTATATATTCTCACGAACATCATGTATATTCGCAAAAACATCTTGCTCTATATCAAGAAAAGTGACGTCCACAGCCTAAATACTCGCAATAAACACAAACTTATGGTACCGGGATTTAGACTTAGCAGAACTAGTAAAAGTTTTATTGGAAATAGTATTAGATTCTATAATAAAATCCCATCCCACATTAGTGAATTACCCGTCAAAAAGTTTAAAGAGATAGTGAAACGCACTCTACTCTCCAAAGCATACTATAGCACGAAACAATATATGGACGATAAAAATGCTTGGTCTTCGGCCCCCCCCTGCATACGGCAATGATTTTTTTGTATGTTCATGTATGTTATTCTCAACTATGTCCTTTTAAATACTTGCATTTCCTCGGCCTACTGACAAATAATATATCAATTTCATGTTGTATAATTAAGATTATATACTTCATATTAAAATAATAAAATGTTTGTAAAGGTGTGAGCACGATATTAGCCCTGGTGTAGGAAATTTATTACATTTAATTTAATTCACTTTTGGAACTGACACCTAGCTTTTGACGTTTTAAAAGTGCTTGTTACTCAGGCCTATTTGAAATAAAAAAAATTGACTTTGACTTTGAGTGATGAGATGTCTTTTGTAACTTCAGAATATTCGCATTTTTACGTTTGCTCGTTGCTTAGCTTCTGATAACGACATCTATTGCCAAGCATCGCGAGTTTTGCAGAGTGCAAGTGTAATTTGATTATAACTTTCATCTTAATAGCTACATATGGTACCTATTCATTTCATCTCACCTTTGATTCTTTGACCGCATAGACGGAACGACGTGTCCTCACATTATTACTTAGCTCAGCTACATGTTTAAACCTGACTCAGCTTAACTAGATACCAGCCCTAAGGTTTTTATTGCATTTCGCTCCGTTGAAGTCACTTTTATCTTTAAATAGTTTCTACTGCTAGGGAAACAATTGCGTCGTTGTTTATTATCTAGTTAAATGTGAAGGCTTTATAGGTAAGTGTATATACAAGGGCATCCTCAACGAGACGTAAAACTAAAAATATATATTTTATAAACGAGCTTTATGCAAACTTCTATTTTTGCAGACTTCGATTTTAAGTAATTACATGCGGGTTCTCACGATCAGCGTAAATGTTTACTTTTAAACTGCATTAATAAGACAAAGCTACCTAATTAATAATTAATAAATATAATTAATACATAAACCAAATTATTGTTATTAAAAGGTGTCGCTGGCAATGACTGTTGACTCTTTCGTAAACCTGTCAATTTCTATCACATATATTCTATCACATACACACAACACCATCCAGCCCAAACTAAGCAGAACTTACACGATGACACGAGACAATGGATAAACATACATATATATTCTTTTTTTTTTGTAAATACTTACATATTAAACATATAAACACCCAGACCAAGACAAGCATCCATGTTCATGCACACAAATGTTTGATTTGTGCGAGAATTGAACTCGCGACCTCAGGCGTGGCAGTCGGTTAAACTAACCACTACGCCATCGAGTCGTCAATTTGTGATAATGTCAGACATTATTAAAAAACCTATTAGGTCTCACAACAACTGTACAATAAAAATTAGTAGTAAACATATTAAATATAAAATTTTAGAAATGAAAATGTTCAGGGGCCTACTGGATATATAAATGAACAATAATCCGCCGGTTCTTTTCATCACAATTTGTCAATTAGTTATGCATGAACATTGCAAGTGTGATAATTGTTAACCCTATTCTTGGCAAAAAAAAAAAAATATTATTTTCAAATAATTTTCAAATATGATGTTAATTATGAATCTAGGATTTAGGGAAAAATATATAAAAAAATTGCACATAACCAGATAATGAGATCCTTTATGTATCTTTGAAGATACATTGCCAGCTTAGTAAAAAACTTTGACCTTACTTGTAAGTGTCTTTAAGGATACGTTGCCAGGTTTGAGGAAATAAAATGCGCAAAATTTTCTTAATAATATATGTATAAAATTTGCATGTAGTAACAAGTATAGTTATAAAACCAAAATCAACTTACAGATTTATTAAAATAAAAATAAAAAAATAAGTTATCGAAACATTTGAAATGTACTGTGTAGCTTAAAATTAAATACTTACTTATCGGTATGGAATTTTACAAAACAATTTCTTTCCGGCTTAAAACACAAGCGTAACGAGCACTTGGCACACATTACCGTAGTTTGGCCCTTGACACAAAATTTACATCGCCCTTTCGACCCAAACATTGGAAAATGGCCGACCTTATCGTACCTTACATCCGGTGTAGGTCGTGGTGCTACAGGGGCCTGTATTATTTTCGACGGAGTTGGTCCAGAAACTTCACAGTTGTCGACCATATCTCCTCGGCCCTTTTTCAGGAGGCTCTGTGCTACTTGGTACCTGAACATTTTTAGAGGCATTGTCTTTCCCGCACTATGTCGTTTGTATAAAACCCAGCTATTATTTATGCAAATATCCAGGACTTGCGACACTAATGGCAAATACCATCGATGGCCTCTGAAGTCTGTTCTATACAGGGCGATCAACATGTCTGCTAAGTCTACGCCCCCCATATGGGCGTTATAATGTTTAATAATGTCCGGGCAGGGTACCGCTATTCTTCTTTTCGCAACTTTGTCATAACGTTGTATGGTACTAACAGGCTCAGCTGCCACATAACTACTAGCTGTGGTTACACATTTGTTGTCGTACCATTTGACGATACATAATTTATTTTTGTTACAGACAACTTGCGAATGAGAGCCTCTAGGTTTTTTTTTCAGGGCTTTGTCTGTAAGTAAATATTTTTCCGCTCCTCGCAGTCTGTTAGACCTAATGGTACCTAAAGAAAATATGCCCATTTCTTCTCGTAAATAATTTACCAACTCTGAACTTGTAAAAAAATTATCAAAATATACCACAGAACAAGCACGGTCTGGTATACTTTTACATAGAGCCAGAACTACCTTAGCACCAAGACCAAAACTAGACTCCTCAGGCGTTAGCGAATCATACCGGAAAGTATCTTCACCACCATATACTATAAAGTCGTACACGAAACCAGATATGCCAGCTCGAACAAAAATTTTATAGCCCCATTTTTTTGGCTTGTTTTTAACATATTGTTTTCTATTGCCAGCTTTTTTACCCTTATATGGGACCATCATTTCATCAACACTAAATCTGGTTTCGTGTGGGACTTTCAAAAAGTTTTCACGTACTTTTTGTAACAAGGGCCTCACTTTAAAATAACGGTCACCATCGTCTAACAAATTATTATTAAAATGAATGTATCTCCTTATCAATTGAAATTTTTTAAGTGACATAATATCTGCAATGGGACTGTAGCGGAGCTCACGCGACCAATAATCTGTGTAAGCTGGTAAATCGACAATTCCCATAAGAAGGTTAATAGCTACGAAACATCTTATGTCTTCTTTAGTAAAATTTAGAGTTTTTCCTTTTTGTTGCACATAATACAGGTTAGATTGCTCGGTTATGTAATCAAAAATTTCGTCTGTAAAAAAATCTGTAAAATACTCGTAAGGAGTTTTGGCTATTTCAGGTTGCGGAAGATTTTTATCTGAGATCTGGGCGAAATGTTTGAATTTATTTTTAGTCCACTGAAAATTTAGAGGCTTTTGCAAAATACGTTGGGGTGTGACTATTCTTGCAGTCCTTCCGGATGTTGTAAGTCTTCTTGGTCGGCAGTTAGAGGCAATTAATGGAGATGGTGGCAAAGAAAGGGGTGAAGGAGAGCCATTTTGCATCAATGAAAATGGTAGTCGAGCTGGAAGCGGCTGAGGAGAAGGCAGCACAGGCGAAGGCAGCAAAGGTGACTGAGTAACAGCGTCTTGTACGTCTACTATTTCTTCATCAGATAGCAAATTCAAGTTTTCTATAGAAGAAGGCAAAGACGGTGCAGGGGAAGAATCGGAGTCAGTCACATGGTTATGGACATGACTCAAGCCAATTGAAATCTGCTGAAGTTCATCTTCGGATTCAGATTCATCGTCGTCTGATTTTTTGCGTGATTTTGGTACTAGAGCACAAATTCTTTTTGCTCTGGAAAAAGATGGTTGCGTCCCTCCCTGAAAAAAAAGCTCTCTCTCACACTCATGCCAAGCATACAATGCCCTTTCTCCAAGACACAGATAAAAAATAATACTAATAAAATCTTAGTGCATTGGCAATGTATCCTATAAGATACGCTAACCTTGTAAAAAGAATCTTAGTACACCTAGCAACGTATCTTGTAGGATACATTCAATTTATTTGTAAGTTTGCGAAGCCAAGCGTAATTATTTCTCCTGTTTAATTAGTTTCCAGCATAAGTACAACCATATGAAATATTATAACACCAATTCCTCATACAATTTTAAAAGAAAAACTATTAAAAATAATAAATTCTTACCTTCTTCCGCGGAATTGCACTCAACCGGTTCGCCATTTTGACAAGTTTTGAAAAAGTAGTTGACGTAAGCTGTCATTGTGTCACTAATGTGCGTTCAGAAACGTATACTTTAAAGAAAAATAAGTTAACGTTCCGTTTTACATGCATTATAAAAGAGGTGTATTTTTTTAAAAGATGATGTGTCTTACAAGACACATTGTCAAGAAAAGGGACTGTACATTTGAGATTGTTTTCCCTATCTTGGAGCTATTCTTGAAAGGCTTCAGAATAGAACCCCGTTGGAAAAATTTAAAATAAAGTTATTTGTCAGTTTTTTATTAACAAATTATTATAACTTTGCAATTTTTGCAAGCTAATCTTCATTTTTTCAAAAATTATCTACATGCCATTCCGAATCGAATGACACCTTGTCCATATTATTCCAAGACTGCTGAAAAAAGTTGACCAAAAAAGCACTTGTTGACTAGACTAATAGGTTTATTTAGAAATTAGGACTTATTTAACGAGATATTTATTTACATTTAGTCATCGATATGAAATATCGGTACGGTATCTATTTTTAGTGCATTTCAAACGATAAAATAATAATAGTTGTAATTTCAGAGAAATAAGTAGGTATTATTCATCGTGTGCAATTTTACCTATATCATCATGTCAGTCATTACCTACCCAAAAATGTAACAAATAAGCATTTATTCACTATAATAGTTGTCAACATCTACAATATAAGTTAGGGGAAAGTAGGTATATGAAAGAAATGCCAGTGACAATAATGAATGTATTACTTACAGGGTCCTTAAGCTGTTCGCAGAAGTCTTCATCATAGTTAAAGTGTGGCTGTTGTCCGGGAGGATAGCTCACCGGTGTAGGCTTGGCTGCCTCGCGGTGCTCGTCAGCCGCCGGGCCACTGAAGCACACCACCTTCTGGTGGTCGTCTCGAGCCGCACCAGACTTCAATATACCCTTCAGCGGAGTGATGTCGCAGGGTGGCTTGCTAATATTGGAAAGAAGATTATTTTTAAATACTTGCACATAGATAGATGCCTCAATCTCTGAAGGCAGACGTGATTACATCGAGTAACCCTCGGTTATATTTATAAAATCAGCACTATAGGCGAGCCTACTGCCGTCTACGAGGCACATTTCTAGACTTAATTTTCTATCAGATAAACGCTTTGCTCGACCAGGATATCGAACCTGAGATTTCACGCAAGAAAGCATAAACTTACGCAATGTGGTCTCATTGCATAAGTTTGCATTGCACAAGGCTATTCTCGTGATGCTTATCCTGATGCATTTGCCCTCTCATATCATAAGACATGTCTGTTGGGCTATCAGCAAATATATAACTTACATACGGATATAATATCACCGGTAGGTATCATTCACTTTGTCACGCCCCAGCTTGGTTTGTATACGAGTTTGCAATCATGTTTCAGTCAGGGCGTACTCTTTGAGTGAGTTATATTCCGGTATGGATCGCAAGCGAACTAGTTCAAAAGTTCCATCTCATACACAAACTACGTGGACTAAATTTTAGCAGAGCCCGATATTAGTTTACTTTACGGAAGTACATTTTTATTTCCAACCATAATGGTTACTCAGTTAAATAAATTTAAAAGCGCTAAATCGTGAATCTATCCAAATCAGAGCTCTCAAGCCGCGAACTAACGATTGTGAACTGAACAATTTCCTGATGGAGCCGATAGCTAAATTGTAAGCCTATTGTGCTCAGTTACTACGCTCATCTGCATTGTCTGTATCACTAAAACGTGGCTTTGGTTTAATGATGACGCGCACAGTATTTACATCATTAGAGAAATAATTGACATGTATAATATTCATTTGATTAGATTATCGTGGTAAAATGCAAATAACCAATACAGATAGGTAGTGTTTAATTTCACGATTTATGAACAACCGTTTCACATTCTCCTAACAAGAAAAGTTAGGACAGATACAGTCCGTTAGGTATCCAACATGGCTAAAACTATAATAAAAAATCTTTTTATATTAACAAGTTGGCAAACATGCATATTATCATGTTTGCAAATATGCATACCGTAGCCTGCGTGTACTTTTGACACCAGGGGTATTATTCGGGCATTGCCAACCTTCAAACTGACTGCACTTTATCTCAAGAAGTGTTGAAACTATTCACATTACAGAAACACAACACACGGCTGCAGATTTTTGCGTGTAGGAGGTACTACGTCAGTTTGTATATCCTACGAAAACCATGTGCTCAGTTCCTACAGTTTGTGGACATTTTAAATGCAATGCTGCCAGCAGTTAGTCCAATGTGCAGGATTCTTTGCGTTGGCAATCCAGTGTTTTCCATTTGGCAACAGGCCGCGTAGTTATTTGCCACTTTAGAGGTGTAAAATCCTAACTAATATTATAAATGCGAATGTTTATTTGCTTGTTTGTGACGCTTTCACACAGTAACTACTCAACTGGACTGATTATCGTAAAATTTCGTATACACGTCGTTGTCAGGGGAACAGAAAGGGACATAGGATACTGTTCATCGAGAAAAAGGACTGTTACTAATCTTACTTAACATTACATTTATGTGAGCGAAGCCGCAGGCAAAATCTAGTATGTACCTTATATATTTATTTTATTCCAGTTTATTTGTATAAAGTAATGTACGTTTACCTTGCTCGGGTCACACGTAGAGTGTCATCATATGAGATGCAGTCGGTGGTCAAGGGTGGCGTGGGCAGCCGCGGCGGTGTCGCACTGCCCTCGACGACGTTCATGGCGGTTAGGCATCTCTCCATCGCACTCGGTTCGGCGACAGCTGCCGAGCCTATCTGCAGAAGCTGCGCACGAGTCTCAGTTGCCTGTTCTTCGCGGACAGCTCCCTGATTATTAAAATATAATAATTAGCAATGGTACGATGTAAACTCACATTCATGTCCTATTGTTAAAAGGACCTCATAGACGAATATTGGCCGTAGCAGCCAAACTTACCGGAGACTGGTCCTCGGCAAGGTCTATTTCCTAAGTCTTATTGTGTGATGGGTCGCAATCCGACATGAGTAAAGGGATCAGTCGTAGGATCAATAGCTTTTTAAGTGCTATCCGAGGCACGAAACTGTGCAACACCGCCAAATTTCTATCTTAGCCCTGCTATTAAGAATAGAAAGCCAGTTTTTTTAAAGATTAAAAAATTTAAAGTAAGGCCTTGGCGCTTATGCACCTATGAAGTGCAAATGGCGCGCAACGAGTTAATAAAAAACACAATAGCGTTTTGTTGCTAGACTCAAGACTTGTGCACATCAGCCACATATATGTACTACCGCTACACCACGCTTTTAGGTCCTTATAATAAGTTCCTAACATAAATACTTAATAACACTTTATCCGACACAGGCACCGAATCTGGGACCTCCCGATTAACCGTAACCGCAAATCAGGGCGGCAGTCATACAGATATAAGCATATACATATACCTATTAAGACAGATGTAATCTGTAGAAAAATATGATAGTTGAAAAACTTTTCTATAAATTTTAAGCTGCGCCTTTGCCAAATTGCATTAATATACTCTTACTGTCAAAGTTAAACAGCTTTGTCCATTTATTTCTGAACAAAAGTATAGTTTATGGAAAGGACAGATACGATCAACTAATTGTAAAGATTGGCTCAGTTCCAGGCTGTATGCAGCTTCTAGAATTATCTTACAGAGAACTAGAGAAAGACTTTGCTTAGTATTAGAATCAAGCTCGTAAACACACGTGGTTAACCGTTAGAGCAAAGTAATGCCACCTGTTTCACCAGCTTATCCCATTGAGTCCTAGCGGCACACCGGCGGCCAGATACCATACCTTTTTTAATGATGTCTGGTATTCTAAAACTTGAAACCTACCTCCAGTTCATCCTTCAAATTGCCTTCTCTCATGTGATAGTTGCGCACGTTGTCAATGACTTCCTGAGGAAACTTGTTAGGATTGGCTGTCATGTACCGATAAACGAACAAGTCACAGCCAATGATCTTGAAACGATGCTTGAATACAGGTACTATGCAACCTATAAAACAATATATCTGTATCAGTATACAACCCAGAAATAAAAACTCTTCGAATATAAAGCCGAAGCTTACTAAGCTGCTGGTCTGTTTATATAATAGTATAATATATACATATACATATATATACAGCGTTCTTTATGATGAGGTTTCCTATCTCAGGAGCCTTAACCAAAGGAGGCATGGACTTTATTCCTGACGCCGTGGATATCCTCTTATCTTAATCTCTTTTTTAATTAAAATTTGTTTAAATGTTTAAGAATATTGCATGAAATTAAATAAAGTATCCTAACTTCTTCTCTCTTAGCCTTTACTATTCCCAAGTCACTTGGGGTCGGCTTTTCTGGTCTAACCGGATTTGACTGGATATCAGTTTTTACACGGAGCAGCTGCCAGCTGACCTCCGCAACCCGAAGGCTAACGATACCCATAGGCTAAACCAGTGTCAGGATATTAGAGGGTACTGATTTTCCCAATAACGACTGCCATAGATGTTCATGGCAGCCGGGACCGACGGCTTCACGTGCTCTCCGAGGCACGGAGCAGGCGATAATTGTCAATCAATACGCACATAATTTCGAAGAGTCAGATAACTTCCGGAAGTCAGAGGTGCGCGACGTGGGTTCGAACCCGAGACCCTCTGCATTGCAGTCTGTTGGTCTCCCCACTGAGCTATCGCTGTAGTATCCTAACTAATATTATAAATTCGAATGTGAGTTTGTTTGTTATGCTTTCACGCCTTAACTACTTGATCGATTATCATGAAATTTCGCATACACGTTGTGATAAAATAGATTAACTTTTGACATCCAGAAAAGAGTGCTGTTGCCGAGCGATAGAAAATTGACATAACCTACATTTACGCAAGTGGAGCCGCGCGAAAAATTTAGTAATTATAATATAGGTATGTATAGTCGTATCAAACGTTTTGTAGTACCTAGTTTACTCTAACCTAGAGTAGGTTCAGGTCTCGGGTTAAATATTTACATAAATATATAACTAGCTTTTGCGTTACACGGCTGCGCCCGCGTGGTACCTACATCAATAAAAAGTAGCCTAGTTCCCCAGGTTTTAAGGTATCTCTGTACCAAATTTCATCCATATCGGTTCTGTGGTTTAGCCGTGAAAAGGAAACAGACAGATAGAGAGACAGATAGAGTTACTTTCGAATTTATAATATCAGTAAGAATCTATAATAAATCAAAGTATTAACCCTATTGATGCGTAGACATAAACCCAGGATAGAAACATATACAATTTCATAAAAAGTTGTTGTTCCAATATTGTGTCGAGACACTTATTGACTGTCTAACCCTTGCCTAAGACAATATCACTAAGGAATATCTTGGACAAAAACGAAAGAGGGTTTTCCTTACATATATAGATACATTTTCCATTAGCCGGGATCACAAAATTCCCAACTTCATAGGTCGGACTTCCTTAACAATAGTATTTATTCACTATCCACTAGAGCTATTCGACCATCGTATAAAGTTACAAAACTTGTGCAAGTGACAGTTCTTTCTAAAGTGTTAGCTTTAAGAAATACGAGCGAGTGACGCGATCGTAAATTTACATCATGCTTGTGATATTTTTAACATGAATGAAATCCGGTTTATATTAAAATGTAAATGCTTTCTTAAATGTGTTGTGATTCTATGATGTTTTTGTCGCTATATGATTACAAACATGGCCGGAGACATAATTATGATGTTTATAATTTAGTATCCTGTTCTTGAATGTTGAAAATATCATTGTGACTTAAACGATGTTTGATTGTATGTGCATTTTCTCGAAGAGTTAGGCACACTTACTAGGTAGTACACTTTTCCTAACTCTTACCCCTTTCTTACTACCATGATGTAGTTTGATACATCACAGGTAAAAATAAATTGTTTATCCTATGACTGCAATACTTTAGAATTACAACGCATTTGTATGATTTATATGAATATAATTTAAAATCCCTATATCTAATTGATGGCAGCTTCAATGGCGTAGTGGTTAGTGTAGCCGACTGCCACCCCTAAGGTCGTGGGTTCGATTCCCGCTCAAGTCAAACATTTGTGTGCTTGGACGTGGATGTTTGTCTTGGTCTGGGTGTTTCTATGTATAATATGTATGTATTTACAACCCATAGTACAAGCTCTGCTTAGTTTAGGCTAGATGGTGTTGTGTGTATGTGGTAGAATATTATATTTATTATCTAATTGATTTCTCTCACCAGCTGGCGCAAAAAAATTGTACATCAATTTTGGGCATATGCGCTAATGCTATTGACATAATCTTTAACAAAAACATAGACATTCTTATTTATTTGCATTATGGCCTGGTTTGAGCTAGTAATTTATATTATAAATATGTGCTAGAGTAATTGAAAAACCAAATAACAGCGCTTTGCTTACCAATGTAAAATCGATCCGGAGTAAAGTACGTGGGGAAATTGGGATCAGATTCTGGCGTTTCCAATTTCATAGACTTAAGGAACTTTCCCTCACAAATGCCGGAGTTCCTGCGCGGGATCTCGCCGATCTTGATGGAGCCGTCTGCGAGGCAGTATGACATGACGAACTTCCTGCCTTTATCCTCGGGATGGATCCAGTCTAGCTCGCACAAGTAACGAAGATACTATGAAAAAAAAAACATTACTTAAGTGAATATAGTTTCCAGTCGCTACATGAAATTAGAGTTACAGACAGCTCGAATCACTTAAGGGAGTGTTAATTATATACATATATACCTGTATACATATGCACATACAAACTTACGCCCATTTTGTGGAGTAGTAGAAAATTTTTGGTAACGGATTTCCATTTTCTACGATCATGGCATGAAATAATATTTCCATCTAAATTAAATTAACTGAAATACGCGCAATAATACGCGCAATTTTTTTTACTACTGATATAAAGCATTGAGGTTGGGATACAAACGATACGCTTACTTAAAAAAACGGCCAATTTGTTATAAGTAAGCTAAGATCAAGTCACTGTACATTACACATAGAGAAACAGGGCAGGTACACTATGATGGTTGCATAAAGCGAGTTATCATTAATTGAACAGCACAGGGAACGCAGCCAAGATCGTTTTGTTCTTGTGTTAAATGAGGCACGTTCACCAGCTCCCTTTGACATAATAAATACTTCTTGAATTTAATAAGAAGTGTGGTTACACGTTCGCTGAAATCTTTGCATTTTTCAGGCGAGTATAGTGAAACATTCAACAATATATTATAACACGCACACTACATAATAAGATCACGAAAGGTCTCTGAAAATGCTTTAAATACCTAGCTAGCTTCTTCGCTCAGAGAATGTTTACGTAATAATCTGTGCCTGGCGATAGGCACCGTCACGAGAGTTAGTTCCTCGGTTCTTTGTGAAGCTCTGTAACTTTAATTGAGTCGAGAAGAAGCTGCGAACTCAAATATCAAAGAATAATTTATAGACGCCCGATGGAAATAAATGCACTAACTTTTTGAGTGAGCGTGTAGGAAGAGATCTCTTTCATGTTTTGATGTGACGTGTTCATTTCTGAACTAATATATTTTATCGTATACTTATAGTTTTCAAAGTAAAATTGTTATTGTATTTTTTACATATTAGGAGAAGATACTACATTATATTTTATTAATTTAGGTATAGTTACTACTGTCACGCTTACCTATCTCTTTGTAGCTGAAAGGTAGACTGGCAGAAAATGTCAAAAATATTAATATATCCATCAACCTATAAATATTACTTGCAAGTTTATATATATAAATATAGTTTCATGAACTTTAGTTAAACAATAGGTTAACTATTTTTTGTACGCCATTCTTACAATTTATTGACAACTTACAAAAAAGCCTATACACATGTTTTTCTTTATAAATAACGATTAATACACCTATGTAATTGTTGGGATAGTAATGATAGTTAATCTAACAACAGATTGTTCATACCAATAGCATAATAATATGCTAATTAGCATATAAAGGCGTAATTATGAATGGTTGTATCAAGTGTTTCTCGTGGCGTTAATAACAATGTTTAGTAATTACGTCGGAATGAAGAGCCAAGCACAGATTTAGGGTTAATATACTAGATAACTTGAATGATAAATGTTAGTACCTATATTCATTTGGGCAAAAGTGGTAAAGAGAAACACACAATAAAAAAAAAAGAAAATTATTATATTACTGAGTTTTCAAGAGTCTATCTCGCACATTATTCATATAATATTCTATCACATACACACAACACCATTTAGCCCAAACTAAGCAGAGCTTGTACTATGGGTACTAGACAATGGATAAACTTATATATACAGGTTGTGGTGTAAATAATGGATAACCCTTAAACTGTCGACTGGCCAGATTATCATCTATCATTTACCCCACTTATATCACCATATGCCCATGGATGACCAAATTATTGATATTTTAAATAATAATCGTACTTACTCATACAAAATCAGCTACCATTTCTACAATTGGTGATATTTTCTAGTTCTGTTTTTTTTATGTTACTCCTGAATACTTGTATCATCAGACCAGTATCAAGTATTTTTGTTACAATCTAAGACAAGTTCGCAAAAAATACTTATTCTCAATTTTTTACATGTTTTCTAAGGAATTATTTTTGTCAGGGTTATCCATTATTTACGCCACACCCAGTATATACTTTTTTTTGTAAATACGTACATATTATACATAGAAACACCCAGACCATATATAATATATATATGAAGATATAATAATATCCATGTTCATGCACACAAATGTTTGACTTGTGCGGGAATCGGACCCGCGACCTCAGGCGTGGCAGTCTGTTACACTAACCACTACGCCATCGAGGCCGATTTAGGTTTAGAGTTCGAAAAAACTCTTATACAACAGCTTTGTCCGTCCGTATGTTATACAACTTTCAACTGAAGAGCCGTAAGAGCTAGAGACTCAACAGAGACAGAGAGGTCAACGTCATTCGACTCAGCATAGTCGATATACCTCCGAAATGACTATGACCTTTGCCCTCTGACTTCAAGTCCTTCTACTTTGCATATTACTTGAAACATTTTTTCGAACTCTAAGATTTACGGCAATTCATTGCCGATTCTCACTTTTTTCCTTTTACATAGATTTGTGGGATGTGTTGAGAAATAATTGAAGAAATTTGTACAATGACAATGACTAGAGAAATGTCATTAAAATATATTTCGATAAGGGGATTATGTTTATCCACGTAGCTTCTAATATTAACGTAGATGTGTTATTCGTATTTGTTTAAAGTATTCCATAAATTTTCATATTATTTCTTGCCCACTTCAAAGCGGCTCGTTGTTAACAAAGAGGTGCTGTATCTTTAAGATGCTTATTTTGCACTATTACCTACTCTTGATACTGACAATTATAGAAAAAATATTTTATAACTTATCTTTACAAAGTTTTAAATAATGAAATTGACGGCCCATCCCTTTTGGAATCATTTAAATTGCGTGTTCCACGTCGTGTGCCTAAACGAGTGCCGCTTATCCAAAGCATACAATACTATTTGTGGTGAAGTGGATGCTTGCGGATAAGCTATCCACATTTAAAAAAGTTGCACTAAAGTTGTTAAGGTTAAGATTATGCAGACAAAATCTCAAAATTCAGACAAAATCCCAAAATTTATTTTGTTAACAAATTGTAATTTTTAATTTCTTAAATCATTGTTCTTAAATTTCTGTTTTTAACTTAGTTTTAATTTTACTAATTGCTGATTGTTAATTCTTTATAATTATCACTAATTAGTTTTTTTTTTATTATTATATATTAAGATAACGGTGTTACACCATAATTATGCATGCTGTGGCACCTTAAAATGTTGTACATTTAGTTATTATGTATGGTCTTATTTAATAATGTAAAAATAATGTAACAACTACTGGATGTCCAAATAAATTAAATGCATTAACATAAAGTGTATCACAGGCTTGTTTCTTTATAAGTTACACAGGAGATATTCTATCGCTATTTAATAAATGTTAGCGATAAAAAACAAGTTACATAAGGGAATTGTTTTGAATATTGCCAAAAGCTTAATAAGCTTTTACCAAGAAACAAGCGATCAAAGATGGATTCAGTGTTGATACATTAACTATTATTAGTGTTATGGGTAGAATGTTTTCACGCCGATCGATCGACAAAACTAAGCAATGTTGTTAGGTCACTTAGGTGGGTGACAATTTATTAATTTTATTATTTTGTTGAAGTGCCACGCGATTGTCTCGCAGAATCTGTAAGCTACACTTAATAGTTAAATACATACATAGACCTATACTACCTACCTATGTCAACATTTCACCAACTAGATTTAAAGTCCAATTTAATGGGGATGAGCGTTTTACCGTCTAACCGCCACATTACAAGATTCCGTGCTCCTCCTAAGCAATACCTATGAAAATCTGAACAGATGAAATATGGCCTATGTCACTCGGTGATAATATAGCATACTAAGGGTGAAAGAATTTTAAAAATCGGTTCTTTCGGTTTTGATTTAAATCCTTACAAACAAACAAAAAATTAAACATTTTCTCTTTATTATATTAGTATAGATATAGATTTAGTATCCTTAATATGACGTGGTCTGTGTTCTGAATTAATTTTCGAAAACAGTGTTTAGTTAAAGGATTAAGCAAAACCAATATTTTTGGAAATATTGCTAATAATTATAGTCTTTACTGCAGTGTGTAGCTGCAATGTTATATTATTATGTACTATAATTGTTCGCCTCGCTCAAAAACATTTGAATGCATTGGCCATTCCTAACATAAGTCTTTGGGTAGCCATCTGCAAAGTATTGATGTCCATTCTATGCATGTTATTGTGGGCCAGTATACTGCAGTCACGCATTCCAGTAAAAGTAAAGACTATTTAGAAGCCCCGTCATTTATATGTGTGCAATAATAAGGCACGTAAGCGGTATTTATGTCATTATGTCTGGCAGCCAACCTTAGATAATAAACGAAGCAATAAACGAAGTCACGTTTCAATTAGTTGTTTATCTACTATTCGTAAATAAGTCTACTTAGTTGCCCATTATTTCTTTTTTTTTACTGGTGGGCGCGAATTAATTCAATGCCTGCTCAACACTGTTCGCGATGACCACCTTCAGTTCATCTAAAATACAACAGTTGCAGTTGTGTTTTGGCTTTGTGTATCTAGAGTCAAGAAAATACAGATTATCTATACTGTCGGCGATTAGTTACGTAATGGTAATGATCTATCAGCTTCGTTTTCTCTGTACGAACAGGCAGAAATCCTAGTTCTCATTGAATGTGGTCAATAATGATTGATTATTGGCCTATAGCCTATAGCATGCGTTTCTTATGCATACCCGTATGTTCAACTGTTGTTATTTTTACTGCAAGATAGTTGACGAAAATGCTGTCAAAATAGCATCCATACTATGCAGTGTATGGCAATATTGCAGTGTCGTCCGGCTATATAGCCAGGCAATACTTATGTTTGGCATGACTGACGCATTTGAATAGGTATTATTGAGACGTCCAAACTCTAGTTGAAAACATAATATTACTCGTTTAAAAGTCCCTTGAATAGCAAAAGCATTACCTTGTTAGCGTTCAGGTTGTACTTGATAATATCCTTGTGTGGAGGCTTCGGGATGAGTCCATAGCAAGACTGCAACGTGTCCTCCGGAGCGCCGATGCCGATGTGTGGTGGAATACTCTGAACATATAAATTATTTGTGTTTTTGAGCGCTAAATAGCTGGATTGTCATAATGAATATCACTGCCTTTTTATGCCAAACAAGGTGTACTTTTATTAGAAGCACTTGATACTTGTAAACACAACCTTGGTTGCGCAATCTTAATTAAACGATTGATTTATCGCATGATACTGTTTATACTTATGGATAAATCGTTGAAATATACCCAACCCATTAAAGATACAATTATAGAAGTAAATTTAAACAACCGCTATAACTATTTACAGTGCGAAACAAGCCACAAGGCAGACTGTATTTATTACCATATTAATCTTTAAGTAAGATCTATTTTGGCAGCAGGCAACCATATCCTGCTATCTTTCCAAATCTATTTTGATCCACAGAAAGTGGCCTCATTTGTAAATTTTATTTGTAACATTACTTAACTCTATCGTTAAACTACTTTCTAACCTTTCTATTGGTCGTTGCGATATTGTATATAAGTAGGTAATTGTCTTTGTTCATAACACCTGCCGACCTATTACTTCACGCCAGTTTTAAACCCACTCCGTATTTTGCAATGTATAGAACGTTCACACTGCAATGTTATTGTTCTGTTGAACAATAACATTGCAGTGTGAACAAAACTCTTAAACACAATTAAAATCATTTATTCAGTAATTTTACGTAATTGCATACAATAGTATCTTACCTTGGGAAATTCTTTCTTCGTCTTGTGTTCTACTACGACTCGAGGTGGCTGTTCAATGTTCAACATCGTCCTGTTGAACAATATACACATGAGAACAGAGTGCTCAAATCTTATGTTAGTTTTGTTTTTCTAAATAGACTACTCCCGTACCACGGCATTATTTCTGTATAAGAGAGGATTTCAAAATCTTTTGAACAAAGGACACAAAGACCATTCAAACTTGGAACAACCATTTTTGGATCACACAAATGTTTGTTCCGTGTGGGATTTGAACCTTCAACATTCGGCGTAGTGACAGTGACGAGTTGATCACACAGTGCAGTAAATACAAATAATAATAAGTATAAATAAAACCCTTTTTATTGCAGGTGACAGACACGTCAATAGCCCACTTCATGAAAAGCCATAACCATCGCTTATGAATCAATCTGTCACTTCCCTTGGAAGCAAAGCGAAGATGAAATAACCAAGCTACTAACGCTGTTGTAAAGAGAGCGTGAACAGGAACTGCTATTTCCTTTCAGGCGGCCACTCGTTCGATAATAGCATATTAAGTTGGCAATCTCAATTAATACGGAATGTCACTAGAGACAGCATACAGAGACAAAGTAGGCACTCTGCCCATTTATATTTTATTTTATATTAGCTGTGACCCGCAACTTCGCCTGTGCGGATATTTTTGTTCCGCAGAAACCTATTATTTTTTTAAATCAAGGTATCCTAAGTTACTTCTAATAACATCATCTGCCAGTGAAAGTCCCGCCAAAATCAGTCAAGCCAGTTCAAACATTAGCCGGAACAAACAGACAGACAGACAAAAAATTTAATAATTGTTTTTTGATATAAGTACAGGATACACTTTCATATGTATTTAGCAAAAAGCTGTTATTTTGATATTATAAACAGACACTGCAATTTAATTTATTTGTATTGATTTAAAATCGATTCAATAAGCATGGTCGTGTTTTTTTTAGTTGTAATTACGAAAGTCGCTAGGTAATTAAGCTTACCTATTATTCTTTTGTTTTACTATCTAGACAACGTTATCACAGTGCAGCATTGAACTATGTAATGTATTTTAATCTTTAATCTAATCCTTTAACTATATCTCAGAAAATGATCTCTGATCCCAACAATTAATCACTACGTGAGGTTCTACTAACTTCTTTTCGAGTTCGCTAATAGCCCACAAATTGCCTGTTTTAGTAAGCCGATTATTAAACGAAAGGAGGTTACTGCAGGCGACCGAATTTCAACCTAAAGCAGTGGAAAGAAATGTTGGTAGAGACTGCGAGATCGACGTGTGATAAAATGGCCATTATCCGAAGAGAAACCAATAATCAACTCATTGGCCTCATAAACAGGTTCTGTTCTTCAAAGTACTATGGAAACATTAGATTCAGCATGAGCTAATCGGTATTAGAACTTCTACCATAAAGAATAATGTTTATTTAAGTAACTTAGTAAGGTTTACAATGTTGCATTGAGGAATCTTCATTTAAGCAAAAGTTTGCTTGTGTTTGAGGATCCCGCTCCGCTCGTCTAAAGACATTTTCTTTTAATCATTAGGTGAGAGTAATACACATTTTGACATTAGACTTAATTAATAATGATATTGCTTGTTACAAAATGCTAAAATAAAATTAATGAAAGTATACAAAGCAAAACAATTGTCAAACTAATAATAGCATTAATCGTTTATATTTCATGATGATAGCAAATTAGCCGTACGATTCAATAGTCTTGCGGTCGGAAGTAATGGTGCCGAAGACAGCTGCTTCTAACCAGGCTCGCTAATTGGTTATCTAAATTTATATTATTGTCTGTACTATGTTTTCTATTTCGAAATACGTTTTAGATTTTAACCAGTCAGTTACAGCAGCTCTACAGTTGCTTATTGTTAGAGAATAGATTTCCAATATCTTGTTAACTAAATTGTACAAGTACGATGACTGTCTGGCGTATTGCCCTTTAGCAAATGTTGACTTCTTACTTATCACAGTAGTAGATAATTACGTACTTTCGCCGTCCTGTGAGTTGCTTGGGTTGTATGTTAGAGATTTGTGTTTCTTTCTAGTTAAAATTTTCCTAACGGTCAATAAGTCAGCTATAGAATAAAGGTTTTCAGTTGGGAACCTGTATTTCATATACATAATAGATTTTGCGCGAAGCCGGGGGCTTCGTTCGCGTAAACTATAGTTCGTCCACGTCATTTTCATGGCTCTTTCTATGCTCCATATTATTATTAGTTGTAGTAGTTCTATTGTTCAGAATTAGATATACCTACGTTAACGTAGCTTAGATTTTATTATAAGCCAGCTGTTACGAAATTTTACTTTAAGGAATTTACGGGATGAAGGTCGAAGAAGACGTGAAAATTCATAAAAAAATAGGTTTCGTCTCAATAGATAAAATCCTCAGTTTTTCAAAAATATCGCGTATGTATAATCGGCAATAAAATTGCTTTACCACCCTTAGAGTAAATGTGTCGTTTGCATATCACAAAACTATCTAAATCTATTTTTGCTTGCAAGTGACATCAGTACAGCCCTCATGCGGTTTTTAAAGAGTAGTCGTCTTGAAAATCAAAATCTGTTATACCACATTTATTTCACCCTTATACTAAGTATGGAGTAATACTGGGAATTAATCAAGGATAAGCCCAGTTTTTTTTACAATTATACACGTTTTAATTATGACTGTGACTTTTGTATTCTTTCGATATGTCAATGTCAACTTAGATGGACACCTTTTTTGTTTTTCTGTTTCTATCTCTTTGTTTCGTTTCTAAACCCACGATTACAGTTTGTTTGGAAAGTTAATCCGTAATCGATTTCGTTATGTGCCGATTGAAACGGTCTCTTCGCTATCGCTGTTCAGCGATCATCTGTCAAATGGGACTTCGTATTTGAAACGCACTATAGTAGAAATTATTACCTATTTGTTGTTTTGATAAGAAAGGTTAAAATAGATTGCACTTTTAATCTAAGCATTGATTGGATTACGGTCAACCAATTACGTCAATAATCACATATGAACATTAATAATGAGTCTTATTGAATTTTAATGTATATGTAAATTTTTGTTAAAAGTGGTAATGTAAAAAAATATAGTAGTATATAAGTAGTAAAATATGGTCGACTATACATACATCTTATATATACTATATATACATCTTGTTTATAATAGGATAAATGATTTAGTTTTTTATCTAGTGATAATTATAACAAATGTTCATAATATAAACAATAATACAATTTTGCACGCCACCAGGTTAAAATATGGAAGACTATAATTATTGTAAACAAGATATTTGTAGTTGTATTAACCTGTGGTATGCCGGAACGTGGATCTACGCGAGACACAATGCTTTTTCTATTATGTCTGGTATTCCGGCATACAAGAGGTTAAAAGCCATATTTATGCAAATAAAGACAATTTGATTGAATTGAATAGCTTTATAGAAGTCATCGATTTTATTTTACCTAATTGTTTTTTGTAAAGTATTATGTCTATGTAGTTCTACATTGAGTAATAACTATCTTTATACAAATTTTATTTAAATATTTTCTGCTGTTTAGCCGATAAAACATAACACACAGACAACAAGTTACCTTTGCATTTATGATATTAGTATTAAAATCCATACTTATTACTATACTTCATTTATCAGGCTCCGAAGTTAAAATCAACATTTTGACGTAGATAAATTATTTACTGATATGATAACAAATTGTACGTTTATTTGTTGAGGAAGAATAGCTGACATGAATTAATGATAAGTAATAAACTCCGAGGATGTTGGAACGCCGTGTTTACCTTCTACAAATTTGTCTGGAAAACCTAATAAGGAAACGCTTTTTTGGTATGGACGTATATATTTCAGGTTCTGTACTTCGACCCTAGTGTGAACATAAAGAGATTTATATGAACCCATAATAGGCGAGATAAGAAAGATCCAGAAACAAATGTAAACGTTCGATACAGCACGGAAGGCTCAGAGGGTAAGCGGGTGCTTTGCCGGTACCCTCGAACCTAGTCTTGTAGATTCGAGTCCCACACGGAATATTATGATATTTTTGTGATCAGAAAATTGATTTGAGCCTGGATGCAAATTTTTGCCGTTAATTGTATGTTTTTATAAAGTCCTCCGCGATATTCGGCTTGATTTCTAATGGTAGTGTTACTTAATAATAATTTTATATACGGCTACGGCTTCTGTGTATATTTGTGTGGGTCTCGGGATGGTTTAAATTCACAATTGGATTCGGTAAGTGATGCTGTTATCGAGTTGATGATTATGTTAATGATTTTTTATTTTGTGCCAACATTCAGGCAGGACAATGTCTGTCGAGGTCACTAGTCGTATATATTCGATCCATGGTAATACCTACGTTATATTGAGTAGAATTCGGGTACCGTAGCGCCAATTCATTTTAATAAAAGAATTGGAAAGAGAGGATCCTGCCAATCACACTCAGATTGCTTACTCCAACTATTGCAATAGAAAAACGTTGAAAAGGTTGACAATACCGAACTCCTCTGGCAATGGACAGCCGCGTTGTGGCATCCGGGCGTACACCAATAGTTTTCAGTATTCCGCTTTGAACACAAAATATGTTTACGACACGTGTTTTAACTCAGCGCAAGATATCCTCAGGACGGTTTGCTAAGAAATGAGCGATGAGTAACTGTGTGCGCCTGCTTTTATCGCCTTTCTATTCCCTCTACCCTCACTATTGTGTACACGAAAAATCTAATTATTTCGAGGGTAGGCAAATAAATAAAGTAATGGTGACGTGTTGAAGTTTGTTTAGAAATGTATTTTTTTGACATGTAGGTAAATTTTCAAAAGTATATAGTAATAAGTATATCATTTAAATTATGAACCGCTTGCAGCAAATGTTGTGTAAAATGTGAGATATCTGAAATATTATATTTCAACTGAGCTAGATATTTCTTGTATCTAACTTCAAAACTACGACACGTCGTCGACGACCTGTATCGTCTTTATAGCATTAGTCGCAAATCGATTTTTATATTCTCGATCTTTTGCTGCTTCTTTGGTATCTACAATTTCTGGAGTGAGAAACTATATCGTAACCCTCGAAATGCGTGTATCTACATTTTTGTACACATATCGTTAGAAATTAAAAATCAATTAATATGATTCGGATAGCTATAGTTGAAGATTAATTTTATTATCTTAACTATCACGCACGTATTTTAATAACAATTAGGCGGCGTAGAGGTCTTATAGCTACGAATCTAACCACAAACAAAGAACACATCATGCTAACTTCCATTTAAACATACAATAGTCATAAAATATTTCATTTAATCCAAGCGTGTCATACATCATTTTATAAGTCAACAGTGCTACCTGCATTAGGCGCCGTCCATCACTCTACACGAATATGATTATTAGTTTGATCTTAATTAGATGGCAGGCTATAAGTATTACGTGAACAAAGAAAAATATTACATATTTTCTACTCTTCACTTTCGTTACTCTAGTATGATAGCAATTCTGACTTTATAATAATGATCGTTGGCTCAACAGCACGTCGTTTATATTGTATTTAATTTAAATGAATATAACCGAAACAATTTACATTGAACACATAAAACCATTAAATCGTGATAATCTTGATAAATTATATATATCACGATCTGTATTACGCTGATAACACACAAAATCTGGTCTATTTTTGGCTAATTCCGTCAGTGATCCTGGGTGGTACATAATTAATAGTGCTTAGCTTCTAAAATATATACCTAATACGTTCGTTAGTACGTATTTCGTTCAAACTGGCAGCATCCCAAGACAACTGGCTAGACAGCAAATAAATCTAATTTTATTACGTTCACCTCTTCAATTCAATACTATACAATAGCTTTCCACCAAATAAAGCATCAATACATCGAAGCTATAATATTCACCCGGCTCTCCGTTACACGTGATATATAAATACTTTTATGAAGACTGAAGTATGTAATTCATAATACAAGTATTAAAGTTATAGTCGACGGACGCAGCGGTAATAAATTATGTTCACGTCACTATATATAAATTATCTTTTGACGTTATCTCAAAGTAAGTGTACAAGTTTACGTTGCTATGTTAAGTTTATCCGAAGGCCTCACTTTCCCTTCCCTATAGACCGAGCAGAAAGAGCTTCGGGCGCCGATAAAATGTGCCAAATTTAATTTCATATAAAATACCGTACTATCTGATTTTTCATTCATCATCGTGGATCTAAATTTGTAAAGCTTAAAGTCTGATCAAATTTTTGTATTATATATCTCCTTCGTTTTAAATATTTACTACAGGCGAACCATGCATTTTTCGGGATAAAAAGTAATGTAACACAACAGCCTAGACTGTCTTTATTGATAGATTGATATATTTTGGATTCGTTGCTGCGTGGAAGAAATATGAAATAACAACCAAACTTGTGGATCTATAGTATCGTTTTCTAGCGAATTATGCAAACATACACTATTTATTATTATGAATATGTCATACGCACCGGGCTAGCGTGGTGGTATATGGCCTAACCCTTCTCACATAGGCCTGTGCCCAGCAGTGGAACAGTTTAATACAGGGCTGATATTATATTATGAAAGAGATTTTCAACTTTCGGTGGCAAGCAATAATCGAACAAATCTGGATTCTATGAAATACTTTATCTTACAAAAATTTAATAAAGTACCAAAAAATTGGACATGATTCTCATAGATATAGTAAGGAAGATATCCCACTCACATTACGCCAGTTATGTTTTAGGTTTCATTTAAATGGGAGCGACTGTGTTGCTCACTGACGAGTATAGTTTAGACTCATTAAAATACACACATCAAAAGTGTCAAGTACATTTTTAAGTATTAAAAACTATCAAATTAATGTTTGCCAAATCTAGTCTTCCAGAGTAGCTTTTTACTTTAAAGGAGTCGGCCCACTGCACCGGACAGACTCCTATGAGAACCCTCTCACAGAATATCGACGTGAAATAGCAGTATTCCTACTGTTGTGTTTCGTTCGGTGAGTGAGAGTTCCGGAGGCCCAATCACCCCCTTTCCCCGATTCCCGCTCCTTCTCCTTTCCACTTCCTTTCCTAAAGGGTCGGCAATGCGCAAGTGATGCCTCTGGTGTTGCAGGCATCCATAGGCTACGGTGACCACTTACCATCAGGTGGGCCGTATGCCTGTTTGCCACCTTAGGGGTAATCCTTCCCCGGTCGAGCCGGCCCATTCATGCTGAAATCAGCGAGGCTCTACTACTCTAAAATACTTCTCTATATTGTCGTCTTGTACTATGAACAGAAAAGGATTGTGTTTAAAGACAGACTAGAGCAATATCTTGTGGGAGACCGTTATATGGCCACGCAGAAGTCTCGAGTTTGAACCCACAGACGCACGTTTGACTCTTTAATTCTATGTGCATATTAAATAGCATTTTATTCAAGGAAAACATAGCGTGGAAATCTGTTTGTGTTAGAGATCACTATAATTTTTTAGAAGTTAAATCTGCCAATCCGACCTTGGCCAGCGTGGTGGACCATGTCGTAAACCTTTTCATTCTGAGAAGAATCCAGTGTCCGGCTGTGGGATAATTGAGCTGATATTATAATCAAGCGTAGGATTACAAGATGATCCCTCAGTCAAATGTTCAGTCGCAAACATACTGAGGATGAACCTGCATCATACAGAAAATTGCAGCCCTATCCTTGGGTTATATTCACGCAATGACTAGAGTTTTTATAGCTTGTTAAGAGCAGTTACACCTTGTCGCCTGTATATTGCCATATTTTAAGGCTTTCAAATATATTTTGGCCTTATTTTAAAAATGAACTTATTAATATGACAAATATTTGCGACGTTGTCTTAACATATTGAGGTACAGCGGCTCATCGGTGACCAGACGCAATAGGTTTTTAATTATGTCTAGTATTCCTTGAAATACATGTTCAAACCCGTGAAGTCTTGACTTAACGGGTTTAATCATGTTATGTATAATGTTAATACTTAGCAAGGGATACTAACTACTAACTACGCCCAGTAGACGGCAATATACTCGTTGTCCATCAGGTGGGATATAAACAAGACCGGCTGGTGAAATACTAGTGCGGCAATTTATTCTAATATCTTACTTTTAAAGAAAAACGAGTCTAATATTTATTATGCTAACAATTTGTTTCAAGGGTACATTATATTTATAATACTGAAAGTCACATTCAAAACCGTTTGTGCAAGTACTTGTAAAACTCGAATGAATGCTAAAAAAGCTTAATGTAACAAAAGCAGCAAAATTAATCAAGTTGAATGCCTTAATAGCGGCGAAAGCCAAGTGAAATATTAAACGTTTGGTAAAAACAGTGCTCAGCCAAGATTCAATCCATTAACCAATCTTTATTCGCTTTGTCAATGAAATATAATTTACTCGTTGTAGAATGGAAACACGTAGGCTTTGAGTACTTAATGGAAATAAAATAGTGTTGTATACTAGAAGGTGCAAAAATTTTTGAATAGTCATGACATGACGTATGACGTTAAAGCTCTACGTTATTGATTTTTTGTTTTCATATGTGGCTTAGTTCTTACCAAAGACCCAATTGTCGTCAATTGGGTATCTAAACCTTTGTTGCAAATACAATAAAGATCCAATAGGGCTATTATTTTTGTGTTCACCAGTGGGCGCAACTATGGCGTATGATTCTGTAAAGACTGCTGCTGTCAAAATCCGTGTTTGGCGGTAATAATCACGGTAATAATTGTCGTTTTCTATGGTTACTGTTAAAGTAATCATACAGTTTGACGTTTAAACCTTACTATCAACTAGTAACTGTAACGTTAGCCCTCGTTGTCTTGAAATGATGAATTTTAATGCTTACTAAGAACATGTGGCGATGATACCTCCTAACCGATTTCTATCAAGACCTCAGCTCCATGGAGACAGCTGTTGTCTTTCGTGTGCTCTCAAGTGACTACTGTAGCCGATTTTGTGATAGGTCTGCATGCATTGCGGACATGAGAGCCCCATTTTATTATTTCCTTTCTCATAGTTTAAAAATATTATACTTACATAAGTTTAAAACAGAAGCGTGAATTAACTTACTAACTATTAGGCAAACGCAATGATTTATTGTGACTTGTGCCCAGTAATTAATAGATATTACGTGCGACCTAAACATAGCTAACAACATATTGGTGTGGCGCATCTCTACCACACACTAACTAGATATTCAACCTTTAAACTATTATGTCATTCACTAGTATGTTGCAATCGGATAGTAGACAAACATTTTTAGTAGTAGAGCCTCGCTGATTTCAGCATGAATGGGCTGGCTCGACCGGGGAAGGACTACCCTCTCACAGAATATCGACGTGAAATAGCAGTATTCCTACTGTTGTGTTTCGTTCAGTGAGTGAGAGTGCCGGAGGCCCAATCACCCCCTTTCCACCTTCCCGCACCTCCTCCTTCCCACTTCCTTTCCTAAAGAGTCGGCAACGCGCAAGTTATGCCTCTGGTGTTGCAGGCGTCCAGAGGCTACGGTGACCACTTACCATCAGGTGGGCCTATATGGCCAGTAAACCTTGCTTGCCACATTAGTTGTAAAAAATAATAATTAAGTCATACATTAGTTGATAAATCTACCCAATTATAAATAAGATACAAGCGTTTCAAATCTGTTAGTACGGGTTAACTATCCGTAATTATCAGAGAACGGATAAAGGATGCATGATACAAATTCCTTGCTTAAAGCACCGTGCTTAAACAACATGCACTACTTCCATTCAGACCACTTCCTCCAGACAAGAGACGAAAAGATTTAGTATGTACTAAGCTTCAAGCCAAACATGCCGTTGTAAATAAATTCTTCTTATTTCTAGGACCATTTGTATATAATAGCTTAAATAGTATTTTAGATATATATAGTCTAAGTTATAAACAATGTAATGTTATTGTTACCAAACACCTGCAAACACTGACCTACTCCGATACAGAGAATTTGCTTACAGTTGTAAAATAGCCTTAAGTCAATAAGTTAATAAGTACCTTAAGTTAATATTTTATTTTAAGTTTATGCATATTGACCTAAACTAATATTACTTGGCATATATTTTTTGGAAGTAGAGAAATAGCCTGAGACACAGGTCTAAACCTAGTTCAGGCAACCACTTTATTAAACCTAGCGCTTGAAATTAAATTAGAATGCAAAATGTCGGCCGATTAAAGTTTAAGTAAAACGTGTACCAGATTAAGGATAATTATAATTTATTGTAGTATAATATTATTTTAGGCTAATAACAAAAATGTATACCCATGTATTTTTATTGAATAAATTATTATTCTTATTATAAACTTTGAAGTAACTGCTATTTAAAAGCGGTTGTACGAGCGAGATAGCGACACATCCTCACTACGACCCTACTTTTACTACTGATATTGAAATTTTAATGATTCCTTTATATTGCAACCGATTTTGACACTGCTTGCACAAAAAGTTTTCCTTTATTGCTATTTGTCCTCGTGTATAAAATAATGTACATAATCAAACAGGCATCTACTCTATTATCATGATGATTTTCTACGAAACGTGCAATCCATTACTGTGAACCCTATATTAAAACCGGAAGTGTTCAACATGTCTGTATAATAACGCTATTAATAGTAAATCGTGGAGCACACAGTCGTGTAATTAACGAGGAATAGTGACATGGCTGCCACTAAGACATACGCCTTTAATTAACCGCTAAGCCGCGATTTGATTCACGTTCGTTCACTACAAGATTGAGTTCTCAGGGACAAGTTATAATTCAATATTAACTAGTGACTGGTTAAGATAAAACCACGGATATAAGTTGATTTCAAAAGAACAAGTATTTTATATAAAATGTATTGCACATGTCGCACTCTTAATAAAACAGCGATTTAACTCGAAATTTGAAAGTAAGGCAATTTGAACTCTAATTGTATATGTTTAATTCTAATATTATATTTGTGTTAAATCTTTGCAATAGAGTTCAAATTTGTTTAATCCAAAATACTGAGATAAGTCTCTGTTTTATTAAGGGTGCGATGTGCTCTTTGTGCTCTTTTCGACATTGGACTTACGAGTCATACAGTCAGTTTTTATCTATTTAAATATTATCAGAAGGTAGGTAAGTATAAATACCTTGATTGAATATGAAATACCGCATGATCGCTCGCAGAACCGATGGCCGTTGGGGCAGAAAGGTTCTTGACTACCGGCCACGTATCAGAAGACGTGCAAGGGTTGGCCCTACACAAGGTGGACCGACGACCTTATAAGGGTCGCGGAAAGCGTTTGCATGCGAGTGGCTCAAGATCAGTCTGTGTGGATACTTTGGAGCAGGCCTTTCTCCAGCAGTGGACAACTTTCGGCTAAGATGATGATGGTGAATATGAAATACCATAGACATTACGAGTATACCCAGAGCACCGGAAGTACTACACTTGTAACGAAACCAGCGAGTAATAGCACTGTTATTGCGTTTCGCCCGGTATGTCTCGGAATGAGTTCCGAGGCCCACATACCGCTCCTATTCCTTTCCTTTCATCCAATCTTAAATTCCTTTTCCTTGGTGTCGGCAACGCGCGAGTGATATATCGCTGGTTTCGTTAGCAATCATAGGCTGTAGTAACCACTTACCACCAGACAATACGCCTTGCCTTGCTTGCTTGTTTACCGCCCTTAACGTATAAGAAATAAACGTTAAAGTAGATTATTAATTTGGCCAGCCAATATAAACAAAACGCTACTTAGGGAACGATAGTGTTGTTTTCCAATCAGTATGAATGAGTTCGACTATCTTTACCTAGTATTTTTGATTATATAAGTCTCTCTTAATTAGTAGGCGTGCATTTTGCCATCAACCGGGCACTTTAGGCTTCGTACCTGTATTTAGAATACTAAATCAAGAATTCCAATAACATTTTGTCTAATTCGGGAACTAAAACCGACACCACACTCGGCTGCAAACATAGCGCAAACTGAATCGATACGACTATAGAAGCAAAGAAGATAACAAATACATATATTATGTATGTTTATTCACAATTCAAGTAACACGTACAATATTTATAATTATAACAGAATATATCTTATCAGCTTCCTGCCTGTTCATAAAATACAGGTACAGTCAGCGCCATAAGTCGGTAAACATTTGCGAGGTTTTGAATGATTCGTTAATTTGTAGTAATATATGTATATAGTTATATAATGCCCAATTTTTATCGCAATTATAGTTAATGGAAGTTAACTAAATTTAAGAGTGATTATACTCGTACCCTGTGCCCTGTATAATTACTTAATATGTAGTCCTTTTACATGCATCTAAAGATTCCCACCTATTACTTACACAGTAAAAGGCCTACAAATATAATTATATAGAGTGTATAGAAAACATTTATTATTTACAATTAAACTCAAATAAATAAATACTTAACATTTAAGAACCCCAAAATATGACACTTTTGGTATTATATATTGATACTTTGTTTGCGCCGTTGCCACTTGAGTCAGCCTATATGGCGTTAACGCTTTCAATGACAACGTATGTATAAATACAGAACAGAAATTGGAATATTTCAATTTATCAGCTACTTATGCCGCTGACTGTACTGAAATAAAAACGGGTGCAGCTAATTTACGTGATGGCTCGGTTATTACAACTGCTTTTGTTGCATATTATTATTATGCGAAGGCGCTATTTGTCAATGTCACTAACATAAATAATAATAAATATTGTGGTAGATAAAGTGGGCTTCAATGGAGGGTGACTGACACTATCTGTTGTATAGGAACAAAGAGCGTACTATAACATTATTCTTGTGTTTACCTATAAGAGTTAGGCAGATGTGTATTAAAACTAATTTCAGGCTTGCTTATGTAGTTTTTTTATTATACCTGTATTTTAAATTTAAACTGCTTCGTACAGATTTTACCGCGTTGTTTATTAACACGTTTATTACATTATCTTGTAAATATTATGCTACTACTGAACCTATAATACTTTTATAGCTATTTAAAATGATTATAACTATTTATATTTTACACTTCCCCCGACGTTTCTGTTGCTTTTAAGTAGCCATATTCACGGGGAGACTGACACATACTGTATAACCTTCGCGTAAACGTTAGGCAATCTTATATCTGTACTTGATTTTGTGTTTATATTAGCTTGTATTTTTAACTGATTTGAAAAAAAGGAGGAGGTTCCCGATTCGCCTGTATGTTTTTTTATATGTGTTACTTCAGAACTTTTTTCTAGGTGAACTGATTTTAATGATTCTTTTTTTATTTAAAATCTGGTGCTTTCCATTTGGTCCCATTTAATTTTAATCAAGATCTCATCCATAAATAAATATTTTAATTATTGTTTGTTAGTCATAGGTATGTGTTGAGTTACGGGGGGTTTCTGTGTCACATAGGCCAGCAGGCGACACCCGGATGTCATCACTGCGGCGACTGCCGCGATGTTGTTGTGGACACGGCGCTGCACACTATGGCGGATTGTCCCGCCTGGTTATTGAATGATCGCGGTAATAAATATCGCGATAAATATTGATCGCGGCAGTCGGACTGGTTGCCCTCTCACTCCCGGCCGTGGTTCAGTCTATGGTCCGGAGTGAGAGACCGTGGAACGTCGTCGCCTCTTTCTGTGAGGAAGTAATTTCCATCAAGGAGGTGGCGGAGAGGGAGTGGGACCGCTTGAACCCTCTTCCCAACCGTAGAACCGGGCGCCGGAGGGCGCGAGATGACCTCCAGCCACCCTGAGGTTTGTCCTGGGGGTGGTGGGCTGCGTGGGCCTGCTCGCCACCCGATCAGCACCAGGTCCAAGAGGCGGCGTGCGTGTTCCCACGTGCGCCTCTGTGTCGTGTCTTTGTCCTCCCCCAGGGGGACGGTGGAGGAAATATTTTTTATGTAGTGGCCGAAGCCACGGCGGGGTCGCGATTGCATGTGAAAGCGATTCGCGCGGCCTCGCCGTCTATGGTTATGTCGAGGAACACCGTGGTAGGTTTATTTGGTATTACCGGCGTATCTTTTCCCCGGTGAGCCCGACATAACCTTTTCGTCGCACCGCGGAGATGTATGCGTCAAAGCATACACTAAGTTAAAAAAAGTTATGTGTTGAGTTAGATGTGAAGTGTAAGTGGGTACCTACTTTCTTGCGTGGTAAATACATAGGTTGTTCTTTAGTAGAAACATAAGTTGATTGTAAGTTGTAGACACAAGAAAACACAATTATTTTTTTACAATTTAGTGCATTTTTTGTTTTGGAATATTGATTTTTGAAGTAGGTTATCTTTTTTGTAAAATTTTTGTTTATTGTACATGTATAGCTTACAGCATTGAATAGAGATATGTAATTGAGTGTTTCAGTTAAGGAATTCTTAGTAGCAATACGGCGTATGAAATTGTTCCCGATGTACAGAATAGGCTTGGCCTGTTACCTGGGATCTAAAAGATAGTTATTGATGAGTATAATTCATCTCTACCTACACCTACGGGGATTGGGGTGTGAGCGTATGTATATACCTTGCTATTAATTTAGTTATTTATTTATGAAACGATTTTCAGCCTATTTACTATATAGGTATATATTTATTTACCCTTCTGATACTGATAATAGACCCGTGCCAAACAGTGACATTTTATTATTTACAGTATGTATAAGTTAAATACAAGCGTAAATGCAGTATGGGACAAAAGCATAGGAAGAAAAAGTAAGTTGTTTTAAGTAAACATTTCTAATCTTTGTCTAAGTCCACGTGAAACAGACTTGCATACCTATTTTATTGTTCTATGTTTAAATTAACATCTTAATTTAAACATAGAACTTCGTTATTATTTAGATAAGGTGAAGAAAATACAGAATTCTTTCACAATACGCCAAAATAGTTATATCTTGAGAATCTGGATATTACTATTTTCTTTGGTTGGCTGCGTATTGCCTCCTTGCAACATTATTACAAACATTTTTCTTTATAAAATCACTTTGCCTGCTGCGGAAATTGTCCCGGAGACTTTTAAATTAGCAGCTACTCTTTTAGTGCACTGAGCGAACGAGGTAGCACAGATAAACCGCAAATAATATATTGTCTTTATAGCGTTTCTTGTTTATGATTATGTTTTTAACTAAACAACAACGTAAATTTATAGATGAACTATATTTTGCCCGCGACTTCTGAATAAATTTCTGTCTCTCAAGAACAGTATTTTTTTCTGGGTAAAAGGTAAAGGATTTTCTATTTTCTATGAAAGAAGACCACTCTCGTAATAGGAATAATTTTTGTGTCATGGGACTTTACAAACATTCAAACAACGGATCCAAAAAACACCCAGATTTGGAACAACCATATGTGGATCACATAATTTTTTGTTCCGTGTGGGATTTAACCCACAACACTCGGCGCAGTGGCAGCGGCGAGGCGACCACTTAAACCCCTATGCATCCGTTCTGTCAAAAGTAAAGGCCCTTTTTGTACGCTTGACAACGTGTATGCAAAATTACATGATGATCGGTCGAGCCTTAACTATAAGGCGCGAAAGCGTAACAAACAAACTCACATTCGCATTTATAATATTAGTTAGGATGTATAACAATAGTCACGGATACCATTAAAACGTCACTGAATTAATTGTTCTTGCCATTGTAATTGTGGTCTGTAAGTGCGTCATGAGTACGTTATCCAATTAGTAGTACACACTACTTTAGTCTCATGCGAACTAGTGACTAGCAAATTACGGAATATTTCTTTTACTTCTGGAATCTAGCTGATGGCCCGTTGTCTCTGAGGCACTGTTTTGTAACAAAAGGTAAGCGATTTTTACATATACATTAATTTCTACAGTCTACAGCGATGCTGAATAAATCGGTCAGGTATTTTATGATTAATCAGTTAAAAATTACTTAATTAAAGGTAAAGAAAATCATAGAGAGGAAACCTGCATCTCTGAAAGTTCTCCATAACGCTCTAGAATATGTGTGAAGTTTGCCAACCCACACGTGACCAACAAGATGCAACCCTATTCTCATTGAGAAGAGGCCTGAAACCAGTAGCGGTTAGTTATAAAAAGAAAATATCTAGCAATCTGGTGATTCTGGTGATTATTTTTAACCCATTGAGCTAAGCTACTAGGCTTATTGCACTACCGACTCGAAAACACTAAACTGAATCTAACACATAAGCCATCATTTATTGAATCCATTATAATACAGTCGTTATCTTATCATGAGATTAACGCGATATCGGAGGGCACAGTACACTAGCTTTTAAAATATCACCTTCGCCTTGTGATATAAACAAAAAATGTAGATATCGTCAGGTTAAGTAAAAGGGCACAAACTGCAGGGCAGCTTGTGGCGAGCTGAATGTGAGTGGCGACACTGTGGTCCTGAATGCCTCAGAGAGTCGGTTAGGGCCTCGTACCCGGCTTGCCGTTACTGGTTGGCTGGGGTGGAACTCCAAGCGCACCCGTAGGACTCTCAAGTCTGGCTTGCCTTGGTCGGCCGGTCAGACGGGGGCCGCTAGAGCTATATGCTCGGGGGTGGAAGTGTCATTTTCAAGGGCATAACTACGGGGAAACCCGCTCCGGGTTTCCGTTGTCACGAGTCCCGTGATAGTGAAACCGACGCCGCACCGCTCGACACCCCTAGCCACACCGGTGTTGTCCTCTGCTGCTTTTAAGGCCTGTATTCTATGGCGACTATTCAGTAGGCCCATCTAGTTAATCGACGAGTCACCGTCTGCCATTTCGACTTTGTACTGGGACAGTATATCAGGTAGACGCCGTTTTTTAACTATAGTTTGCATTTTACCAAACCGTCAAACACCCATCCTTATAGACCAGAATAATTAGATGCCATATGTAGCAATAGTCTCTTACGCCTGCCGCGGCTAGTGTCTCGGTAAGTGTCTCATCTCACTTTAAACAAAAACTCTCGAAGGGCCTCTGCATGTTGGACCCATGTTCCCGTGTAAGCCTCCCAAAGGGCCGGGTATTATCCTAACATATTAGGGAAATACCCGTGTAAGAGAAACAAATAATAATAATAAAACCGCAGGGCAGTTTGTGGCGAGCTGAATGTGAGTGGCGACACTGCGGTCCTCAATGTCTCGGAGAGTCGGTTAGGGCCTCGTCCCCGGCTTGCCGTTACTGGTTGGCCGGGGTGGAACTTCAAGAGCGTCCGTAGGACTTTCAACTCTGGCTTGCCTTGGTAGGCCGGTCAGAGAGGGGCCGCTATGCTTGGAGGTGGAATTGTCATTTTCAAGAGCGTAACTACGGGAAAACGCTCCGGGTCTCCGTTGTCACGAGACCCGTGATGGTGAAACCGGCGCCGCACCACTCAAATCCCCTAGCCACTTGTACCGGTGTTGCCCTCTGCTGTTGGCTTGTATGCCTATGGTGACTATTCAGGGTGCCCATCTAGTGAGTTGGCGAGTCACGGTCTGCCCATTGCATTGATGCTATTAGAGTATTCAGGGCAGACGCCGTTTTTTATCCATAGTTACCAATATACCGGTCCACCAAACACCCATACTCATAGCCCATATATTAGAATCCATACGTAGCAATAGTCCTACGCCTGCTGCGGCTAGTGCCGTTGTAGGTCTTCCATCCCACCTTTGATTAAAATCTCGAAGGGCCTCTTCACGTTGGACCCATGTCTCCGTGTAAGCCTCCCAAAGGTCTAGGTATTTTCTAATATAATCTGTGATAAGAGAAACATAATAATAATAATAATAATTGTTTATTAGTACTTAAAAGACACAAAATAAGGCACATGAATACAGCACGTTGTACATCAAGACCAAAAAGTTGGTGAAAAATGATCTAATACCTAAACTAGGTACGCAGACCTGTATCTTAGGAGTTAGAGTTTCAAGATTTCAACAGATAGATACAACCGTGACATTTCTGAGACTGTTCAATTAATGATGACTGCACGGATGGCGCAGTGATTTGAGTGGTCGCCTCGCCGCTGCCACTGCGTCGAGTGTTGTGGGTTCGAATCCCACACGGGACAAAACATTGTGTGATCTACAATTGGTCGTTCCGAATCTGGACGTTGAACAACGCGTTGTTTGTGTCTGTTGTTTGAAAGTTTGTAAAGTCCCCCGCTCTATAGGAATTATTCCTAATACGTCAGTTGTCTTTTTTAAAAATAAAATAAATCAAAATAAATGATATAAAAAGGTGGTAGGTAGGTATGTACATACATGTGGCCATAATTGTCATCTATTAGTTCCTCCAAACGCCTATAATTTAGTACGATTATCTATTTTGTGTCTATACTTCAGGCATGATTGCTCCAATCAGTTCTTGATCATTATTTTCAACGCATATACAATGGAGGTTAATAGCAATTTGTTATCAGGCCGCGCAACCTACATCAATATACTGAGGGATATGATTTAGTTAATGGCGCTTGTAAACGACGGACAAAACTTGATATATTATTGCCATATACAATATAAATATGACGTAACGTCCATATCGTTGTTCTAAATAAAATAATGCGTATATCAATACAGTTTATTGATAGACATTGAATAGGCGTTGCCGGCTATTTTGTTATACCTACTTAACGTTTTGAAAAAAGATCATTGTATGCCATATCTACAGAGATAGAATGTGCATTTAGACTTCTTGCGACATATCTGTAATGTGATAACATTTTAGTGTAGTAGTAATAGAGATATGAAGTGAAAATTTATAGTCGGTAGTAATTAAAGTTATATGCATACCATCTGATTATTTTATTCCATTTTACATAGTTAGAGTTATTGTTATATAATTATGTTAATACTTAATAAGTTGTTAAAAGCAATTTCACATTTTTAAATAATTAACCCTGAGGATGTATAATTATTTAGAGACGAGAACAAATCTTTATGGTTTAATTCACAGAACAGAGATTATCAAATAAAAACATGTGGAAATTATTCAATTTGACGTGATATTACGGTTGTGAAAGACAAATTCAAAAATAAACACTTTTCCCTTAAATGTAGTAGTACTTTTCGACCTCTGTATAAAGGTATTTAATTTCATGCATGCTGCGACTTGTTATAATACATTAAATAATATACTGTAAATAAAAATCAACTGTATGAAAGAAAATTATAATCATACACAACGTATAGCTTTTATGTTTTTTATAATAAGAAAGGCAATTCAAGATCTACATTAGGGATTAAAGCCTGGGCGCCAGGAAATTTTACAAGCATACAATTAATAGATATGTAGTGCACCCAGACTTGGAACAAACATTTGTGAATTTCGCAAATATTTGTCTCGTAAAAGAATCGCACTGACAGCACTTGGCGAGGCGACCGCTTGCCCGCAGCCAAAGCCGAGCACGCCAGCCGAGAAGTCAATTTCTCTAATAAATAATATAAAATTTATATCAAACTAGATTTTTCTCGCAGCTTCGCTCGCGTAATATATTTAATTTAATCATCGGCACTTGTACATATGTATATGCCTATGACGGTAATTAAATGGCATTTAAATACCTCTGCCGATACAGTTAACCACTACAAGATAGTTATAAATAAATCAGTAGTAAGACAAGAATAAGAAATGTATTGAGATTTGTACAAACATTAAAATAAAACCGAACTAATTGGAATCCATATTATACCTTTTTGTTATGTGATAGGGGAGGGTTATTTTTAAAAGTTGGTTGTTTCTGACTACATCCTACTTTTGATGATGCCCAATTAAAGCAGCAATTGCCTACTTACTGAATAACACTTTGAAATGACGATGGCATCCGTTACAAATACTAAATAAATATAAGGGTAACCAGAAATCTACAATATATATATATATATATATATATAGGCTAAGCTGAATATCTAAAAGCCACAATTTTAATGAATTCTTTAAAATTTTATTTTAACTTCGAGCTATGGATTTTTCAATTCTCTGCAAATTCGACGATGGCATGTTGTTGTGTTATGTTATGTATGTTTAACTCTTAATATATTAGACTTACATGTAAAATTAACGTCTCCCATTCTTCAGTTTCAATTTGCAACTGTACAACGTAGTCGTGGGCCAACGAGTGACCTAATACGACATGGAATATTATGATATTACAAGTGGCAAATAATTTTAGAACAGAATTATTCGAATTTCCAAGTTGATTAATAGCTGACCAAGCAAAAACCGTCTCGAATATCAATTGGAGACGCTAAATATCTCAACCTAAATAACTCTAGTCAATGTTTATGTTGCGCCCGAGGCTAAGAGCGCCTAATGAAATAGTCATTGTCATCGCGCAATTCCCTCTTATGCGATTGTTTATTCAAGTTGTGAACTAAGTTTTCTGTTTCAACCGTTTTTAATTTTTTTATTTGTTTTTATTTTATTGGGCTTGCGTTTGACCGCGATCTCACCTGATGTTAAATGACGATGCAGTCGACGATAGAGCACGCTTGCCTAGAAGATACCTATTCACTCGCGACTTGAAGACACCCAGCTTGTACTCATCGGGAAATACTGATGTAGGTAACGAGTTGCATTCCTTTGCGCTACGTATTATAAGTGGAAGCAAAGTGCTTCATGCGTGTATGTGGTATATCCACCACGTACCTGTGGCGCTGGTCTGTTTGTCTGGTCTTCCGAAGTAGTAATCAAATCATGCAGTTCTTCTGCACACTCGCCGAAATGTATCCGATAGAATACATATAGATTATGTGTTATAATAGTCCATACAGTTCAGATAACGTCAGTTTTAATAGTATATTATCGTTTGCCCTGTTGCACATGTAAATTATAGATAAACCGCATATTTATTAAATACACAAAAGTGCGTTGTGAAATTGAATATTGAAAATTGGAATTGGTAATTACACTCTATTCGTAATTTGTGGTATGTGATTAAATATTTGTATACTTTCGATTTGATGTCGCATTACACCGAAAACATGCTGTTTATTTTGGATGACAGATATCATATGACGGTAATAAAAGTACCTGGGTACTTTAATTGAATAAAGTGTATTTATAATGTGATGATAGAAAAATGTAAAACTGGTTAGGGCTGAAGATGTTAGAATCGTGGCAACAGAATGTTTCTGCATACGCATTCGATAAGCAGGTGATATTTAAATGCATGCTATTCATTTATTTAGGTAGATAAACTAAGTATGAATAGCATGAATAACTGAACAAACTTACGATTCCGTATAACATCCGGTAATATGTCCCGAAGAAAAGTCTCCTCTGCAGTTTTTAATCAATTTTCTTGTTAAGTCGGTATCGCTCAAGATCTGCCTCTAAGGGGAGCTTTTCAAGTCTTTAGAGTCTTTATCCGATTGGACATAATCTTCCTTAAGTTAAATCAAGTCTTTCGTACATCGGTTGATTACATTTCATTTTTCAACGATAAAACCGCAATGAATCCTCATTCGCGTGGCAAACTCTTTATGAAAACATTCTTTTAAGAGATTGTAACCTTTTAATTTACTTAATGGTTTTGCGACTTAAATTTAGACTTACTAGTTTTAGAAAACAATGTTTGTATGTTTGTTACTCAATCACGCGTAAACCATTAAAAGGGGGTTAAATTAAATCTGGCACATAGATACATTATATGTCCAGATTAACTCAATTTACTCTCGGTTTGCGTTTTCGTGGGATTCACGCGCGCATAGCCGCGTGCAGTAACTTGTTGTATATAAAATCCATCAATGTAATCATGCGATCGATAAATATTTTAGGTGCTGGCAATTATATTTTAAATATTTAATTTTTAACCTTATCATGCTTGACGTACTTAGCACGTGACAGTTTTTTAAATTTAATCTATAAACAATTTCGTACACACGAGATTAAAAAAAAAAACTATATCACATATATTAATTACTTATTTAATTTACCGATATTTGTTGATGATGCATATTTGTATATCTAAGTATTTATATTGATATTTGTTAGTATTTATGGAAATAGAAGGCTGGGTTTGATATATTTGGGCGTAGAATACATTTCAGCTATAATTTTCATACAAAATCTGTTTGCTGTACAAGAAAATCGTGTCACAATACTCAACGCAGTCCTTAGTAAATATAAACAGTAAAATAAGTATAAGAATGTTTAAAAATCAGGGCAGGTACGAAAATAGGGTGTGAACCCTTTCGACTGCTGTATGCATTAGTAGGTGGCACATAATAAACACCTGAGCACCTGTGCAAACTTTCATTTCGCGCCCTACTTTATGTACGAGCCTCTTCTGAGCTCCCTCTGTACTACTTACAACTTACCAAACGCGTACCATGCGTCGCTGCTGTATGAAGCATTAAGGTTCCGGTAAATATTTTGATGTCTTATTTTTTGTGTATAAATATGGAATCATCTTTTCACGACCGTGGCATTAAAATCACATTTACAGCTTTGTATAGTATAATACATTATTTACTGACGCCTAGGAAAAATAACATTACTATCACTTAAGCAGAAGTGTTCCCTAACACGTTTTGATATTTGGATAATCTAGTAACAAATGGGCCGTCTGCCGCCCACTGAAAACAAATGCACATTTCGTGCGATGGTACGAATTTTGGCTGCAATGGGAAACAGCATAGTTTGCATAATAGACCATTACAGCACGAAATACAGAGCTGCGCTTTTGGTAGAGACGATAGTAATATAAGAATTCGTGCTAAGTGACGTACGCCGCCGAACAAAGCACTATCAGATTGCCAATATGTATAAGTAAGCGTGATATCAGTATCGCTTGTGATGTTGTCAGCGACGCGCTTGAATTAGATAGAATGTGACAAGTAGGACGTGTCTGATAGGAACCTAGCCTGTTCCGTGTTTCTGTGCTGGAACTATGTTTTTACGTTTTTTGAAAGACTTAACGAACATTAAAAAAACGGACACTAAGAACACCTAGACTCGGAAAAACTATTAGTAAATCACACAAATTTTTGTCCGGTGTGGGAAACGAACCCACAACATTTGGCACGGCGGCAGTGGCTAGGCGACCACTTAAACCACTAAGTGTTATGATTTTAAAACAACGACCTCATATTCATTGACTCTCGTGTGCTGATAGACCATAGGATTGTTTTTATTTATGTTCTGTTTAACCAAGGTCACTACCACCGATATAATCAAAATCGCAAGGCAAATAAATTTATATCTTCAATCTAACAGCCATATTTGTTCGGTCAAATAAATAGCAAACCGGTCTGGCGTGAGATAAATCACTCCGGACCGCGGGGACACTCCTCTAACGAACATGTACAGGAAAACTATTTCAGCGACGTTCACAATATCTGCAAATACTTTTATCCCAACATTTTCCTCATCTATAGTCGTGTACGATGTTTTTTATTTCACCAAATGAGTCGTTTGATATCCGTCTAAAAGCACATTTCTCTTATTACTACATGCGAGAGCTGTCTTATCTTTCCGTTCTAGATAGAAATCTTTCTTATAGCATGGGGCTTTACAAACCTTGACACAAAGGACACAAAGAACAAGCGGACCTAGACTTAGTACAACTATTTATGGATCCTGCGAGGTTAAAAGTGCGGCAATTGGCGCGCCATAGTGTCGATGGGTCAGCAGTATAAACCATGCCACTACCAGTGCTATCAAAGCTTTATAAAAACACATAGGGCTATTTATAAAAAGCCGTGAATGATTATTACGGTGCCAATAATAGGCTTTTATCGTCGTTCACGTATGAGAGGTTCCAATTATTTTTACGAGGCATAACTTGATCAATATAAATGTTTATTGTTATATTTATAAATGGTATAATTTGGCTCGTTCTTCTTGAATAATTATTGGGTCAATATTTACTTTGAATTTCAATTTCAGAATTTTGTCTGTGTAAATATAAAGTTTTGGACTGGTTTCTATTAAAAGCACAACTTTTTGTTGAGCTGCCAAACAAGCATGATGTAAGGTGGTATTTACGATAGTCTTTGCATAAATAAATTGCTGGAGTATAGAATATAATAGGTATGTAACTTTTGAAATGCCCAAAACTGAATGAATGAAAATGAGTGGATGAAAATTATTGATAGAAAATTAATGAATGAAAATGATTGTATGAAAATCAGCGAATGAAAATGATTGAATAAAAATAAGTGAATTGAAAGAGCCACTGTACTGTTAGCGCAAGATTAAGAAAAATTAAAGACTATTAAAGTTAACCAGCTATACAGTAGGCAATATTCATTTTAAAAGTAGTTAGAACGTGTGAGACTCATACTTATTTCTATTACAAGTTCGATACTCAAACGACTGAGCTAGCACAGCTTTGCATTAGAATTGTTTGCATTGTGTCAGTGGCTACAATAACATGCCATAATTCCAGGAATGACAACCGTGCGCTAAATTAGCATCACAGCTATTCCTAAATCAGAAAAGGAATAGGTATGATGTTAATTTAGCAATTCTGACTTCATCAGCTTATACAAATACGGCAAGTATCTTATGTATTCGCCAAGAATTTATAATAAGATTTTAATATGATAAATATTAAAGAAAATAGGCGCTTTCTTAATTATTTTGACAGTACCTCCACTTTCTTGTCAGTTAGTTGTTGTTTTAACTATTATTTGGTCTGCGTTAATGGCTTACTATACGGATGGCGCAGTGGTATAAGTAGTGACGATACTGTGTCAATTGTTATGGGTTCCAAACCCATACAGGTTAAAAATTTGTACGGTCAATTCGGATAAATACTGATTGCTTTTTATGTCCGTTGTTTGTTTAGTTGTAAGGTCTTCCACGATACACGATATTTAAATCAAGAGTGACCTTTATAAAAATGGTTAACAAAATGTGAGAGTGTGAGTGCGAGTTAATGATGTTTGACATTTGAAATTGACAGGAAAACTACGACGCCAAAGCTTTCAAAGAGTTTTCAGATGATGGGTATTAAAAAATTTAATTTATATTAGCCTCTATTCCCACATTAATTATGTATTTTCAGCCACATATACTGTATAGGGTTAATTAGCACTTACGCGACGGTAGCTTAATCAATCTCTTTCGAGGAAGGCTATTGCGGTACAAGCTTTGGTGAGGTGACTGTTAATTACATATTGAAACCACTCACTGTTCCAGAGAGTGCATTAAGCTGTCACATCCGTCAAACCTCACCTGACTGCACTGGTACGATCAGTTTCACTTTCTGAATAGGCACGTCTAATTAAAACGTTGATAGTAATCACTCGATATGTCATCTAGTCAAATAGTTATATTATTCAAACTCTAAATTACAAATAATTGTTTAAATCTACTTTAGGAAATAAGATACAAGCGTTTTAAATTTGGTAGTAGGGGTAATTAACAAATGACAAAAAAGAATGCACGATACAAACTATGACGTAACCGTTATTTAACCGTAGCCGTGCAAGGGAGATAGTGTGAAATCCCCACTACGACTCCCTTTTTCTTATATCCTAATTAAAAATATTAATGAATCCCTTATTTTGCAACCATTACATAAAACCTATTGTGTCTGGCCACCGGTGTGCTGCTGTCATTCATAAGTCATAAGTTATATCTGTATCAGACTAGAAATAGAGCGGCTGTAATATTATAGTGACGCTGCTATAATAGATGTGGATATACAAACCCACTTTTGTTGTGTATCAGGGGTCTAAATATGAAGTTGCCCCTTTGTATGAAAAAAGAACTTAAAATATTTATTATTCATTATACATGTTATTAATACCTATTATATTCAAATATATATATCTCAAAATTAAATAACGTCGCTCCGGTAGGTACTTGTCTAGCTGTAAATATTTAAATTAATTATGTTAATCTTGTGTTTCTCAAACAAACGCATGTATATTCTTATGAGTCATAAATGTTATGTTAAACCAGATATTCTATTTTGAAAGAATTAATTTTTAGAATTACTTTTGCATTTTGTTGAGGAACCACGAAATATAAGGTAATATAATGACCATTACGTCCTTATATTACTTTATATTTGGTGGCTATATTAATATTATAATAATAAAGACCATAAACGTCAATATAAGGACCCCATATATAATTAAGAACCGGGCACAACGCAGGACGAACATATAGGTATAAGGCTAGTATGCTGTATTTGAATGTTTGTTCAGGATTTAAATATTTTAGTTCATGTACAGGAGACATATATTTTAAAATGTTCTCTTAATAATTTAATAAGAGCCTAAAAATACTTACTGGTAATATGTTCTGGTAAACTTGTCAGCGTCGCAGATGAGCATCCTGCGTCCGAGCACAAACAGTGTCTGGCCCACGATCAGATCCTTTGGACAGTAGTACTCCGTAGTTATCTCTTCCTCTGTAGTCTCCAACACGCACGATGGGAACGATACTAAAAATAAAAGTTTAGATTACATACGACGACTTTAAATTAAAATAAGATCTAGTAACTGCAAACTTTTCATTACAATCGGTTTAGCAGCATAGGCATATATACATATATATATATACTCGAGAATAGCAGTTTTGTAAGAGACAACGTGTATGCGAAATTACATGATGATCGGTCGAGTAATTAGGGCGTAAAAGCGTAACAAACAAACACATTCGCATTTATAATATTAGAAGAAGGATTATCAGCTGGTCTATAATTTTGTGTAGTGTAAAGCCTACTTTGGCTCATGGCATAAGGTTATGTTTCCGTTTGCGGTTGATCGCGTGGGCACAAGCTCGATCTCTAGCAATTTGCTCGGTCCCTGTAATAGGGTCACGACAACGAATTGCGAGTTTTAACCACCGCTTAGCTCGAAAGGGAAAGACGTGTACGATAATATTCTTTATAATTGTTAAAGTGGTATACAGACTAATGGTTACCGTGGTTTATAAACACTTGCAATAGGAGAAATATCACTAGCGTTTTGCCAAACCTGTAATGGATATGCTGTGCAGTCAGCAGTGCAACGGAAACAAATCACACGGTTCCCTCGAGATGGTGAATACTGCTTTGCCACAGATTACATAATATTATTACGTAAATTGTGTCTACCTTTCAAATGAGTTCCGAATTGCGTGTGAGTACCGGTGTATGCAACAATAACAGGTCATCATATGTAAATGTAAAGAGCTTCTTCTTCTCTCTTAGCCTTTATTATTCCCAAGTCACTTGGGACAGTGGGGAGACCAACAGACTGCAATGCAGAGGGTCTCGGGTTCGAACCCACGTCGCGCACCACTGACTTTCGGAAGTTATATGACTTTTCGAAATTATGTGCGTATTGATTGACTATTATCGCCTGCTCCGTGCCTCGGAGAGCACGATAAGCCGTCGGTCCCGGCTGCCATGAACATCTATGGCAGTCGTTATTGGGAGAGTGTCGACACAAAAGATCCCACTGGGTCGAAATGTCGCCGGTCTGCACTGACTGGCCCCCCCCCATAAGATACAAGTACGTTGCAGGCCTTTTAAAAAGGAGTACGATCTTTTCTTGAAGTGTTGAAGATTTAATTAAATATGTAATATTTTTGAACTTCATTTTGCATACATTTCACCAGTGTCAAGTATACTATTACCGTTATATTTCAATATCATAGAGACAAACGGCCCGTCATTTCCAAGTCTGTCACAAATTTCGAACCAAAGCCGTTTATTTATAACGAAGCTCATCATCTATTTTTGGTATCAATTTTCTATATTTTCAGTATCTATTCTAAACGTAAAACCTATCTTTTTATACAAGAGTTTGGCAGTGAGGAGGGTCGGGCAAACCGGCGACCTTCTACGACATAAAAGACATCGAGACTACATCGATTATTAGATAATACAAATAATTTTACCTCACACACGCAGTGTTATATAGCAAACCTCTGATACGGTATCACATTTTGACCCTCCAGTCGCGCAGGATAGAGTTATTGGTAATATTTTAGAAGATATAAAGTGGAAAATGGGTCGCAGGCAATACCACTTTTCTAATATTACTGACATGAAGGTACATTCGAGGAAAGTCATTTGTCTAACGATACGACACGATCTCTCTCGTTTTATAGAGTTTTATTATCCGTAGCCTGCAGTTATATAGGTGATGTGAGAACACATAATGTAGTGAGTTGGGAAAATGAACTGACATCACATTTTAAAAAGACTTATTTTCTCGTGTTAAAGCATAATTTAATTTTGATAGTCTTCTGAGTTCAAGTGCGTGCCTTGTGAGAGTTTTGTCGATTATTACCGGGGCAGGAGGAAACGATTATATTAGTTTTTGGCTTTGTTTATATGAAGTAGTATGATTGATTTATGGTCAGTCTGTCCATTGCGTGTTGGCGTGAAAACCCCTTGACAAAAAGCGTATCTGCAGCTCGTCATATTTGTATTTTCAGTTCAGCTGACACTCAGCGTCCGAGAATTTTATTATCGTCTGTGTGTTTATTCAAGAGTCAAAAGGTTAGACAGACAACATCCGCATTAGAGATCATCCCTGTATCATGGCTAAGTTTTTAAACAACAAAAGAATAGAATGTATACTAATTTAATACAATTATACAGTGTCAAATGTATGTGTAGTCATATTTAAATGTCGTATTAGAACTAAATGAATCGTACATAAATTAATCGCAATAAATATATGAAAATGTAATAGTTTTTCTATGGGAAAACCCAGAATTAATAATCTTTTACTGATAAATACATCATACATACATTGATAGGCAGAGAAGTATAACAGTTCAAGGTTCCGTGCTACTACCGAGGATTTCTTGATAGAAATCCCAATAAATAATATTGCCGAGCAACGAAAGGAATTTAAATTTTAATTGACCTTTTAAAATCTTTTAATATGACCACCACCCATATTTGTTACTGCTATGTATGATGCAGAAATGTATACGGTTCATGCAGCTATCGACCTGCAACTTTCAGCCAGCAATGATAACGTGACTGTAGCGGCATCTGTGCAAGCATGCATACTTCATTCGTTTGACGACTACGCAAAACGCCTCATACTACTATAATAATTTATCATATTAGTGCAGAACAAAGTCTGCAATCACCAGATGACAGTGAGTCGTTTTAATTGAATAACTTAATTAATTTTAAATCGTTGTAAAAGCGTCAAAGACTTTTCATATTTCTGCTTGTTAACTCAATTAATATTGCAAAGAGACCTTTAAAGGTGGGTGAATAAATTGAAAAGGTATGTAAGCAGATGGCAGCACCTGCCGGCCTGCCACTCGCTCGTTATTGAGTTGATGAAAAACGAGCCTGTGTTTCAAAACGATGTATCGAGTACTCGGTATTCATCAATGACTGCCTCTCGAGTTGTGCACTCGATTCTAGATAAATGCTGAACGTTTTTCATTTAAAATTAATTTTAGTATTGACCATTATTTTGTTACAAATTACGGCATAATCGAATTAAATTCCAACATTTTAATTCGATTACTGTATATTTAAATATACGACGTGTATACATACATAAATAAATAGTCTTACGTCTATATCATAATAAATCGTGTAATTATGTCAAGTAGTGCAGTAATAAAAATAAAAAGTACTGTCAAAAATGGTTAAGTGATATTTTAGTGTCTTTTCGAAACAAATGTGTAAGTGAACTAAATAACTACGATCTACGACTGTAATTGTGGCGTCGAGAACGCTGCTTCAACATTTGTCTTTTTATTAAAACGTGTCACTTTCTTCTTTTACTTTGACATCCAACCTCGAAAAATTGATATTCGTAGTTACAAATTCAGACACACTTCTATATCCCCGAATAGTTAGACAGAACTGTATCTCACATTTACATTTCGGTAGCTATGCTTAGCTTCCATGTAAAAGAGACTACTCTAGACTTCGTAAATTTCTTGATAGATTATCCCATGTACACTTTGGCCTGCCCAGTGAATGATTTGACTTCTAGATCCTGTCTTATTCATCACGTGGTGTAAATGTGAGAGATCCTGTCTCACACTTATACCACAGGATGAATAAGACAATAGTTAGAAAATCCTTATTTATATATATAAAATCCCAGCTACGGTTCATGGATACCTTATTAGTTAATTAATAAACAACAAATTACAAAGGTTTCGCAGCCGGCGCTTTGTTCGACTGCAATATTCATAATCTATTTAGTAAAGAAGTGGGAGTACGGCGAGGAGCGGGAGCGGGCGCGAGCGCGGCCGCTTTAACTTCTCAAACTTTCATGACTTAATCTCCTTAAAAGCTATTAATATAAAGCGGTAGGTATCTTTATTTGTAAGAGCACAAATTAATAATTATTTAATCAGATTTCATAATTAACAGTGACGACGTTATTAAATCTATCGAACTACGTTTTTGAAGTCGTATTAGAATGTTCGATAATATAGCTAGATTTCCACGAGAATAATAGCGATGTAGCATTTCATAGCCAGCGATCTTAAAGAGAAACGTTTGGAGATACAGTTACGATATCACCGTGTTTATAAACTGTACTTTTGCTAGGCATCGGTTTATTTAATTAGTCTATCATATAAACCAAGTACAGTTCTACACAGTTGATAAGGAACCATCATGCATGATGCAGGTTTATTTGCGATGGTTGCCTTCACCTCTATAGCAAATTATAGTTCACTTGTCTACCCAGTAGCTCAGCTATGAGTTTGGTACTACAGTTTGGCAGACAAACATTATATCTAAGGGGTTAGTATTCTTTATTTACGGAAATAAGGTGGTTGAATAATCTTATGGTTGCTTACCTGTAACCGCTTACCATACGGCAGATTTACCAGCGCTTACTGGTAAGTAGTTATAGTCTATAGATGCTTGCTATACAAGGTTGATATTGCCAACGCGTTTCCAATTTTGAAGAAGATACGGCACTGTCCTCTAATTGCAGGATTGTGCCGTGCCATCTTATGGCGTTTTGGTTTAAGTAAAGATTCTGTAATTTAAGAGATATTTGGCTGCAATCTCTGGTAGGTTGAAAGCACATCGCCAGGCAGACGCCGGGTTTCTTCCATGATAACACTACACTGTGCCTCATACCTCATTTTATTTTTACCACTTATTTGTTTAAAATAATGCATAAAGACAGAAGATATTTGACCTAAATGTCTGTAGGGATTAACTGCGAGACTCGGCCAGCCTGCGCCAACAATGGAACATCGAAATGCTATTTGTGAAGTTTAAAACGGTAAAAAGTTCGTTGTAAAACGAGAATGCCTCCTCTTCATGTGCAAACATGTTAAAAATGAACTTCATTGAGTATAAAATAACCATATTGGTGAATTAAAACAATCACGTTGAAGAATTTGTATCGGATGTTGCATAAAAAACGAATGGTATTGTAAATTGATGGCGACGTCCAAAACATTATTTTTCACAACCAATGTGTTTTCACGTTGGTCATATATGCAGATTTACGAGAATTTACCTGTCTTGCCGGACAAAGCGTAAACATTTATTATTAAGTCAGTATTTATCTAAATATTTAACAGCAGAACAAAATGCAGTAATGAGTAATTGATTAATGTTGTAAAAATATAATTACGTCATTTTATTTAGACGTTAAGACGAGAGGGTGGGTGAGCGTTTGTTTCTTAGAGCTTATCAAGTCTGCCTATTCGTGATGCAGATCAAAACGTTTGACCTTACATACATACATATAGTTAGTTTATCGACGTGTCCGCTAGGAGTGCTATTAGCAAATGTATGGAGAGAAATACATACACATACATAGTCTTACGACTTCATAGCCCTGAAGGTAGTTATATGTGTAATACGGTTCTACATTTCATCTGCTATGGTTTTAGGTCCTACGTACGAGTTGGGACTATTGCTGAGTACCAGATACGGCTTTGAACTTCGTGCTGCTCCCGAGAACTTCTGCACAGCAAAGTCCAATTATATTTTTCTCGGGCATCAAACCCGATGCGATTGGTATGCATAAGATCTCATGCATAGAGGGCGCATTTACTACAACCGCGACACCGAGGCATGCTGACGATTAAACGTGTCAAGATATCCATCTTGACACGTTTAATCGTCAGCATGCCTATGTATGTATGTATCTTATGTGGGGGCCAGTCAGTGCAGACCGGGGACACTTCGACCCAGTGGGGTCTTTTGTGTCGACACTCTCCCAATAACGACTGCCATAGATGTTCATAGCAGCCGGGACCGACGGCTTAACGTGCTCTACGAGGCACGGAGCAGGCGATAAATTGTCAATCAATACGCACATAATTTCGAAAAGTCATGTAACTTCCGAAAGTCAGAGTCAGTGCACGACGTGGGTTCGAACCCGAGACCCTCTGTATTGCAGTCTGTTGGTCTCCCCACTGAGCTATCGCTGCAGCATGCCTATACTGCTCTTTGCTAGCTACTACCTCGAGATTTATGAATAGCGTTAATATTTGTAGTAAATTCTCTGAAAAATTGGATAGGGTTTAGGTCCCAAGAATCGAGTTTGATTTCATTATTTACCGCAGTTGCGCGGACTGTATTATATAATACTGTACTGTTCCGTCAAGTAATTCTCAGTACCTACCTATAATTGCCGTCCGAAGACTCGGTTGAACTAAATAGAAGAGAACAAGTTTACGTTTAAGTCAGATTCAGACTTGGCAGAACGCGGCGTGACGCATTCATAATGCAGTAAAAGTAATTCAATTTTTTGTCCTCTGTCCAATAAATAGCATACATTTTGAGCCAAATACGGTTGCTGCCGCATTTTATAGAATTCGGTTGGCTATGTTCAGCTGTCCGCGACAATCGGTCATCTACCCCCGGCTATTAGTAGTAGTACTGCGTATGCGGTTGACTGCCGTGGCATGCGTCAGCTCGTCTACGTCTCCCTCTCCTTCGACTTCTGCTTATAAGTCAGAATGCTACTAATATTATAAATGTGAAAGTTCCTAACGATGTTTGGAGTTTTGTTACTCAATCTCGTTTAAACCCTTAAAAGAATTTTGGATGGCCTACAGATAGATCATGTTATGATATAACGCATTGAATATTTTAATTCCCAACATACGTTATCACGGATTTTACGTGGATTAAACCGCGGTCAGTAACTATTGCCTAGGACATAATTGAAAGATAAAGAAACTGCGACAATTTTAGGTACCTTATAATTATTTATATTGTTGCCAAAACCCTGATTGACAACCTATTACAAGTCTATTGATTCTTTCTATCTATAGACATAGCACAATCAGAATAAAAGGCGCTCCATGCTGTCTGAGATATTCTGATTGAGTCGTTACGGTAAAGGAATTCGACATGCCTATGTAGGTACGTGTTTGAGAACACCAGGGCACATATCATTACGACATTCATTTTTTATCGGCATTTCCTCGACTGCTTTAACAAGCACCATTGAATAAACATTAAAGATTTTTGTGCTCTAATGTTTAGGCTGTTGGCAAGAGTTACGATATGTTTTTGCTCATTTAGTTGCTAATGGATAGTTATTGTTACATTATCAATGAATAAATCGTAAGGTGCAGAGATCCCGGTCCTTACTAAGTTCTCTCATGTACTTACGGAATTGCCAATGAAGTTCTTACCGGGCTTTTCTTTCCATTTCTTAGGCAGCTTAGTCTTTTTCAAAAGCATTGGAAAGGGGTCTCGTCCGCCTTTGCCATCGTGTATTTCCTGTAGACAGAAGATTTAAGCTGAGACTAACTGGAAATATGTTATGTTACAATACCAATAAGTAAAATTAAATATTAGTTAAAAGTAATTTGTGCCACAGTGGCAAACATGTAGACGATTAACCATAAGCTAGCCTCGATGTCTTAGATGATGTATGTGAGGAGATTGCGACGATCAAACATATCGAAGCGTGACATAATTATCGAAGTGCACCAAGAGGTATTAAACTTATGGTAGAATTAAATCTAAGATGCGTGAGGTTATAGGTTTGGCATTACTTCTTCCTTTACATCTTTGACAGCCGAAATATAAACAATGTCGGTTTATTCATAAGGACATAATTTTACATAGTTTTACTATTTGATTGGAGAACAGACGGTAATCATAACGTGAGAAATGTCTTTTTACCCGCGGTGTTATGTTAGTACCAGTATTTTTCAAGTAAAACATAGCCTATGTTACTCGGTGATAAATGATAATAGAGCTTACTAATGGGGAAATAATTTTTAAAATCGGTTAATTAGTTTTTATTTAAAACACTACTAACAAGCAAACAAAAAATCTAATCTTTCCTCTTTATAATATTAGTACAGATAATAATATGTTCACCAGATAATCAATTTCGCGTGAATACTTCATTTAATGCAACGTCCGTATTTGTTCGAAAATGTTTATGTAGGTAATTTATATGTATAATAACAAAAATAAATACCGTTTCTTAATAAGGATACGATTTGACATTAGTATGATTATTTTTATGTTTCTAATTAGATGTTTTTCTGAGCATCAAATTAGAGATATTACATACATCGGCAAGTACGATATGTATATTATATATAGATGTCTTACAAGTTTTTCGCTCAGTTATCCTAGTCATGTGTTCAGAGTAATAAAATATTAATTGTTTTGTATCAAGTAAAGCACACACACGTCGTCGGTGTAGGCGCTTAGGAATTTTTATCGAGCGCCGTTAATTGGAGTGCGTTCTACTCCGGGGACCTCAATAAATATTAATTGTTCTCATTTTCTAAGCCCTGGCTTGTTTTTAAATTAAACCCTAAATATACCCTTGCTTATTGAAAGTTGTTATACCGCCAAGCTTTATGCGTGCTTTATGGTGCGTCCTGTTATTTATGGCTATATTAGGGAGTTTTGTTCGCGCCTTTGCACGTGAGAGTCGATGATAACGTAAGGTAGTGTGTTATTATCGATTCATGCGATATACGAGTATGTAGCAGCAAAGGGTTGGGCACAAGTGTACCTCACATTTTCGCACCTTGCCGTTCACCAAGTACGGCTTCAGGCTCTGTGCTGTTATTAAGAATTCGTTGATGGAACAATTCAATAACCTCGGGACTAGGGTTTCAGACTTTACGATTAGTTGTACCACGAGCGGTTACACTCACACTACTGGATAGCTTCCCATCGTAGCGATATGTTTTTACTAGGAGTTTATAATAAGAATATAGAAAGATACATTTACGTAATTATAATGAAAGACTTGTAACCATAAAAAAGTACTTATAGAATGAACGTCGGCTAAAAGCCAGCTCAACGCCAACGGTTTGAAGTGTACAATATATTTGTGCCTTGCGAGTTTCAAACCCGCGGAGGGTTTAAAACCTGATAGGTACATGGTTTGTGCATTACGAACATTTGGCTAATGCACTTGCCGTACAATTAGTTAAAATTCTTTTACTATATAAAATGGTTTCCTATAGCACATGACTGTACAAATCAATTGTTAAAATAGGTTAACTGGACACCGCGTCAGCTCACGAGCGAGCAATCCATAACCACTAATGCACTACAGCGGTCTTTAAACTCAATATTTTATCGTCGGACGTGGTACTGGACCAATGCAACACATATTAGTACCGTGCAGAATTTTAAATGAGATAGCTAAATCATAAGATAAAGAATATAAATCAAATGGTCCATTTCGCCCATATTAAGGGGTACTAGGAATAAGTAAAGAAAATATGCTTGGATTGCGAAGTGGTTTAACTGGTTGCCTCGTTCGGGAGAAAAATGTGCGACCCCAAAGTTGTACCGAGTTTGGATGTTCTATACGTCCCCTGTTTCAAGTAAAGTAATTTTCCCTTCATTCGGTTGTATAGTAAACTTTTTGTACGTATACTATTCGAATTTATATATAGGGCAATGAATTTTGATATAAGTAGAAAGAAGAAATATTAGTAAGCTATGCATTTTTTGTCACGTAATGTTTGTGTCCAGGAATTACGTCCACTGGAAAGTTACAGCATTAGAAACAGATGTAAGAGTCACCCAAATTTAAAATGGTTTCTAGTGTAAAAATAAATTTTTGACACGTGTTATTTACGTGAAATCTTGGCGACGAATTGTTAGAGACGACGCAGCTATATTAATGTCTACTACTAAGTAATTTAAAATATTGAATCACTCTGAGTATTTTCTTTAAGCCTAAAGGCCGATAACTTATGTATGTGATTATTATTGACTCGAAATAGTTTTCCGACGAAAAAGTCGACATCATTTACTGGGACTTACAGCAGCGAATGACGGAATTAGTCGAGAGGCACTCCCTTAACAAGAGAGAGAAAGAGCCTTTGTGGCTTTTTGTACATGAAATACTTACCTATATATATACGTTCATTTAGTTCTGAGAAAGTCATAATTATATCGTTTCATCTTAATTTTTTAGGATACTCAGACGCGTCAAAAGCATGTGCGCCGAGATAATCGAGCCGAACCCAAACTGTAATAGAATGAATTCAAGGCACGTCAAACTGCCGTAATCGTTTCTAAAAGGTGAGCCTCCATTTTTCTCTCAATTGAGGTTACTAAAAGACTATTGTGTTTATTACTATTACAGGTCATTGTACAATATTTGTGTGGGTGAATATAATGATGGCTCTCAAAGTAAATATAATATTCAACATAATTTTAAGCCACATTTTACATGATAAGGAAATATGAAATTATGGTAAGATATATGCGATGTCATTTACGTTTATAAATTACGTTATGACTTCAAATTAGTTTAATCAATATTTTCGAAATCCTTTATCATCATCTAGTCTTCAAAACGTAACAAGAAGACATAATTATGTGTTGTATGTATTGTGTGTAGTGTATTGTAGTTATAGTGAAAGTAATAGTTTAAGTACTATTAACTACAATTGAAAGATTCCATTTCCTCTTACAAGTTCTAACAGAAAGTCAAAATAACATCATCCAGTCATTTATTCGTCTTCTAATCCTTAGTTATGAGAAGGAAATAACATAAACAAAACAAAACTACGTAACAATTGTAGAAATTACATTAAATTAGCAATGCCACTTTAAGCAAAATATATATACCATTTCAGTGGATGCAAGCGCGAGTGCTAATTGGATAATCTGTATTTGTAGTTATTGGCTTCGTTAGGAAGGAAATTCTTAGTAACAGCACGGAGTCTCAAGCTGTGCGGGAAACTAATACACGTGGAAGTAATAAAATATAATTTGAATCCTTTAGACGAAATGTCGTTGACGAGATGTATAATGGCAGGCTAAATTTACGGCACAGATGGCGCAGTGGTTTAAGTAATCGCCTCGTCACTGCCACTGCGCCGAGTGTTGTGGGTTCAAATCCGACACTATAATTTGAGTGATCCACAACTGATTGTTCTGAGTCTGGGCGTACTTTGTGTCCGTTGTTTGAACGTTTGTAAAGTCCCCTACGGCACAGGATTTATTCCTAGTCCCGCACTAGTTGTCTTTTTAAATACAATAAATTTCTAAATACAATAAATTAGGAATAGCCTTTATTAGAAAGATCACACATATTTTGCAGAATAACTGCAATGTAATTACATATATTCAAATATATAGATGGCACCAAACTATATCTATAGAATTGAGTGCGTCGTGCCCTTAGCTATTGCAAAGTATTTATACATAATATATTAATTCGAATATTATTCGAATGCAATTATGCGCATTACTAAGCCGAGGTATAAAGTCATAGCCGGATTTCGATGTTAGTTGCCTCCTTGGTCCCAAGGCTTTTGTTTGCACTTTTGTTTGCTTGATTTTGAAGTGATGATAATTAAGTGCTATTGACATTTTATGTTAGGAAATTTTAAGTAACAGCAAGAGCATGTGCCCGGTAGACACTAATAGTCTTGCCTCCAATTATGTGGATTTTTAGTATAGTGGTTGAAATGGTGGTGCGATACTCGCCCGCCCCCTACAGAGTAAAGTTTATATTATGTTTTATTTACACGTTATAGGGTAAAAAACATCAATAGCAAATAATGAAAATATTTGTTTTACCTTATCGACATGTGTTTCAGATGAGCCATACTGATGCCGGTTTGGCAGTCCATGAACAGCAATTAACTAGTTCAATTAACTAATGCACATCATTTTCTCTCTCTTCTCCATTATTGGCTACAGTAATATCTTAGGTATATACGTATGGTAGCCCGGCTATCGAAAATAGCTTTACTCTATAGAACACTAATTATTGCCGAACACTGCGAAGTGTTTAGTTTAATATAAACAGCTCTTAAAACAAATTGGTAATGCGTGATTATTATCAAACATAGAACAAATGATTCGAAAATTGCATGATCCCGCATTTGAATTTGAATTTATGCATTGCAACTGATTATCATTCGGAACACAATCAAATTTTACAATCATAATTGTATAACACATTATTTAGTTGTAGGATTTGTTGGGGTTGGTCGTCATGTTTGGTGCTATTTTGTACTAATAACTTCTAATCAGTCGTTAAGCCGTTAACGATTTGAAAGCACGATGACTTTTTTAAACTTGTTTGACCAGAATTTAAGTCGATTGTACGGCTACGTACCCATTGGACCTCCAAGTTTGGCCCTCATCAACTAATATGATCCTTTGGACCTCTACATTTGTAATAGGGTCTAATCTTGAAGGTCCAACGGGTACGCAGCCGATTGTACTTGATAATACGCAATTGATCAACATTTAATAAATTCCAATGACGAACGACATTATTTAAATATTTTCGATTTCCATCATGCGAATAACTCGATTATTTGATTGATTAAAATAATAAAGGTAAATCAGATCTGAATGGTACCTTAATTGCAATTGTATCATCCTGAAGAAAGTAAAGCAGCTTGTAGTGCTGAAGCTCATCGCAGACCGTCTCTCGATTGTCCCACACAACGTCGAACCTGTAAATAGTGGAAACCTTTAAATTATGGCGATCGTTAAGGGTTTGTCTCTTATCGCAATCAGATCTAACATCCCTAGTTCCTAATTTTATTCGAGGTCAGGTTGATTGTGATGAACCATAGCTCAGGCAGGAAGAAAGATAAATGAAATAAAGGCGCTGCTTGTTACAAACTAAAAGGAAATGTAGCGACGAGAAAGCAGTTAACTGCTATATACCTTAAGGTATCGGTGCGTTCAATGTTTAATTTTCGTCAATTACCCTATTAATATGAAACTAAATATGTGTCACCGGCTGTTACAACCATTGAAAGTTTATAGATCTGACAATATAATCTAATAATCGTGTTGTCTTGGTTGCTGATTTTTGTGTTTGTATAAATAAACGCTGTTAGCGTTATATTATCGACAGAATAATTAAAATTCCTAAGAAGGCGATAAAAAGAGGTATTTTTGATGGTGCAGGATTATTCTTTTAGTCTTTATAAGCAAAATTTTGGGCAAAATAACTAGCTTATTGCTAACCTAGCGAAGCTAAGATGAAAGGTGTTAATCGATTTCAGAAATATAATCCAAAACCTCATGCCTGGCTATAAACTTAAAAGCAAACTTATACCATTACATAGGGCAGTTTGTGGTTGATAATACTTATCCTATTACTTAGCGACTATCTTATTTCAGGAACTACTAGACTGGTTGGAAAATGTTTTAAATATATTTATATCCAATATATATATCATTATTCTAGACCAAAAGAAGCGGAGCATTAGTACAAAAACTGTGAGGCTTTGTCTATTAGATAATTATTACAACACATAGATTGCTGTCTTGATTAGACTTCTATAAATCTTAAAATAAATATCATATATAAAGGTACATACCTACATAAAATCGTATTAACAATATTTATATGTTTATGCCCGCGGCTTCACCCGCGTGAATAACACGAGAACACATAACGAGATAAAAAGTAGCGTATGTGTTAATCCAGGACTGAGGGTATATCTGTGTTTACGTATGCTTGAGTTACAAACATCCAAATATCTTCACAAAGTTTCACAACATACAAACTAAAAAATAATTTTATAATTTGTAAAGTATTATGTAGGAATCGACCAGCCTTTCCTAGTAACCGAGCTAACCAGCTTAACGGCGTGTTCACACGATGACAGGGGGAACATACGGTACAGTTAGTGGCTCAACAATTTATATGGCACATTATTCACATTTACACGGCGCCGGAAAAGAGAACGTTTGTGGGATTTTGAACGCAGCTCACTGCTATTTAAATACGCGGAACGGCATAATGGATCTGATGTTCATTCCTTTTATGCTATTCCGACTATTCATATATTATACGTTAGGTTAAAAACGACAAAAATGCAGACCGCGTTGTAGCGATTGTGGTTTCTTTGAAATACCTTTCGACATGGCGAAATGGATGTTGTGGCTCTTTTAGAATTACCCATCTTTCCATTCTTCCAAAAATATATCTGTGAAATATCGACAATCCAAAATTCGTATAATGGCTATTTTATAATAGCCTCTATCCATTCTTACAAAAATATTGCTGGTCGGACTGATATGTATCTGTTTCCATGCAGAATATGAATGAGAAATACAAAAAAGAACATATATCGCATGAATATACTTAAAAAACAGTTTATAATTTTCGAAGAACTACACTTCTGCCCTATTACCACATTTCTTCATCCAGATTTCTTCAGTTATACATATATAACAGAAAAAGCCAATATATTTAAATTAAAAATAATATTTTTTCGGCAAAGATACCTTACGTTATAAAATATTATGAAAGGTACAGCGACATATATGACTAAACCTTAAGCAGTATGACTGGGCAAGTAAATTCATCCATTCTAGAAACGATTGCAGCTACACAATGTAGTGATATGATATGGGAGGTGTTTCAGAATTCTTTAAGGAGTCCTGTCCTATTAGCAGAGAATTTGTCCCTCGCATTAGCAGTGCACTACTTTTTAAAAAAGCAATGTGCGCATATTAGCTCTGCTACTGCAATCGGCTAAATGCTAACTTGCAGTATCGATTTACTATCGGGCAGAGAGTATGATAATGGAAGCTTAAAGATATGAAGAACATTTAAAGGTATTTGATTCTGTTGGCAATACAAGCATATAGTGAGTATCACGTCCATATACCCGAAGGAGAAGGCAGGCCTATGCTACATCCACATAACGTCAGCTACGGTTTTTGGACCTTCAGTTCCCGCGTAAGATATACTGAGTCTTTTGTCGTCTACTGACCACAGTTCCAGACTGTGCTGCCACTGATAACTATTTTGCACGACACGTTGAAACCAACATGGACATTAGTCGCATTAACTATCGTCGTAACGAGGCAGTTGTCCGTAGCGAGGCAGTTGTTCTTAGCAAATGTTAAGTAAAGAAGTCGTCAGGTTATTTCACCGGTGCACAGTATGTGTTAACGGCGGTTTACAGCAAATGTGAATTCTCCCTAACACTTATCGCAGGCAATATGTCACTTCTTGATTTTATAGCGGTCTGTGGGGTACGCTAAGACCTTTCCCTTGCACACCTAAGTTCCTGCTGTAAATTATTACAGGTTGCCGTGTCAGGTATACTTTTGTACTTCGTAGATAACAGCGGGTCAAGAACATATGGGGATAGTAAGTACTATAAGACGTAAATGACTACGCATGGTATAGTGGGTTAGGTGATGATATCGCCACTCACAATGTGTTTAGTGATGTGGCTTAAATTCGAAGAACGTTTTATAAAATACTCAGTTTCTTAGATACTAAATCAAAGTCAAAGTAAAAACTCATTTATTCATTTAGGTCACAAAGTAACTCTTATGAACGTCAAAATATATAGGTTAGTGAGTTTACTAAGTTACTGAAGCTACATTTATGTTAGTTGCTAGGTTCAAGCAAAGGTTTGAGCCTATGAGAAGAAACCTGCAAGAAATTCATGGCCACTCTTTTAAATAGAAGGATGAGGGCTGGCACTTATTTTATCTTCCTTATTAAAATGTAACTATGTGAGATTTATCGCTTTGTTGTATTTTATTGGGAAAAGAGTCTCCCCGTGATCCCCGTGAACATGGCTGCTAAAAAGCAAACGAAACGTCGGGAAATTTGTACAATTAAATCTAAATATATTTTTATAATTTAAATAGAAGTAAATAGTAACTAGTAACAGTGTTTAACAATAGTAGTTTAAAGTTTTAAAATTATGTAAGTAATAATAGTGTTTTAAAAAATAAACAACGTGGTAAAATCCGTATAAGTAATTTAATTTCAATGTATAACATTCGCATAAACGTAAGATAAATTAACTTTCTTAGCCAATTTAATGTAGATACATATAATAATCTCTTTGAAACTTCACGAGATAATTACAAAATCAGTTTTGTTATATTTTGTACAGAGTGGAGAATAATAGTACAAACTGCAATTTCTTTCTTCTATATTGTATATTGCTTTTGTTCGCGGCTTCGCTCGCGTAGAACAAGGTTAAGTTAGGCTAGTGTTTAAAAAAAATAAAATGTAGCCTATATTACTCGGCGATAATATAGCTTACTAAGGGTAAAATATTTTTTTTATTCGATTGATTTTTTTTTGTGTTAAACCTTTACAAATAAACAAACAAATCTTTATCTTTATAATATTAGTATAGAAAACTTACCTAAGGAACATGATATTAGTATGATGCATCCAGCCAGATGCATTGTGATAACACAATAGAGTTAATATTTCTTTCATGTTCGTAACTTACAGCAGAGCAGAGTTTATGTCTATAATGCAGATAAATGACAATGTTACATTTAGTAGACTACCTGCGGTTAGATTCAATAGAGGTGGTGGATAAAATATGCATAAAAATGTCAGCTATTTATGTCTGTCAATACGTGAACTATGTCGGTGTTAGGAAGAGTAATAATGATTAAACTATGGAGTTTAACATTTTTAAGGAATGCGGCTTAAATAACTATTTACATTGAATAAAATGGAGCGTCACATTTAATACATTAAACAGTATTTAAGCAAGCGTTAAATATTTTATTATTTCAAAAATATTTTGTAATGTAGTGTGGATAAACTGTAACTGTAATTTAAAATAAGATAAGGAGTCACTGCTGTCTTTTAGCTAAATTAATCAATGCACCAAATGACATTAAAGACTAAGCTAGAAAATCATTAACGATAATTATTATGATGTAAATTCTGCTTAAATTTGAAGAATGTTTGAACATAATATCTCCTTGCTCACAAATAAAGGTTACACCGGGTAAAACGTTATAACATTCTTTTGTTTCGAAACGACACAAACAACAATGATATAGAATATTGAAGTGAATTCTATCATAAAGAAAAAGAATGCCTTATTTAAAAGAAGTTGGATACATTTATGTAAGAAAATAATATTCCTGTAAATAATTTTAATGCCTAAAATAGATAGTAAATGTTTTTAATAAATCAGTTCTGCTCGTGTTATGTTGCGGGAAAAATATTCTCATCGAGAGTATCAAACCACCTTAGAAAGTCACATGGAAAATGACGACAAAAGACCAAATGTATCCGATTTTCAATCCCAAATGTCAAACAAGTGAAAATATCTTTAAAAATTAAGGACGACGTGTTGGACCTTGTCGATACCATCCAATTTGTAGGGATTACACTAGATTCAAAGTTACAGTGGAGCCCACAAATTAGTAAATTGTCGAATAGGCTCAGTTCTGCAGCGTTTGCAGTCAGAAAAATTCGCCAACTTACTGGTATAGATACTGCTAGGCTTGTTTATCATAGCTATTTTAACAGTATAATGTCGTATGGTATTTTATTGTGGGAGAGTGCTGCCGACATTCAAACCATCTTTGTACTGCAGAAGAGGGCTATTCGAGCAATTTACCACATAAAAACAAGAGATACATTAAGAAATAAATTCAAAGAAATAAATATATTAACAGTAGCCAGCCAATACATATATGCAAATTTAATTTACATATATAAGAACATTGACTTGCACTATAAGAAAAGCAATATATACCATAAAATCAATACAAGAAATAAAAACAGATGACCAGTGCCGACTTCAAAAAATTAATAAGTCATTTAAATATCAATGTGTGCACTTTTACAATAAACTCACAAGAGACATTGAAAATCTAAGTTTTAATAAATTTAAAACAGTAGTATAACGTAAATTAAGTTTAAAAGGTTATTACTCAATCACAATATATAGAAGACAAAAAATGATTGGGTTTGAGTTGCTTTCACTCACAGGCTATTTCTAATCAGATCATTAAGTTAATTGTAAATATGAGTAGCTGTGACGTATACTTCATTTTCACATATTAATATGTATCTTAGATTTACTAAACCTTTACTTTTTGAATCGTATTTAATTAAACTATAGTACACAAAGCAGCTCATTTAAGAAAAAGAATAGAAAATTGAATTGTATTGTTAATAATCATTTGGCGATTTCAAAGAGTAGCCATGAATTTCTTGCCTGCTTCTTCTTATGTTATCCCTACTCCTCGAACAGGCTTTTTCCAACGCAAATTTTTTATTTCATTTTATTTATTTCTATTATAATATTTTAATTAATATATCAGTACATTGACGTGTCCAAGAATTGTTTATACATTTATATGGAAATAAAGGTTTCTGACTTGACTTTGACTGTATTTTAGCAAATGTGAGGCTAGAAAACAAAGGTAGCGTAAGTATAGGCGGTTAATTATCTAAAACATAAAAACAATAAGATATGAATTAATGTAAGCAACGATTAAAATAAACCACTAATTAAAATAAAAATATTAATAAATGATGTGTTGCATTTTTGCTATAACTCGCAAAATACTGACAAATAATTATTTAAGTTCCTAAATAAATTGATCACAATCGTGAACCAACTATGTAACAAACATGTTATGGAAGAGCGGAGCCTTCTAATACAGGCATTGTTTGCTTAAAAGGTAGCTCGAATCACGAATATTCTATACACATTTTTGGTAACGAAATAAAACATTTTGTATTTTTGTATTTAGAATATACACATGGCATGGTGGTTTACGTAATCATTCAATCAAAGCTACTGTGTTGACCGTGCGATCATTTTCCGCACTGAGCAAACCTTACTGGATCTAAATGATATAGTGCTTTTTTAAAAGAAACGTGTTTTTCAGGATTTTCTGATATATCATAACATTTATTCCATTTCAACCGTAGGTCATCTTCACTGCGCTCACGCACAAATGGTCACTGAATTCGGCAAGTTTATTTTATAAGATATTTATCTAATTATGATATAAGGCTGAGTATCACTCACTACAGTAGGTATATAAGCAAGGGCTTATGGGAAAATGATGTCCGTTAAATAATAAAAATGAAAACAAAATTATCAAAATGAAATAATAGATATAAACCTCGGTGGCGTAGTGGTTAGTGGAACCAACAACCACGCCTGAGGTCGCGGGTTCGATTCCCGCACAAGTCAAACATTTGTGTGCATGAACATAGATGTTTGTCTTGGTCTGGGTGTTTCTATGTATAATATGTAGGTATTAACAAAAAAAAAGGAATATTATATGTATGTTTATCCATTGCCTAGTACCCATAGTACAAGCTCTGCTTAGTTTGGGCTAGATGGTGTTGTGTGTATGTGGTAGAATATTATTATTAATATTAATTATTGTATCTATTATTTCATATTGATAATTTTGAGCAATGATAGCAACTTTTAATTTAATATAGTTTTAGTAATGGCAATGTCTATAAGCGTGAATGCTGCTATTGCATTAACACACTGACCAATAAAAATCAATAATACATGGTGTTAGGTTATAGAGTTGGTATCATAATTATAGTAGAAACAGGAAAGCATAGATACAAAAGTGTCAATCTGTGTCAATTGTCAATTCAAACCGCATTGTGCTCTCGGCGTCGACATTTTCGCCATGTCATGTTGTCAGAATTTTGAAATGCTGCGTTCATTTTTCCCCGGGCAGCCAACGAACTCTTTACATATAACTTTTATAATAGCTTTTTTTATTCTATTACAATCCATTTCATGGTTTTGGTGACGTGCTTGGCCTATTCATACGAGATAAGTTTCTAGAAGCAGGTACCGTGTTATCTTTATGTGCTCCATGAGAATTTTGAAGAAGAAATTTGCCTAATATTGTCTTCTATTTACGCGAATATTATTCATTGAAATTAAACTGCTATATACGGATTTTATCGCGTTGTTTATTTGACACTTTATTACAAAATTTTGAAAATTGTTACACTTCTACTACTATTAAACTTTACTAATTTTTAAGCTAATTATATAAGCTAATTAAGCATACATTGGTAAAACCAAGAGAAACATAGGCACCCGCATAAAAGAACACATAGCTGATGTAAAACACCAACGCTCGTTGAAGTCTGCTGTGTGTGAACATGTGCAACAGGGGACCAACCACTACCTGAGATTTGACAAACCACAGATTCTCGCTAAAGAACACCGATTCCTACCAAGGATGCTTCGCGAGGCTATTGAAATCAAAAAAACATCCTAATTTTAATAGAGAAGATGGTTGGAATGTACCACCAGCTTGGGATCCAGTAATAAAAATAGTCAAACCCAAGAAGAAGCAAACCACAGCTAGACTTCATGATACTTTGAGCTCATTCTGCGTAAATAGAAACACCAATGATTAAATTATGTTCGGGTACTTTGAAATAACTACACTGGAACATTGAGACAACTGCCATCTTAGTCTCCCCGTGACCATGGCTGCTGAAAAGCAACTGAAACGTCGGGGAAAGTGTAAAAATAAATTAAATCTAAATAGTTTAATAATAATTTAATTAGCTTAAAAATTAGTAAAGTTTAATAGTAGTAGAAGTGTAACAATTTTCAAAATTTTGTAATAAAGTGTCAAATAAACAACGCGATAAAATCCGTATATAGCAGTTTAATTTTAAAGAAATTTGCCTTTAGTCATGTAATTGCAATTGCATTGTATGCATATTTTAGGTACAAGATTATAAGATTCTTCGATTTATAATTCCAGATATTTAAGACATGAAAACTTACTATAAAAGCACGATATATATAAGTGTGTTTGCCACAAAAATATTATTTGCTCTCATAATAGCCAAAGGAGCGCTGTAGCATGGAAAATATATAACAGTGACTTGAATTCCGAGACGTGATTTTGGCATTTAGTAGTAATGGATAAAATATACACAAAGAAAAATAGAAGACGATGTTGAACGAGGGACTTTTTTTACCAGTTCGGATTAGGGGAACCATAAACCGTTGAGCATGCGTTAAGGAAGTGAAACATAATATATAGATATATATGCCAAGATTGTAATATGAAATCCTAATCGCAACGTACCTTTCTAGGAAATAAGGGTGCCATTTGTTATTTTTTTATATAATTTAGGTGGCAAGCAAGCATACGGCCCACCTGATGGTAAGTGGTCACCGTAGCCTATGGACGCCTGCAGCACCAGAGGCATCGCTTGCGCGTTGCCGATCCTTTAGGAAAGGAAGTGGGAAGGAGAAGGAGCGGTAAAGGGGAAAGAGATTAAGAATTGATTGGGCTTCCGGCACTCTCACCCACCGAACGAAACACAACAGTAAGAATACTGCTATTTCAAGTCAATATTCTGTGAGAGGGTAATTCCCGGTCGAGCCGGCCCATTCATGCTGAAATCAGCGAGGCTCTACTACTCACATAATAATATAATAGATAATAATTAATAAACGTAAGTATGCTATGTGACACATAGTAGATGACGCTAGGTTGTTTCTATAGAGAGTATAGGAAAATATACATGCCTCTTCCCACACTTGTTAAGCTAAGAACAATTAGTGATTAAGTCGTGATTTACTTTCATATTTATGATATTTTTATGAGAGTATGGATACAATGCGCTTGTTTTCTCAGAGAAGAGATTTGTGTATAACTTTTACAGTACAGAGTACATAAACTTAACCACTTAAACGGAAATTATAGTCAGCTTCATACTTGGACATTTCATTAACGTGAAGTAAAAGTTAAACCAAAATGTTATTGATTACCTTTTCTACATTTATCAGCAGGCTACGACATGTACTTTACGAATAGTTTTTGACATATACAGTCAACGACATATGTTGCTGAACATTAAACAAAATTGTTACAGCGTTGTATTTATGAAAATTTTATTATTATTGTTCTATAGTAACAAATTGTGGCCGAAATAACTATTCTTTAACTATAAATATAGTAAAAGATAAGCAATTACAATTATTGTGTATGATAAATCCATTCAAAATCTCGCGCATGATTGTTTGTTTGATATCGCCATATATCGCTGATGTACTAGGCCCGCGTGTCTGAGAGTTCTCGAAGGTACACTTATCTTCGAGAACATTATGAAGAACTCCCAGACACGGGTTGGCAGACTTCACTAAGTTTGCCAACCCGCACTGAGCCAGCCTGGTGGACTATTGCCTACCTCTTGTCACACTGAGAAGAGGCTCGTGCCCAGCAGTGGGCAGCTTAATACAGGGCTGATATTATTATATACATAACTAAATCCATTCCTTTTTATAATGAAGGGACCAGTCCTTTAATTCTGAAAAGGAATGGATATAGTTCTTCTTTTACTCTTGTAACCGGGTAGAAGAGAGCAAAGAGGAACAATATAAAATAATGAACGTCTAAAACCAGCGCAACAGACGAGGGCAAGGTTGATAGGTTGCGTCGTTTCAGCGTTAGGCGTGGATTGAACCCGGCGTGGATACGTTAAGTGTCAATCACTCACTGCGAGCGAACTGCCTCAAATTAACTGTGCAAGGAAATGATGGCTCGGTGCGTGCGTGGAGCATAGTACCGCCAGTTTATAGCTTCACACTCGCTTTTGCTCTGCAATTCGACCATAAAGTGTAATATAACAAGAAGCACTGCCGGTTATATTTCAGAGAGAGAGTACATTGAGTTTGAATATTTCGTACCGTGCGTGCGAGAAATGTATGTAGTCATGTTGTACAATAGTAATGTGCACATGGTAAATATACAAAATTATATATATATAGATACAGTGCAATAATTTTAACGGAACTACAAATATAATAGAAGAAAACAGGTGCTTAAATTTTTTCCTAGCTTTAATATTAGTAACTCTCTCATATGCTTGCAGAAATCAGCAGGTAATTTGTTATACGATTAATTTTCACAGTACCTTAGCTATGCTCTACTGCTATAGTGTTTATAGAATGTATTTTGTTTGTGATACATATTATATAGTCTGACGTCTTTATCCCTAAAAGGATAGGAGTAGATATAATAGGTACACCCACAATTTGCTAACATCGCTTTAGAATACACGTAGTGAACCTTTTGTCATCTACCGGGCTTACTTACGAACGGCCTATTAACAATGTTCTAATAAAAAATCCTGATAACACATTCATAATAATAATAATATTCTATCACATACACACAACACCATCTAGCCCAAACTAAGCAGAGTTTGTACTATGGGTACTAGACAATGGATTAATATACACAAATACTTTTTTTTCTAAATACATACATAATAATATTATACATATAAACACCCAGACCAAGACAAACATCTATGTTCATGCACACAAATGTCACATTGCCAAATTCGAGAATCTTATCTGGGGCCACGATCGTACACAGAAACAACCGTCAACTTTTGCCTCTGGACCAACGAGGCAATCAATATAAAGCACAGCGGTTCGGTCTCAGTGAATGATAAGTTCTTCAGTACTTAGTTAACGAACCGAAACCTCAAAAGCGTCTAATATTGTGGCAACTCGCTAGGTAGAACTTGTTCCATAACTTGTATGAAACCACAGCATCAGTTTATAATACGTAATTATATCGCAGTCGTAATGGACTCGGATACAAGCAACAAAAAGCGAAGAGTGGAAAGTGTGACAAGTGTCCCGCAGCGGAACCTCAGTGATTTATTAAATGAGTGCGTGCGATGCCTCGTGCCGCTATTCATTATTATAACCAGACATAAATATACATTACCGAGTAACTTGTACTCTTTGGATGAGAAGGGAAGAAAACAATTGTCGAGAAGATGTATTGCGTGTCATACTTTACGAATTTTATCTTGTGAAATTTACATATGCATCATCATATTTATACGTCAATTTTGGATACTAACTTTGATATATCGCTATGTAAAATTGGTATTGGTAAATATAATGTAGTAATCTTAAATGCAATCTGCAAGCAACTGGCTCTTCCCTCTCTATGTTGCAATCTGACTAATATTATTTAATTTAAATTAATAACTAAACCACTTGCGTATATATTATGTAAAATGGCCGACATCGTGCTGTTATATTATATTATAAGAGACGCAGATATAAAGCACAATACTGTAAGTCTTATATGCTTTCTTTAATTAAAATTGAAGTAGATATTTTCTATCGTAATTAAAGTTTATTATGTTACTAGTAATTGTACAACACTCTCAAAAAACCGTATACAAAACAAAGTTTTAAATTAAAATTTCTTCATCCAATGTGCCAAAATATAGTATCCATCTGTTATATTTACTTTGTAATTAGACAATAGTTTTACACAACGAATGATATATTAGGGACAAACAAACTTATAAATTGTTTGTGTTTAAACTTTCTCATGAAAGTGAATTATTGTAAACTCTTATGAGAAATAAAGATATCTCAAACCTTAAAATAACCACGTTTATAAAGTTTTCAAACAGACATTTATATACAATGATCAAGTTGCACTGAATATTATATTGTGGTAGAATGTATGAATACATTATTTTAGCGTATTGGATGAAGATATTTTAATGAAACTTTGTTTCATATATATCTTATTAAGGGTGACTTTACTCGCAATGTATTCTCTGAACAATATAGGTAACTATATTATCAATGTGCTCTCTAAACTCTACGTACCTTCTAAAATGCACATTGTAATTAACCTAATATGTCAACCGATTAAAATGACATTCATTTTGCCCAACATTAACATTAAAATAAAACCCACGTCCAAATTAGTTCAACCATCGTGAAGATTTGCGTGCACACACACATACACACAGGACAAACAGGAAAACTTCTGTTTGCGATTACATGATGTGTAAATAAATTTATTTTTTCTCAGAACCACTAAGTTTCTAAGAAAGCATAAATATCTTACTGAGTACGTGTCTTTTTCTGGACAAATAATTTAGTAGTAGTAATAATTGAGTTTGTATCTTTGTTTGTTTGTTGATTGTGGATATATATAATACAGGAACTACAGGTTTGATTTGAAAAAATCTTGTTTGTATTTAGTGTTGGATAACCTATTTATCGAGGAAGGCTATATAACATTAAGCTACGATCCACAGGAGCGGCGCAGTAACGATAAACGCGGGTAGAACGGCGGGAACATCTAGTAGTTTATATAAGACTAGATTTTGCCCTCGGTTTCGCTCGCGTAAATGTAGGTTAGGTTAAGCTAGAAACAGTACTTTTTTCTGGATGAAAGTTACCCTATGTCCTTTTTTGTTACCTTGACAACGTGTATGCGAAATTTCATGATAATCGGTCGCGTAGTTAAAGCTTGTAAGCGTAATAAACAAACTCACATTCGTCTTTATAATATTGACTAGCGATCGGCGCCGGCCGGCTTCGCCCGGTGATACTCCCGAGCTTACCTCCTAAAGTCCGTAGCGTGATGTTATATAGCCTATAGCTTTTCTCGATAGCTGGACTATCCAACACAATAAGACTTTTTAATTTGAACCAGTAGTTCCTGAGATTAGCGCGTTCAACCAATAAACTCTTCAGCTTTATAATATTAGTATAGATTAGGATTAGAATAACCACCGTATCCAAAAAGAAACGTGGATGTAGGCTAAACTTGCAAACAAAATGTGATATTAGTTTGGCAAATTCAAAATAGAACAGTAATTAACATAATTGAACATAGATGTCTGCAATGTAATTTAGAATATAATTGCATATCGACCACTGGGTATTTAGTTTTGGGAATTCATTCGGCCATGTAAATAAATAAGTAAAATCATTGCTAGCGGTTTTACATAATATTGTATGCAATGTCAATGTTAAGCCCAATCAAAGTGAGTCTGATCGATGGTGATGATTAAATAGAATTTGTACAATACGTATTACAATGTGTATTATGACATACACATTATATGATGTAATTATTAATGATATGGCGCTGTGCAGTAATAAATTTTATAAACATTTAAATAATGAACACAAATTACACCCAGTTGTAAACTTATATTTAATTTTGTAGTTAACATTTTCTTTGTTGCCAATCGATTCATTAACTTCTACAAACTGACAGTGGGTCATTAAAATAAAGCCTTCCGTACAACCAAATGTATAGACTATAGTTGATTTGTATACACTCGACTATCATTTATATTTAGGAACTGTAGTATAAAAAGCGCCCGTACCCTGTCAGACTTTACATACATTTAAAATCAATAGACCTAGATTTAAAACAACTATTTATTTTGTGGATCACAAAAATTGTACCGTTTAGACATCGCATCCATGACCCTTAGCGAACTGGCAGGGGAGATGTTCACTTAAGTTATTGTGTAGCCGCATTAATTATCTGTCCTTCCCAGGGTCTCAGGCTATCTCCATTCCAAATTTCATGTAAATCGGTTTAGCGGATTGAATGTGAAAAGGTAACAGACAGACAGAGTTACTTTCGCATTTATAATATTAGTAAAGATTATGCTCTCTCAATCAACAGGATCATTAGGGTAGTATACATATTCAAAGGTCACAACAACAACTTAATGAACTATTAAATAAATCATTACCTAATGAGATGAGAACACTTAACATAACAGGATATTTTGATATACTAAATGTGTGTACATTACAATTGCATCAACATTCATTATTTATACCTATAGTTAATATAAGTATAAGTAACGGAAAGTAATAAAACGATTAAAGGGAAAGTTGCAGTAAAGTTGGGAGCAATAAACAAGGAACAGATGCGTGGTTCGGGACGCGGGGTGCGAGTCGCTCGCCGCGCGACTCTGGCTGAAAGCCGAGCGTTGCGGTTGGGGCCCACCGACACTTGACACAAATGCGAAACTACGTCCAAGCTATTTATAAGCCTCCTCACTATCTAAGTCTTTCAAAGTACAGCTGATCCTTACACAGAAGTGATACAGCGAAGTTTTCATTACTTATTACAGGCCGGATAGATTATCGCAGTTCGTCTCTACAAACAGGTTAAGTCTAGTGTTTATTATTCAAAATTAATAACTTTACTTTATTAACTGATTTGTTGGTACCGTGGCATGAGTTTGCACTTATTTGCGTGTAATTGTCAGGTTGATGACGATGTGTGATTCTAGCATCTGGCAGAGTTTGAAAATATACCCGGTAGAACCAATAGATGCACAACTTATTAGAATATGCAACTTAAAACGTAACTGACGAAGTATAATAGTTTGTCGGCCTCGATGGCGTAGTGGTCAGTGTAACCGACTGCCACGCCTGAGGTCACGGGTTCGATACCCTCACAAGTCAAACATTTGTGTGCATGAACATGGATTTTTGTCTTGGTTTGGGTGTTTCTATGTATAATGTGTAAGTATTTACAAAAAAAAGTATAATGTATGTTTATCCATTGTCTAGTAGGTACCCATAGTACAAGCTCTGCTTAGTTTGGGCTAGATGGTGTTGTGTGTATGTGGTAGAATATTGTTATATTATTATTATTTATTATAAGTTTAACATACCCTTTACCGCAACGTATTGAAATATACATTAGTGTCTACAAATAAATTCTGGAATATTATTATTTAAATAAAAATTATCAGTTACTATAAATAGATTAGTCATAATTGATTATTAATTGATTACTATGATTAATACTGCAGTTAAAAGAAAATACAATAAGTAGTAATATGCCTTACTCTATCATCCAAGTCCTGTGATAAAACATGTGATATAGAATATCACCCATTGAAATTGCCAAATTATAAATAGTTTATTGGTTTCGTACAAAGAGCTATTCAATACAAGAAGGCAGGAGTGTCTGTCTGAGCAGATATATTATTTAGGAAAATAGAAATCAGAAATCTCTGCCTACCAACAAACAGGTATTAATTCTATAGGTAGCTATTATGCGTGTTTATTTCGAGTTGGCATTTATAAAAGAAAATAAATAGTTATATATATTAAGTATACAAATGAAAACCAGAAGCCACGTCTACCAACGTCAACGGAATTCTGTCATTAGCTATTATTCGTTTGCAACAAGAAATAATATTTACATTTCCCAGCATTCAATATCTTTAAGTAAAAGATACTACAGACGAAAGATAAACATCTCTGAGATTGCATTTACGAAGAGAGACTTCAGCGATAATTAAATTTATAAACGTAACTCATCTTTAACTCGACTTAAGCAAAATTCAAGCCAGAAATGGTCGCCGAGTTTCTGCGAAGCAAGTCTAACAGAAATGCCGATAGAGTTTACTAGCTGTTAAGTTAATCCATGTCTCGTCAATAAGATCTGTATCGTGCTTTACTTGTCCGTAAACCGTAATTTCTAATTGAATGCTTAAGGTCCAACTAACCATACACTGCGCTAAGTTTCCTCCACTAAACTAAGAGATTAATGTTCTTATTAATTAACTTGATAAATCAACAAACCAGACAGAGAAAATTCTGTCCTTTGAATACGCTGAGAATATTCAAGAAAGATTCCCCACATAGATTCAATACACCGCGAGACGTAAAAAGCGGTTAATATGCCATCCACATCTTGCTGCGTGACTCATGCCAGAATTCCAATTTCAGTGTGTAATAAAGAATTAAACGAGGCGAGGAAAGAGCCGCCCATACTGCCGAAGTAATAAGGATGTAAGTTGGTAGAGCTTCGCTCTGCTCGCTAGGCAGTACACCGCGACCGCTCCGCATTGCTCTTTATCGCTCTGCGCTCTCCATCAAACATGGTTAACATGGTATCTGTTTTACGGGTTACATGTTTAGCTTTATTTTTATTTGCGTACTTTTGTGCCACTTCAATTATATTGCGGAATACTTAAACAGAATTGGTAAAAACAGCCGTGTTTTATATCGGAAACCGGGCCTCGCTGCCGAACCATTACGAGCTATACGGACGATAATATTATGTACGATATTACTGTATTAAACGATAATAAATACAATGGTTTTGTAAGCGCTTAAACATCGGATTGTAGGAGAAAATGATGTATGTCCAGCTAATACAATGACAAGTGGCCGTGACATTAATTTCAAGTGTTTTTATTATAAAGAACTTGTAATTTATGACGCACTCAGAATAAAAAATCTGTGCTACAGTATAGGTTCTTGTTTATGGCTCATAAAAGGCGACTGGGAGAGTCTGAGTGTCGGGTGTCGACTCTAGAGGCAACTTTACTTATAATTTACGTCGTAATGATGCGTGGACCGAATATAGATTCAAATTCAACCGAAATGTCTTCGTCACGCGTATTTGGTAAATCTTCCTTTTTAGTGTGGTGTTTATGCGTCGGCATCTTTGTGTCAAGGTCTGACTGCCAAATCTCTGTTACTGTATTGACTTTCTTATCGCCTCTCATGATATTTACCAATTATTTCCTTAGAAGGGTGCGTGTACTTACATGTAGAATGCATAATTGGTATTATGCAACTCGATGTGTTGCATAATACCAATGAGCTGGTGCCCACAATAGGTAATGATTCTTAGAACTTTTTGCTGACTTCACGATACATGATTAGTGCGTATCATGTTTTATTCATCTGATGGGTGATCCACGAGATCATCTGGGATCAATTCGTCATGATCACGAACGGTCCGACAGCAATAAATTTATTTCCCAGGTTCCGACTATCAAGCACGTCGGGTTGACCACAGTATTCTCCGAACGCGCACGTAATAGTCTCAAATATGTACGCACATGTTACCTATTGTACCGGGTATTATTTACAGCTTGACCTTATTTTCCTGTCACAAGAGTAAACTTTTGCCACTAACTATTCATGTGGCATAATCATAACTCAAGAAAATAGAGACCACAACAGACTAACCAATTCTAACAATAAAACCGGAAAATATCTTGAATTACCGAAAGTATGCGGTTACGAAAGCAAAAATACAATCAATGTCATTAGTGCGGTAAGTGCTTTAGGGTGGAATTCTATTTAACAGGTTGGTACTGACCCCCAGTAAGCGACATCTGTGTAATAGTGAATGAACACATTTTTCGTTCCCTCGTTCAATCATCGCCGAAAGCCTATTTTGTTCACGCAACCTGATCGGGACGCGGCCCAATAAGAGACCTTCATTTGCAGACGAGTACCTATCGTTCATTTTTCCTATGCCTTTATTGACGCAAGTATTGGTATTAAATCCAGTTCGATTTTTAAACTAAACTAATTATAATAATGTTGATATGAATAAGTTGTAAGACGATGGCTTCGCTAGTTGACGAGTGGTCACGTAAGCAACGGGCGAGCTGTCCATAGCATTACACAAACCCGATTCTTACATGATGTGATCGATAAGGACCAAGTTTATACGACTTGCTGTTGAGAGCACTAGACTGTGATATAGTTTTATCTTCTATTCAGAAGTTTTGAGTTTACGTTCAAACCTTAATAGAATCCTGTAACGACATACTTTATTTCTAACGTATTCTAGACATGTCCAATTCATATGAATGTTCCATAACAAAATATACAATATATAATCTGAGACCACATCTAAAAACGTAACGGGGTATTTACCGGGCCTCTCTCAATAATCTATATTTGTAGAACAAATAATACCGAAAGTCTTCATTAAAATCACAATAGAATCTATTGTAAGTCCTGTAAGTTTTGGCCGGCACCTCGCTGCTGGCAATAAGCACTGAGGAGTACGTAATTAAAGCTTGCAATTAGCACAGACGTAATTCTTGCAGAGAGAGCTCTCGGCTACATAATCTGGCTAGCTAGCGAACACCCGCTATATCTTTTAAATATTTCCTACCTAATTCTTATCTGGACATTTAAAAACAAAAAGATTTTGCTTTAAATCAGATATTTCATCAAATTCGACATTTGAATCTCCACTTTTTTTATCAAATTTGATTTATCGCTCTATTACGTATTCATACTTTCTGGGATGAAATGACAGTTTTACAGGGACAAATTCACTTTAGGTTGGAATACAGGGGTGTCGCAGTTCATCTACATTGACATTGATCGATTGATCAGCGATCAAGTATGCTTGGTGTCGTAAAAAATTAAGTAGATTGCCACTGACAAGAGACCTACGCTACAGTGACCAATTACTGGCACACGACAACCTGAAAGGTTCCGTTGTAGGGTTGTAAATAAAATGAATAGAGGGTATAGCATAAAAGCTTATATGTGGAACATACGTATGTGGCTATTTTCGTAAGTCTTTAGTGAATTATATATATATATATGTATATATATTATTGAGCCAGCTATTACTGTCCCTTAATTAAGTAGGTAGACACGAGAATTGCAATAGGAGCGTACAATTCTATTTCAGCTTCTTCATGGGCGGCAAGCTTCAATTTTCCAGTGTTTACTTTCACGAACGGGGAGTGAAGGGTGGAAGGTGCAGGGAGGGGGCGAGGGTGGTGGGTGAGCGCGGGTGTAACGTGTAATGATTCAATTCTGAAAATACTTAATGTATAAAAATAAATGTCCCATTACAAAACCTATTAAAATGCTTAAGTGATTTTTGGTGTAACAAGATAGGACCATTGAAAAATTCAATTAATTCGTACTTGTGTCCGAGCTAAATAGGAAAATGACTTATTTTGAATTGAAATGAAATATTGATTAGTATCTGATGCGGTTTTCTTTATCACACTTTAGAAAATCGTTCCATGTGTGTGAGTTGCAGTTCATTATATGGAATAGGTAAATTATTTAATACAAGTTAATAGTAGTATTTTCCTAATATAAATACAATCAAGCGATAAAGGTATTACGTTGCTTTTATAATCAACTGACTCATTTGCCTTAGGTTCTTCCATACATTTTAATCCGGGTTAAGTATTTTTATCGTGAGAACTACATTAAAATCGGATCGACAGTATTTGTAGGTAGGCTTTGCAAACAAAACCTGTTTATAGTGTCATGATTAGTGCCAAACGTTTGATTTCCGAGGGGATCTGTGCAGTTGTGCACCACAGTACTGAGTGCTTATAGTTTGCAGATGATGGTATCGTTAGTGGGTGAACTTATGTGCAATTGTTGGGCAATGTTCCAATTTAAAGCAATAGAGATTCACACAGCATAAAAACCATTATACTTCGTATGTTGCCTTAGCAATCGATATGAAGATTTACAGGGATAAATTCACTAATATATTAGATTTTATATTCACTGTTTATAGGTGAAAGAAGCTACATAAATAGTCAATTGTCTACAGTTGGGCATGAGTTAGAAACTCAAATTGATAATCAGATACGAACATAGTTTTAAAAAGACAGGGATGTATGGTGTCGCTTCGGGTTGAGACCACAGCATGGCAATCCAACGGTTTTCTCACATTTGTGATTTGAACGAATGTTTAAATTATAGATCCTACGATTAAATATGGTTAATTTCTGGTACGTTGCGTTGTCATCAGAAAAATAATGCTTTTATAACATCTGAATAAATTTAGTATTATCACGCTCACTCACATTGAAAATGTTAAAACTATCCTTCTTTATCATATCACTCTAGTAAGTGAGCTCGCTCTTCGTAGTGTGGTCACTATTTCGTTTGATCTATGTACAGTACGTTCGCATCTATAATTTAATCTTTGGACAAGTCCAAAGATTAAATATTATTTCATCCGTCAGTTTGTATTCAAGGATAGTCCAACAATCAATTCTAAACCGATCAAGAACCCTTTGAGTAGCTTATCGATTATCACTTAAAGATAACAAGCAGGAGGGACGTCTTAACATGTCCTACAAAGCACTGAGAACGCTCAGGGCAGCTTAGAGACTAGTCCCGACGGCCACTTCCTATCGCTGAGACAACTAAACTGTCGGGGTATTTCTTAGTCCAGATAAAGTATTCCAAAGCGCTTATTCTCTCTGTATTCACGTCGACTAAGAAAGTAATTGATTTAAGTGGAACACATACTACTGTCAACAGCGACTATCACCAAATCATATTTTGAGCAATGTTTGTCAAGTGCTTTCTGACTTTAATACATTTTGATAAGTAGCGTCAATCCAGTTCAGATATTGGAAGTCCGATCGTGAGGAAGCAATCTTGGAACTGGAGGCTCAATAGAAATAATAGTGATTTGCAACCCATATTGATAATAACTTCAAAAAATACTTAGCTTTATTGCTCCATTCGTTCTGAAAATATATATGAGGTAAGTGCATATCACCTCTTACGGAGAAAAACTAAATAAAGCTTCTCGTCTTTATTCTTGAAAAGGTAAGTAGAGTTGTATTACATCCACTATACTCACAGTTGTTGCTATTGGGCATCAATAAAAGTTTGCCCGACCTAGGATTGAAACCAGAGCCCTTATGCACAGGAATTGTATTCGCTACTGCACAGTAATCGTAATCACTGCGCTACCGAGGCAGTCAAGGAAGTTTAAAATATATTTAATCCTTACTAATACTATAAATGTGATTGTTTGTCCTTTGGTTTGTTTTTTGGCTTGCGCACCTTAACACACCTTAACTAGCAACCGATCATCATGAAATTACACATACACGTTGTCAGGGGTACAGTAAAGGACATTGCGTACCTTTCATCTACAAAAGGGATATTATCTCCGAGCGAGCGAAGCCACTAGCAAAACCTAGGTTGAGATATTTTATAAAATGACAATCAATTCAAGAAATGAATATTCTAAATATAGGCTATTTGACAGCATACGTGAGAGTAAGGAATCGTGCACGACATAATTAATTCAGCAAAATATTTATCCATAAACTAGTTTACTTCTATTTTATACGTGCTTGTATTAATTTGTCATTTGTATGGATCACATATGCTCCAAATCTTCAGTTCTACAAAACAGAATTTAATTAAATATGACATACATACCTATATGGTAGATTGCAAATTTACCAGACCGTAAAAACCGCTTCAAAATTCGTTCCATGGTTTTGGTGTGATTTACTTAACAAACAAATAGGGCTAGGCACGAGCAAATAAAGCCAAAAACCGATAGCTTTGCATTTTGATCGCCCTGATAAGTTAAGTCTAAAATATTTTTGAAGACATCTTCTTTACAGTTATATAATAACATAAATTTGTCTATTCATAACTATGTCCGAGCTACACATACATGCTTCGTATATTACATTAGTGTTATTCAAAAGCTATTTCGCAGACGTAAACACACAAGAAACTCCCGAGATATTGCCGGTATAACTTCATACGTGCACTGCAGGTAATCCAATATAGTCACACTGACTGACGTTTAGTGAGAAGACAAATCCGAGTATCCGCGTTGGAACGTTCCCCTCGTGAGAACAGAATAACTAGAACAGTTGGCAGTTCAAACCGACTTCCGACTAGATTTGTAAGGCTATGTGCTATTTATTTACCCACAGAAGTGCAACTTCAGCGCCGTATTGCGTCGTAAGAAAGATTGCTCTAATTGTGGTTTTAATTTAGAGATAATTAACATTTGTAATGGTGTAGATGATAAATGTATCGATTGTCAAGATCTTTGATACTATTACTACGTTATTGTGACACGAGTCTATGAATGACACAATCGTTTTTTTTTTAATTATCATTTTTTTAAATTAATTAGTTATGTGTTTGTTTTGATTATCTTTTTTATTTACAATCTCTTTGAAACCCACAACACAACAATGCCTAACAGGGACCTCTGTGCAATCTGTATTTAAGAGTAGGATTTGATTATCTTTAATTGTCTTTAACTTACGCTCTACATTTTATTCTTGATTTAAGAGATTTAATTATGTTTACTTTTAATTTTGTATGTCATATATATTATTTCAGTGTATTATATATTTACAGTTAGCAAAGCAAAGCAAAAGAAAAATCGATATATTGTTCCAGATCAATAAACATAACATACAAAATATGGTCAAAAGATATACAGCATAGAAAAAAATTAGATAAAATTAAAAAAAAATTTTTTTGTTCTACGACTGAAGTAAATCTGCATAAATCAGTAGAATAAACCATTGCAGTCCATCAAGTTAACAATGTCTTTAAAATCTGGAAGCCGTTCTCACTGCAGAAAATGTTGTCATTTATGCCGCTCAAACTTAAAAAACCAAAAAGGTTTGAGCGGCAATGTCGGTTTAAAAATTTTGTATACATGACATTTGATTAAATATGTCTCTTGCACCTGATAATAGTTTACCAGCGTTATAAATACAGTTCATAAGTCCACTCAAAGTACGACAAGCTTACAATTAACTGTAGATAATATAAGTCGCCTCATGAACAAACTCAGAAAATTAGGCGCGCATTCTGAGTGTAGACGCATACGTGTACTATATATGTATATATATTGAAATAAATATGCAATAGGTGTGACAAAAAGAAACAAAAATAAAATATTTTTGTCTTGGTTTCAAAAACTGACGAAAGGATAATATGGTCTATTTTCCTTTATTACTTCAACACGGAAACATCTTCCTCATTTTCATAAATATGCTGCTGGCTTTATTTTGTTTGAAACCACTAAGGGATGAGGAAGGCACAGTACCTTATATAACTACAGAGCACAAATCGCAATAGCATGTGGTCTCAAGTGAATAGAGAGACATTTAGAAATTTGTAGGTTGCAGTCTTTATTCCGGAACGTGATTCAGTTCAAGAAACAATACTTAGGAATGCATTGCTTACGTTGGACTCACGGGGTTACTTCAGAAAATCTACAAGCACTCCGTCTATGACTAGACTAAAACTAGTGTTAATTTTGTAGCATAAATATTATATGTAGATTTATTGTTTTGGTAAAATTTTGGCACTATAAAAAAATTCCTATATCGCGGGGGACTTCATAAACAATGGACATTAAAAACTCCCAGACTCGGTACAACCATTTGTGGACCACACAATTTTTGTATCGCGTGGGGACCGAACTCACAATATTCAGCGCAGTGGTGTTGGCGAAGCGACTACCACTACGCCATCTGTGCAGTCAAATATAGCATATTATGCAATGCAGTTTCTTAAAGTTAAAACTATTCGAATTTAATAAATGTATCGCTAGGTCAATAAGTATACCACACTAATAACTTTTAAACTTTCGCGTTGCATGATATATAAATCATTGGTAATACCCCATTAATGCGAATATGCATATCTACCATTAAGAGCCTAAAATTTTGATAAGATGACACCGGCCGCGGTCACAAGCTGACTGGTTCGCATATTTTGTTTTGTTTATGAGGCTGAAGAATCTTCATCCACCTTCTCTTTATTTACAGTTTTAATTATCCAGGGAGCGGCACACACTACACTCACGGTATAGCTATTACTTATGCTTGTCGATGTGCATGTATTCTGGCATTTACCCGACTGTGCATATATTGCGTAATATTAATCACCGGATTCCACACTGCGTATAATTTAAAGCCATCGTCCCTATTGAAATGTTTGTTTTTATTTGAATAAGTTTACGCACTAGTTTTAAATAAAAGTGAGGCTCAGTGGAGAGCATTACCGGACGATAAAATTTGTTCCAATGATTGGTACCCAATTCTAGTGTATGATCTACAATTACTGCTAGGCTAGACTGATGGTTCTTTACAGTAGCGATGTGATCTTTGACCCTTTTATAAGAAAACTGTTAGGTACCGTACCTTTCTAACTATCCCATTGCCATGTGACATTCACATTTCGTTTCCGTACAATATTTTATTTACATTTCTCAATCATTCTTATCGCTATAGCTTCCTCCACGCCATAGTACTCACAGTGCTCACAATGCTCACCATACTAATAGTACTTATAAGACCACTCATTGTGACTCTTTAAGAGTTAATTTATACAATGTACAATGATGTTCTTTGTGATGGTAGTTGTGCTTGCGCTGGCCCTATCGCCGCGCACTCTCATTAAGTTTCGTTTGACACGGCAGTTGCAGAAGCGAGGGCATTTACATTTCATTCCCGCTAACTACACAGCCGGGTTAAACTGGAAATTGTTTTTAAACCGTTTGTAATTTCTATACAACATATAACTGATTGGTCTAATTTATAAAACTGTTGTGTCATTTTACGCATTTCAACATAGTAATTGGTCAGCGGTTTGCAACATTAGGAATACATTTGTGATCTTATAATATACATAAAATTATACATATATATATATATATATATATATATATATAAATTTTATATAGATTACAAGAGATCACTCAAATCTATAAGATCGCAGCATCCTAGACGCACAAAAATCTCTACTTAACGCAGGTGCACAGTTCATAGTTACATAGCTGCTACCGTTTGTCTAGAACAATAATTTTCCAGTCAGGTTGACAGGCTGGCTTAAGCAGGTAGGATGCTTTTCCTACAATATAAAAACGATAAAGCAAATGAAAATACTTAATTATTATATACTGTTCTCATGCTGAGAAAAGACCAAGCAATGGGATAGCTTATAAAAGTGGGTGATATTATTTTTATTTATGTAAAGATAGGATAAGTACAGTGGTATTTTAAATTTGCCTATACTCGTGAGCAACGGTGCGATGGGCGGGCATTTAACTGCAAAACACTGCAATATGTCGACATAAAATTATGCAATGTTGTTTAGTATACGTGGTTTTAAAATTAATTGACATGTTACGCAAAGCTAAGATGCGTCCAAGGTTGCAGATATAATATCTTTTATACATTTAAATATAATAATTAAGAGAAATAAAACTTAAAACATTTGATTTAATGTTGTTTCATTGTATTTGTATCTGAAATGTTATTATTGCTTATAGTAATCTAAAAGCTAAAAGTTCTTACTTAAAAGTCATCAAATAATCGAATCAGGAAATAAAACTGAATAGAAACAATTAAAAAATAAATACAGGATCCTTTTTTCCGGGTATAATGAAGAGCTCTTAGGAAATGGAAACAAATTGTGAATTTCGTTTTGCAACTGATTCTTGCCAATGCTCACCCAATCAAATCTGTACTGTTTTAATCATTCGTCGCAGTAAAGCGCAATAGCCTTTATTTGTTTTAAATCATTGTTATAAAAATACGTTCAATTCTATTTAAACGTTACAAGTGTAAACTATTGTGTGTAAAATTGATAAAACTCTTATACATATTTAATTCAAAAGACTCTTTAAAGTGCCGAAAAGTAAGTCACATAGATTTTTCGTTATTTCCTTCAACTGCACCAAATTGAGACGAAGCTTTAAGCTTCATATAACTTAATTCTTATATTATCTTCGAAGAACTACTTGAGCATCAGCCATCAGCGATTTTTCGTCTACGTCGACGTAGAGGTCTGCGGTTCCTTGCAATTAATAGTGACATTAACATCGCGTGTTCGAACGATTGTATCTAAGCTGCATCGCGATATGCGATTATATGCAATGACTTTATAAACATTGCGCCTTTCAGGGTGAATTGTGTTAAGTGACTTTTTTGGTTGGACTAATCGCGGTATTGGCCTTTGGAAATACATCGATTGCAATGATGGAAGTAAAGCAAAGAAAGAAAGAAACATTTATTGGTACAGATACAAGTGTTTTGATGTGGCATCCCGCTGTGCAAAATAATTTAACTATCAATAGAATGGGGTAGATAGGATATTAGAATGCCAGATTTTGTTGTACTAAAGCTGGCATTTCCATATTTCTAGCTCAACTATTTCGATTTGGTACACGCACTTAAAAATACGTCATCCATCCACATTAGATGCCTGAAACAACTGGTTAAAGTAATAATGACTTACGTGAGAACCTTCCCGTCGTACTGCAAGAACCGCAGTAGCTGATCGTCTGATGACACGGACTTCTTCGGCGGTCGGATTGTCTTCCATTTTTCCTTCATCGTGTACGCGTCTACCGGCAGTTCTTCCTCTTTGGACAGCTCGATGCCTTGAGACTCCAGCCATTCCTGAATATACCAAGTTTCTTATTTTACATTTATATTTAAATTTGGTCAAGGCTGCCAATCTTAACAAAGACTGGCCATCTGTTTAGAATATATTATAATAGTACAAACACTAATGCACTCCCTATACTCTAACTCTGGAAGTCCAAAACACTCAACACTCTCAAAGACATGTCTGATTGCCGGTACGGCACCGGAGAGAGATCAGACGCCGGACCATCGGCTTTACGTCCTTCCGACACAGAGATATGCAACAGCGCCAACTTCCAAACTACCGGCTGCTATTAAAAATTTGTTAACAGAAATATCAAATAACCTTTTTTTCGACCAACCTTGGATTCAAACCCAAGACCTCATGCATAGCAGTCGCATACACTACCGATGCGCTATCGCGAAAATTTATTACTCTGTACCATGCTATTGCAACATCTACTATGTAGAAATTTTTATAGTAGTAAACAGTGGATACTTTAAGCTTCTCCCCGATATTTTCTCCAGCCCCTGACTTTTATTTTTCTTTACACAGATTGCCCTGAAGACTTATAGGTACTTTAACTGCTATGGTACAGACAATGCAGTATCTATTGTTCGTAAACAAATGTGTGACAGGGGTGGTGTTCAATACGCTAAGGTTCTAATCAACATCGCTTCCAATTTTTAGAGTGCTGTACCAATGGGGTAAAATCGGATCCTTTATGATGTGACTTTGTCTGTTCATCTATTCATCTTCTGTCACGACTGATTATCTCAGTAACTTCTAACGATATTATCTTAAATTTAGATATCTATAAATACTGCTTGTCTAACTTCATGATAAGTTTTTATTTATTTTATTCTGCATAGTTTTTTTACTTTGTACGGAAACTAACCGCCACTTATCACCGAAATTTATAGAAAGAAAATCTAAATTGCGAGAAATGTATGTAAAGACTACCGGAAAATACAATGTGTTTAACTAGAGTTTTAAATACATATATCATCAGCTAATATTGCTTGGAAACAAACTTAGTTATGCGGTTTGTATTTAAGTGGTGAATTGATTAATTTAGTTAAACAACTTTTTTATGTGGTCTCGATTGCTAGCGGTAGTGAATGTGATTGTTGTGAATGAGATACCGAGAGTCGATTTCTAGGCAAAGGGCAAAGTATAAAAGACATTTGCTGTAAAAAAAATCTCAATAGTAGCACGGAGTTTGGAACTTAGTCCGTTAGACAGCAATCAGCACCTCTCTTATGTGGGACTTAAATACCAGGCAGTTTGTAGGTGTAATGTCATACCGGTGTATGTATGCTCGTATATCACTCTGTAACTTTCTATACATTTTCTCTTAAGGTACCGAGCCCTCGCAGTTAACCGGTGCTTTTAGTTTAAAGCAACCTTTTTTCGCCATTCATAATTCTCGAAGGATTTTTGTTTGTTTTTATATTACAGTTCTCTAGAATAAGAAATACAAAGAGGGCGTTTTGTTGTATAAGGACATGAAGATCAAACCGGGCGACGCGGCCTCGGAACAAATATAAGTCTGTCGGGTAAGTGCGGCAGTCTGTTAAGCATTCTTCAAAAAAGGACAAGAATGTATCATGACATGTAGATACCTATTAAAATAAAATGGCTATTAAGGCTTGTTTCACACGTACCAAAACCTCACTTCAACCACAACCACACCACGTGGGCGGGCGTAATTTCGTATTGAATATGAATAGTAGAATTTACACGGACCACATTTTGCCGTCTTTGACCACATTGTAACTACAACGGAACCACCAGCGACACCGCGTACTAGCGTCCGATCAGATCGCAGACATAATCGCTAAATCGCTGCGTCGACGCACCGACACTGCGCGCATGCCTACCCCTCCCCCCGTCATTCATTCTGGATAGCAACAACAATGTTTCCTCTTCAGATTCCATGAGTTTGTTCAGTCAAGGCGTGTTTCCTCAACGAAAACCGGTCTGTGAATGTCAAACTGTCTGTATGCACTCGTGAGCGTCATTCCGTCGTCGCAACCACAGTCCACATCGCAACTACTAAAGACAACTCAACGCAACTACAAATAGCTTCAGCGACACTATTCACATGTAACCACTGCTTGATCACCTTTTGTCGCATCGATGTGGTGTAGTTGTGGTACGTGTGAATGAAGCCTTATACCGACCGTGTCGCAAACAAGAGTGTTTAACGCATTCTCAAAGAACTGACCTATGATAATATTTGTCTAGCTGTTAAAAATAGATTGTTCTGACACTGCTTTCATAAAATAATACAATTGGTAGACCTACGAAGTAAGAACAAATTGATGATGATGATGACAGATGAATTTTTGACAAATTATTTTGGATTATCCCGTTAAAAATAGGTCTTTTAGGGTAGGTAGGATTCGCTAAAATATGATATATCGATCGACTCGGGAAGAATTTCCATTCTATAGATAGCAACCGAATAACCTTTTGTTATATTTCTGCTTTAAGAATTATTTCTGAGAAGGCGATTTCCTATCAGCTGAGGATTAGTGTGATCGTTTCATTGTCCTTGACATCGTAGCAACTCCTTCCTTTTAACGTTTGTCGATGCGTAAGTGATGCCCTTGATATTGCAAGTGTCCTTGCGCCACGTTTATCACTTACCATAAGGTAAGGTATTATTTGCCACATTGTATAAGTATAAAAAGCATGAGGTAGTAAATGGACTATCTAAATAAAGAGCGTGCGCCGTGCTGGTGTACAAACACATTTCACAAGGCAACGATAAAAATATTTTTACAAGCGACCAACAGTACGGTGCCTCACACGGAAGGCATATTTTGACAATGCATTGCCTGTTTTCCTCCGATTTTAATAGAGCTCTTTCAGAGTTTCGGAACCTGATCACCTAAAAGCAATATTCAATCGCTATAACCAAAATTTTCTGCGTTCTATCTATCTATAAATTCGTATGTAAAATTGTTCCTTTGCAATTACACGAGTGGCACAATAGATTTCATGGTCGCTTCGACACTGCCACTAAGTCTAATGTTGTTAAGTCGATGGTTACTTGGGACATGTTCCAAATCTGGGTGTTCTTTGTATTTTAAATATTTTAAAATACCCCCTTGATAGGGTATTATACCTAGAAAGAAGGTTGTCTTTTTAAAATGGATATGATAACTGTGAGCAGATAAATAACGCTTGCGAAATTCTTATTCGAATACATATACATAAATTTTGATATGGCGATGATGAAGCTATTTTTAGTATACAGTAACATAAAAAGCGGCATATTGGAATTTATGGGTGATTACCTAATTACGTGAAGCAACAAGCGGAGCTGTTAACCTTGACTAGTTGTTTAATAGAAGTGCTCCTTGTTACACATGTTTGTACATTTATTACATACATACATACATAGATTCACGCCTGTTTCCCAGAGGGGTAGGCAGAGACTACGGATTTCCATTTGCTACGATCCTGACACACTTCTCTGGCTTCATTCACTTTCATCACATTCCTCATACACGCCCGTCGGTTCGAGGTGCTCTTAACCTACATTTATTAAAGCAAAATATAACATAAATAAATAAAAATAAAGCTGAAATTTTAATTGATCCTGCTTACTGATGATGGAAACATGACTATTAAAACATATAGGTACCTAATTTTAAAATATGATACTTTTAAAAGCGGCATTACTATTATTAGTTAATATTGTTTAGGAATATCAACATTTTCAGTGGCATTCAAGGTTGTTGTTTAGAAATGTATATATACAATCAATAAGCTGTTCCTTGCTGTGTCTAATGACGTCACTGTTATAAAAATAGCAATAATCGTAATTTGTCGCACGAACACGATACGATCAAATGGAATGATTACATTCGAGATGTTTCTATAATGATGATAATTATGTAAAATGATCGTTAGTTATGGGATATCATCTGTAATTTCACACTATTGACGCAAGCCTCCGTGGCGCAATTGGCTAGCGCGTTCGGCTGTTAACCGAAAGGTTGGTGGTTCGAGCCCACCCGGGGGCGTTTCTTTTGTTACTGTTTATTGAAGAAATTATTTACAAAATTATTTTTATTAGGACATTTTATTAAAATATTTCCTTTATAAAATATTTACTTATTAAATTAAGGCATGTTGTTATATTATTTCGTATTCAAAGAATTCTTTTTTACGTTTCGATTGAAATGTTGCTATTTTATTCCGACAGGCGCGCTACTTTGCTTACAGTGGTTATCATAAACAAACAGAGTGGTGTGCATAATATAATTATATAATATATGTTCGTAAACGTTATCAGTAGATTAAATAAATAGGCCGAGATTTCTGATTAATAAAAAGGATAACTACTTGATTCAACAAGTCAGCTGCATTAGCTCATATCAAACAAAGTGAGTGAATCACCCGCTTTCGTCTAAATAAAATAGACGGATACAAAGCATGTCAAGTGTGTAATGGGGCCACAAATCAAATTAGGGGTAAAACGTTAAAAGATATGAGCATAATAAAAGTGGGCCATAAGAAATTGGCACGATTCATTGAGGTTATTTTCACGAAATTTATCGCTATTGCAGACAATTAAAATAATTATTGACTATCCGAGATTATTGCAATTATATTTTGAATAATTTATAAGCTATAAAGGCAATTCTCAAGAAAAATTGAATATATTGGAACGAGAGTTTGAATAGCTTGATTACTATATATCTTTATATATATAATTCTACTGTACGTGTGTATGTCACTGAACTGTTCCTAAACGGCTGGACCGATGTTGATAAAAAAAATTGTCCGTGTTCATGTGGATTCGAGGATGGTTTAGATTTGGGGTTTCTTTTTTCGTGTCTTCAGGACAAAGTCTGTCGGGACAGCTAGTAGAGATATAGATACTTGTTCAAAATCCTTATTAGTCAGATGTTGTACGAAATAATGTTTTATTATGTTGCGCGGAAATTGTTTTGTATCCTCAACCAAAGAGATGTTATTATCCTTATTATAAAAGGCTTACTTAGACGTAATATGCTTTAAGGAAAAATATTCGTTAATATGTTATCTACTGTTATCAAGCTGCCAAGTGGTGAGAAACAGCGCGGTGGAACTCGCATAGTAAATTAATGCATAACTATTTCGTTGGCGATCCACAAGACCGGTAATCGAAGTTATGTCTTAATTTACCCAAATATAATAAATATTAAAACAATAACATGACGTTTTACGTCTCTCGATGCGTATGATTGTCAGTAATTCGGCATAATTAATAATTAATTATAATTTCGTAATTAACAACCATAATTATATAGTAATAAAAGTAATTATATACGGCACACCGCTTTCCATTTTGGTCAAAACCAAACGGTTTTTATACTCAGTTAAGAAACTTAATAATAACAAATAATTCACTGGTGTTTGTTCACTTGAGAAACTATATCAAACCTGTTATTATTCTACATAGGATAATAAAAAATACAAAAAAATATATTTTTAAAATATTTTTTTATAAAAATACTAACTTTATTTTATCACTAGCTTATGTATAAAATTAACTAGTCTGTAAATATTAAATCACTTTATATGGCGGCGATGTAGTATAATACAACTTGTACGGCCATGTAAACATTGACGAGCGCTGCTACTCCGAATGCTATACCTCTTGACGGTTGCGGCATGGGGATTACAGCATACACAATGGTGTGAACGATCCGGGCGATGGTAAACGCACGGAACAGCAACGTAGCCCAACCAACCGCAGGTCCAGTAGTCAGATACAATGCTCCCAAGATCCAGAAGACCGGGATATTCTCCAAGTCGTTTAGGTGTGCCCGCCGAATCCTTTCAACGACGGGGTCATCGAACTTCACTTTGCCGCCCAATCGCTTGGCGTCTTCGGGGTTCGCGAATGCACCACGCATTAAACGCATGGTGCCTGTCATGGGCGCCATAGCCAGTAGCTTCACTGCACATATCGCTGCATGCACTATATACGCTTGCACCGCAGGATTTGTCAATGATAATGTCATTTTGTGTCCTTTAAATATGTTATTACGTAATAAGACTGAGTTGATGTTCGCTCGTTCTGATAAGCGTCGCACGAATGATACGTATACCTACAAAACCTCAAGTTTGTACAGGTATAACTACTATGGTGCCATCAGGAAAACCGGTTTGTTATACGTGTGTGTGCGATAGCAGTTTTATTCATTCATAGGTAAATAAAACATACCTATATTTTTTATAAAAATATGAAGGTCGTTTTGTTATTGTTAGGTACTTACAGATCGTTATCATTGGATTAAATTTAATGATAATTATATGTACGATTGTATTAAAATTATATAGATATATTATTCACATAGTTATGTAAATTACGCGAAAGGAGTAAAATATAAAACTGTGTAGATTACACTAAAAAAAAATACATTCATATAATATGTATAATTAAATAATTATTTCTGTGTAATATTTCTATTTAATCTAAAACAAATATAGACAATCGTAAACCCATAATACAAAAAAGTTTTTCTTCCCACCTCATGGCGACTGACTATATTCTAAATAAATATACACAATATTAAAGACTTATCATACCTTTGTAGCCTCTAATTTTAATATATTATAACTTCGACATTTTGCTATACATATCTGATTTTTACGGTCAATTTGTAATATGTAAGTATATCTATGCACACTTGCTAGGACATAATTATCTATTTTGTTATGTCTTGGTGCTGGCTTATCGGCTAGCTTTATCCGCTTAGAAATAGGCTCCAAATAGTCACCCAAAAGAAATAGATACAAATTATATAAAAAGCAGGCTTACAACTACAACGTAAGCTGAGTAGGTAATTATGTAATGGTAGGGCACGCCGCGATAGTGGCGGTAAGACCCAACATGGAGGAGTGGCTGGAGAGGCGTTTTGGCGCCCACACCTTCCGGACGACACAGGTGCTCTCGAGGTACCTCTGCTTGGGAAAGTACCTATGTCGCATCGGCCAAGAGGAGACGCCCCGGTGCCATCACTGTGAGGACTGCCCCGAGGACACGGCGCAGCATACCCTTAAAGAGTGCCCAGCCTGGGCTGAAGAGCGTCGCGATCTAGTCGCGGCAGTAGGGGTGGAGCGTCTCTCGCTACCGGTCATGGTAGAGTGGATGGTTACGAGCGAGAGCGGATGGGGAGCCACCGCCTACTTCTGCGAGGTAGTAATGTTCGCTAAGGAGGTGGCGGAAAGGAAACGGGAGGTGGACACCAGCCCGGCCCGCCCGCAGTCGACACACTGGGTGCCATAGGGCGCTAAACGATCTCAGGCTCCCATGAGCGCTGGACTGGGGCGAGAGTAGGGCAGTCCGTCACCCGTGCAGAAGCAGGCCCGAGATCGCGCGCGCATGTTACTTGAATAAGTATTATAAAAAAATACGACGAGGCCGCCACGACCAAGTGGCAGCCCAAATCTGTCGGAGCTGCAGGATGAATGCGCAAGTGATCCCTGCGCCCCGGCCATAGATTGTGAGAAGGAACACCGTGGTCGGTTGAGTCAGTATTACCCGGATGTCTCCATCTTTTCCCGGGTGAGTCCGACATAACCCCACCACCTGCCCCCGCGGAGGGGTATGCGCCAATGCATTCCCCAAAGTTAAAAATTATGTAATTTTAATTTTAAATTATTATGTAATGGTAAACCTGCTAAATCTGAATTGAAGACTTCATAATCATTATCTAATCCTTTCATATATACGTTTAATGTTCTTTTGTCTACCAAAACCCATATGTATTATTAAACGTTTAAAATGTTTTTTTATATCACGTGAATGATCTTAATGGCAATTTTTAATGCTCCTAACATCGAAAACGAAGGAGTTTCTTAAATATTATCAACTATAAACTCGCTTAATTCGTCCCTATTGTTAATCCGTTATAATTGACGTCGTCTACGTCTTTTAAGAAAGTTACCAATATTTCATAATTAGTTAGTAAGTGGAATATTGCTTATATTTTAGACGAGTGTTCCCTATGGTTTCACCCTCGTTTATGATAACTTAAATACCTTCCTGGAGAATTGGTCTATCAAATGCACGAAGCTATTTCATATCCGACTAATAATGCCAGAGATTATTGTCGTTTAAACAAAAAACGAACAATCTCTTCAGCTTTATTTAATAACAATAGTTAAGATACGTTGTACTAAAAATGAGCCTCGTTTTATATTAAAAATAATGATGTAATGTGTGAGCGTACGTGTAGTTTATTAGAACAATGTGTAAAACTGATACAATTTACACAATTTACAATTGCTTACAATATAAAAACTTTTCATTTAAAAAACAAAAACAGAGGCTGCCTTAGATTGCGCCTTGCATGCGGTACTAGATTATAATAGAATAACGTTATGCTCTGAATACAGGTATTACAAGATAGCAATAAAATGTACTCGTCCGGTACATACAACCTCTTTGTGCTATGCACATTAAGCTAATATGCTCTAGAGAAGAATTTTGTGTAACACGCGCTAGGGTGCAGGCTCTCTAACGTACTCAATCTGAGCCAGGCGATTACAGGAATGACATGTTTTAGTGCAAAATAAGCAATAGACACATGATTCCGTGTTAAAAAATATTAAAATTCTGGCCTCAAACGTATTGTTGCAATAATCGGCTAAGTGAGTTAGTGTGCAAAAACTTACTTGAGATGAGTCTTTAGTACGTAGATATTAACACAATGGTTATGCAATTGCAAAATTAATATAAGACTATTATAATAACGAAAACCTCAATATGAAAACTAAATAATTGTGACAATAATGAACTAAATAATATATAGGTACCAATACATATATCATAAATTTAAATTAAGTATGTCACAGTCAATGATTAACAATAACAATTGGTGGTCTTAAGGAATTTTCAATGAAATAATAATATTAATTAATTAGAATAACCTCAATTGGCTTTTAACTTGTCCTGATGTCGTATTTTCCTTAAGGACTTTTGGTATTTTGTAAGAGTGTGTTTATAGTGTGTTAAATAAGGAACATGTTCTAATTATAAAAATATTATTAGAAAACGATGATAGTTGCTAATAAATATATCGCAGCTAACATCTTTAGAAATGAGAGAAAATGTTGCCTGCTGAATACTGAAAATAAATTACAATCCGTAGCAAGGAATCCGTGTCCGGTACACGGTACGTATATGCATGTGCCCTTATTCGTGAGACCTAATAATATTGCTGGCAAATGTGGGTGTAATACAGCTCTGCCAACGCTTTTGGGAATATACAGATATAAGTGAGTTTATGGAATAATGCCACCTGGACAACTCGTTTTGATATCACTTATTGAAATAACGTGATTATTTATTTTATTAGAATTTATTTTAACAAATAGACAAAAGTATGTACAAAGGTGCAACTGACACTAAATTTGATTTACAGTGTGAGGGCTTGCAGATATGTAGTTAATCTATTAACGCATTGCTTTTAGTTTGTCAATACTAAATTGATTCTAACAACGTAAAGTTCTAACCTCCTTACTTTGCCATTCACTCGGGATGTCCATCGCGCCGTCTATGAGGGATTTCCAAATTTGCTCATTCGTGTTTGGCTAGCACACTAATGGCCCCATTAGCATGCGGCGAAACCACTACGACGTATCCTCTAATGCGAAAACATAGAAGGCGTCGCCTTTGGGTTTTGCAACTCCACGTTATAGAGGACAACCTTATTTGCGTCTATCGGGCATAGAACCGTTCTCCATGCTGCCACAGAGAACATTCTTTAAGAAAATTATAGTGCACTGCCTCCTGCCTTTCTGCCCTCCTTGTCGATCATATTCAGAATTTAAACATGAACACGTTAATGTCACAAGAATAATGAATATATAAAAATGCTGTATTCAATAGCAAGATGTTCATGTCTAAGATCGCAACAATACGAAAATACTTATTGCAGATCGCGTGTTCAGCAATACCTATTCTCTAGTAGATAGCTAGTAACACTGACCTCAGGCTCTCGTGGCCAGACGGTAGTTACTGTGTAAATGGGGCCCCGGACCGATTGTCTGCCGTGTTCAAACAGAGCACAGCTATCAGCGATTCTAGACGAGCGGTCCACACGAGATCATTCCACATGTACGGTCAAGGTACAACACGTGCTTTGAATATATACAATAAAATTTTCAAATAGCATCTTAAGTATTGTACTCAAGATATATTAATATTAAAAATGGGTACTTACATACAGTGTAATTTCGTGTAAAGTTGACGATATTGTTCATTGTATATATATTTAAGAGTGGAAAATAACCACGTTGCCAATTATTTGGTGACTGCACGAAAGAGCACCAGAGCGGGCTCACTGAGGATGTACTATCTCTTACAAGAAACCGGTGTAAGAGTAGTAACACAGTGAATGCACTTCGCACAAGAGCTTTTTAATACCTTTTCCCTAAAGTTGGTAATGCGTGAATTATATTCTGGTATCGCAAGCGGTCTTAGTCTACGAAATCTCTTACCACTAAGCAAGCTTTATACGTGTGTGCCACATTTTATAAAGGTGGTAAACAAATAAGGTAAGTTAGATTTGCATTATAAAAAAGTCGTTTTCTCTTAAAACTACATACATAATTATCGTAATAAAACACGGCTTAAAGGTGTAGAAAATTTAATAATTATAAGTGTCGCCGGCAAAAAATATTAAAAGTGTTTTTGCGTTATTCTGGCTACTCATTGCTAAGTGAGGATAAATTCTACCAGAGGAAAATTTACCTAGTGTGTAATTTTTGTTTGTTTACCTGAATGTTATTTATAATTTTCTAGTATTGCTACATTCTGTTTTGAAACAGTTTCGCGGTGATTTACTCGCGTTAAGATTATTTATTTTGTTACATTTTTAGGCTATATCGAGCAACAGTAGTGATTACAACTGCTGAAAGATTTTCTGTTAGGAATTTTTAGCAGCAGCACGGAGTCTTGAACTATATCCACATTTGTTATATGGTAATAATAAACAAATATACCTATAATCAATTTGATTACAATGTATTTATTTAATTTTAATTTAACTTTAAATTAATCCAATTGAGTTTATGCTTTTGTTGATCATTTTTCATGGTTAACTGTCTTATTTTTAACTATCACACTTCGCAGGTCTGTTTTTTTAAGTATAAAATGAATTGGGCCATGTTATTGTATATTGATATATATATATATATATATATAATATACATCTATATATTACTAAGTGAAGCAAAAATTTTGCATGCCTTTTTATGAAAATTGCGCGGACAGAGGAGTATGTAATTTGGCACAGTTAAAGTTTATATGGAGAAGGAGTGGTGAATCCTATTCTTTTTATAAGATATGCACTAGAAATACATTAAATTAATGAAAAATCACTACAAGCACACAACCATGCATTTGACACACGCAGTCGAATCACATTCGTAGTATTTCGCCATTATTGTACGACTTGTTCGAATTGTACGACGTCAGACGAACGTCTGACGTCGTACAATTCTTCGTAATTATGGTTACATATACCTTATTTATATGTAATAAAAATAAAGAAAACAAAGTAGCAAGCTTAGGAATATCGTCAATGAAAGGGTATAGTAGTAAATAATAATTTGTTTGAAAAAGATAGGTATATTAACCTGTATAGCCTTGGTGAAATCTAAATGAAATGTGATTATAAGATTACAGTTATAGACAATAAAACCTTAATAGTGATCAAACTTAAAATTTAAATCATTAATTATGGTCGAATTTTGACCAGTGGGCGACCGCTAGTATATATAATTATATATACCTATATATATCATATCATATACTTTTACGAACATTTTCTTCATAATGTTCTCGAAGATATGTGAAGTCTGCCAACCCGCATTGGGCCAGCCAGAAGAGGCCTCTGCCCAGCAGTGGGCAGTTTAATACAGGCCTGATATTATTATTATTTTTATATTATTAACTATCTCGTACACAAAACTTTGAATAACTACGAGCGCATGTAAGTGATCAAATTTAAAATTACCTGAATTGCAACGATCTCTATATAAGACCATCATTCTGATCTGGTCGAAGATAAATACAGAATCCACACAAGAAATCCGTAAATACAGCGACAGATGACACGTTTCATATTAGACAGGAATCAGGGGTACACAACAGATACATCAATACATCGAATGACGCAGATTCATGATAGGATTGGCACCTGATCGCAAATCTCTCCGCCTTTTCCCTTACCTACACGTTACCTTAAATATCATTCTGCACAATGAACGATGTATTTCTGCTAAAATATATAAAAGCTGTTGAACATTATAACAAATATTGTATTTTCCGCATGCTCTGTTCCAGCTTAGTAAAAAGCATTTTACAGTTTTCGAGGTTTATAGTGCGAATTAAAGTATCGAATGAAATTAATTAATCATGACAAGTTAAAATTAAAGTACGAGACCTTATTTTTTTAATTGCCATTCTAGCTTTCTTGTTCAAGCGCGAGTTCAAATAAAGGTCGGCTATATACCCGTTCTCAAGATACCTAACCTGTAGTTTTGAAACTCGGTTGATTTTACATATTTTCTGATGATGAAGATATCTGAGGTGCCACTTAGTTATTTTAAAAAGGTACGTATGCATACCTATACATACACACATAAGCACGTTAATATATAAATGTATATATGGGACATGTTTTACAGCATGTCGTCTTTAATAAGAATCAAAGACTTACTTAACATAGGAACACGTCACCAAGTTTCTTAATTTTACTTTTTAATGTTGCTACTAAGTATAAGGAAACTTCTTGACATAATCAAAGGTGTAACTGTGACCTATCTCTCTTCAATATATCGTATTCTGATAGTGTAATTAAAACAGTCTATTTATAAATATTTCATATTGTCTGCCAGTCAAAAAAACAATTCGTATTCAGTTTTCCTCGTAGCAATCTAGTTCTCATTCTGTTACCATGTCTCCTTTAGTTATACGTTTAATAGACTTACGTGTTTAATAACCCCACCACACGAATTAAAATATTTAAGGCTCCATAATTATAGAAAATACATAACACACACACAATAATTATTTTGATTCCATTGTTTTTATTTTTCTTACTTAAATAAAGATAATTTTGGATAAAGGTGAATGTATGACGCAGTCCCTTTCTTTATTCAATGAACACTCGATCTACCAAAATAAGAAAGTTATAATTATTATTACACATACATATCTTTATTAGACCGGTTTTCTCGAAAGCAACAAATCTCACGTTCTGTGGCCATCATTCGCGCGGTGCCTATCTAACGAAGTGAACGGCATCTCAGTTTTTGCATCATAACAAAATTAAAGTGCACAGAATGAGCTTATCTTTGGAAGATCCTGTGGTGCGATCGTACATCTTATACGCAACGCTATGTACATTAAAGCTACTAGCGATGATGCCTATGACGGCTGCCATGCGTATATTACGCGGGTCGTTCCCGAACCCAGAAGACGCCAAGATGTTTAGAGGCAAAATAAAATTCGACGACCCCGTTGTTGAAAGAATTCGGCGCGCGCACCTCAACGACTTGGAAAATATCCCGGCTTTCTGGATCCTTGGAGCATTGTACCTGACTACGAACCCAGCGGTTGGTTTGGCTACGTGGCTGTTCCGTGTGTTTACTGTGGCTCGGGTCATTCATACCCTAGTGTACGCCGTATTCCCCATGCCGCAACCCACAAGAGCTATTGTGTTTGGAGTAGCAGCGCTCATCAATGCTTACATAGCGGTACGAGTTTCACTTTACTATATCACTGCGGCATAAAGATATATAATATTATATATTATGTGAAAAACTTACTTATTTTAGAAATACAATATAAAAATATAATTTGTAGTGTGTATTTTTTTGTAAACGAGCAAAACAGGAGTACATTTTATTTTTGCTGCATAAAAACTAAAAGCTATTTATGAAGCTATTGTTTCTTGACCTTATATAAAAACCAAGGAGTTTCTTAAAATTAACTTTTTCATAATCGCAAGTTTAAACGATGGTTAGTACATATAAAGGCATAAATTAATGTCCCTAAGAGAAAGTATGACCACGAAAGTTGTATGGCAACATTCTTGCGTTCGTGCACAGGCTAGCGTACACCCGGCCACAGAACACATATACCCTAACGGGCACCCGGCACACTGACTAATCGAACGAATGAACGGCTTGCCCGTTTGACTTGTTTATTGTATGAATCGTATGATGTAGTAAGACACGACGAGCCGCGTCATTCGTTCCCAGCTAACTGCGCAATAGTGTTGTCAGTATAGCGGACTGTCTCGTTCTCATTACACCGCTCCAGTACTGTGTCGATAATACGTCACTTGTGATTAAAATTGTGATCAAAAAGTTTTGAACATGGCTTCCATTTCGCTAGCTAGCACAGCAGTACAATCGTACATATTTTACTCAGCCGTATTGGGTATCAAAATGTTGACTATGTCAATACTAACAGCCAGACAGAGGTTCCGAAAAATGGTGTTCGCGAACGATGAAGATGCTAAAGCGGCGCGCGGCAAAGTGCGGTACGATGACCAAGATGTGGAGCGAGTGAGGCGCGCGCATCTGAACGACTTGGAGAACATACCAGTATTCTGGGTGCTCGGCGCTCTGTACCTGACCACGGGACCCGCGGCTGCATGGGCTACGATCTTGTTCAGGGTGTACACTGCAGGCAGAGTACTACACACCATAGTGTACGCTGTCAAACCAATGCCGCAGCCGGCGCGCGGCATTGCTTTTGGCGTGCCCTTCTTCATCACTGCATACATGGGCGTTAAAGTGATTCAATATTATTTTAGTGCTTTGTAATTACACTTTTTATTTTACTATTGGGACTTATCTTGGTGTGCCAATCTTTTTACTTTTTTTAAAGTATGATAATAAGTGAGATAAATTATTGTGTTATGGAGTAATTGTGTTTTATAATTAAATAGTCATTCAAATTAACTGAGACTTTTTTTAGACAACAAAAGTGAAAAAGAACATTAGCATTCTTTACAACAAGATCTCATTGTCTAGATACAATTTTTAATGCTGGTTATTTTAAATTAGTATTTTGTGTGTTAAAAGCTTCGACCATGACCTCAAGAACATTATCAAATGATATGACTGTGAATAACATCGGCAGCGAAACCATTTTTTATAGTTCATTGAATCGACTGCAGTCGTTAAAGGCGGGTATAATGTTAATTTATACAAACATTTATACCCTCATTAACATCCCAAATGTATTGTTTGTATTTAATTAACGTTGTTAAAGCGTTTGTCAATATCATACTTTATACATATTATATTTACTGTTCCCGTTAATTAAATTGTATCTACATGAAGCATATTGCTTTCTGTTAACATATCTCGCCGTATTTATTTTATTTATTTATTATATCCACACGACGTTATGAATAATATATGTGGGTGCATAATCTTAAAAATGGCTTGGTAATTTAAATTATTAGCGTAGTTTATTTAGTTTAGAGTGTTTATTTAGTAAATTGTAAATAACATATTGTAAATATATGTATATTATTTAAGATACTGTTAGCATAAACAAAGGAACTAACTTAGAAAAGCACAGGCAAATAGATCTGGTTATAAAATAAGAAATCATGCACCTACCTTCAGACCTTATATGATTGGGATGTATCACTAGTTCTTGTTGCGCAACCAGAAACGTTTCCATGTCCACATACTAAGCATATTTATAGTATTGATATTAAATGTTTTTAATTTTATTTATGAAAACGAAGAAAGAAAATACTTATATAATTATATATCTCCTTTGTATTTATGGGTGCATAATTTATCGATAACTAATTATTATATATACGTTATAGTATAGTTATGTATCTATACATTTGTCCAATATTATTTATTTTATAGGCAATGCATACTTTAGATAACTATCGTATGAATCACTAATAATTTGTTTTAGTACCATATGTATTGCTATATTTTATATGATCCTATAGATTTTAAGTAGTATCAAACAAAAAAGGATATCTGTAATTGACAGACAAGGTGACAGATTAGTAAATCAAAGATGAGAACATGCTGGAACTAAGTGTGCGAAGTACAAGCGGACAGGGTATCACCTTAATAAGGGAGTCTTATTAAGCTGATACCCTCGTATCGTGCTGCGACAGAACCAGGGCTAGGCGCAGCGACCTATTTACCGCCATAAACACATTTCTTTAAGCCCGGCCTTCCCGACTTCCCTTTCGGCTTTATTTGAAAAGCCATTTGATGGTTTTACGGCCGCCATTCGTTTCGCATTATTGCTCTGTTATTGCAAGTCAAACCGCATTCTGAATTTTTAAACGTGTATATAATTATGCTCAATAAAAACATCGTATATTTTAAATCTGATAGGTTGATATTGAATTCATTTCCGGAGGAAAACCACTAAGAAACACGGCATTGCGGTGCATTTGTATGCAAAAAGTCGACGGACGCCCGACACTGTTAGAAACTAACTGTTATTGAGATCACTGGTTTGCTTGCCAAATGTAGGTACTTCGTGTAGAAAGCAATCGCAATATAGTATTCTCTATTAAACTAGCTAACTTCTGAGTGGTTACAATCAACATTAAAACTAGGACCTTACTTTATAGTAACTTCTTTTGCCAAAAGCATTTTGGTGAATATTATCTTTGGTTTGTTGACATTTCCTGTACTAGCTTTAACAGTCTGATATTATTTTAAATTGCGCTGTGCTAGCTTGATGTAGTATGGTCTAGCCTTATAATACTAAGAGGCCGTCGTATGAAAATATTATAACGTTGAATTTCAAATATATTAATCAGTAGGGTCTCTGCAAGCAACAATTGATTAGTATATATATATATCATATACGGTTATATAATATCATGACATGACAAGCAGTTGGGCAGTACACAAGGAGAACAGATTTTATCGTATGTGTAAACGTGCTTAGATTTATAACAGTATATCTTTTATGTAAGGAAAATAGTTGCGCTTGGTGAACCCGCTTTTCACAATTATAATAGTAGATACGGTTGTTACCATCTGACAAATATAAATGTCAGAAACAATAGAAATGCGTCAATAGATGCCTAAATTTCGACTCTTAGCTAGGTACCTGATTATGTGCAATCGATTATAGTACAAGGGACTGTAGAAAAGTGTATTAACATTAAAAAAAATCGGTTTAAAAAAATATATATTCCTGTTTTAAACTGTCCCACTGCTAGGCACTTCTCAGTGTGCGAAGGGTTATAATAATATAAACTAAATAACTTCAATATAGTTGTTATGTTAATTCCATTTAAAGGTTTAGCAAATTATCTTAAGGATATTAAGGTCAGTTCCTACTTAACAGTATTTCGATGACTGACCTCGTGATATTAAATTATCAGGACCAGTCAGAATCTTAGACGGCTTGATTGCATTTTTCATCATAAATTATATAATGACGTAAGCCTAAGTACAATTTATATAATATGTGAAATCATTCTTAAAACCGGTGTAAAGATAGGTAGGTACTACATTATAAAATTCGAGTACATTTCTTGAAGAACGTTCTAGAAAGTGTGTCATGTACAAAGCACTCCATACGTACTACAGCTAAGGATTTTCTTTCATGTCTAGCTGTCGGTTACAAACCACTCTAGCTTCAAGTAGGTGCAACAATGTCATTAAGTATATTCCAAAAGCTGTATTTATAGTGAAAAGATATATATAAATTTAAAAGTATTATCGCATTAACCAAATGTATAGATGGTTTGGATACATCGCATCTATTAATGGGTCGAGTGTTGCGGTTTCAATCCAACGAGATAATAATTTTGCGTTAGACATAAATAGTAATAATATTAGTATATACAGCATTTGTATAGTTGATAGCGATATTATTAAGGAATTCTCTACAAAATAGGGCTATCGCAACCATGTTATGTTTTTAAAGAGGAATCCTGCAAAAGCACCCAGAGGTTCACTGGATCGGGATCAATTGCAATTAAAATCACTCAACGAAAATATATTAGTATGTGCTTCTAGCAAAAATCCGATACAAAAACAGTTTAAGCTGGCACGACTTTTTAAAGAAATTGTTGATTTGTGATGGAAATGCCGGAAGACTTCAGAAGTTGATATTTCATATGGAGTGATAAAGAATGTCGGCTTAGATATTACGGATGACGAATTGCTAAACAATATCTCATGCGACTATGAGATTTTATTAGCAAAACGTTTAGACAGACGTAACCACGATATTGAGACTTCTGAAGACAAAGTGTGGTTGCCAAGTAAAACAATCCGACTAGGATTCAAAGGAAATTGACGCCCTTCCTATATATACATCTTTGCAATGCGGATAAAAGTAGAACCTTTAATTTTTCCAGTGACTCGGTGTAATCGATGTTGGAGGTATGGCCACTCTAAGAAAATGTGCCCCTCTAAGAAAATTGTCTGCCCCAAGTGTGCGGCGAACCATGAACTATGTCTACTTCTTTTTCGTGTGTTTATTATAAGGGGTCACACATATCCCTAGATAAAATCTGTCCAATATTTGTCAAGGAAAGGAGACTCCGAGAACTAATGGCCGAATTCAACTGCTCGTATCGGAAGGCACCAACTTTGTATGATCTCCTAGTGTCCCCAGTCCCTGAACTTCCGGTACTTTCCACTGAAAGTCTACATGTGCTATCTGAAGCTCATACAGAACCAGCGCCTATTGACAACGCTCTGCCGAAGTTTCCAACGCTGGACGGCCCATCTTATAAAGAAGTTGTAGAGAAGGGCTGCCCTAATGATAGCACAGGAAAATTGAAGTCGGCAAGTCGAATAAATCATCGTCCGCCAACTCCTACGTGTAGCTATGTAAGAGCTCTTCCTGGCGGCAATTTTGCTCTTCGGTAGACGAAACTAAATCTTCTGCTGAAATGTGGCGTAAAATGAAATGGCACAAAGGTCATCGTTTGCCTAGTTTGTGCGTTACTAAGATTAAAGCCGAGGAATTGTTACTGAGCTTTACTCCAGATTTTGTTAATCCTCCTGATTCATGTTTCTTTTCAGTCAACAGCCAGTTGGAGTCCGAAATTTTATTTCACGCATTAGAGAGCTGTATTAAAAACAAAGGATACAGCACCTGGATGGGATGACATATCCTTTTCCACGATTAAACATATTCCATCGACGGGTAAAGATATTCTTCTAAAAATATACAACAGATGTTTGCTCCATAGTTTTGTTCCCTCTCAGTGGAGAAATATGAAAATAATTCTAATGCCCAAACAAGGAACTGATGCCATGTCTCTGTCCTTTTTGTGTCCTATATCTCTAATATCTTGTATCTGCAAAATATTTCATTCTATTTTGAATAGGAGACTAGAATAGTATTTTGAAAAAAACTGTTTGTTCTCGGTAAATATGGTAGGCTTTCGCAAGGCTCTTGTCTTGATAATCTCTCTCATTTTGTTTCATTTATTCAGTTAGGATTTGCCAAAAACATGTCTACAGTTGGTTGTTTTATTGATATTAATAATGCATACAACTGTGTAAATGTTACTTGTCTATCAAAAATCTTGGATCGGATGGGAGTCGTATACTTAACATTTCTTTCGCAGAGGGTTATCTTAGTAGGTCAACTAGCTGTGGCTTAGCTCAGGGAGATCTTCTTTCTCCCTTACTATTTAATAAGTGTATGTAAAGGTATATCAAATATTGAGATTTTTTAATATGCGGACGATTATGTCCTCTATTCATCCACGAGAGATGTGTTTGTGGCCGTAGGAGAACTAAATTTCGCTTAACGTAAGATTAATGTTTTATTCAGCGACCTAGGCTTAGAAATTTCATTAACGAAGAGTAAAATTTGCGTCTTTAAAAAGGGTTAATTTAGAAATATTAGGTGCTCTATAAATAATGATACTTGTATCCCCGTAATTAATCAGGTTAAATACTTTGGTGTTTGGTTGGATAGCTCTAGCTCTCTTACGTGGGGAAAGCATATTAATGAGTTGATTGAAAAAGTAAACAAATTCATGAATTTATTAAAAATATTATCTGGTTCTGGATGGGGTCTTCATCAAAAACACTTAAGAAGATTGTATATTTCTTTAATACGTAGCAGAATCGATTACGCTTGCTTTTTATATGGCAGCAGTTGTAAAACGCGTTTAATTAAACTAGATAGGGTACAAAATCAGGCTATGCGCATTATTGGTCACTAAATTCGTAGCCATGTCATGGCAAACGAATTATGTCTACCACCCCTTTTAATTCGTAGAAAATATCTAGCAGGGAAATTCTTACTTAAAGCAAGATCCTTTTATGACAACAAGATTCTGGTATTATTTGAAGAACTGTCTAAGAATAGGCTGGCTAGATATTGGGTTAATAAGAGACACGCCGCTACACATTGTTGTGGAGTTAGAGGCTTTGAAGGCGCTACATAGACTATCTGTGCATGGGCTGTGGAGCGTCAACATGCCGGTAACTCGACACACAAAAATGGAGATTTTAAAGAATCTCAAAGAGATTATGAGCATGAGATGCGACAAAATGCAACCAATGCACATATTCAAAAAGAATTTTAAAATAAAGGTCCCCTCAAGGGACAAATGAAGACAAGGTCTACAATCCCTTAACAAGGGTTGTCTCATCTGGTACACCGATTGTTCCAAAATGGAAACAGGATCAGGCGCTGGTATTTATGCCAACGACTGCAAGGTGAGCCAAAGCATGGGCAAATATGCAACGGTCTTCTAGGCGGATACCTATGCTATAATTGCCTGTGCGCAGGAGAATATCAACAAAAATGTCACTGACAAGACTGTTTATATTCTCAGTGACAGTCAAGCTGCTCTTAAGGCTCTGAACTCCTATAGGGTGGACTCCGGACTGGTCCTGAACTGTGTTAAAGCCCTTAACAAACTTGGCAGGAAAAACACAGTCAGGCTGGTGTGGGTGCCGGGGCATGCAGGTGTGCAGGGTAATGAAGAGGCTGATGAATTAGCCAGGAAGGGCTCGGAGCAACTATTTGTTGGCCCCGAGCCATTTGTAGGACTCTCTGAGAGTACCGTCAAGGCAGCTATGAATGCACATGGCAATGATAAAACACAGGCTGGAGTAGATGGCCCTTAGGGGTCTGGAACACTCCAAGAAATTCATTGCAAACAGAGCCACGGGCTTCACCCGGAAGTTCTGCGGGTACAACAAGGGCTAAATACGCCTGCTCACAGGAGCGTTCTCTGGTCATTTTGGCACCAATGACTTCCTGTGCAGATTGAGTTTGGCAAACAATTTGATCTGCAGTGCCTGTGGTGAACAGGACGAGTCCATATTACACCTACTGTGTGAATGTGTCGCGTTGGCTAAGGATGAGTCTGATGGGATTGGCATATCGATACCCTGAAGACATCAAGCTTCTCCCTCTGAAGTGTACGCTGCGACTGATGCAGTACATTCATAGGGAGATAGCTCAGGGATAGATCTCGGGGCCGACACAATAGATCCCACTGGGGCGAAGTGTCGCTGGTCTACACTGATTGGCCCCCGAAACAAGATAAGATAAGATTAAAAGAGAAGAATATTATTTAATCTATTATTAACTTTCTTGAGTTAGAACTATCGAAAAATTATGTATTTTTACATAACCTAGGTTATGCCCAGTTACAAAATAGGTATATAGGAAGATAAATTTAACAAACGTGACGAGGTCGGTCATCAGAACTATAGCAAGTCATGCTAAATATTATATTTAATTTGACATCCCTCTGAATCATTTTAAAAGAAACCACATAACTTTATATTTGTGCGTACTTGACCGTGAAAACTAAATGTAGATATACAGGTTACTTTTATTCTTATCAATGACCAAGCATTAAAAAATAAATCGCTTGTTTTGCACTTATACCGTGAGACTTCAAAAAATACAGTTGTCAAAATCGTGTGCTAAAACACAGAATTTAAATTGAACGAAGAGTTTAACTTACGATTTAAATATCAAGGTTATTGCCAACCTAATATGATAAACAACATAGACGCTTCGTTGTGTAATGATTTTTGTATTTATTTATAATTAATTTGATCAAAATTAGGTTACTGCATTTAGTTGTGATTATGACTACATAATTATTCTAATGTACTTATTTAATAAATCTATTTCATACTGTTTTGTGTAAAATATTTACTGTATAAAAACTATTATTTTTGAAATAAATTATAATGTATTATTTACAATTTAGCAGTTCAATATGTTACGAGGCTGACATTTTGTAAGTCAATAAAAGGATAATAATTCGAATCGTGAAATAAAACGCATTTCCGGCAAATAGAATAAAATAATGATGTTGACTTGCAAAAGGTCATTTTGATTCGTGAGCTAGCATGGTAAGGATCGTTTTGGAGTAGTTTAGTGAAAACTAGTAAAATTGTTTGGAGAATAAACGTTTGGGTGAATCTAACGACTGGAGTGTTTTATTTCATCACATTTCAGAAGTGGGATTAGTAAGTACACGCATACATTTTCAATAATCATCTTTTTGTAATGGCGTTATTAATTTCTTGTTCTTAAAAGTTCAATTACCGGATACTTATTTCGATTGTTTAACTGTGAACGAACTGATAAGTATAATACTTTTGTATAACCTATTGTCATTCGCCATCATGATGTGTCGACTTGTACAGTACACTTTACAATACACTATACAAATTTAATAAACTACCCACATAATTGCACACAATGACAATATACGCGATTCCCATAGGAATCATCACAACTTAGTGTATTTTCGAGTGTTAAAACTGAACGGTTACCTTGAAATACACTTACTCTTTAACTGGAGTGCTGTTGGGGAATACCCTCAGTGTATCCTACATATTCAGCCATGAGTAAGGTTTACTTTCTGGAGGCAACCATGCCGACAAACCAGGGGTCCGCCTGCCTATTGGTTGAAAACTTTACATGCACAAGTGTAAATAATTTATTTCATTGCATATGTACCTACATTATAATTCATTAGTAAAGAATTGAAATGTGTATTGTAAACTAGCAGCGCTTAGATGATAAAATAACAATCTGATTATTCATTTTTTTTTTGAAGATCTGAAGTACATTTGGTCAGGGTACTCTCTGTAGTGAATTTTTTAGTTTTAAGAGTGCATTTTTCTTTTTCTTTTCTTTCGTTCTTTTCTTCTTCAGTATTTTTGCTGGAGCATAGTGCCGTTGTTTGCTTAGGTATAGAACGCTTACGCTTACCTAGTCGGAGTGATTTGGACGCGTGATTGGGATATCCCTATCATGCGTTATCTTTCAAAATGCATTATATTTCTGTCGGATATTTGGTTGAGGCGACTCTTCAGCAGTGTTTGGCCGGGATGTAGTGTTATTAAGTAGATTGATGGGTAAAAGCCTAGCCAAGGCTTTTGTAGTATTGAGGTAATTTCTTTGTTAAACAAGCGCTGCTGGTTTATAAAGCTACGCGACTGGAGGCTAATGCCATTTAATTTGGAAGTTATTGCTATTTGATTTGGAGGCTATAACAACTTGACTTGAGGAGGCTATGTGCGCCTCGTGCTATTAGGAGAGGTTGAACGCCTTATGCTTTAGCCAAGTGTAATTTGATTGAGGTTGTGTGCCTCGTGCTATTAGAAGGTTATGTGCGCCTCATGCTTTAGTCAAGAGCGATTTGAATAATAGAGGTTATGTGTGCCTCGTACTTTTAAGAGAGGTTGTGTGCCTCTTGCTTTTAAGAGAGGTCATGTGTGCCTCGTGCTATTTGGAGAGGTTATGTGTGCCTCGTGCTATTTGGAGAGGTTATGTGTGCTTCATGCTTTAGCCAAATATGGTTTGATTAATATGCCTTTTTAAATTTGTGTGCCTTTTGCTTTTTAGCAGAGGTTATGTGTGCCTCACGATTTAGCTAAATATGCTTTAATTAAAATGAGGTTAGGTTCGCCTCATACATATACCATGAATGTGTGTCGAATAGCAGAGATTAGGTGTCTCGTTAGTGAGCAAAGTGCATTCAAATTAAATAGTGTACATCATTAAAATGATCAGTGATCAGCTCGTATGTGTGTAGATTATGTAAATTTTTGAAGTTGAAATTTTAGAGGATAATTAGATTGTCTAATAGGCCGTGCTACTATGGTCATTTACTGACTTTTTCGATGTTTTATCATCTAAGCATGATAATATCGATTCAATCCTGATATTTTATTTTGATTTTTGAGGCTATGAATTCGGACGACGCGATGACTCCTGATGGTGAACCTCCCTGTTGCAAGGATAAAACTAGGAAAAAGAAACGAATCTCCCGGAGAGCAGAACCAGAGGTTAGACGTAGCAAGAAACAATCAAGAAAACGTAAGCGCTCGTCTAGTTCATCCTCTTCTAGTTCGTCCTCTTCTAGCAGTACGACAACCATGAGGTCGAAAACAATATCAAGGCGTATGGATAAGGAACCACGTAAGGAGTCGGCCAGCTGGTCAACTAAGGAGGTACTGGAATAATTCAATTCTTTACAAGAACATAAAACCAAGGCACCTAACCATTATAATAATCATTTCAATAAATGTCATACCGGAATTCGACCCGTCGAGTAAATCCCAAAGTATCAATAGTTAGATTAGGAACGTTAATGAATGCGCCTTCATTTACGAATGGGACGAGAAACAAACCATTCACTTTGCGCTACAAAAACTTTCTGGCTTAGCAAAACGATGGTTCGAAGCTCTACCTAGCGTAGTTTTTAGTTGGTCAGATTGGCAGATAAAATTAAAGAGCATTTCCTAATGAACAGAATTATGGTCGGCTTCTCGAAGAAATGTTGGCACGCACTACACGAAATAATGAAAATTTTCGCGAATATTTTTATGATAAGTTAACAACATTAGTAAATAGGTGTGAAATACGAGGTAAAAAGGCCGTAGACTGTATAATTTATGGAATACTTGATAAATCTGTTAGGAATAGTGCTCAGGCATTAACTTGTAATGAACCTGAAGATCTGTTGATTTTTCTGAATTCTCAACGTCCCTTATTAGATAATCAGGTACATATTAACCGAAAGCGTGGTGACTATTCGGTGACAGCTAGGCCGGTTAACGTTGCGTCATCTTCGAATGATAGCTCTATTATTTGTTTTAATTGTCGTTCAAAGGGCATCCATATTTTAAATGTCCAAAACCACTCGTGAAATACTCAATGTCAGAGAGTAGGTCACAATAATGACAATTGTAAGCTCAATTCTTTAGAATTGCGAAATAATAACAAACAGACTGATAATCATAATAAGACTACAATGACTATTTCTACATTTAGTAATAGTAGTGATAAGTTTTATAAAAATGTTATAGTGAACGATTCTAATTTCATTGCTTTTATTGATTTTGGCAGTGAGTGTAGCTTGATACGTGAATCAGATGCTCGAGGTCTAGGTTTAACAAAATCATTCTCAGAATTACCAGTAATCAAAGGTTTCGGCAATGCCAAGGTTTTTCCGATCTATAAAAGTGCCATTAATTTTAAGTTAGAAGAAGTCGAGGTTAATATAGAGGTGCTTGTAGTAAACGACGAATTCATGCAATCGGCCCTATTGTTAGGTCAAAATGTAACTGAACTTCCGTGTGTTTCGGTTTTTAAGAATCACAGTCAATTATTATTCTATCGAAGCCCTAATGTATGCGACGAAGACGATAGCATGAAATGTTTAAAATTGAGTATTGAAAAAGATAGAGATTTCCCGGTCAGATTTAGTTCGTGTTAGCATATCTGATCCTGACTGCTCTGGAGATGTATATGTTGAGGGTTATTGTAATAGTCAACCTAGAAATGAATACTATTTGCATGGTGGTGCTTATAAAGTAACTAACGGAGAAATGTTATTACCTATCACTAATTTATCAGACCAAGTTTTATCATTTTTAAATAAATATCTCATAGCTAGAGCGATCCCTTTTATCGAGAATAATGTTAAATATACCTATAGATTGACTAAAGATATGTCAGAATTTTAACCTCTATTAATATCAGACATTAAAGTTGGAGCTGAGCTAAATAAAGAAACCCTCCTTAGACTTCATAGGCTCCTGCTTAATTACCGTGATTGTTTTTCATTTAATTTAGGTGAAATTGGTTGTATAAATTTCACGGAAATTAAAATAGATTTACTAGATGACAAACCGCTGATTTATCGACCGTATAGGCTATCATTTTCAGAAAGAGGTCAAGTTAGGGAGATTGTAAACGATTTGTTACAAAATGACATAATACAAGAAACAAATTCTAGCTATGCGAGCCCCATTTTATTAGTTAAAAAGAAAACAGGAGAACGTCTTTGTGTAGACTATAGGGCCCTCAACAATAAGACTAGGAAGGATTGTTTCCCTTTACCGATCATTGACGATCAAGTGACAAATCTGAGTGGTAATAAGTTCTTTACTTCTTTAGACCTGGCTTCTGGGTACTACCAGGTACCCATGGCGGAAGATAGTCGTCCATTGACAGCGTTCGTGACGCCTGATGGGCATTACGAGTTTAAAGGGATGCCCTTTGGACTCGCTAACGCTCCAGCTGTGTTTCAAAAGTTTATGAATACAATGTTGGGATCCAAACTATATGAGACAGTTTTAGTTTAATTAGATGACATTCTTTTGCCATCGGTTACACTGGAGGAAGGCTTTAGACGACTGGAAGATGTCCTAAAGTTGTTACGGGAAAATAACCTCACACTTAAACTCTCGAAATGTCGTTTTTTCGATAATTCCCTCGACTACTTAGGATACGAAATTTCTGCTGACGGCATACGCCCTAATGAAAATAAGGTTTTAGCTGTTAAAGAATTTCCTGTTCCTTAGAACGTACACGAGATTCGTCAATTTTTAGGTTTAGCAGGGTATTTTAGAAAATTCATCAAAAACTTCGGCGAAATTGCTAGGCCTTTAACAAATTTATTTAAAAAGGGCAACTCTTTCAAATGGGCAAATGACGAGTCTAATGCATTCTCAGTATTTAAAGAAAAGCTGATTGACCGACCAATATTAGCCTTGTGTAACCTTAAGTTAGAGACAGAGTTGCATACAGACGCTAGTTCTTTGGGTGTGGGTGGTATATTGATGCAATGGCAACCAGGTCCTCGACTCCTCAAGCCGGTGGCTTATTTTAGTAGGCAAACTACTCCTGAAGAGCGCCATTTACATTCTTATGAGCTTGAGACATTGGAAATAGCATGCTCATTAAAAAAATTTAGTCTATTTGCTAGGACTAAATTTTAAAATCGTTACTGACTGTAACGCCCTCCGGACTACACTAACTAAACGAGACTTAATACCACGGATAGCCAGGTGGTGGCTTTTGATAAGCGAATTTACTTTTAATATAGAATATCGCCCGGGTGCTCGTATGGCTCACGTGGACGCTTTAAGCCGTAACACGAAGTTACCACCTGAAGTGATAGATGAATCAGCCGTTACAGTATATAATATTGAAACTGACAATTGGTTATTAAGTTTACAATTAACAGACCCAGATATTTCTCGTATAAATAAAATCCTGAAACCTGAAACTGACGAAGAAGCTAAAGATATTAGAAAAAGCTATGTAATTAAAAACAATAGGGTGACTTGATTAAAATAACCAGTACTAATTATCATAATAAAGGCAATAGCACTAAATTTATGTCAAAATTTAGAGGACCGTTCAAAATAGCGGAAGTGTTAGGCAACGATAGGTACAAAATATTTGAAATACCGGGTTTCAGTAAGCGTAAGAACAAATTTGATAGTGTAGTAGCAGTAGACCGTATTCGACCATGGATTAATATTAATGCATCTGACACGAATGTTGATAAAAACCCGATGTCCGATAGTAATAGTTCATCTAATAGTGAAGATAATAAGAGTGACGTTGAGTCTTCAGAATTCCAATCATCTAAATAAAGGCCGAATGTAATGATTATTATTGTATTTAAGTGATTTGATTAGAGATGGTTTGATCCGTTTTTGATAATTTGATACGTGCATCAGGAGACTGCACGTAGTCGGACGGCCGAATGTAATGATTTTTGTATTTATTTATTATTAATTTGATCAAAATTAGGTTACTGCATTTAGTTGTGATTATGACTACATAATTATTCTAATGTACTTATTTAATAAATCTATTTCATACTGTTTTGTGTAAAATATTTACTGTATAAAAACTATTATTTTTGAAATAAATTATAATGTATTACTTACAATTTAGCAGTTCAATATGTTACGAGGCTGACATTTTGTAAGTCAATAAAAGGATAATAATTCGAATCGTGAAATAAAACGCATTTCCGGCAAATAGAATAAAATAATGATGTTGACTTGCAAAAGGTCATTCTGATTCGTGAGCTAGCATGGTAAGGATCGTTTTGGAGTAGTTTAGTTAAAAATTGGTAAAATTGTTTCGAGAATAAACGTTTGGGTGAATCTAACGACTGGAGTGTTTTATTTCATCACAGTTGAATGTCATCCACATATTATTATTATATCTGCTGATACGAAGTGTATGAGTAGATATTATCTGTGGATGGAATACCGAACGATTGTATTCCATTCACAGATTATATCTTCTCATACACTTCGTATTTTTGTATTTCTCGTTCACAATTCATATTATTCAAGCACATATAGATATTATCATATAATCTGTAAAATATATATAAGAATAATAATATAAAATGAGTAAATTTAAAGACAATTTAAATTCTAAATTGGTTATTTATAATTGTAAATGATAGTAGTTTAGCAACACAAATATCGTGTAATGGAACGAAATTACCGCGCGTAATATAAAAATAGACATAAACAAAGTAGATATTTATTATGTATCAATATCATATACCTACATAGCTTGATTATATTCTTTACGATGAGTAGATTGATTATAAAAATATAATAGATAGGTTTATTTCTAGGATTTTGTCCTAGAAATATGTTAATACGTTGTTGTAAAGATTTTGTGACATGTGGACAGGTTCTAAAAAATGTGTTACTAACCGATGTCGTCCCTGTTTTTAAGCGTACAGCAATAGGTACAAAAATTGATTTTCTTAAAAACAGTTAATTGGCACCAATCGATTCTTATTTGCCTGCATTCCTTTCCCTTCATTTAACAGAAATTCGCTTAATTGTCTTATGTTGTGTTTGTGAGATGGGTAGGATTTTCAGCGTGTTTAAATAAAATCCAAGCCTTCTTGTTTGTTGTTGCTGTTTACATCAATTGTTTTTTGTGAAGGCACTGTCGGCATGTCCGTTGTTTATTATTGTCCATTGCGGTGACAGCGCACAGCCCATATTTTTGTAATGTCGATAAAATCTTGTGCCAGAGTCAAGATAATGTTGATCAACAATTAAATGGATTAAAAGGAAAGTACAAATTGTAAATCACAGGCAAAGGCTACTGTCATTATGATTTATATTATAAGCATTATCTATGCTAAGGCATATGCAAAAACACAAAGGAAAATTTCAATCTCTGACGTAGGACCATGCATAGCTCAGTTGGTAGAGCAATGACATGGTTCGTTGAGGTCGCAGATTCAAGAACAATTTTTTTAGAAAGACTACCTCTGCGCTTCTATTTATTCCTGTATTGCGGCGAATTTTATAAACATTCAAACAACTTCCAGAAAATCCACGCTCGGAGCAACCATTTGTGGATCACACAATTTTTTGTCTCGTATGGTATTCGAACCCACAACCCTCGGCGCAGTGGCAGTACCGAGGCAACCATTTAAACCACTACGCCATCCGTGCAGGCAATTCATGGATTGTCTCTTGTCGCTACACATACATTCACACCTCTTCACCGAACAGCATACAGTAGCATACAGTATAAGGATACAGTAGCATACAAATATTTTATTTTATTTAATTGCATTAGCTTTTTTATTGCTTATAACACATTTTACCGAGGAAACAGAAAGCTATCGATAAACCATGTTTCGTAATCAGACGGGTGAAGTTTATGATTCCTATACTGTTGAATTATACATAATGCTCCTTTACGATAACGACGCAATGTAGGTCAACATAACCACACTGCTTATCTGAGGATATCCTTATCAACATAATACTAATATAACTTGGTATACATTTCAACTTTTGAAGGATTAAGTATGTAATGCAATTATTATATATACATTTCGCCTTCATTTATACACCAAATAATCTATTTCATCACTCCTTCATCACGAACCGTACTTACCTACAACTATATCTTAAACTAGCTGTTGCCCGCGTCTTCGTCCGCGTGGACTTTAATTTATTACCCAATACCTACTTTTAATTTGTTATCTAATTTTAATATATAAAATTACAACTAAAGAAATTAATAAGTCTAACTACACCTATATAGGTGTAGTTAGCTATATATATCTAGCTAATACTTAAAAACTACCTACTAATATTTAGAAACTACCTACTATATCTAAAGAATTATATCTTTTGAATGAAATGTCCGATTTTGATAATTTAAAATGTATTTTACGGGTATTGAAACGGTCTTAAATAAAATATCATTTCATGGGATAAGGATTAATACAGAAGTATGAATAATATGGCTTGATTATTGTCGGCACTTTTATCAACTTAAAAATGTAAAAAAGTAGTTATAGTAGCATAACTACAGTAGTTGGACATATGGTATTGCGGACTTTTTTGTAGATATTGATACGTTCTATAATACTGTAAAACATTTTTTTTTCCTATCATCAATAGTTTCCGCAGCGCACGTGATGACAGATTTTTTATGACTAATTTTTCACACCTAGGGTTATATTATTGCATTTTTATTAAGGATCCCTTTTTTTTTTGAAAATGTAATATAGCCTATGTCACTCAGTGAAGATGCAGCTTTCTAATGGTGAAAGAATTTTTGAAATCGGTCGAACAGTTATTGTGTGAAAACATTACAAACATACATACAAAAACACAAATATTTCCTCTTTATAATAGTTTAGATAGAGAGAATCTAAACTCTCTGAAAATGCCGTTTCTTTTACGCAAGATAAGTATTATTTGACATTTAATTGCTGTGTAAACTTATTGCAGCAATTAGAGCATTCATAAGATTATGGGTACGTTTTCAACCGGGAGTGCTATCACTGTACCAAAAGGCTCCGCAAAAGGCATCATCCGTACCACGTAGCTGCCCGAGTGCTAATCATACTGATCCTGAATTAAAGAATCTTTAACTTAGGATAAAAGAGATTTGAAAATTCCTTTGATCCTGACATTTTCGATATTTATAAACAGTCTCACTATTTACCACATAGTATCAAGTGGTCCGCTGACTCGTTTCACTAAGCGAGCAACAATAAAAATCAATTAAATAATATGTTTCAACTATCAACGAATTTAGATAATCCATTTAAAAGAAGAAATGTAGTATCAAACGACATTGGATAAAAGTACAATAGAAATAATGTTGTCATGACCGCGGTTATTTTTGGTTGTTTCAATCTGATAGGAAAGAGGTGATGAACAACCACTTATCTTTGACAAAATAAAAATAACCGAGATGCAATTGTCTATTACAATACATATTTTGATTATATTAGGTATAACATGCTTATAGATATCAGACCTGCTTTATGTAATCCCAGCTCAGAAATTAGAGGATTCGTAGTTCAAACAAAACACCTTATACAAATCACAAATACATTTATTACCTTTTCTACTAATTTTATGCAAACACTTGAATTTACATTAGACTTGTACTTGCTAGGTTTTATTTTAATCCAACAGTATTCTCATACGACGTTTATTACACGACCGTTCACTTCAACGCTCCGAACAAGAATGCCGTACTGTCAGTTCCGTAGCTGTCAGTTGCACGTTTGAATTCAAAAATATATGATGTTGCCAGATATGAAAATGTAAACCAATAGAACAATCAGATTTATAAAATATTCGGGGATACCAGTAGTCAGAAATATAGGCTAATATTTATATCAGTTCACATCACAAATTCACATTACTATTGTTTTAAAACCATCATTGTCATTATTGCTTTCATAGGCATGATGTCATGTAATTACTTATACAAAGCTTAACCGAAATGTTATGATCCTTTAATATGACCATTGTCTAAGGATTATAATGCGTTTATGAAATATAGTAGATACTGAATGTCAATCAAAAACTTTAAACCAAGATATTACGTCACAAATCAAATTAAAAAAATAGGTAGTTGCTATTATAGTATGTTGCAGCACATATCCAAACATAGTAGGTAATGTATTTTCTCAAGTCAAATTCAATTTCTATCTTTATAAGTGTTATATCTTAGTATTTATTTCTCTTGCTTATTTCTTTGATGATTTTCATTATTTAGATGTTAGTTTATTTATGTGTTACAAGGTTTGGTCATACGATGCATGCTTACTCTGGAATCTTAGTTTTACTACAAATAATGACGTCAGACCGGCAGTTTTACTAATGATTTAGTATTAAACTTGCATAGCCGAAGAAAAGAACGAAGTTACAAGAACTAACGAATGTATGTAATAAAAGGAAACATAATGAGGGTAAAGGAAGCGCGCGGCCTCCGAGGATGGTCACGTCGGACGAATGGAAGGTGATCGTGAAGTTATGGCAGTTTCAAGCCAACAACTGTTCAGAAACTATAAAAGACCGAAGAAAGTGGTGTTCTGTTTATAGGAGAACAAACTACTTTAAGTCTTTCAGCTATCGGAGTAAGTATTAGCTTATGGTTATGAATATATATAAATATTTTTAATAATTATTATTGCAGAGGCGCTCTTTAAGTCTTATAAAATACCTATAATCATTTTACAGCAGATATATTTTAAAATTAGGTCTACTACACCGTCTAGTTCGTTTTGCCGATCGTTCACCTGCAGTTAAACCCTTCGCCCGTCACCGACTCACACTGGAACAGGTTGTTTACTTTGATAGCGCATACTTATGATGTGGATCGTAAAGCATGCATATAACTGGAGAACACACTTTCGTTCAAGTTCACTGAACAAGATAAATAATTATGTATTTGGTGTATATCATTATTTATCTCGCTTAATGTACGGAGGCTTGGGCACAAGGGAAAATTTCATTTGGAATGGTGGTATTTTTTAAACTAACAACGGGTATTACGCGATCTATGCTTGACTTTTGATCAGATTGTACTGGCCGTGGATACAAGTAGAATGGTGCAGACAAAGAAACTTAACCACATTAATACACGAATGAAAATATCTTCTATATATATTAATCTGTATCACGTATTAACGTGAAGCAATAACTTTGTACCCCTTTTTACGAAAATTGCACAGACGGAGGAGTATGAAATTTGGCACAGTTAAAGTTTATATGGAGAAGGAGGGGGAAATCCTAATGTTTCTATAAAATATGCATTAGAAATACATAAAATAATGAAAAAACACTACACGCACACAACCTTGCATTTGACACACGCAGTCGAAGCGCGTAACTATGGTTACATATGTATATCAATATATAATGACATATATCAGCAATATGTTACAGGCAAACTTTGGTCGAATTTCGAGCACTAGGCGACCACTAGTATATATTATTATGTATTTAATATTATAGGCTGACTTATTATGTGTCGGTCTATCAAAATTTGATTCATATAAATTGAATATTAAATTTAAATCTTAATCTATCCGCGCCGTTCAGCAAATAGTTAGTGACCCAAGGAGTATAGTGCATACCGTACATAAGCATAAATATTTGTATATTTTAGCTAGTGTGGGTTACTGTGTTGGGTAGCATGTACACAAGTACATGCTACCCAACACAGTGAAAATCGATGTGATACCTATAATCGCACCATATAATACCTATATTCTCTTCACATCTTAGCATACTGAGTTGGAAATCTTAATATAATACATTAATTAGCTCAGTAATTGCATGCGATCGTTAGTGCACACATTTAATAATTACTCAATCAGGTGCATATATATTATCACGTTTTGTTACAACAAATCGATAAGACAGAGATAATACGAAAAATAAAACCATCTACGATGAGAGTTGTAATATCTATTAATATTATTGATTAATACAAAATAATTAAGTGTATAGAAATGCTGAGCTTACTAACACTACATAATGTACATTCAACAATGTCCATCACACAAAAATTAACATAATATGTAATTCATAAAAAGCTTAAATAGTCAAACTGTGTCAATTTTGAAGTAACAAAATTTTAAAATGCCTATTTGAAAAGGAGTTCGTCACAAGCGCGAGATACCGCGTGCATTGACCGTTTAGATATACAAAGTGTGGTCGCTAGTTATATATACTTATTGCTGAACGGTAACACTTGCTCACGGCGCAGGCGCAACGTCACTCTGAACAAGCGTTGGCGCGTAACAGTACTGCTAGTGTATTAACAACATCGCCGCCATTTCTCGTTCACTTTTGTGAAGTTAAAACAGTGTTGTGAATAAAATTGTGATCTCATAACAGCAAAAATGCCTTCTATCTCCTTAGCTGATCCGGCAGTGCAATCATATATGTTTTATTCGGGCGTGTTAGGTCTTAAAATGATGGGCGTGACGATATTAACATCTAGACAGAGATATCTTAAGAAGGTGTTCGCGAACGAGGAAGACGCTCAACCGACAAAGGGCAAAGTGAGATTCGATGACCAAGATGTGGAGCGAGTGAGGCGCGCGCATCTCAACGACTTAGAGAATATCCCGGCGTTCTGGGTGCTCGGCGCCCTGTACCTGACCACGGGACCTTCAACTGGTCTGGCCACGACCTTGTTCAGGGTATACACTGCAGGCAGAGTACTACACACCATAGTGTACGCTGTCAAGCCAATGCCGCAGCCGGCGCGTGGTATCGCCTTCGGAGTTCCCTTCTTCATCACTTTATACATGGGCGTTAAAGTGGTTCAACATTATTTTAGCGCTTTGTAATTTAATTTCTTTATCTGCCTGGACTAAATGTGGTATTAGAATAGATATTTACATAAATATTTTTGAAATGTAGGTTGTCCGCTATACCTTAAATAAATTAAACTATACTAGACTTAGTTAGTTTTGATGTAGTACTATGCAGTACTGTCTAACCCGATACTTTGCTCTAATATGATTGCGGTGAGACTCATTATCATCACATAATTTTTGAGATACACTCTTAAGATAGATACATACATGTATAGATTTTCAATAAATGTAAGCTGCCAAAGATCAAATTATTTTAAATTGCTCCGACTTGTATTATTGTCTCTCCAGCCGACATTACAGGTTTTATATTTAAAATTAATAAGTACATTTAATTATCATACTTCATAAATAAGACGGAAGTACAAGTACCTACTGCCTTCGATAGAATATCAAAATAGAGGTTGATACTTGCTTTGAAAACTACTTTTATCAGTAAGCTTATTAAATTCTATATTTAGTCGATGCAATTCTAAGCATGTATATTGATCGAATAACCGTGGTTATAATGTAAACGCTTCCGCGAAGCCCTTGTTAAATTTTAGCCGATAGCAAGCGTTAGACTGCAGTAATAAGTTCCATACATATTTAGGTTTGCCTTACAAATTGTCACTAGTGACAGTTTAAACAAACTGCAGACCATAATTGCAGTGGTGGCGTCATCGGCGTTGATCCAATATTGTCCATTGTTTTGTACACACTACACTATAAACGTGCTCAGTCAGTCGTGGCTGGGTAATGTTCCACACAGTCAAGTGCCTTATGTCTAGGTACAGAATAAAACAAAGATATACGCCACCACTTCAGCAAGCTGTTATAACTTCAGCGTACGCTGCTCAGGTCTTATTCTTTTCTATGGTACTTGGTAACTCGTTACCAGTGGGACCTCGAAGCACAGATACAATGCCTTTTTCATTCTGTTTAGCTTCCAGTTAACTGATGAGTAAGTATACCGGCTTCCTGATCGTAAAGAGTTATAGTAGCACATGGACGGTTGGCTCAACAAAGATTATGCACTTATTGGTTGCTGATACAGCAAAAAAGAAGTTATTAGTGAAGACAGATTGATGATCACAACCAAACAGATGTAAGGTTGAGGCAGAGTTATAATCGCGCTGTTAAGGCTTAAGCGGAAAATTACGTATATTCTTTTGCCGTACCTAAAATGTATGTTATTATCTTCGGATAGAAGCATGATTGACGTTGATATCTTATGTTTTAAATATATTGCATATATCATATCTATTTGAAATCAAAGTACTAGTGCTCTTGAAGAATATTCTAGAAACAGTGTTATGCGCAAATCTTGCTTAATAAATAGAGCACTTATTACATAAGCATCAAAACGATAGCTGTCGATAAAATACTTGTTTATCAGATATCACTCCGCAAAATCCCATGATATGCTTATCAGAATCATTATAGTCATTCACAATAAGTTGGACAAGTATAGATGTTATGTCATTGTATGTATTAGGCCTATCTAGATTTATTATTGCATTTAATGATAGAGAAACCAGTGGTCTATCTCATGGTAAATGGTTGACGCCACTAGTGAGCATGGCTGTGTTCTCGTGCAGTGAAAGGGTAGGCACAGGTGTTTTTTCTCTCACATTTTGCCAGCTATACTTATCGTTCCAGATTCCGTTTAGCTACTGAGAATTATATAGGTACAGAGAACTCAAAATCACTTTATCCAACCCGGAAATTGAAACCTCGATGTAATGCTCAGCAGGCGCATTACCTACCGCAACGGCACCAAAGCATACCAGCAGAAATGATGACAGAAATAGCATTCAAGTAGCAGCTTGAATAATAGCAAAGTAAGTAGCAACCTACCGTAACGGAAGCAGGACCAGACAATGGCAAAAGATCCGTCCCGCTGGCGCAACAATTTACTTCAGACCTATAGGTAATATATAGAATGGTGGCAAGCCAATCAACCAATACCAATCAACGATTAAGTGCAAAATGAATATAGGACAGAATCGAAAGAAGCACCAATAAAGCGCATGAGACAGAATGTACCTACGATATCGATGGCTCCAGAAATCGGGTTCGCGAACCCAGATCACATACATATATGGCCGCCGAACAAGTTGCACCTATATTACGTAGGTATTATACGCATACACTCACGTGTTGTTAGTGAAGGTCCGCCACCTTTTGCCAATCATATTTTAAGAATTCACGTTACTTCGCCCTAGATTGAAGTCGGAACGATGACATTGACCGGTCGAATTTTTTATTGTAGCCGTCAATACACCTTTCTAGACCCATGATGGGGCTGGAAATATATCTATTATAGTCGCCAAATGAATTTATATTTATATTCTTTTCTGACCCAACGACGGTAGAATAGCCATTTCTGTTAATTTAGGGTTTCCTTAGCTGTGTTTCCTTAAGAGAAAGAAACAGTAATTACCACATATTATCTCAAAAATCGGCCATAAAAGCATCACGAATTATGGCGGTTTGCCATTTTTTGTCCGATTTAGCAAAATATAGGCCTAACATGTCCTAATCTAAAAATATTACCTGTCGCTTGTTAATTATTATAGCCAGTTCAGTTGATATACCTCAATATTTTCTCCAAGTTCAGGCTTAGTTTACTTATATAATTCATTATACCTATTCAATTTAGCACTAGCTCATCTTCAGTGTGCCTTGTTGAGCTCATCCACGACATACAAGTGAAATTGAACAATATATTAGGTATATTGAGAGCACAAGATGACTATGTGTAATAATACGCCCGCACGCATGGCAATGGCATCAATTCCGTCCTTCTCCACATTTTATGATTAAAACCAACGATTCTAAAACTATTTATTTATATTACCAAAAGCAGATTATGGAATATGCTTTTGGTAATATAAATAAATAGTTTTAGAATCGTTGGTTTTAATCAATAATTGTGCTCATATAATTATCATAATATCGCCGTAATTTTACACGAATATTCGTTTTATCGCATTATATCGGATTTGATTTGTTGACAAATTTTAGTGAGTATTTGTATTTGCAGTCAGGTATTATAAGTACTTACCATATTAAATAAACAGTCTATTTCTATACCTAGATCTCAAACATTTAAGAATATTTTTCTATTTATAAATGGATTTGGTACTAAAATAACCGCCTTCCATGAACATACATAACAAAATAATATGATGTATTCTCATATATCAATTTTTGAATATTATTACTTACTTACTATAAATAAATTAATAAATATTAATAAATAAAATATACATCCGCAAATAATATGATGAATTCTCATAAATCTATTTTGAAATATTATTACTTACTATAAATTACTAATAATAAATATTAATAAACAAAATATGAGTACTTACAGAAGTATATTACGTGCCTACCTACTGACTAATTAGTTGGTAATACGTGAAACATTGCTCAAAGACTTTTGATTAATCAAACAGGCCATCAATTTACAGGCAAAATTAAACATGACAGATCAAAACTTCGTTACTGTGACTATAGCTCAAAGTATAGACAATTTAATTACGAACCCGTTACACACAGAAACAACAACAAACAAAATGGTTGATGTTTATTGATAATTGTCATATTCGCGTACAAGCGTCCCGCTCTCTGCGTACGGCTCATGGCCACAATGTCATGACCTCGCACTCAGCAACACAAGCCAAATAACCTAAAAACAGTTCGCCGCGTTGTCTATTACTCGGATTCCGGCCGAAAAAAGTTCGTGTTACATCATTTACCATTTCTAAAGGTAAGCTCATGATATTACTATCGTTTTGTATTCAAAAACACGCCGGTTTTGATGAATGAACATGCTATCGTTGAGGTTAGAATTATTTGTGTTTATTTACTCGCCTATTGTTAGTGTAATGTGTAGATGCATACATAATGTATGCTAGACAAAGCACCGTTTTGAAACTGTTCGTTTGATTAGTAAATATATAAACGAAGGATTAGTGTAACTTATACATTTACAAATATTATATATTTTATTAAATATTACAATTGTGCTATAGTTTAGTAAACGCCAATTTTACAGGTACAATATTAATTTTAATTATGTACCATCATCGCATTTAAAGCACGAGGACATTATTTTATTAAAACGAATCCCTTTTATTCTTAATTCAATTTGTAGATAAAGTCCGTACAATGGTATTAAAAGCTTCATTATTAAAATAATAATGATGTTCCGGTTAAACGTTTCGTAAACAATGTTTGTGGCGCCGTACATCAGCTGAGCGACAGTCAAACGAACAGATGTGATGTGAACAGACTCCGAATAATTAATATTCATGCTATTTTTATTATTTCTGTTTTCTTTGTCTGGTATATACAGTGCTTGCATTTTATAATAAGGCAATAAATGTCTGAGAGTACGTACCTATTTATTGCTTAATAACCTATTAAAAGAAAAACAGAAAAGATTATTTATTGAGTGGAAGCGGCACTCCGGTGGCAACACGCAATAGATTTTTATTATCTGGTATCTTAAGACTTGACAGATTAATTGCTTGCTAAAGTCCCTGTTTTCATCCGGGAGGATCTCGCCTATCGCAACGAAAAGTATAACAGCATATTTAGTACCTAGCCCTTTTTACAAAAAAACATTATAACAGATTACCAAAAAATCTACATGAATTTCTGGGATGAAAGGTATCTTACGTTAATATAATTAGATAATAGTTTAACCATGTGTTGTTTTACATTGCATTAAAATCCATTTCGAAAACGACCCTTACATCTTACATGTAATATAAGACGACTCGATGGCGTAGTGGTTAGTGTAACCGACTGCCACGCCTTAGGTCGCGGGTTCGATTCCCGCACAAGTCAAACATTTGTGTGCATGAACATGGATGTTTGTCTTGGTCTGGGTCTTTCTATGTATAATATGTACGTATTTACAAAAAAAAAGTATATATGTATGTTTATCCATCGTCTAGTACCCATAGTACAAGCTCTGCTTAGTTTGGGCTAGATGGTGTTGTGTGTATGTGATAGAATATTATTATTATTATTATTATTATTATTATTATTATCTATATATCTATAAAATTGTTATAACTTACCCTCGTGAAAAGATCACAGGACACGGTGTGAAACACTTTTCCGTATATACAGATGTCCTTGGCAATATCGAAATCCTTCCAGTGCCAGTACTCGCCGAGGTCGTTCTTGGGAATCCTGTCCCTTTTCACCAACCTCCCTTGCCAAATGCCTGAGTTCTGCAACCGTAAAAGACATCATTAGATTAATGGCATTTATCTTATTTTCATGTTAATACAGACTGAATTCAAATGACGATAATATATATCCTCGTATTTTTGTAGAACGATCAGCCTTCGTGAACGTAGGCTGAAAGTGCCGCCTATAGTGGCAAATTCCTTAATTATTGATAATTTTGTTTATTATTTACTCTTACGACCACGACATCTTTAACTCGCTGATATAACTTACTGCTGAATACTAGGTTCATTATTCATTAACATATATTTTTATAACCTACTGGTATTTTAAAAGTCATAAACCTAATATTTTTTTTAAATTAAGTAGTAGCTACCTCTTTTCCCACGTTTACAAATAGTAAAAGATAAAGTTTTGTTGTCTTTACATTTAGTTTTTGATTGAGCCTAGTCGCTGTTTCCCCCGATTACTATCTATCTATCATGCACTGAATAAGGACTTTGAAATCGACTTGCTCCAAGTATGTTTTTCTCAAACTATGACGCATTTCAAAGCTGATGAAGGGTCTGGGGATCGTAAACGTTTTACAACGCAAGTTTCTAAAGTAGGTACAACTGATTTGTCCAACAGACGCGATTTACTTAAAAGTTACAACAAATCTCACAATACACATAAACTCAATGAATTGATCTTAGTTTAACTTATTTTTGATCTATACACTTATGTGTATAGATCAAAAATAAAGATTTAATTAGAAGTTAATATCGTTATGACGAGATAAGTGCTCAGGTAAGATTTGCCACTGAGAAAAACAGCGTTTTCTGCTGCAATCTCAACCTAGCAGTGAGACAACACCGGGGGCTTAAAATCTTATCTAGTTGACCTAAGTAACAATTTAAGAACAATCTTGTACGTATCTTGCACATGACCATATCATTGTTTAATGAACTCGTTCTAAACTTTATTGAAGGAGTGTACCTTGGAGTTCTCATGGCAGTTGACCCAACTGTCGTCTAGCGGATATGTCGATGAACTAATCAGACATCCGGACTACTCTCTAAATTATCATTCAAGACAATCCCCTAAATGGATCCTGATATAATTTTAAGAATATACACTCTAGAGTCTTAGAGTATTTATATGAGTCTAAGGCGCAGCGGTAGTGAATGCAACTGTTGTATATGAAGTCTTGGATAAATTTCCAGGGTGGACAAAGTTTTATTCGGATTTTCTGTTATGACATTTTCAGTAGCAAAACAAGATCTAGAACAGAACCCTTTAAACGGCAATAAGCCTGCCTCCTATTATCTTGAACCTTAACCTATAACTGATGAAATGTTTGTGTAATATACTACTGCCTACCCTTACCCTATGATATGGACGTCATACTATGAAACATTTGTACACTTAGTCTGTAATCTAAACCTTACGTCTGTCCACTGTGAATATTGTAACAGGCTTACATATTCATCTCACAGTGGCATCTGGGTGCATAAGCCTATTAAAAGTTAATAGCAATACGATTTACATAATATTGCATTTTTATTTAGTAAAAGCGGAGCTACTTGATCTAGGAACACTTTCATATTCATGCTAAGAATATGTGATCTCTGTATATTGTGTGATCTTTGCTCATTAGTGCGAGTGCTACTTGACAGCCATAATGCTGTCAAGCATGCTATCCAGAAATGTTATGATCTCTCTTTGTTATCTGAGCGAGAGAACAATATGTTTAGCCTTTCGGCTTTCTATGACGGATCTGTAACATTTTGAATGAAGTTCCATAGTATTAACGAGAGAATTACATACGAGATTACATTACAATCCGTATAACGTTATAGCACTGACAAACGGAAACAAGTTTAGTAAGTAGTAAGTACAAACATTTGGGGTAGAAATATACCTCTCGTACAGTTAACATGCATCGGACGCAGTAACACTGTTACTCATTTAACTTCCATAACATTTTCATTCATCCGTGAAGAAGTCTCCGTGAGTGTGAAGAACAGCGCTTTAATTGTAAGCGTTAATTGACTACGGTAAGGATGCTTAGATAGGTCACATGCCCATTTGCTACATTCAAAGAAAAGTGTTGACAAACATAGCCACCATAATACATTAAGTTGAAGTAGTATAATTCACATGAATTTACATACTGTAGAGTAGAATCTGAGAAGAAGTAATCTGATGGATCTGAAATATCATCTAATTATGAAAGAATAGGAAGGGAAACGATTATGAAGTGGGTGGCAAGCTGTAGCGTTCTCGTCCAACGAGCGACTCGCAAGTGACTCCAAATTCTCAACAATCTCGAATATTCTATAAAAATAATTATACCATTTTTATATACAATTACCGGCGTCTCTTTGTACTATGTACGGAAGGAAATACACTATTATACACATTTCAAAAGACATTCTTAGAAAACTCAAATATATATAAATGCTGATTTAAAGAAATGGAATGTTTTAAATCTATAGCGTGAAATGTGTATACATACACTTTACGCTATAGGGAATCCATAGTTCTTACTACTTTGTCTCAGTTTATTTGTTAGGTATTCATTTAAACGAAATAGATTCATTTTAATTTTTGTATTTTCAAGCATGCAACTGCAGATGAATCATCAACGCTTTGCTCTCTACTACTCTTTTAGGGATTACCTTAATTTGATTTTAATAAACTAAAGATTTTTCGCTGCAGAAACTACTAGTCCCTGTATTAATAGCATAGAGCCTCAGTAGAGAGGTTTCAAACGGGAAAGAAAGACAACAAAATATTGTTTTGTTGTGATATGTATGTCTCATTTGGGCTGCTCCAAGCTTAAGCGAAATAGTACCTACGCCAACATGGTCTAAAGGGCCATGCTTGTATAAATATTTATCTCGAAAGGAGTAGCCAAAGGTCTACCACCGGCTACTCCTTTTGAACTTTCCTTAAAATCTGGGAGTGTAGTAAGACAGAATAATTTTTGCAGCTGGCTAGCTGGAAATGTGTTCCGCCAGATATATTTTGTAAGTTCTACCTAATGAATAAATATTACCATCTACTAGACATGTTGCCTAACTTTGTGCTGCTACTGACAATTACCTAGGAGAAACCCCGATAACACATGCCCGACCTGAAAATCGAACTGGGTCTCTTACCATCTGCTGAAAACATGGCGGGCAGCAACATTTTAACCATCAATTCTTTGTTCGTCGACCTCATTATCAAAATCACAGTTGTTTATAGTTAACGCATTCGTATATTACGACATGTCTGCAGGGATAATATCATTTATATGCGAAGAATAGCGGCTGGCCATTCACGGGCGCTCGACGCAAACAAAAGCGCCGTGCAACCGCCTCGCGTGCCATTCATGCCGAGACAAATGCGTGCTCATTTGCTAGCTCCGTTTCAGATTCGCTTACAATTGCTACACAATTCCATCCCATACGTAAATGTCGTGGAATAAAATCTATGCAGATGACGCTTCAGTTGCAGTCAGTTTTATTACGAATGAGCTTTTTTAACATTTTTGTTGTTTTCTGAATCATTTGTTGGTTACCTTTTATTTACAAATCTATACAGAAATTCTACGATTATTGGATAAATAGTTTCAAGAGATGAAAATTCTGAACAGTATTCCAATTTCGATATTTATCTTTACCTAGAGACTGCATTAACTACCTATTACGCCTACGCTTATGCATGGCTCAGCTATAGCATCATACCATGGGTATATAGGTTCTATGCGCGACGCACCAACACTTTTCACACTCCAAAAAAGATCAATTAGAAAAATAGCAAACATTTAAAATTATTTTCAAAAATGTAAAGTCTTAGTTGTACCCTTTTTACATATGCTGGAAATATGTAAATTTTAGAACAACACCAAGGCTTTTCACAAATGGAGAAGGAAGAAGAAGCAAACTACATATGAACTGCGCCATTAAAATTGGTTAACGACCACCTTCTTGACTAAAAATACACTCTACAAGTACATACATTAGTTATGTCCATAAAAATATACAATAAGTTAATGGAACGTATAAAGAATGAAGAAAAATTACCTATTTCTAATAAATTTAAAAATATATTCATACGTAAATCATGTTATAGTGTTAACGAATATCATAATGATAACCACCTGAAATAATAATACAAAATGTTTGAAGAAATCTTTCTTCGTATATCCTAAATTGCTGTGCCCGGCAAGGTCCATGATGATCACCATTTACTATTGTACAAACCACCGTTTTTTTTTTGTCTGGAGGAATGCATACCTCTCCGCTGGGCGATGAGGTTTTTGTACCTACCACCTAAGCTAACATTGTGGAATACAATAAAAATCTAATTAATTACACTTAATCAAATCACTGATTCCGACTCTGGTCTTGCATTTATATTGGTGTGGCACTACACATAGAATGTGCAAGACAAACAATGTGTTATGAAACGTGTGACAAAAAAGAATTGCAAATGTGTGAGTGAAATAGTGTTTTCATGACTCGTGTTCGCTTCGCTTACGTGAATTTCGATTTAATAATCATCTATAGGTTAAAAGTAATAAATAAATGTTATTAATCATAACATGATATTGTATTAATGCACTAAAATAGCTATAGCTATTAATATCTATAGTCAAAGTCAAAGTCAAAAATCATTTATTCATTTAGGTCACAAAGTAACTCTTATGAACGTCAAAATATATAGGTTAGTGAGTTTACTAAGTTACTGAAACTAAATTTAGGTTAGTTTCTAGGTTCAGGCAAAGGGTTGAGCCTATGAGAAGAAACCTGCAAAAAACTTACGGTAATACTTATAACATATATTCCTAAAAGTTTACACAATTACACTTCTAGTTATTTATTTAGTATTGAAATATAATATATAATGTCTAAATTAAAACATTTGATGTTTAATTTAAATATAATGGCAATCTCTAATAGATGTAGATTTTAATGTGTCATTACATACACAAGAATGACATGCATTACTGTAAATGTACAAGAAGAAAAGTAAAAGACATTAATAATTGTATATTTATTTTATTGCCTTTACCTAAAATCTTAAACAAACGAGCTAAGAAAATTAGGCTGATTAATTTGTAATACCAGTGTCTAATGGTAATATACTCGGTATCGTACCTACGGGTACAAATTCAGTAGGCACTAAGTCTTTCAAAAGGACATTGTCACGAGGACCGGTCGCGCCAGCGGCCGCGTCGTGCGAGAGTGGAGGCCCCTCTCTCGATACCTCCTTACGAGCGGCGGCCGACAACATATAAAAACGACCGCGCATGGTTCCAGAGCCTTCTACCTGCCGAGCTGCCTACTCAGTTAAGTGGTCTTTCTATCAAAGACCACGAAAGACGCCCTGGGGCCCAAGTCTGCTATTACAATAGTGTCAGAATGGTATATCATTGATTTTATAATTGTTGATTTTGACAAGTTTGGTAATCTACTAATATAATGGCATCATTATGACTTTTCGATGGTCAACCACTGACACTCCATTGAAATTGGCATAGAATGGTAATCTCGTACTTAATGACAAATGATAAAATTTTGACAGATCCTTTGATCAAATTGCTTTTAACACTAATAAATAATATGTAAAAATATATATAAACGAAATCTGGCATGAATAAATGTTCGAATTTAGTGGTCGTTTTTCAAAAATCATTTCTACTAACGGGATTTATAATAATGACAATACAACATGTCATTCTACCACTACCCTATTACGAGACCATTGAACGACCAATGATCGACCATTATGAATTTAGCAGATTACGAACTTTTAGCAAAATGACAAAGAATTGCAGTTACGTCGTGTCGGAATGACGAATTTATAAAAATACCAGACTTGGGCCCCCGATCTTTATCAAAACGTGTAGTTAATAATTCTAGTATAAATTACTGTTTCTTACTGTACTCACTGAATTTGGTAATTGTAATTAAAAACCTAGTATTTCCGCTTAACTCATTTCCTAGGTCAACCACGCCTCTAAACCGGGTTAGACCAAATACAACGTTACAACATGTCATGGTTTCCTTTGTATAAAGCAATTTAAATCAAAGTGTTTACTACATATGGCAGAATTGTTATGTGGACTCCATTCACCCCTATCCAATATCCGTAACCATTTTTCACGCAATAAAGGATTCGTAGGTATTCTGAAATAACATCAATGTGCAATCAAATAAAATCCATTTAATATTGTATTGATTTAGCATATAAGACTATGCAACAAAACAATATCTTATAAAACATTAAATCTCAAGACATCTTGGTAAAATAAACAAACATATGACCATCCCTAAAATGAACTGGTTTATAAATATGTAATTTCTTAGCTGGAAAACAATTCAAATGTCGGGTGTTGAAGGTGTGTGAAGTAGTATAATTTAATAGCTTTAATATTAACTAAAATATAAATTGCTGTAAAATCAGTATAAAGGAGTTTAATTTCAATTTGCACTTGCATAAATGTAAGACAATATTTTTCTTTTTGTGTTCATTACTTTACTTTGTATTCATGGCACTAAAAATAGATGACGTTGTCAAATATCGATACTCATGACGTAAAACATTTGTCAAGAACTATCGCAAAAAAATAATTATAAAATTTACACGATTTCTCCTCTTATTCTTTATTCTACGCTGAATTATAGTAAAACGTGTGAAGCAAATAATGAAGCAAATAATTAGATCTATAATTTAAATCGATATCTTTGTCAATTTATAATAAAAAGCCGCCAAAATATTTTTGTCTTTGAATTTGACTGAACCTTGTATTTATCACGTTCTGTCACGTCACAATCACGTACTAAACAAAACACCATATTAGCAAATCTAATTGATAATATTGTATTACTTTATACTACTAATGCGACAAAGGAGATCTCCCGTTTTTCCTACATCTTTGGGCCTACTTGTCATAAAATTGGTGGCATTTGTTAGATAAAAACATAAATTATGCTTCTGTTTTACTTCATTAAAATTGGCAATTGCAATAATGAGATTTTTTTATTCGAATGTGTAACTAGGTAGGTAAGGTTAGGAAATGTCACGCCACGCCACAATCGTCGGGCACGCCACGATCGTGGCGGTAAGTCCCGTGTTTGAGGAGTGGCTGGAGAGGCGGCATGGCGTCCTCACCTTCCGGCTGACACAGGTAATGACTGGCCACGGTTGTTTTGGCCAGTTCCTGTGTCGTATACGCCGGCAAGAGACGCCCGGTTGTCACCACTGCGGCGACTGCCGCGACGTTGTTGAGGACACGGCGCTGCACACTTTGGCGGTTTGCCCCACCTGGGCATCGCAGCGCCGTGAGTTGATTGCGGCAGTCGGATTGGTTGCCCTCTCGCTCCCGGCCGTAGTTCAGTCTATGGTCCGGAGTGAAAGGTCGTGGAACGCCGTCGTCTCCTTCTGTGAGGAAGTCATTTCCATCAAGGAGGCAGCGGAGCGGGAGAGGGAGAGCTTAAACTCTCTCCCCAACCGCAGAGCCCGGCGCCAGAGGGCGCTAGACGACCTCCAGCCACCCTGAAGTTTGACCTGGGGGTGGTGGGCTTGGTGGATTTTTGCCTAAAAGGTAGGCCTCTTCGCGTAGTGGCCTGCCGTTTTATACGGCGGGCCGAAACCTCGGCGGGGTCGCGACCGCATGTGCAAGAGATTCGCACGGCCCCGTCGATAGCGGTATTGTCGAGGAACACCGTGGTAGGTTTAATCGGTATTCCGGGAGGTACATTATTCTTACTCCATCTTTCTCTTTTACCCCGGCGAGTCCTACATAACCCGGCGAGTACTACATAACCCCCCATTTGTCAAATCTCAGGTAGTGGTTGGTCCCCTGTTGCACATGTTCACACACAGCAGAATTCAACGAGCGTTGGTGTTTTACATCAGTGTTCTTTCATGCGGGTGCCTATGCTTCTCTTGGTTCGACCAATGTATGAGAGACCAGCTTGGGATCCAGTAATTTAAATAGTCAAACCCAAGAAGAAGCAAACCACAGCTAGACTTCATGATACTCTGAGCTCATTCTGCGTAAATAGAAACACCAATGATTAAATTATGTTCGGGTACTTTGAAATAACTACACTGGAACATTGAGACAAAAATCTTAAGTCTCCCCGTGACCATGGCTGCTGAAAAGCAACCGAAACGTCGGGGAAAGTGTAAACTTAAATATAAATAGTTTCAATAGTTTTAATAATTTAATTAGCTTAAAAATTTGTAAAGTTTAATAGTATCTAGTAGTAGTGTAACAGTTTCAAAATGTTGTAATAAAGTGTAAAATAAATAACGCGATAAAATCCGTATATAGTGTTTAATTTCAATACTGTTAATAACATTAGCGTGCCTGTACTGTCCCTCTGCTGGCAACGGGCCTCTTCTTAGTGTGAGAAGGAGTTTTATTATGATTTATTTTAATTACAAATTCTGAACCATTATTAAATTATTTATAATTCTTTATAATAACAATTTCCTCTACGTTTTTGTTTTTACCAAGTACGGTCACCGGAGACTGAAGCTTACTATATAATATCAAAACATTATAGGTAATTATGAAAGCGCTTAAACTGACAACGGCTAAATAAATACTTCATATGTATAAGTATAATTGTTACGAGTACATCACACCGCTATTACGAGCGCACGTCTGATATGTCATATTTAACTAATACTCCATACGTCATGGCAATGAGGTACTTGTATATGATAATAACAGCATTCATCCCATTACCACATGAAACCAATTCACAGAGAAAGGATTTAATTCTATTCGTCACAAATTATACACGGGTTTCCAATGCAAACTTAATTTCCAGACACTGTAATACAATACGCAGTAACCTACGATTTGCCGCAGCCCTTTTACGCAAATACGGAAATGAGTCTGACTGATGGGATGGCTATTGTATTTGGATCAAATATAATCCGCTTTGAAGGGTAGGTATTGTTTTATGTTTTCAGATGTTACTGTAATATATTTTGTAGCATGAATAACAAAGACCCTAAACGAGCCCTCGAAGAGATTTATATCATATATCAGTACAAACAAAAGATTCTGTGGTAGACATATAATTTCTGCTCTGGTGGCGCGGTGGTACTGAATGTGACGGCTGGAGGTCACGATTCGATTTCCGGGTTAGACAAACTGTTATTGGGTTTTGAGATGTTCTTATTCATTCTGATCCTGTCCCGGTAAGCGACAATAGAGTTGCCGTGGGACACTAACACTATGTAAAACGTTGACTGCACTGATGGCGTAATGGCTTAAGTGGTCGTCTTGCCACTATAACTGCGCAGAGTGTTGTGGATTCGATTACTACACGGGACAAAAAATTGTGTGTTACACAAATAGTCATTCGTGTTTTTGTCCGTTGTTTAAATCTTTATAACGTCTCTAAAGACACAGAAAATAGACCCACTACGCTAGTTATTTTTCTTAATAAAACGAATAAAGAAAACCATAGCTAGCGAAATGTGGGTATAATACAATTGTGCTTATCTATTCGAGGATACAGGCGTGTATACACAGACTATGTACGTACATACATATAATTTGATGCAGCAACACATGTAGGTAGTTTAAATAAAATGTTGCTACTACAAGAGTTTCATTTACGATGTTCGCAATATCAAGGTGGCGACATACTTTAGTACGGTTAGTGTCGACACTGGGCCGAGCATGCTGAATATAATATTGTTCCACAGAACACGTGGCGCCGCCAACGACCGCATAGAATAACAAATAAGAAAAAGAAAATCAATACGTATAACTATCGTTACGGCAAATATAAGCAGAGACAGTTGAATTGCATAAGGGTCTTGCCACACAATGCGTGCTGAAGTGTTGCCCATGCTACATCGCACAGATATGTAAAGCGCTGAACCATGTTTCTACATACTTTTGAATAGCTATCAATTGTCTATAATTAACAGCTGTTATAATTAATTATTATCAAATGAATTTTATTTCAAATGGATAATAAGATTTTCTTCATAGTTTTAGTCTTTGTATGGCATATAAAATGCAGTTAGTATTTTTGCGACGATTTTAGAAAAAAAATGTAGTTGTAGTTGTATCTTATGTGGGGGCCAGTCAGTGCAGACCGGCGACACTTCGACCCAGTGGGATCTTTTATGTCGACACTCTCCCAATAACGGCTGCCATAGACGTTCATGGCAGCCGGAACCGACGGCTTAACGTGCTCTCCGAGGCACGGAGCAGGCGATAATTGTCAATCAATACGCACATACTTTCGAAAAGTCATATAACTTCCGAAAGTCAGAGGTGCGCGACGTGGGTTCGAACCCGAGACCCTCTGCATTGCAGTCTATTGGTCTCACCACAGGACTATCGATGTTCTTGAAAAAAAAAATGTAACTAACAACTTGGGTTCGTAATAATATATGCAGCTTTTGGTTGTACTTGTTGCAAGCCAAATAATATATGCTATATTTAGATTACAAATCTTTTTTTATTGTAACGGCATAATATATAAACCAAAACTAGTTCAATATTTTAATGAAGTTAGTAGCCAATTCTAAGATACTGTACTTTAATAGATAATTGTTTAATTAGTGTCGCTGGCGACCAGAACTTAGTTTTAGTTACAGTAATCAAAGTTAGCATGATAAATAGTATTATGATACAATTTTAGTTAGTAGTTAGTATTTTGTTTTATGCCTTGTTTCGGATAATGGCTTAATCGAAACCGACCTTTCTGCGTTGCAGTGCGGCAAGGCATGGTGTGACGGGAGCCTTACAGCTAAGTAAGTTCCCGCGTATGTATCTGAATAAGCAGAATGTAGCTTTGAATCTAATCTACATATTTGAATCTGCTCGTGAATATCGTTTAAAGGTTGCCACACCGAATAATGTCAAAATTTCAATAAAAATAAATCTCTCGAGATCTCAATACTTCCATACAGATAAATTTGCGTGGGATAAAATTAAATACAAACTTGTTTTTGTTTTGTTGTCGAATAATTACTTACAATGTCTATTTAGTTTATACTATTTAAATAGCAAACAACCATACGGTTCACCAGATAGTAGGCGGTTACTGTAGTCTATGGTCGGTTATAATACCAGACACAAAAGATCCCACTGGGTCGAAGTGTCGCCGGTCTGTACTGACTGGCCCCCACACAGATAAGGTAATACCAGCGGTACGACTCTCTTGGTATGAATCTGGGCAACAAGTCAAAAATATAAGTTTATATGAAAGGTATTCATAGCAGCACAGTGGCCTGTCTTAAGTCGATATGCTGCAAGCTCAAAGGACGGCGGTAATAGTGCTATTGACGCCACAGCGCCTTCTTAAGATGTAACCCTACTTAACGCAGGAGCACCAGAGTACATCCTAAAACGCCCTTCTTAAATTTGAGAAATGTTAGAGGCTTAAGCAGGTATCTTGCTATATTATATTATACGACTTTGTGAAATTAAAGAATATTTGAATAATATTGTCTCTCACACCCATCTGATTCATATTTTAATTAAAAACGAATTTAAAGCTGGTATCATCAAAATACGAAATAGAAGAGAACTTCATTTTCATACTTTTATAATTATTTATATTCTTGCAGATATACAGCATGTAACAATAAGATGTGGTCATATTTTTAGGTCGTGAACGAGTGGCTAACGTTAAATAATAATTTTATCAATAATCATTAATTATGAAAACTACTAGAAAAATATTTTCACAATCTGAATATAAACTGGAAATATAAGCTGTTACAGAAAATTTCTTATAAAATATGTGAGCTAATTGGAATCAACTGAATAAAATATAATCACTTCTCGAGGGTGCTTATATCATGAGCAAAATTGAGAGATTTAACATGCACTGTCTTTACAAAAGTGTACATCTATAAAAAATAAACTTATTAAAACCATTTTTATTGTACTGGTTAATTTGATAACATCTTTCAAAATATAAGGTATTATCGTACAAGTTATTGTAATCTAGATACAGCGGTATTAGTTAAATTTTATAACATAATTATCAATGCTTTGAATTAAATCCTTGCACTAGACAAAAAGCGAAACAGCCTAATGCAAGTAATCTTTAGTTATTCGTTCTTATTCTCACAAGCACCGTTACATTTGTGTCGCTAACTATAATCAATTCTAAATCTCCTGCGGTACAGTGATATGCTTTTAAGAAAATGGTTATAACCGACTTACCTTGACTCTCGGCTCCATAACAGTAATCGTATCATCCTCGAGGAAGTACACGATGTTTACGATCCGTACTCGGTATTTCTCATCTGGGTTGTCGAAAACCGGCTGCTTGAAGAATGCAGTGAAGTTTAGACATCGCTTGGCGTAGTGCACCCAGTGAGGCACCACCGCGGGCAAGGCTGGCTGTTTCACGCGACCGTATGTTAGAGATGGGTCGTAGCTGAAATAATAAAATGCTAGTTAATCTGAGTTGAGTTCGTCTCGTGTTTTTTTTATAAAACTCATGGTGTCGCAGAGGTAGTTAGTGCCACTGCTGTGCCTAAAGTGTCGACTTCAATGCACAGCGCACAGCCCGCAGTTTTTATTTTTTAATACTATAGGAGGCAAACGAGCAGACGGATCGCCTGATGGTAAGCGATTACTGCCGCCCATGGACACCCACAACACCAGAGGAGTCGGAAGTGCATTGCATGCCTTTTAAATTTGCCCTCTCCCCAGGGGATGGAGGCGGTGGTTGGGCCTCCGGTACCCTCACTTACTCGACGAAACACAACGCAAGCGCTATTTCACGCCGGTTTTTTGTGAGGCAGTGTTATTAGGTTTTTCTTAGTAACAGCACGAAGTCTAGAACTGTAGCCGGTGCACGGCTTGTAGGCTTGCCATAAGGTGAGCCTACAAGCCGTTATATTATGTAGGACCTAAAACCATGGCTAGGCAAATGTGAATTTAATACGCCTTTGCCCACTCCTTTGGGATGTATAAAGACGGCATACAAACGTACGGACTGCTTGATTGCAAGAGGTTACCTTGGGACATTTACAACATAACACTTGCGCACTGCCAAGCCTTTAAGAAAGGAAGCGGTCTGTTATCAACGTGAATCGTAAAGGCCACACTGATTCTCCTGTTTACAGCACATACAGGTTCGATCAAAGTTTTAGTATTGTCTTATAACAATTTTAATAGCAACACGAAGTTTGGCAGTAGGCTTGCGCTCTATTAAATGGAACCTTAACACATCGCTGAGCGAAATGTGCCAAAACAGGCGATCACAGTTAAGTGAATAAAATCAACACTTGTTGTTCAATACAAATATAAAATATACATTTACCATAACAATGAATGTGTTTACAATTATTCCGTGTAAAAAAATTAAATAATTAATATTTTCGTCTACAAAATTACGTCAATTTGCACGAAAGATGCAAAAACGTAAGCTCGTGTTACGTGATTTTTAGATTATAACAGTAGAAATCTATCCTATTTTACAGCTTAAACGAAACATAAATAGTTATATTACAATTTGTCCGACCCAAATATTTAAGTTATTGGTTGACAATAAAGATACATATTTATCAGAAAAGCACTTCAATTCCTCCATACAATTTTACCATGGCGGCCGCGCGCCGATTTGAATATGCGCCGCATAACATCTGTCTTACGCTCGGCGCAGTCTTTAAACGTAGATGGTAAAAATTGGGTTAAATATACCGTTGCCTATTTGGAGAATATCCTGGTGTGAATCTATGAATATCGTTAAGCTGCAAATTCATAATATCACCACAGTCAGCCTTGCGACGCCATCTTAGGATATGTCGCATTACTCATGACTAAAAAGCTCGGTTGGGTACAAGATTAGTCGGGCACATCCAAACGACACTTTGAATCATTGTCTTTTTGGGATGCCTGCCTTAAGTATAAAACGAAATATAGGTTGCAATTTTTTATATTAAGTGGTGTTTTATGTAATACATACAATTTTACTTTTCATAACATATGTATGTGTATTAAACTTTAGTGCATTTATGAATTCATAGTTTTTAGCATTGTGTTATATTACTAGTAATGTGGAACCGTATATATATTATAAATACTTTCCTAATATTTAATCGCAGTTTAACTAAAGATAAAGCAGTATTTATGTAATGTTTCGCACTCCCGTTTAAGTCGCAGGCCAGGCCTTGTGCCGATATTCACACACAGCACTAAACAAAGTGTAGAGTTTGGTAGCAAATCATCAAATACTAATAATAACTTTTGAAGTTTTGCGTTGCATGATATATATGTATTTTATTTAATTCTTTGGGATAACAAACAATTGTGTAATAAAGCTTAATACTACTACATAGATCTTATAACGATTTAAGTAATTACACAACTAGCACGATTATCCACAAAATAATGTAAATGTATATATAATATGTAACGGGTATTAACGCGATCATGCATGTTCACCTTTTTATGCTTGACGTTTCGACCAGGTTACACCGGCCGTGGTCACAAGCTGACTGGTGCGGCTATGTCATGTCTTTGTTTGTGAGACAAGAGAATCTTGATCCACCCTCACCTTTCGTGTTTTTATTTGTCCATGTACCGTCACACACTAGACGTGTCCATATTTTGCGATTTACCCGACTGTGCATAAAAAGCTAAGTTGCGTATTATTAATCACGAGATTCCACGTCGAGAATAATTAAAAGTCAAATTCCCTTTTAATTTTTTTAAGTTTTTTGATTTTTGCTAGCTTCTTGCACTACTCTTGAATAAAAGTACGATCGGTGGAGAGGACTTTCAGACGATGAAATTCTATCCTGTGATTAGAATCCGATTCCAGTATTGAATACTCATAGAATTACAAATATTATTAAAATTCATTATAATTATGTCCTCAAAGTGTCTCTTAATATCATATATGCTCTGCAATTACTGATTTGCCAGCCTGCCGGTTCTTCACAGCGGCGATGTGTTCTTTGACCCTCTCAGCAATAGTACGCTTGGTTTGGCCTATATAGGAACTGCCGTAGTTGCAATTAATTTTGGTGACACCGGGTGTTTTCTAAATATTAATAGCCTAAGAATCGAACTCATTACCCCATGATTGATAGGTTTGCTTGCACTTGCTTACGTACCTAATGGATTTCAGAAGGCAGCCATTCTATTCTTATTTTTAATATTAATAGCTGAACAAGGAGGTCAATATTTAACGAATAATATCCGAAATACATCTTAATAAGTAATTGCAAATTACTTTTTGCTTTGCATCAACTTTGTTGCCATCAATAAAATTTTAATAGTTACAGCTGGCAACTGCTTCAGATGAGAAGCGATAAATAATTATGTAAATTTAATATTAAACACAATTCGATAAAAACTACGCCCGCCGAATTGAGATTGATAGAAAATTATGATGGCTGTAAGTTTAATACAAACCGTCACCAAGTTTCATCGATACCTACATAATTATGTACCTTTGGCAGGACCTTGTTTGAAGTATAGTCTATTCAAATCCATTCTGATGAAAATATATACAAACCAAATTGATGTTAAATTTGTTAAATTTATCACATAATTACTAACTGAATTAAATAAGTAACACATTTATCCGTATTTTGTTTTCACATAATATCTTAGTGTATTTTAAAGAAATTGGCGTTTGATTAATAAATAATTATTTTACTTGAAAAATCTTAGACTAAAAGTGAGCTTATTTGTCAAATGAAAAAATATTTATAATTTATGATTGCATAAGGCTGTATGACCACAAAAATATCGTTCACGTCCTAAAATTTTTAGTAATCGATTAGTTAATCGAAATTTGTTCAACAAAAAGAAAGTTAACATTAATTTGAAATTAAATACCCTATATTTCGATACAAATTAATGTTAATTTTTTTTCTTTCTTTTTATTTAGAGGGATTTAAAATTAAAATTAATCTGTCAATGATTGCCATTAAAGACTTAATAAAAGTAAGTACTTATGTGCTCCAGGAAAGTTCACTGTTGCCGATACCGTGTGTATTGTATTTTATGTCCGTTGTTTAAATGTTTGTAAAGTCTTCTGCGACAAAATATTAAAACCTAGAGCGGGAATTTAAAAATAGAAAACATATGCGGCTGGCCACTGTAACTCAAGTTGTTAAGCAGTCATAAAACAAGATAAAAATAAGAAGTTTAAATATATCTTAACCATTCTAAAATAAATAATTATATATCCTGACCGTCAAGAAAACTGCCATTTTATTGACTTGATATTACTATTGTGTGCTTTTGCTAACTACTTGGCTTACTTACTTACAGAATATTGATTACATACCGATTTGGAAAGTGCTTCTTCTTGAAGCGACAACATTTGGCTACAATAATTGGTCAAATAACAATAATAATTGGCTGCAATAATATTTAATTAGCTTACTATAATAACCCTTGAAGTTTATAAGTGTTATTTTGTGACCTAAATGAGTAGGTACATATTTTTTGACTTCCACAACTTAACTAAAGTAAGTGATAAATAACTTTGATCACTAATAATTACTAATTATTCCTTAAGTTATTTTCTTAACAATGAAAAATTATATGTACCTACTATATAATTTTTTATTGTTAAGAAAATAACAAATTGCAAATGTGTTTTTCAAAATTTTATAATGTATACTATATTCTGTTTGGTCAACTGCGGACATCGAATGATGGATACAATTATAGCGCGATAAGATATAATTGTAGCAGTGTCTATGACATTTTTAACTTTTTTACTGCATCAAATCGAATGATTCGATTGGGTAATTAATTGATTTACAATTGCCGCTACAATTAGATATCATGGTCATGTCAATGAACCGTTTGTGTACCTTTTATTTTATAAGATTGGAATAGACTATATTAACAATTATTTGACGCAAAATTTATGAAATTATCAGAAGACATATAAGTTTTCATTAACTGTACCATTAGTTTTAAAAAACCTCGACGCACATTCAGACTGTTTTTTTTATTTGTTCGGAGCACATACAGTTTCTTATAACTAATTACATAAATATTTTAATAACTAGTAACCATTTACACGTTTCTACATTTACATTTATAGTGATTGATCAGTTAAATATTAAAGATTATTTTGTGTAATACACAGTACATCAAAATAAACATATTATGTACAGTGAGCTGCAAAAATGCATACCCATTCCAAAACTAAAATGGTACAAGCCGGTAATGGACGCCATCTAACGGAAATCGATACAAGAACTGTTACGTAGTTTATTTATAGCGTAATAGATGGCGGTGCACTACTATAAAATAAATACAAGTAAATTTCTTAATAATTCAATTTTGATAAATTTACTTTAAAAATGTATTCAATCTCTATTCACAATAGTTGATTTAAAAAAAGAAACATATTTCAAGTTAAAATAAGAAGCAAATAATCAAATGAATTTATAAATTTATAGTGAGTAATTTATTTTTAAGATACTTTCGATGATTCGCTATTCTGTTCGTACGCAAACATTATTATATCCCTGTCCTCGGAGTGCCTTTTTGGTTGAGATTATAATTTCTTATAAATTTCACCTATTTGCTAAAATGAGTTCGCGTTGCAATATTTATAAAACAACGCCGTCTTGTTCATACATAATCATTGTAATTCGAGTGTTCACTGCATTTTGGGCCTTAAGATATCCATGCACTATTACAGGTGACTGTACCTACAAATCAAAGAACCGATTCGAACCACTGGTTGGCAAGAACACGTCTATAACTGGAGGCACTTGTATTAAATAGGGCTTGAGTTTCTAAATTATTTATATAGCACGCAGATCTTATATCGAATGAACCTTTTCTATAATTAGTACTGCCACGAGTAACATGCAGAGAATAAGGTATTCTTACTGAACTAGTAGGAACTCTTAAAAGTACGTTGCTGAGCAGACGGGGAGAGATCTTTACTAGAAGTGTGATATGTGCGGTTTTTCTCCTTTCAACGAGTGGGAATAAGTGTCACCGCTATACATCTCTTCCCATACTCATTGATTATTTTATAGGTCTTGCTACTAGAGACGCTTTATAATGTGCACCGACAGATATAAAAACCACACCAACCACATTTTGAAGCATTACGTATTGCCTTTTTAATACTTCGTAATTTTTTTATTTTGTTATTATGTATTCTTTAGTGCCGTCGGCGCTCAAATAATTTAATTTTATATATCAAAATCTTCACATGTACCCTAAATTACGTTGGAGGCTTTTTGCAGTCGTTTTAAAAACACAAACTAAACAAAAAAACTGGACTATAAGTATAATATGTTAAAATAAATGGCGGAAGTAAATGATATACCTAATGCCTAATTAATAAAAAATCTACAATTGTACTGGGATTGTAAAACGCTAGTAGTGAATTGCGTAACTTCGTCAATATTGGTAATCAAACAGGGAGATAAATAACAAATAATTGGTTTAAAGTACGACTGCTCGGAAAATACGCCCACGTGTTTAAATTAAGAGTCGATTCTTATCAGATAAAGCTTTTGCTTTTACTGTTTTAACATAGGTATTTTCAGAAAGGACATAACAGAAATCTTTATCATGCGATCAGGGAAAAAACAAGTTAAAAGATAATTATAAAAAGTGCAATAGCTAGTCATAATTTTGGCTGTCTATCTATTAGCATAATTAGTGTTTAATAATAAAACAACAAAAAACCGATAGAATTCGTTCATTTATGGTCGTAGTGTACAAGAAAGTTAAATATGGTAATTAAAAGAAAATCAATACTCAGGTAGTAGTTAGGGTAGATATTTCCATTTTTTTTCTGAACGGCCACCATTTCTACTATAAAACATTTCAAGGTTATCCATTAATTACCGGACATCCTGTATAATATACAAATCTCTCTGAAATGAAAATTTCAAATTGGCTAACTTCTTGTTGGTAAGCATCTATATAATACAGACAGACCTACTTAGATTGGTTATTTCTTTTCCACAGAAACGTATTCTAAGATATATCCTCGAAGGCCTAGACTGATATTATACTTCGTTATTTTATTAATTCAAATCAATTTTAAACACGCTCTGCACATCAATATAGAATTCGTTCGTAGGTCATCGACATAGCGGCCCATAGCGTCGGACTTAGCGAGGGATGGCCTGCCTACGGTGACTTTGAATTCCTGATGGACGATTGCCAAATAATTATGTGCTGTTCGCCTGTTTGTTGGCACTCGACAAAGGACTTTTCTCTTTTGAGGATTTTTCTCTTTAGTTCAGGCTATTGGAACAACGCCCTGTTCTTGTAGGTCATTGTATAAAATAATATGAACATTTTTAAAATTCTCGAAAGCTTTTCTACTTGTATCGTTTTCACAGTAAGACAAGTTATGGTCGCCTTATTCCTGTGCATGAGTGGAACGTTGAAATGAAAATATATATTGTTACGTAATTACGTAAGTAGCTGGTTTTAATGTTAAACTCGTTCTTGTTAGAAGTTTGAATAATATATTATGATCTAATTAAGGTTGGAAAAATCTTTTGTATTTTCCTGATGGTTAAAATGATTTACCTACACACGGTTTAATTATTATTACTTACTAGGAAAACGCAATGAGGGATGACTTATGTCTATAATTTCTAATGTTTAAGCTTATTGCAGAATAGTGATCGGTTTGTCTACTTCTCTATTGTGCAGAGCATGCCCATACTCCATTTAAATTAGAAACAATCGCCGTAACCATGTAAGAAAATATAATCTATACCTATATCAAAAATGTTTCAATAACGTTTATCTTTACTTCGATTGCAGTAAGCCCTACTGCTGCCGGCTCAGCGGTAGGACGATTGCCAAATAGCGCACTTTTTTATGCACACCTTATATCTATATTGTACAATGAATAATAATACTAACAAAACAGTTACTTACTTAACAGAATCTTCGGGTAGTGAGAACGCGTTACTGTCCACATCGGTGCCAGTTCCTCCCGGGCCTCTGATGACCGTGTCAGGGAACCTATGACCCTGGTAATACCGCAGCGTGCTTTTCATATGGAACTGCGTCTTTGTCGGGTCGGCGAACATAAGGCCCGGTAGTTTCGGAAGTCCCCAGGCCATTTTGAACTTTAACAAACATTGATTATATACTGCTCGATATACTAACTTGTACACAAGAGGGGCTTTGAGTTTTTATGAGAAACTAGTTCATAGTATGTTATTTGTTTGTCTTACATTTTAACTTAGATATTGTATGAACGTAGACTAGTTACCTCAATTCATGCCATGCAAACTTTTAACATTAAGGGTCGGTTTGTTCGAGTTGGTAAGAAAGAGGGGTGGTTTCAACCCATCGGAAGTCGTTTAAACTCGGCGTACGTGCACGAAGGTATCATGCAAAATTGCTTTAGATACCGTGATGGTAAAAAATACTGTAAATAAGGTACCTTTAAATGCCATTAAAATTACATTATTTTCAGAAAATATACCACCCAGTAATGAATATATAACCAACTCACGTCCTTGCCTTATTCTTGTATAATATATATATAATAGGCATTTAACAAGTGATTACTAGCTATTTCGAGATAAGTACGACGTGAATGTCATTTCCAGCAAGTTCGTGAACATGTCTGCTGTCTCCAACTCCGCGAGGGGCTCGGTAAACGTTCAGCGGTTGTTTGCTTAACATGTTCGTAGCTTTAGCCACGTCACTACGCTAGATAAATGTACTACTAAATGGAGTAGCTAGCATCGTTATATCACTACTGCTGTTCAGCGAGCATTTTGTAGCTATTACGAACAAAACTATTATTTAATCGTAAGATATGTTATGTTATACTTACAAATAAATAATAAAATATTATTAAATTTACTGTATTTAATCATATAGCTATCTATGAAACATCTATTCGCGTAACCGTGGATAGTTTCTCTTTTACTCTTTTACTTAGATACTATGTAGATGTAGATTTGCTATTGGAATTTAAAGTTTAAGTGCTCTTTTGATCAAAACAAAACATTATGTATTATCTATTAATAACTAAATGTAATAATATATATAAAATATAAGAGTATGACGTTACTGGCAAAATATGATCATCATCACAAATAACAGAAAATAATGTATAACAAAAAATAAATAAGAAGCAATAATATCAGGCAGCTCTTACAAATAAAATAAAATTGCATACAAACCGATTAGATAATAATGTAAAATGCAGTAAATAAAATATATTATATCTAACTACTAAAGTAAGTAATCAATAAAATCATATATTAATCAAAGGTTCGATAAACTGTAAGTTATTTCCCCCATTACTCCCAAATTCTGCATTTTATACTGTAAGGTAATGTTATATATTAATTTCTAATAAATTAATAACGACTATTTTAAAACGTATTCCTCATAATTTAAACATGTTTATTGCTCTTATCTCTTGCTCTTTTTAAGATCAACTCTGCTAGTACCAAAACTTCTTATACCACAGTTTATAAAAATTGCAACATCAGCCACAAATAACATTCAGATCCGACACATTTATATGCGTATCACACATTTTTGTCCCGAGCAAGGATTCACTTAGTTTGCAACAGTCACCGCCATCCGTGCTGTCAAATAAACCAAACCCAAACCTCTGAAGAATAATCTTCGTAAATGTAAAACGGCACACCTATAACACGTGGCGAGATAAGGAGGATAGGATACGTGATACGTGATCTTTCTCGATTGCCGTATTCCTATCATGTATAGGAAGCTTTACACATCAAGGAAATGAAGTAATCCGACGCTTTCTTCAAATAGCCTGTTCGTAACTGATGTAAACCTAAACGCATTTATCTCCGTATTCCTAACGTATTTCTTGTATAAAACATGTAACAGAAAATTGTGATAATGAATTTTATAAAGATCCTATAGGGATATATATGTTGTGCATAGCATGGAACACGGCAGCTTAATAATACGCTCGTCGTCTATACTAATATTATAATGAGGAAAGATTTGATTTTTCGTTTGTTTGTAATCATTTAACTCAAAAATTACTCAACCGGTTTAAAAAATTCTTTCACCATTGGAAATTCATATTTTATTTAAAAAAGGAGTACTGTTGCACCTTACGTAACCTAAACGACTTTTTGGTGAGCGTGGCCGCGGGTAAAAGCCAAAAACAATCCAGGTGTGAAAATATCGTTATATGACAATATTGTAGTAAACTGGCAGTGCTACCAGAGCTAGGCACCGTCCGCCACTTAGCACAAATATTATTATAACTTTAATCTCTAATAGAAACGTGGCCAACAGTATTCCGTACTTTGTGATCCTATGAATATCTGTAATCCGATCACCATGCCAGTAAATCGTTTATTTTGTTCATAGAACATATTCAAACAATATTTAATAACGCACTGTAGTAAATATATCTATATATGTAAAGAGATGGAGTGGCTTAGGTGTAATAGTGGCTGCGCGATTTCCAAGTCCGGTAAATTCTTAATAACAATGTCTGGTACTGAACCAGATAGATGGCAATAGGCTCGCTCTTGTTACATGGGACTGAAAGTCACAGGTTTGGGTCCACTTCGCAGATATGGGCGTGGGCCTAAGTTATACCACGTTTGTAAGAATATCTTTACGAAATATGACATGAATACATTTTAAGTAATGATATTCTCGAATATTGATCAAACTGCTAGGTTTATCAAACAATATTCATGAAAAATAAAGCAATAAAGCAGTCGACATTGGAGATAAAATCAATACATCAGAAATCGGGCAAGTTGTTAATTAATAATACTTATAAATACACAGCACCAGACTTCTATTTTATACGCTGTATAGAATTGGTATATTCAATATGCTATACCTAATTAAATTATATAGAACAATTACTAAAACAACCATATTACAATGAGTATAAATATGCTAAATAATATTTATAATTATAACCACGCAATATACAGAAAAAAAAACTGGAGATACACAAATCATAATGGAAACATTTTTCCTTGGAAACTCGCGTAGGTAAGTGGTAAACACCGACCGAGGTGGGTATTACGTACAATATAATAAATTCTTACCTAAAATAGAATACAGACGGCGATAAACTGATGTAAATAAATAACGATGCTTTGTAAAAACAGTACTAAAGAGAAAATACAACACAAAACTCGTCTTGATATAATAAGCAAACACGACAGTTCTGTTGTTGGGCAAACAACTGTAGAGTTTTTAAATACAGGCGTTGCTATGCGATGACGGCATTATAACTCCTTGCTGTTGATAGGGAAGTATGCGGTTCGCTTTCAATCAATAAATATCCTACGATCCCACGCTGCGAGGAATTTAGTTTACATAGTTTCGATCTATAGCAGAGTAATACAAGCTAGAAAACTATTTATCAAGTGGCCAAAGTTGTGTCGTAACACGTAGATCTAGTCGATATCTAGATACAGCTAGGTATTAAAGCCGTCTAGACATTCCACACAGCGATATAACGATATTCACTCGTAAAAATGTAGCTTTATATTTTAAAGTCGAAAATACAGAGAAAATTTTGTACTTACAAAGGACTAAGGTATAACAAAGATGTCGTGTGTCACCGCAACACGCAGGTGAAATTTGAGAGACATACATGGGAGTCGTGTTGTCGGACGTTGATTAATGTGCACAGGCTGTGAGCTCCGATAGATAGCCTTCGTTAAAAGTGTCGAAGTACACCCACCTACGCTCCGCGCTGTAATTGGACTTTCATGCATAAATAATTCCACTTTAGCCCACTAACATTGCTTTATGTGCATACGGTACAAAGGAAAATTATTTAATGTTATTGTAAATGTCACTCACGCTCTTTGTCTTTGTGTTTGCACTGCTATGTAATTAAAGCGAGCTACATGAAGAAGGATTTTATTTTGAAATATAAATTGTACAGTATTTTTTAAATGAATAATTTTCATATCTAAAAGTAGTTAGTTCCGTGATATAATCACTGTGTTGTTAACTTTGTTGAAACTACATTTAAGCTTCTGACGGTGACATAAAGCAAAGTCGCCAAATAAACAGAGCCGGCGTCGAATAATAGTACTTTTCTGAATTTATTTTGCCCGTTTCCTGTTAAATATCATTTGGTGTAGTTTTAGCGTTCACTAATGACGTCTGATCTATTTTTAGGCACCGAGATGGCATATATATCGAAGTACGTGCGGAGATGTTCACGCCTGGCTGCGTTTTATCAAAGGGGGTATAGTTCGACAGCTTCCCCCTTCATTTTTTCCGACGAGGTTCGACGTGCGAAAGCTGAACTTAAACCGATCGTCGCTCTCGAATCGACTATTATTACACATGGAATGCCTTATCCACAGAACTTAGAGACAGCTATACAAGTTGAAAATATCATTAGAGAACGGGTAAGTTCTAAAAATGTATCTAACTTTAAACAGATAAAAAGTTAACATGGCTGGTGTAACTCCAATATTATATTTAAGTACTTCGTTATTGTAGAACGAGCTCTTTTACTTTATTTGGAAGAAATATTCTAATTGTGTTAAAAAGTAATTACTGGCTTCATCTACTTTAAATCTCATTGGTTTTCACATGACTTTATGTTCCTTTTTAACAGGGTGCAATCCCAGCAACGATTGCCATTCTTAAGGGCCAGCTTACAGTTGGCCTCACAGAAGACCAGATACACTATTTGGCTCAGGCCAAGGGCGTGGTGAAGGCGTCTAGAAGAGACCTGGCGCCTATTGCCGCTGCGAAGCTAGATGGCGCCACAACCGTCGCTGGAACAGTTATAGCCGCAGAGTTGGCTGATATACCTATATTCGTTACTGGTGGCATAGGTAATGTTATAATAACTGCATTTTTATTTTTCTAAATCTTACCGGATGAGTTTCTTGTAAAAGTAGTCACTGCTAAATATTATTTTCACGAAATGCCAACCGCCATAACTTCGTTAAAAACAATTGAAATTTTAACGATTACAAAATAAAAGTAAGTGTGAGAGGGAATTTAAAAAAGCTTAAGCAAGTGCATTCCATATTCCTATATACGCGTCAGGGATCTAAGTTTGAGTCAACTAAGCAATGCAGAACAGTTGTTAGAATATTAAGTTCGCATATGGATAACCATGCATCTTCATAAGTATGTACTTTATAAGTGTGTCGCAATGATAATCATTAACATAGCTCTATGCATAATTAAACATGCATATCCTAAATGACCCATCGTGGTTGTTTATCTAGTATCCATCACTGACAACAATTTTATTACGTGTCGTTAAAAGGTAATGCTCAATACTAATTTTATTAATATTATATAAGCAAATGTGAGTTTGTTTGTTTGTTACGCTTCACGCTTAAACTATTTAACCGATCAGCATGAAATTAGCATACATTTTGTCAGGGGTACAGAAAGGGGGGCATAGGGTACTATCGGTTTAATTAAAAAACCGTTTCCGGGGGATAATCAATAAAGTATAAAATCTACAACAGGAGTGAGAATTGAAGATGTATTTATTGAATTATATTGCACTAGCTAAACAAGCGGAGTGGTGGATAGAAAGGAGTTCCTTAAATGGATTCAATTTGACTTGCAATGTAGTTTGATATCTTAATGTCAAAATTTCATATATGTTTTGTTTTTTAGTTTATGCACGTAAATATAGACTATTCCCGAGTGGCTAAACTAAGATGTATAAAATTTTCTCTAGCTATGTTTTGATCCTGCCTAACCTATCGCTGTATGCGGGGCACATTACCCGACTTTAGAGCTAGTATTGAGAATTACCTAACAGAAAAACCATATAACAAGGCTCGACTCGGAAATTGTATTCGAGACCTCACGGTCCAGCTTTATAAACGCAAAGTTAAGCCATGGGTTCGAGGCAGTAGATTTATGTAAGATGCGAAAATGTGACTTTCGATAAAGCAACCAAAAAAAATCCAAGAATTTATGAATAGTTTGAATTTGAATTTGTCGCATTCTTTAGTTACTCAACTCATTTAGGCCCTTGAAGAGTTAAGAAGGTTTAGTTCTCAAGATAACGAGTCTATACTTAGACACAGCATGAAACTCGATGTTATTGAATATACACAAAATTGCAATGATTTTCGGGTCTCGAGCATTGCACTTATGTTCTGTCGAGAAATTTAAAGTAAATAGAATGCATGATAGCGCTTTTCCTGTATCGTGTACATGAAAAAGAAATTTATTAAACTTTAAATGTTGAGACGTATAATATATCATTATATATTATTTGGTTGTTTTCTTTAAAAGATAAATGATTTATATTTATCTTCCTCATTTATCTACATCACCCTGATGAAGATAAATGGAGAAGGTAAGTACAGATGAAGGCTCAGTGCATTGCACACAGATTAGCGTTTGAATATGAAATTTATTATGTATACACTAATCCGATATTTATTTTTGCTAGTACGCAATCTGCGACCAGCAATTTAACTATAATAACGATTTGTCTTATATTTACGCGAATGTTATACTTTGTAATTAAACTAGTTTATACGGATTTTATTACGTTAATATTTTTTTAAGTGGCGTACCTGTTAGTGAACTGTAACAAGTAACAGTGTTTAACAATAGTAGTTTAAAGTTTCAATACTATGTAACAAAATTAAATTAGTCCTGATGAAATATACTACTAACTATAGGTACTCTGGATAAAAGGTAGCCTTTTTTATACTACGAAGTTGGCAAACAAGCATACCTGATGTTAAGTGGTCACCGTAGCCTATGGGCGCCTGCAACACCAGAGGCATCACTTGCGTGTTGCCGACTATAATATTAGTTAGGACTTTGTATTACCGATGGATTATGATGATTTAAGAACTTTAACAGAGTTAAATCGACAACTGTTAATTTTCGAAGTGATTGTTAGAAGTGACACACACTTCTACCACAGTGACACAGCAATAGTATGTATACGACCGCAATGCATGAGGTCACGTGTTCGATTCCCGGATAAGGCAAAGTGCTACTCGACTTTTTTATCAAGATATTCTTAGTAGCAGCATATAGTCTAGCACTGGGCCCGGTAAACATCAATAGGTTCGCCCTTATCACGTGAAACTTAAACTAATAGACGTTTCTAGACCAATAGGATTGCATAAAATCTCCGTGCCGCTCCAGTATGCAATCCTATTGGTTAATATTTCTCCGTTTCTTCACTCCGCAGCCTCGCTCCGCTTCAATGGACAGGCAGACTTAAACTAGTCTGCGCGATTAGTACACATACTTATTATAATATTAGACAGTTGATCTTAATCGCTATGGTAATTATTTAAACGTAATAAATACCTATTTATTTTGATGGACTCCAATCGTGGTCGCGGGTTGAGCGGTGTGAATTCAGCGGCGTCCCTGTGAAATGCGGGTTTCGCCAACTACCCTCACTTAGTTATTTTAATTTATATTTTTGCGCTGTCAGTATGTCAACACAGAACTCTAACGACATCTACATACAGACGATCTACATGAAGCGGTTGAAATAAAAATATACCGCAATGTTAACCAGGTGGATAGTTATCGTTTGTCTACATCTTGGGATCTAGTCATCAGCAAAAGTAAACGTCGTTGCAGTAACTCAGTTCGTCAGTGTGTAGACGTTGCTAGTTTTGTGTGTCGGAATACTGACCAAGTAAGGATAATTGCCGAAACCCGCACGTCACGAAGGTGCCTTCGAGCTCATATCGGTCAACCCGTGACTACGAGTGGTGTCGCTAAAAATATCAGAGGAAAACAGGTATTTATTACCTTTTAATAATTAGTAACGTTATTAAAACCCGTTGTTTAATATTATCAAAATGTAGGTACTAAATATGAGTGTAAAACAATTGTGCCTATCCCTTCACGGATATGGGCGTGAGAATGTAAAGATAGTTGATAGGTTCAATAATAAATATTTAGTACTAGATTTTGCCCGTGGCTTTGCTTGCGTAAATGTAGGTTAGATTTGCAACAGTACTTTTATTTGGATGAAAGGTAACCTATGTCCTATTCTGTATTCCTTACAATGTGTACAAAATTTCATGGTGATCGATCCAGTAATTAAGGCATGAAAGCGTAACAAACAAACAAACAATCAATCAAACAAACTCACAATCGCATTTATAATATTAGTTAGGATTGTTGATAATTTAAATTAAGCCTTCAAATTGATAAGTGGTATCGCAAGGTACGCGGTCACCATTCAACACACGCAAACGTTCGAGTAGCAGAAAATTACTCAGTAATCATGACCACCTTTTGAAATAAAGGGACCGACATTAATAATGCAGTTAGATTACGAAAGCAGGAAGCCAAGTAATAAGTCTTTAAGTAGGTAAGTTCCGAAGAGACTTATTTTTAAAAGTTACCACCTTTATTTCCAAGCTTGAATTCTATTATGAATAGAGCACACCATCATTTCCCGCGGGTGTTGTAAGGATGATAAATTACTATAGAGTTACTTTATAAAATTACGGTGAACTCATGTTGGGTTGTACACTTGACCATCTTATTGGGTTTGGGAATACACCTACCTGTAATGCAGGTTAATTTCATAAATATAATTTCAAGGGATGTACGATATTTTTTATAAGTTGATTTTCAGGCAAATTTTGTTTAATTGTTAGTTTGTAATTGGTAATACAAATAATAATAAATTAATTATATTACATACAGAGGATCACGCCTGTTTCCCAGAGCGGTAAGCATAGGCCTACCCCTATGGGAAACAGGCGTCTAACCAGGATCGTAGAAAATGGAAATCCTTAGTCTATACTAAGGATTTCCATTTGCTGAGATCCTGACACACTTCTTTGGCTTCATTCACTTTTAACACATTCCTCATACACGTTATTAAGTATAGTCGAACGCAAAACTTAATACATAAATAATAAGGTAAGATTGTTTATCTATCTGAGGGCCTTCTTATAATAAAAACTGTTCAAAATATAGTTTCATCCTGGTCTCAATGTCCTAAATATAACAAATAGTATTTTCCTTAATTAAAATAATCGTGACCCTCAATTGAATTTAGTTCACATATGATGATTACACCTCTATTTCAAACATATTTTATGACGAGAATTGGCTTCTCATTTTGGTTCAATAACAAACAAGTTACATACAAAACTGGCAGGATATCTAATCTGTTTTAAATCGCACAGACAGCGACTTCTTTAAATTAAACTCATAACGTAATAGATTAATATCTTCAGTTGTGTTAAACGGAACTAAAATCAAAGCTTTCAAAAGGCATACAGAAAGTTCACACATCAGACAACGGCATAAAACATCCCAAGTGCAGTTTCCGCCCGGATACAGGCCCTTGTTTGTAGAACGCTTTCAGTTGCGTAGTAGCGCTACCCATTACACTCACAACTTGCAAGACAGCAACAAAACATGCAAATACATCCGCCATATTGTATTTTGTACCTTTTATAGCCTTGTGTTGGACACATAAGTTAGAACTACTAACGAGGCTTTTACAAGGGAACGAGCGGACATAACACAATGTACCGCGCCGTCCAAAAAATCGTAACCTCAACTAGAAATTATATGTCCACATGAAATATACTGTTGTATAACTATTGTATTATATGTTTTGTTCCACTTTTCTACAGCAATCCTCTTAGCCAAAGCTTCCAGGTCTCTTGAGAGGCTTACTTGAGGCCATGTGTCCGAGACGTCGAGGCCCCTAGACTGATTTATACTAAGTGTAAAATGAGAAGTACCATGCCACTTTATAGCTACGACAAAAAGTGCAGCTATGTTCTATTTCCTATTCTATCAAAATATCCTTTACCTTTTACGCTACCGGTTCGTTGCTTCGTATGATAAATAGTCGAAGTCAAAAATTTCATATAAATAGGTAATTTAAATTTCTTGGATACGTGTATTTAACATATAATTATAATAAAATAAAAATTATGATTAGTTGGTAGGAAGTGATTGGTTATTAGAATGATATGATCGGTCGAGTAGTTAAGGCGTGAAAGAAAACAAACAAATTCACATTCACATTTATAATATTAGTTAGGATAATAAACATGGGATTTTAGGCATTTACAAATTTTATTAGTTGTTAACACATTTCTGCTTCAAAATGTGTTTATTACTCGTTCCAATCGCTATAATCTCGCGCCGACATTCGAACGTCTTAATTGTAATAAGGATGACATTAAACATATAACGTCGCGACAATATCAATGTCTCAAGAACCTGTTTACGCCTACGATTTAAATTAAACGATATTAATTAAAGGTCCTACACTTAATTGTGTTTTTATTTGATTATTTCATATTGTTGTAATTTACGAGCTGCTAGATGACTGTAAACAAGATAATGATCACGCCACTCTCGTACTAGGTGGTGCTAAGTCACGGTGCGGCAATCATCGTAAACACCGCGAGCACTTCAATTAACCGTGCTTGTAAATGTACAAATGAATTTCAACGATATCACCGGTGGATTCAGCATTTTGCTGGCGCATTCATTACTGCCAGTCGCATCGCCTGCCGTGCCGAACTCGCGATGTAATTAACAACGAATGCCGTGAAACAGGCCGCGATTTATCACCTTCTAGATAAGCGTTTGTAGTGCTAGGCTTGCAGATTATCGCTAATAGCGTCAGTCTTATTCCATTTCCAACGATTTAAATGAACGTCAGTCTGGGTAAAGTTTGGCAACAAGAAACGGGAATGTTACTGCACGATAGGATAGATACAAACGGATTACGCTATATCGGCACTTTACAACGACATGGGTGGGCTGTGTGAGGCGAAAATGGCGAATTCGAAAGCCGCCGCGTCGTTATCGTGTCGTCAACGATTTATTATAAAGACACTGCTAAACTACGGCCTCAGAACCCGCCTTTCTTTTACGGAGTGGACTGGCTGAAAGTACTGAACATAACTTTACATTACCGTGGGATATATTGAGTATTTATTCGTAAGTACTTACTCGTTTAGGACTAAGTTAGACCTTCACAATTTTTTATGTGTACTTGAGATAATTTATGAATAATTTATAAAGATAAATAATGTGCTTTACCATACATACATAATTACATATTTTGTCTCACGCCTCTATCCTTGAAGTGATTGCTAGAGTTATATTATAGTTACATTTCGCCAACTATGTTTATTGGTACCAAGTGATAAGCTTATTGTCGTTTACTAGGCAATTCCGTGCTGCTACTGAGAAGTCTTTAAAGAAAAATCTACTTATACGATAGCAGCCCCGGGAAGCGAGCCCTAGACCTTGGCCCAGTCACTGCTGCTGCGCTATTTACATGTATTAAATAATATACAAACAACAATTTTAAAGTTATAGCTAACAATCACAACAATAATTATATGGATATTGCGAATATATGTCAACCATTAGTTTTGTCTTGTTGCTACCACGTACATATATTAGATTAGTTGTCACGTGTGCTGACTACATACATACATATATAGACAAAATTTACTCAGGTAATATTTGATACCAGTGCAATCCCGCTAATATTATAAAAGTAAATTTTGTGAAGATGTATGGCAGTTTGGATGTTTGCCACTCAAACCTGTACACCGTCAAACGGATCAAGATAAAGCTCTGGACACAGATAGACCATATCCTGGATGATACATAGAATACTTTTTATTCGTAATGCTTTCCCGGGGAATAACTTGTGTATATATATATATGTGTGTATATATATATATATATATATGTATATATATATATATGTATATATATAGTCCAATTAATACTTATACCACTATAGCTTTGATCTAATATTTCTTCAAAATAATACAATCATAATTGATTTAATAAAAAAGACCTCCTTTCTTTACCTGCTATAATATTAATATACCATCCTGCCATTTCTATGTTAACTCATAGCCCGAAAAAACTAAGATTGATGTGAAAGTTTTCTTTGTTTAACACAGAAGGTGGAGTTTTAATCCTTATTTGGATGAGCCTCATTTCAGAGGAAAGCCATTTAGGTACCGGTGCTTAGTTTTACGAGCAGCAATAAAACGATAGCGCACTAAGCCGCGAAATCTATAGACACGATCGACCGCTTATTATTTCATGACTTGGAAATAAATATGGTAGAGGTAACTACCCCTACCATATTTACGCAGGTAAACTTACCTGCGTACCTAGGTACTTAGCGGTATTATGCATGTATCGAACTCTACAAAAGTATGTCGGTACGCGCGGACTGCGCGCTAGTTCGGGACCAGTGATGTAATAATTCCGTTTCCTGTGGCCCCAGCCAAAATACTTTCCCGACATTTTATTACACTCACACAATTGTAGACGTTCGTAATTTTGACTTCGCAGCATTCCGTTCAATATCGACTAGTATTATATTGGAAACTTTTATTAAGTTTCCAGCGATCGCGGCACATCTCAAACAATTTAAGACAAATATTTTCGAACAGCAGTTCTTCTTTAACGTAATAATTGAACTAAAACTTTACTTTGCTTTACGAGAAATCGTTTCAATTCCTGAGGCATCAGTATAATATCAGAATGATGGCATGGGTGTTACCAAGAAAGCGAGGTCATATATATAAAACTTGGAAGGTTGGGTTGCGGGGTAGGATTACCTTAGATGCAAGCCACATGAATCAACTGCTCCTATCGTCACTTTAACTACGCCCACCGAAGTTAAGCGAAGAGGAGACGTAATACTTTTTATCGTCTCACGGCAAACACTCGTTATTATGCGTGAATACCGGCTCCTAAAGTCAACAATCGGCGCATGTTATGGCGCTTTGGAAAAAGGTACCTTACATATTTTATATTGTTTATGTGTTTTGTACGGCAGGTGGCGTGCACCGTCAAGGCGAGAACACATTAGATATATCAGCGGATCTGAACGAGCTGGGACGGAGCAAGACCCTCGTCGTCTGCAGTGGCGTCAAGTCCATATTAGACATCGGTAGAACGCTGGAGTACCTGGTATTAATCTTATTTTACAACGACAATTTTGCATCTTTTTTTCAAATACATTTAAAGTCTTATGCATAATGTTGTCTATGTTTGCCGATATTTTCAATACACAAAACCAAAAGTTGTAGGTTCAAACAAAATATATAAAATCAACCATAGACAGTTGTCTATGGTTGATTTTGTACATTATTTTACACACAAACGCAAATAGCAATCAAAAGAAATCTTTCTGTGCAAACAATATCAAAATGGTTGTAAAATATGTGAATAATAAATATTTTAAACGTGGATATAAGAAAAAATGGGGTGTAGAGAGGATGTCTTGCTATCTTCCTCAGGCAGCTGGATTTAAAAAGTGGTTACGTCACAGTGTATATCGTGCATCTTTTTCTGTCATTTGACAACCTCCCCTACCCTCCCTCCCCTATTTGAAACGCTTGTTTTTTTTATATATTTTTGAGGAGAATTCAAAACTCTTATATTTTAGGATTTGAGTAATGTAAATATATGTCATAAATAATAAAAAAAGAGAGTTAACTACACTATTATTTGAAAATAATTGTTCTAAATCGGGGTGTACTTTGTGACCGCTATTTTTATGTTTGCATAGCCCTCTATGATACAGGGCTTGATCCCGGTACATAGTTGTATATTGTCCTCTAAAAAAATAAGTTGCAACCAAATTTCTGCAGGTGTATGTACGTATTTTTTTCTCTAATCTCTGTGCATTTATTTGCATCAATGTACAACGTATCTTCTATTCTATAATTAGTTTCTGCTTACATTTAATAAGATCGCATCGTGAATATATTTTTAAATAAACCAAGCTCTAAAACCATTCATGTCCATCAAAGTTATGCCCAAACAGACATAAAATAAATATACAACTGGATTGCAAACATTCTACTCTAAGAAATTTATGAAAAAGAATTTCGTCATACATTTTGCGACGTTCAATACAATGTCAATAATTATATGAAGCACATAAAATACGGAGCAATAATATTTACTCGTCCAATCGAAGCTTTTTTGTTAGCTCTAGATACTATACATACATATATAGGTGTAAATATGTATATTGCATATACATATAATATGTAGTATAGCCTCCTTACGTAGCACCCACGTATCAGTTTACGGTCTTGTATGCACTTGTGATCAAATCCTATATTGATTATTGAGTTTTCTATTGGAAATTTTAATACCTACATAAAATATACAACAATGTCTAGTAAATGCCTTATTTCTTTTTATGTGAAGCTTAAAAATACTTGACTAAATAAAACTGCTACAGACTTCTGCCTATACGTATGAAATAAGTCTGCCTATATGTTGTAACATATTTAAATAAAGCTTCTATATAATAGGCTTTTTCAATGTACATATAATGTGAACAAACATCAAACAAAAGTATAGTGCCCACACCAGGTGGTTATGTTCCCGCGTAACTTTAAAAATAACTCAAGCGAAACTGCTTACAACCGAACCTTATGTTATTTGAGAACGAAATGATCTATTTAAAACGTTGTTTCATAATTATTTGTAATTCGTGGTAATTATTTATGTTATCATACTATACATATATTACAATTTACGTTTTTTGGTTAAGGCAGCAGTGGTATTTTGACTGTAGGCCAATCAGTTATTGTTTTGCAATATGTTTACAAATTCCTTTATGATATATAGGAACTATATACGATGGTGGATATAGGACCTTAATAGTGGTCGCTTCAGTAAGTACCCAATTCTCACATACACTCAATCCACTCACATTTGGTTAATGCTATAATACTTTTAAATTTAAATACAGCTTTTCACTATAAATACAGCTTTTAGAATATATTTACTGACATTGGTGTACTTGGAGCTAGAGTGGTTTGTAACCGACAGCTAGACATGAAAGCAAATCCTTAGCTGTAGTACGTATGGAGTGCTTTGTACATGACACGTTTTCTAGAACGTTCTTCAAGGAATGTACTCGAATTTTAAAATGTAGCTTTGATTAACAATATTGTGCATATCTTTATATCTTTACACCGGGTTTTACATTTATTTCACATATACATTGTACATTGTACTTAGGATTACGTCATTATTTGATGAAAAATGCAAACTCTGTGCGATATTAATACTATAAGATATATATTGAAAGCGAATTGTTGTTTGGGTAGTATGTTTATATTATTATTTAGAAGCTTATGTAGCCTCTTGAATTAGTTGTTAGCTATATGAGCTATCGATGCTTCAGGGTTCAAGCCTTCTGATACTCTGACTAGTGTTAATAATTTAATATCACGAAATCAGTCATCAAAATACTGTAAAGTAAGAACTGACCTTAATATCATTAAGTTAATTTGTTTCATTTGAGAATGGATTTATATATTTGAAATTAAATCTTTTATATCACTACGTATTAAAATATCCCTCGCCACGTCTGTCTGTCTGTTTGCGATAATCTGGTTTTCACCAAAAGACAGTGTGTTTCATAAGGAAGGTTTAGGTGTATAATTTGTTAAAGTTTCGTATTACCCGTGCGAAGCCGGGGCAGGTCGCTAGTAGTTATTATAAATCTAGAAGTAGAAGTGAATTATACACATAGTCCGTCAGCAATAATTATACATATAGTCCGTCAGCAATAATTTTAGGTCCCACAAAATAAGAAGCGACCCTATGGCTAACGGGCACAGTTTCAAGCTCCTTACTGCTACTGAGAATTTCTTGTTAAACAATCCCGATGTCCTTTTGTCGGAGCCAGGAATCGAATTCGAGACTGCACGCACAGCATAGCATTTATATAAGCCAACCATTTCTTTTAAGAAAGTATGTACTGACTATATCATAACAGTCCAAAAATATTGATTTGTAAAGCTCAACTCATATTATAGTTTCCATCGAGTAAATTGCACGTATGGCGCAGCGACAAAGCGGTCATCCCGCTGCCATCACTGTGCTGAATGTTAGGGTTGGACCCACGTATCCTACCTGGGAATATTACTATTTTGTAATCCATAAATTATTATATGTAATGTACTCTTGGTGTATTTCGTGTTTCTTAATTTGTGTTTAAATAGATACAGGGTGAAAACCATGTCGTCAATCAATAATATGAAGGCTTTTAAAAAAAGGAATTCTAAGAAAAGTTATCTGTCACGTACTCATCACTTTCAATCATATACACTTTCCTAAATCCTCCTCTGTTTCAAAATAATTTACACAGAGTTAGCTCTATGATCTAGCTAGTCACAATAATATCGTTGCAATAGAATATTGTGCCGTCATTCACCGGCCGGGGTGTGGGCGGATCCATGCGTGGGTATAACGCACCCACTCGCGCTTCAGAAACATAATCGGTTTACGGAAAATATCGGTAGCTTTCATAACATAATTATATTTACATAAAACTACATAAATGTACGCTCTTTATATGAGCATGTTTGTAAAAAACCTACAATATTTTCTTGTTTGTGAAGTTTTTGTCAATTCGTAATGAAGGATATATTTTACTTTTTTATTATTTAAAAAGACAACTCCCACACCAGTAGAAAATCCGCGAGTGTCTTTGCAAACATTTAAACAATGGACACAAAGAACACCCAGACTCAGTACAACCAATTGTGGATCACATTAATTCTGTCCGTGTGAGATTCCAACCCACAACAGTCTATAAATTAGTGCCAAGGTTTTATAATTGATGTTTAATAACATACAAAAAATACATAGATTCTTCAATCTCTTTTTCTTAGCCTACTTTTGAGTCCCACTGCTGGGCAAATGCCTCCTCTCTCAATCTCCACTGCTCTTGCTCCTGAGAAACGTCTTGCTACCTCTCCATAAACTTCTTCGTAGTCTGCCCCGTCGCCTACGGCCACCATCCGGTAACCACTCGGTAGATAGTTTCCTACGGCCACCATCCGGTATCCATTCGGTGTCCAATCACTTATATAGCATTATTGTTCCAGGAAACCCAAGGGGTATGTGTGTGCGCATTCGGGGATTCCACCGAATTTCCAGCCTTTTACATTCCGAAGTCAGGACACCGAGCACCGCACCACGTAACTAACGCTCAGGACGCGGCAAAGGTGCTTAACGCAGCGCACATGTTACAACTCGCGTCTGGAATTGTAGTCGCTGTGCCTATACCAAAAGAGTACGCAATGGATGGTAAGGCAATCATTTTCGATAGCCTCACGCCTATCTATACTAATATTATAAAGCTGAAGAGTTTGTTTGTGTATTTGTTTGTTTGGTTGAACGCGCAAATCTCAGGAACTATTTGTTTGAATTGCAAAATTCATTTAGTGTTGGATAGCCCATTTATCGAGAAAGGCTATAGGCTATATAACATTACGCTACGAATAATAGGAACGGAGCATCAATGAAAAATGTTGCAAAAACGGGGAAAATTCTCTTATGTAAAGCAGACGAAGTTGCGCGGGTCAGCTAGTAATTTATAAGGAGTAAACAAAAGTGTATTATATCTCATATATAAAGAAAGCAATCTTATAGCTGTCTACCGACTCCATGCTGTTAATGCGAATTTTTTTACAGGAAATCCAATAAAACTTTGCTTAGCCTGAGAATCGAGCTAGCAAGAGCAAAAGCTCGTACACGTCAGTTGCGTTCACTACCATTGTGTTATTGAAGCAGCCTAACTAAGTAATAGTACCAAAAATTTACTTGCTTATAAATGTCTAGATTATGCTTCACTCTCCTAAATGTAAGTTAGATTAGGAACAGTACTTTCCCTGAATACATTTTTAAAGATGATTTCGATTTATGTCCTTTGCTGTACCCCTGACAACGTGTATGTGATTTTAATTGAAATTTCGTGATGATCGGTCAAGTAGTTAAGGCGTGAAAGCGTAGCAAACAAACAAACAAACTTAAAGTCGCATTTATAATATTAGTTAGGATTTTAAAGTATTTGACTCTGTGTTATATTATGAAAGTAGCGGAATGCGTTATAATCAGTAAAATTGTCACTGAGTAGACTTTCATAAACCGTAGATTTTAATGGACTGTAGATTATTATATACACAGTAAGATGACTTATAATGCTTTAAACGTTTATCTAGGTTTGCGTAAATAAGATTATAGAGCAAAACGATTGCATGTGAGAATATTATCAGTGAAAATAGCAACAGTTTCCAATTATTTGATGAAAGTAGGAATGAGTCGATACGCTATACCACTATCTTCAATCAAAATATCTTTATTCATTTAGATCACAAAGTAACACTTATGAACGTTAAGATTACACTAACTACACTATAATATGAATTTTTACTTACTTTTATCTATTGCCACTTTCAGCAAAGCGAGAGCATAGAACTAATCAGAAGAATGGGCAAGAAACTCACGGCTACTCTTTTTAATCTCTGATTTTACAATGCTGCTATTATTACTATTATACCATGTGTTTTCTACTGAATTGTATAGGCGCGCGATCCTCTAACTGGAAGCTGGGATAACAGCCGCAACACTTGTAGTACTGACATATTGTTATTGAGTTTCAGCCGGCAAGCTAGAGTACCGGAGATGTACATACCTTGCCAATTCTGTCAATCGTTCTATATTTAATTTCTATTCCCTAGGGTCGACCACATGTCTATAATTCCTCTAGTATTGCAAGCGGTGATAGACGATCTTTAATGCACAAATAAACAAAAATTTTAACAATAAAGAAAACCGACTTCCTAGAGGAATATTCTAAAACAAAAAATGCACTATAAAGTTAAAAAATATTGCGTATTCTTGTAAATAATTAAATTATTGTTATTAATGGAGTCGGTGTCAGCCAAGGTAGTTTTGTAATTACTCGAACATACAGTCGAATTGAGAACCTCCTCCTTTTTTTGAAGTCGGTTAAAAATATACACCTTGCTACTAGACTATTTTTTATAAATACGCAAGCAATACAACACAGTCAAAGTTGTTCAGATATATAAGCTACAGAACTTACGTATGTACACTATTTTAGTTTACTTACCTTATGCAGTCAAGTTCGTTTATCGACATATCTGAGCTCCATAATGTTCTCGAAGATATGCATCTTCTGCCAACGCGCACTGGCCCAGCAAGGAGTAGCCCCTAGTCCACCATGACTATAGGGGTAGTTCTTCTCACACTGAGAAGAGGCTTGTACCCAGCAGAAGAACAGTTTACATACAGGGCTGATAACATTATTATTATTCATATTTCTATCTATTTTTTTAAGCTTTTATATCTTTGATTAACATATTAGCGACTTTTGTACAAGCCTCGGATATTCGTTTACGGGTTCATATATGTAAGTACAGCCAGTAGGTAACATTTATATTTACATACATACATACATAGATTCACGCCTATTTCCCAGAGCGGTAAGCAGACACTACAGATTTCCATTTACTACGATCCTGACACACTTCCCTGGCTTCATTCACTTTCATCACATTCCTCATACACGCTCGCCGGTTTAAGGTGCTCTTAACCTGGCCTTTGTTCAGAACGTCTTCGATCTGGTCAAGAAACGTTCGCCTAGGTCTGCCATTTATATTTATATTTTAAAAACAAAAGTAACACTAAACAGCCACACTATACATATAAGTATGTATCAGAAATAATAACAGCTCACAGCAATGTATAACGCAAAGGAATGGTATTAATCAGTTTTTAATTAACATTATTTATCAGTTATGTGATTTTCATACATACGAGGGGATTTTTATATCTGCGGCTCAGAGGATAGGCGAGGGTATGTGATACTAACAGTTTGCCAGATATGGTTTTAGCTCCCACACAATAAGAGGCGAATTTATTGCTGGGCGCAGTTCTAGACTGTGTGTTGCTACTAAGAATTATTTACTGAAACCCCAATAACACCTTGCTCGATCCGGAAATCGAACCCGAGGCTGCACGCACAGAAGTGGTCCAGAGTATCGCTGCGCCATTGATTTATCTTTACGATTATATGCGATGTATAAATACGTCTTTGTTAATTAAATTCATATACAGTATATATCAATTTAATTAACAAAGACGTATTTTAATTAATTTGGGCTTCAAGTTTCTACTTACTGGATAAGATACTCAATGCATACGTCACAGAAGTAGTAAGCATACATCTTTTAATCAAAGTTTGATTAAAACATGACCTTTAGCGTGTCGATAAACTTTCATTATTGAACATGTTGTAAATGTAGAAGTTTGCCTTTATGTACTTTCTTAAATTGAATTTTCGATTTTATAGCGAACGTCATAGAAAAGAGCATTCGTCGAGCATTAAAGGAAGCCGAAGAGACTGGTATTTATGGTAAAGAGGTCACACCGTTCATTCTATCTGCTGTCGCCAAAGCTACGGAAGGCGCTTCTCTTAATGCCAGTATCCTTTCACATTTAAATCGTGTTTTTAAATATAATTCACTGAAAATTATATGATGCAATTCAGAAAATGCATCTCAATTATAAGCAGGAGGTATAATTCCCAATAGTTGTAAACGTCGATTTATCAAATAAGATGTCCATCATATTTTATTTTTTTATATAAATTATTAATTTCAATCTTTGTAACACCGACGTCTAGTCAGACATACAAGCAATCGATAAAAAGTGTGCTGCTATCTGTTTTATCCCAGATACAGAACATTTCTGTTTTTTTTTATTAATTTCCAATTCAGTCTATCGATATTATATTTTCCTTACCAGTCTATATATATTTGTAATATACATAGACTGATCGATAATGAAACTGTACATTTTAAAAGAAAAATATTGAAATTAAATTCAACATTATGATTTAGCTTAGAAGACTGAATTTGAGATAAAGTCCTGTGCAATTGTGTCGAAGCAAACGTACTTGCATCAGAATAAAATAACAACCTACAGCTACATAAATATTATGTTATGAGTTTATTAAAGCGAAAGAGTTCAACGGCACTGTTATAAAAGCTGAACTTGCTTTTATTCAGTGAATCAAAAGAAATCCATTCGAAGTTGCCCTCTTCGCAGAATAATTACGAGATCGTTAAAATACTTAATAAGAATTAAGCTGCTGCGTAATTCAGTCGTAAATTAAATGTATAGAAACGCCAACGGTCCATAAATGATAGTAGTGAAGCTAATTGCAACAATTTCTTTCTTTAACGATTGTCAGACATCGCCCTCATAAAGAACAACGCTAAAGTTGGCGCCGATATTGCCGTCGAGTTTAAAAAACTGAAGAAGAACGTTGGCAATTTGGAGAATGCGTTTAATATTGGCGTCGTGAAGGGCGGTGGGAAATATACGTCGGGTTCTACGAGACATTTTCACAGTTCGTGTACCGCGCGGGGTGCGGCGGCGGCAGCTGATGACGCGCCATTGTTCGAGCCGAGCGCGAAATGCGACGGCGACGTGCTCGTGATCGGCGGAGCGAACGTCGACAGAACCTATCGACTCAAAGAGGAACGTGTCCAGGTCAGTCACACATTACCTGCATGAAAATCGCTGCAATTTGCTATAAAAATATGATCTATTTGGCAACGTTCAACGATGTATTCAGTATTTTACATAAGAGTAATATCTGAAATATATTTATTTTATTTTTTATACAAAGTAGTAAATAAATAATAAGTTTGCCTTTTGGAAATGCCTGCTTTTAGGTGATATACCTGTGTAACAATGAAATGAAAATCCACAACATTTTAACAAACTCTTTATTTAATGCATTTATTATGATAATATTAGCTCTCAGTCGCCTAGTGCGTACCTTCGGAAAGTTGTAACAACTCTACTTTAATAATGAAACACACTTAACAAGGAAAACATTCAAAGTATAGTGACAGTAGAGAATTCAAAAGATTACGTACAGTGAACCGTGTCCGTAGGTAGTGTGCACAGATTATATCGTACCACTGTCCACTCACGTGGCAAACTGTGAAATAACTCGTACGATTGCATTCGTCATACAATGGTAAGGAATCACAGCGAACATTGAAATTTCAGTACAAAGTAATAGTAATAAAACCAGTGTAGTGTTAAGGTAAACAAGGGAAACAATACACACATTGTTTTGATCGAGAGGCGGGATCCTCACAACGCGGCTCCAAGTACACATAAACGAGTGACTACTCACAGTACGGCGCGTGTACGTACATGCGTGTCGGAAGGTGTAGGCAGCACATCTGAGACGAGTTTATGTTCCATTTATTTTATATCCATTAATTTATAATAAACATAACATCAGTTATACAATTTATAAGCCAAGGCACATGTTATTTAACCGTTTTTTTTTGGAAGAAATGCAGGATTTAGATTGGATCCTAGCTACAAATTATTCAACTTTCCGAATACAGGTACAAATTTTTATAAGATTGGTACATTCATGTGACAACAATATTAAAAAACTATTTTTCTGCATAAATTCACAAAATATTATACCTACTCTAAGCGAACATAACTTCGTACTCGTCATTACAATATATCTATAAAGTTAGTTCGTAAAAGTACAAATATGTATGAATGTAGGTAGGTAGTCGAACGTTGGGTGAGTCAACTCGCGACAGGCGCTACTCGCGGCTCTACGGCGCGGTGCGCCGCTACGTGCTACGAGCTCACGGCTCGTAGCGGCCCGTAGCTAGGCGTAGTCGGAACGAGGTCGTGACACTTCTATTCGCCATAGATAGGTTTCACCTATATTTCACACAGCCATTAATACATTTTACCTAATTCCTTACACCATGAGATTATTGTTTTATTTATATGCGCAGTCTAGTTTGTTAGCGCGATCTCATTAAATATTTAGCGTAACGTCTGTTATCTGTCAAGATAATGATAAATTGTAGTACGAAACATTTTAAATTCCTCTGCCATAAATTAAAAACGTAATTAATAGTGTAGTCGTTCGCTTTATACTGTTTACAAGCATATAATTGTAGGCACTACGTCGTTTAAGCTCATATCAGTACTATTTTTGTCAATCTGTCCATGCACAATTACTCGCATACTACACATGTACAAATTATGTTTATTATTTACATTTACCGACAACATTAGGTATGATAATGAGAACTAGATAAATAGACAACGAGCGACTCTCGCCGCGGCTCGCTCTTGCCCGAGTCATGTAAGGAAAGCTGTCAAAACAAACTTGTGTGTGACTGCGATTGTGAGACGCGGGGGCAGGCGCGGCGCGGGCGCCTTGCTAACACAAGCGGTGAGGTTAGAGATATATCTCTAGTCTACATCATAGTCTGCTCTGGATATTGGTGCAACATCGAAGCAGGATAGAAATACTTATAATAAACTAAGAACTTCATGATATAAATGGTATCCTACGGCAAAGAGCCGAGAACGGCAGCTAGGTTCCGTGGAAGCGAATTGTTTCATTTATATTTCAATTCTATCCGACTTACCTGATAAATGTTGGGTTCGCATTGCCGCAAAGTGATTTTCGCCACAACTATATTCAACTATCAAAAACAAACAAGTCATGTCTATATTTTAAAGTACATATATTTATATCTAAATATTCATTATATATATGCCCGAAATTACGATGAGCATCTAGGCCAAAACCACTGAGCACAATGCGAGCCCATCGTGAACAATAGCAGAAATATTATTATTTAACAACACATACGATTCGATTTTAATTGAAGACAATGAATAAAATGACATGAAAATTTGTAAAATACATATTATAATAATAATTTTCGTAAATCTATTGGTATACAATCAAAAACTGTTATGTCTTAGGGCTAAACAATCATCATAATTAATCTTAATATTGGTTGATTCCCGTTATTTAGTGCTATAAATATTAAAATCGTAATCGAGTATACAGATACAATAATTATGTAGGATGGATTTACTGCGCGCTCCTATTAGCCATTAATTACGCTAAGTGTTGCTCTGAGCTCTGTGTTCTGTCGGAGACGGCGTTTCCTCACACGAGTGCACCTGCGGTACCTCTCACTCGTCGGTTCCTCAGGGGCCGCAAACTAAAACATGTTTATGTGTCCTATGCACTACCAAACCAATATCTAACCGCCAAATTTAGGAACTAAACGCAAGCTTTGCTCGAAATATTGATCACTTTGTCTAGATTACACAATCATATCGTTCGATGCACTTTTATAATATTCGTAACTTATAGTACACAACGTTCTCAACCACCACACTCTAACACTGATCGGCATCGCTGGTACAGTTCGACAGGGCTACCATTATAAACATAACATACAATTAGTCCTACCGACGACGTCGGCACTCGCAATTGACAGCGGCGATGATATCAGCGTCACGATGATCGCTGCAGAGCGAGCGACGTCGGCGAGTCCGCGCGCGGCTGTAGCTTACAACTCGAATTCGGAGCGGGTATGTCGGCGGTGGTCGAGGCGCACGCGCGCCGCCGTACGGCGCACGCACACGGGCGCGCCACGCCCCAGCGGCGGCTCCAGCTCACAGCCCGTGGCTGGGAAAGAGCGCCATCGACGCCCGAACAGCCGCTCCAAGTAACATCTTAGTCAGATTCGAGTTGCTGCGCTGTCTGCCGCTAGGGGTCTGTAGTCTCCTCGAGCAAGCTCACGCATCTCGCAATTGTTGTTCCCGTTAATTGTTTTGGGACCCAGAGGCTCATCATGTATACTTCGCCGCGAGCACGGCTCTGAGGCTCGTCCGAGCAGAGCCTCGCGCTCTCCTGCGCGTTCAGGGCTGCCGCCGTGCGCCCGGACACCACCGTTTGCGTTCACGGCGTTCACTATTACCGTCTGCGACAGCGGTCCACCATGGAGCGGACTGCCGTCGAGAAGCTCACCTGCGCCGAGCTCACTGCGTAGTATTCTAATTTTTTGAATCATCTCCTTTATCTCGTATCGGAGGATTCCGAGGAAGCACAATTTTAGAAATGCTATGACGCAATATCCTAACACGAACAACGCGTCTGCAGTTCGTCGAAGCCAAACAAGAAGTCTCTCCGCACAAGCTGCCGTATGTGGTGCACAGTGAACAGGTGTGAACGGCGCAGGAGACGTGGCTGACGTCACGGCCAGCAGCGATGGTGTCACGGATGATGTGTGCGCTGGGATACGGCAGCAACTGGCTGGTAACGTTGTTCGATTAAAAGCAGCAAAATCAGCAGGCCCGGTAACACCGCAGCAGCGCTGCTCTCTCTGAAGGCGGTCCCAAGCTTGTGAGAAGTCTACGTCAGTGTCGTAATCTTTGGCTAGTCTAAGCCGCAACTGGGGTCGAAGCTCCCGACAGACACGCTCAAAACGGAACGCCCAGTAGACTCCAATAGCGGCGTCCCCGACGAGTAAAGCCAGTAATGCTAACCAGTAAGCGTTGAGCATACGCTCGGAGAGCCTCAACGCGGCGAGGCAGCCGAGCAACTGCAACAGGCCCGCCTGCGCGGGTAACGCTGCGTACCCGTAGAGGAATCCCGGTTGCGCCACGCCGAGACCGGGCACAAGCGCGCGCCGGTAGTCAGACAGCGCGCGGCCCGCTGCCGCGCAGAATGCCAGCGCCCCGAGCAACAGCGCGCCGTTGCACGCGTAGATCCAGATGCGGTAATAGCGCATTGCGCGATGCGCGGCGGGGTGCGCGGGGCGCGCGGGCGGCGGCAGCGTCATGGTGGCGGGCGCCGCGTCATGGCGCCGCCCGCGCCCGCGCCGCCGCCACGCGCCGCGCCCCACGCCTCTGCAACACACACAATACAACTGTTTAGCACTCCCCAAAGGGCAAAGAACAGATATAACAATATCACAAATGCTAAGAATGGTTACGTTATTGCATTACACTTCAGTCTCCATGTCTACCTGTAGGACTAAACGGACTGTATAAAATACTGTATGACTTTTTAGTTAACATTCTCTTAAAGCAAAATATAGAGAAAATTCTTAATAAATTTATGAAAGATACGATCTTTAAAAATCCAATTAAATAAAAATATCGAAACCTCTCTTGTACTCGAGCTACAAGCTTCGTACGAGCTTCGTTCGCAGAGAAATATTTTAAGATGTCAGAAATAAGCGTAGATTTATGAAACCTTAACATTAGAATAACTGAAACAGGTCATACGTGTAAATCCACAAATAATTGGCATCATATAGATATTTATTAATCGTACGATAATGCCAAAGAAGATAATGATAAATAGTATTCGTATAATCGTGTTCACGACTGCCGCCCAACACAGCTTTTGATTCAATGTAGTGTAATGTTCGTTAACACGCCTCATGGGGCCGGGGTAACGCTTGGTATGTGGATCACGTCGATTAACGATAAGCATCTTCACTCGTTCTGTACTCCATACGCGCATATTATCAAAGTAGATGCTATGGAAACTATTACAGGTACCTACATAAAACGGTTTGCCATCGAAAAATTACCATTTATTATACTATTACGCTACTAAATGCAAGTAAAGAAAATAAAATGTTAAACTAACGTGAAAGGGAACAGAAAAGTGGAGGAAAGTGGAAAATTATTTGTACTGTGCAACGCTGTACGAAGGACCTAATGTGTAAATAGAGAGAAGTGAATGTCGTGAGAGCAGTCCACGCAACGCTGAGCAAAGGAGCTAATGTTATCTAAATAGAAAGGGACTTTTAAAGGTGATGCGCAGTTTCTTATGCTTTATGTTGTTGTTATTTAACTAAAGCAATGTTAACATGAAAAATTACATTGTATAAGAATGTGAGAAAGAAATCCGATTTATTTATAATATCTGTTTGTAAATATATTTTATTTTGCCATTTTTCCGTCTATGATGTTGAGAATGCTACAGAATTACAATTGCTTTAGAGCACAAAGTAATATTGCTGTATTACCTATAAATCTTCAAAGTCGATTTTTACACCCATTTGACTATCATCTTATTCAGATCTAGTGACAAAATAAATCTATGAAGTTCACGTTCACACGCATCATTCTACGATTAATCTTAAGACAATATGTAAACATAATACTTTGACTGATCTGATGACGGTTCATATAGATAATATAACTCCAAAATGACTACACTTGGCCAGTCGGGATTGCACTAATTGGATTTGTTTCAATAAATAAATGTTCATGATACAACTCCGTGAATATTGCTTTATACATAATAAGCGCTCTTAAAGCATTCTGCTAGTCTAATTATTTGTGAAGTCTTCGATGCTTGACGCTTTTAACGCCATTTGAGCCAAGTATTCATTGTTTATGTAGAAGGATTTAAACTCGCTCCCTGCTTATAATAAAATTGAAATACTAAATACGTCCGAGATAGAATATGTAGGAATGTACTCGTTATGTATACCTATGGGCTACTAACTGAGCAATATTTTTATTGCAATATGTGGCTGCAATATTTTCAGCTTTCTAGTCCAGCAATCTAAACAACATTTTAATGCGTTGCCATGTCATGTCATATGTCATATATATTTACTAGCTGTGCCCGCGGTTTCACCCGCATTTAAGATTACTGCGTCGCTCCCGTAGCTCGTAGCGTGGTGTTATATAGCCTATAACCTTCATCGATAAATAGGCTATCCAACACTTAAAGAATTTTTCAATTAGAACCAGTAGTTCCTGAGATTAGCGCGTTCAACCAAACAAACAAAGTATTTAGTATAGATTTGGATTTATTGGTGATATTGCAATGATCTATTAACACTTTGATGGTCCTTGTCAAATGGACGTCATCTTGGACTCATCACATATAGCAATGACGTTGGGCTATGTACGTGGATTACGAAGTATGTACTATTACAAAACCATATTTAATAAGTCTTATGCAATGTCGTAATTAATTACAATACTTGCATAGTATATGCGCAAGCTACTTCGCTTGCAGCCCACGCCTTGCAACTATCTGGCACTTACTCCATAAGCAAGGGCTACATAGTCTATCGTAGGTCATGCTCATGTTTCTTGCGGCATATACAAGAGTTATAAACAACTGACACTCAATCGATTTGATCCGATATTGATGTATACAGCAGTCCATGTGTGCGTGCATCTGTTTTCCTCTTTGTTTTAGACTCAAATTAGCATTATGGACATTATATAAAACTTTTCATCTTTTCACAGCAGCTAATTTTAACATGTCTCTATTTATTGAAATTTAAACTACTATTTACGGATTTTATAGCGTTGTTTATTAGACATTCTGCGTAAATAGAAACACCAATGATTTAATTATGTTCGGGTACTTTGAAATAACTACACAAGAATATTGAGACAACTACCATCTTAGTCTCCCCGTGACCATGGCTGCTGAAAAGCAACCGAAACGTCGGGGAAAGTATAAACTTAAATGTAAATAGTTTTAATAATAATTTCATTAGCTTAAAATTAGTAAAGTTTAATAGTAGTAATAGCTTAACAGTTTTCAAAATTATGTAATGTAGAGTGTCAAATAAACAACGCGATAAATAGATTATATATGAGTAGTTCAAATTAGAGAAGGTAAACTTACAATCCGCCGCCCGTGCCGTGCGCGAGAACTCTGGCTAGTCACAGGAGAGGGCGCGTGACCCTCAGTAGTACGCCTACCACGCCGGTGCGGGCTCTGCAACAACAAACACAATTCCTTATACAAACTTGCTTTTGCCACTACATCTTCATAAAGGTGGCAAACTAGCACAGAAACATACTAGGCGAGCCTAGTAATAAGCAGTTACCGAAGCCTATGATAACTTCTTAAACATAGGAAGCACTTGCTCTTTGCCGACCCGATTGAAGAGGAGTTTTAATAGGATAAAGGGTAGGAACTGGATCGGTCAGTCTTCGGACTTCTTACTTATCGGGTCAAACGCAGCAACTGTGTTACTTTAACGCCGGTTTCCTGTAAGAGTATTTCCAAAGACATATCGACTTATTCGTAGCGCCTCGAGATAATTAGCAACAGTGGCCTCTTGCAGTATTTAACTTCGTTTAAGCTGCTCTTTTATTTTCATTGCTAATGCTATTTATCTTGTATTAATCCTCTTAAAGCTATTAGCTAGTTTCCAAGAGATAAATGACCAAATAAATGTTTTATTTTTATTAGGTTTTAAAAATAATGTCTCGAGCGAGGTAATCCCTATCTCACAGAAGGCTTAAAACATTAAAACGATGCACATAGGAGCAGTAGAACAATTACTAAGCAATTAGCAGTGGCTCACAAAATATTTGTCATGTGAAGTATTCAGCATATCGTGGGGAAACCACTATAAACTCTTTGCCGTTTTTTACATACATTCCGTGGTCCGACGCTTGTATGCCCGGAGGGGTAGGTAGGTATTACGGCCACATTTCACCTGCTATCGTTGAGATCTGTTATAATAGGTAGCTATCCTACTGCCGTTTAGAGACAGTAACTAAACACGACTGCTGTGCATGAGGTCTCGCATTCTATTTGCGGTTCGGACGAAGTTTTAGTCTGCCGATAGTCATTACTGTCAATGGTCTAAGAGCCAAGAGCCTTAATCACCGTCTAAAGAGGCTCTCGTTAGGTGCTTGGATCAAGGATTTGATGCAGAAGGCAGTGCTTTTACATACGGGACGCATTGTTAGGAGGTATCTGTCTCTGGAATCCTAACCACCGACAGCTTAGACCCTGTTACCGATGCTGGTAGGGTAGCATCCATCAAGAAACCGTTGTTTATGCAAAATTCCATAATACTCGGTCGAGTAGTTAAAGTGTGAAAGCGTAACAAATAAACTCGCATTCGCATTTATAATTAGTTATAGTTTAGTTAAGATACATAAAGTCGCAGCTCTGCACGTATTGTATATTATCTTTTTCAGTCATAAGATTCCAATAACGGCACGCTGCGTGTTTCATAACATTTAAATAAAACGACTCCACAAAAGCCAGTCTGCCTACGTAAATAAATAAGGTGCATCATTGAATGGGACGGGCGACAATGTAGTGGAATCTATTGTTAGTAGTTATATATCAGAACAAGGCGTATTGTTGGCGACGAGGCACCGGCACAACTTGTAGTGCTTGCCAGGAACATGTTGCAACTTGCCATATACAACCTGTCTCAGTGAGCACACACGTTGTTAATATACAGTCTGTGCTAACGAATAATTTACGTCAGCGGTCTCGTGTACTATCTGCTCATAAATTGTGCTGCGTTTTGGTAAAAGTAATTTTTTTTATTTGTAGGAGCAATGCGAATATTGATCTGCATTTCATAAATAAAATATTAGTTAATATACAGTCAAATACACGTCAACTGCTGTGACTAGCTGACTGAATTTGCAAGAGCCAATCAAATAACATTACATATGGCGGCTACACATCAAGTTAGACACCCTATATACGCATAACTACGCTACATACAAAATAGAGTATTGTCGGAAAGGGACAGTGCATAGTGGTGTAGATGTAATGGTAAGGATAGAGCGTAACAAAAATATAACGCACTGTCTCGCACGATTCGCAGCATTCAACTTCTAATAGTTCAAAGTCCAAACAGTCTAGGTTGATGTGTCGCTGTGTGTACATATAGTAAATTTCGAGACTATGTTGATTAGCCTTTCAATAATTGACAGTTAGTGTAGTGATGTTATTAAAATACAAATACGAGATACATAATTAATATATAAGTATATAACCTTAGAATTTTTTTCAGCATACGTACTGGTTCACATTTCTAACGAAAGCCTACGGCAGCTTAAGTCAAGTAATCAACAATGCTTTCGTCCCCATCCATTGCACTGCAAACTTCAACACATTCAAAACACAAACATTTTACGTAGCTGAACGTATCCGCAATAAAACTAGTAAATTAAAACTCCGATAATTATAAAGTCACATTCGCATTCATAATCGAGAGCTCTGGAAACTCGTACTAACAAAATAACTACGCGCCACGGAACTGTTCGTCAAAATAATTAAGCGACAAAATTCTTAATCTTCTTTGAGTGAGTCTAAGCATTCGCGAATCTCATAAAATATTCTACAGAGAGTCAAGTTAATACAGGATGAAATTCGGCATAAGAAATAACCACTAGGTTAATCTGCAAATCAAAGGCTGGCCTTTAAAAAGGCTAAGTCACGCGGTTAGTTATAAACTCAATGTAAATTCAATAGTATCTTCGCTCGCTCGGGAACACTCCTTTTTTTGATGTAAGGTACCATATGTCCATTTTTGTACCCTTGAACCGATCAATCCTGATCGATCATTATGAAATTTCGCGATGATCGGTTAAGTATTTAAGACACGAATGCGTAACCAACAAAGAAACTTACTTTCGCATTTATAATATTAGTTACTTGGTTGGTATTCCTAAGACACATTTTGTATGTCATTAAGAAAAGCAAGGTAAGTGCACGGATAATGCACTGACCATGTGGCCATTAGGTGTTTCCGCGTCGTTTATTTATTTGTGTGATTCCCAAAATATAGTTTTAAATTTAGGTATACTTGGTTATCTGTTATTAGACACAAATGGGAAAATAAATCTGATATTCAACCTACTTCTATTCGCAAATAGTTACTTATTCCCTTTATTATTATTATTAGATTATTTATTAGTGTATCTTTAATTCACGGGTATTTGAAATGTTTTAACCTTTAAAAGTCTGTCTTAGTATCAACGTGCAAAAGTCTCTTCTATGTTTAAGTGGTTATACACCCGCCAGTTATCTTCTACGATTTTGTCCAAGTACACTGTTGTTCATAGTTATATTGTTAAAGTAAAATGTCTTTCTTCCTCTTTCGTAGTAGTAGAACTAACTGTTCTACGACTGCGAAAGAGTATAAACTTAGAACTTATAAACCATTGCTATGCATAATTTAATTTACAACATTCTACAATGCCTGAGTGCTATCGCTTTGCATAGTTGATTAAGGGTCACCTTTAGGGCAATAGCTAAGGTGCCGTATGGTGACCTCCACGGCCTTCGTGGAATGTCCGCCGATAGCCCTGACTCTAGGCACAGGGGTGGGACAGATGCTATACTAAAAATATCACGCCGACATTAGAGGTATAATAGCGCTAAGACGGCTTGACATTTTGCGCCATGGCGTCCGTCCGTCACAGATAATAGCACATCTAATCGCGCAAAAAGCGCCGTAACTGTATATTACGAACAATAAACCAAGCTCGTAATGTAACCATGGTCCTTAAACCAAGCGATTTATTTAAAACATCGTATTTTTACTAACAAAGTCATTGCTGGTGTACTTCAACGTCGAAACAATAAAAGTAACTAACTAACTTTATTACTTCGGGTTTAACAATAATAAAATTGTTCAATTCTATGTCATTAATTTGTTAGGTACATCGAGAAAAGCGTTATTTTGTAACACGATCAATTGTCAAAGCACATGATAGTAGAGAGAGGGTGCGCGAAAAATTCTAGTCACGTTTGAGTTAATATGTTCGGTGCGGGCATCTTGTCTGCTGAGCGCTCTTAGCTGTAACGAGCGCCGCTAACAGGGTCGTCGCTTTCCTTTTCAGCGGACTCTACGCTATTAGCCCGCCATTGAACCGGAGCGCCGGATACTAGCAGAAAATTGTATCGACAAACTACAAGAAAAATAAGCTATGAGTAAAAAAAAAGCGGGCTCTCAAATTGGCAACCGAGTAATGTTGTATACCACTGTAATTCAACAGAATTCTATCAAACAATAATTATCAAAGGTATCGGCAGTAATTAATTAATATTTGCTGTAGACATGATATTTTAAGCCAGACATAATGACATTTAGGTTAGGTACAAACTGCCAATTTATATTTGGTGTTGGGTGGATGCCTAACTTTACATGGAGCGACGGGAGCGACGACGCGACGGCCGCTCTCGGTTTGCTACGTATTAGCCCTGTTTTCGCAATTTCCGTATTGATTGGTAAAATTTAGCCTGAGCAGTGTACGTTCATCATCGAAAATTTTCGCTGCGAAATGTTAATTAGTGCCGTACTTACATACATTTGTACATTTTTAATAAAAACGGTCTTTGAACAATGTCATCTCAAAGAATGCAAATGTGTTTCATGCGAACAAAGAATGCGCATAAATTTTACTTATGAATTTGTGCCAAACTAAGGAAACATAAATCACGCATACAATAAAATTCACTATGGGTATGTGAGTTTATTTACCAAAAATAGTTTAGAATATTGTTTATGCTAAACATACAATTTAGATTAAACTATTAGCCTAAAAACCTATGCACTATAAATAATTATTTGCCTCAGGCTTGTAAAATAAGAATACATTTAAAAAGCAATGGCAAAGTATGGCTGACTTTTGTGTAAGTCGATTTGAATCAGGGACTTATAACAAACGTAGACAGCGGGCGAACTACGGTGTAGATATGGGCGCCTCCTTACTCCAAACGTCACAAATAAATTCTATTAAAGTATATGTTTATAAGAATTTCTACACTGCGCATATTCTAACAAAAATAAGATGAACATTGGTGCATTCATAGGTAATTTTAGGTAATCGCCAGCACCTTAACAACGATGGCCTGCATACAATCATTGAATTTAGAGTTAAACTTAACATCCTAAAGTGGGAACGAGATAATTCTAGGATGCGCACGGCCCCTCTGCCCTACTTATATATATACTTATTATACCAATGAAGATAAACAGTGGGTACAAATGTTTGAGAATCGGCATCATCCAAGACTACTCAGTAGCAAAACGAATATAGCCCTTCGTATAACAGGCATTATTCATGTGATGCAAACATTAAAGTAACGAATACAAAACCTCAGAGCCTTGGAACAACAATCAGCACAGCCTTGGAACACAATTTTGAGTTGTGTGCTTGACTGAAACCAAACAAATTAATCTTCAAAATTGATCGCAAACTATGTGAATTTATAGAATTAGAAAATCTATTACTCAAATGGTAGTATTATTCTTGATCGAGCGAAGCAGTCATTTTGCTAGCTACGATTTTCTCCGAAACATATTGGAATGTGTCTGTTTTAATCAATCTCGATAAAACTATCTACCATTTCTCTGAACTATGTATTTGTGCTCGTAATAGATGTGTGTTTTCAACTGCATAACTTATTACTGTACGATAAACATCGAGGAGATAGATGTGCAACGGCAAACAAGTTGTATTTATTACTAAAATTACTTATATCAGGCATCTCTTTGATTATTTTCGTTGTTTAATGCAGAAAGTATGGAAACATATCTAATTATATGCACATAGTTTTAGTCTGAGAGCCTGATTGTGCGGGAAAACTTTAAGTGGTGGAAGGTTGAGGTATATTCAGCAGTGAACGTTAGCGACTGGCAACATAATGAATATAGTTTTTTTTTTACCATCAAGTTACATTTATACGGACTGCTTCAAGGTAAGCGGTTAAGATAACTCATAGACGCTTACCATAGCAGACTCAGATGTAGTATTCGCGTTTTGCTGATTCTTAATAAAGTATTCTCTGTTAGCCGGAATAGCACAATACTATTGATGCTAAGGGTACCAATAGTATTATCATGTCTTTGTATAATCTTCATTTAAGGCGTCGGCTTTTTTTTAACTGGACTGCTTTAATCCGAGCGTTATTCTAGGTTTAAGAGACATGACACACTCCAATTCGTCTATACAATATACGCCTTATCCTGCATCTTACAAACTATTGATTGATTGTGTTCCCAAACAACAAAGGATAAAATCAGCATCTTTTAAGCTTATATGTACGTGATTTTATCTTATCAAACAGCGCCAAAACAGTCGATATGTCCCCTCCAAACATGACTTCCCCTAAAGATATTACTATCACAACACAAAAATAAACTACCAGGCGCCAAAACACATGTTGGTGCCAATTCATTTGTGACAAACTAAAAATAAATCTTACCACATCGCCTTCTAACAGTAGCCATAGACAATAGATTGAGACTTTTAGAAGGGTGTTAACTCCACCCACCGAAAACGTGTATAATCTCTTTTTTCTATTATATTTATATATTATATATCTTCTATAGTCTCTTTTTTCTATTTCTCTAGTTTTAATAACAAAAATAGGCATAAGACGTGACGTATAACGCGTTTTTGTTTTTGATGGGATGAAATGGGATATAATGGTTGGTGTCAATTGTAGTCTTTTTCTACCGAACCCGTTCAGTGAGACAATACCATGCTTTAACGTAGACGTTCAACAGAAACGTCTATTTCGTCATTAGAGTTTACATTATACGTGCAATTATAAACACAAAATGTTTGATCTAATTATTATAAGTGTAATGTATTTGAATTATACAAACGTTATCATGCTCAACTCGTAGTAAAAATATATTATAAGTTAGTAGCAAATGCCAGACATATTTTTCAATATCTCCGACGTACCTAATAGCAAATTTTTACTAAATCTTCCTAATATTACAAATGTGAAGTCTGTGAAGATGTCTAGATGTTTCTTACTCATTCCTGCTTAAACTGTGAAATGGATTTAGATAAATCTTTGCACACAGATAGTCTATGGCCCGATTTTTTATCCCGATATTCCATCCCATAGGGTGCACGCATGCAAAGCCACGGATAGAAACCGTCTCCATGTTTTGGTGCTTTTTCGCCAACATATTTTAGTATGACCAGTTTTTGTATCGATTACAATCGAATCACAATCTATTACAGACCGTTGTAAACAGCTCTATTATTTTCATTTTGGTCATAAGAAAGAGAGTGAATATTTAATCGATATTTGATTTGTATACGCGTATCGTAGAATGTGCTAGTTAAAAGTAATATTGTGTATCACGCTGAATTATTAAATTGTTCGCAGCAGGGGTTGGTAATTTTGGGTTGAGTCCACTGTCCAGCCGAACCTTGGTTGGCATGACCCGTGTCATGCGTCCGCTGTAGTCAGCGAAGCAAACTCAGAAGATTACGTGTTCCATTATGTCTCATCAATGTCTATCAACAGAAAGCTTTATATACAATACCTGTATACAAATAGCTTAGTTCCTTTGTGTTAAGGATTCTAGAAGATTTGATGCCTGCATTCTGTCTTCGTAATATTGACGAACCTTCTCATTGCCTAACCCAAAAGACAGAAGTATATAAGTCTTATGTTATACAAGCGTTATGGTATCCGTTTAACAACTTCTTTGCTGAAAATTTAGAAAGAAGATTCTAAACAGTATATAAATTTAATTTCCCGTAAATATACAAAACCTGCATGCGGCTCTGGCGCAATTAATTAAATGAGGATTACAGCAAATCTTTAGAGCAAGCAGCACACCTGTAGTTAAACCGTCTTTTACAGATATGGTGTGTTTTCTTGGTATCAATCAATTATGAGGAATCACAACCAAGCCGCTGACTACCGTAAACCACATAGATGGCAAAGAAACACAAGGCTCACCTGATTGTTAGCAGTTGCCATAACCCATGTGCTTTCAATAACAAAGACATCAATCACGCTGCCAACTGATATAAAGAGAATGGAGGAAAATAAACAGTAGAAGTAGATAAGAAACGGAACAATGTTTGTCTTAATACCCGCTAAGCCGCCTTTGAACTGACTTCATAGAACACTGCGAAAGCAGAAAGAATTTTAATGATGATTTTAAAGACTGCTGCTTTTGGCTCTAAGTATAATCCATAAGTGGCAAACACACTCATAGTAACAACAAAAACAACAAACATGAAAAGAACATCCAGATTCGCTACCACTGCTCTATCCGTGGAATCGCTTTTCATTTTGTTATATGCACAATTGCAAAATGAAACAACGCAAACTTTACCCACTTACACTGTATCTATACGTTTTTACTGCATACCGTTGTATACCATGCCTTCAGTGAATCACAAAATTAACTCTATACATTATTCATCATATCCGTGCTAATTGCATGCCAAAACTGCATAGATTTAGCCCGTAATCGCTTGTTAACACATTTATTGATCTCAAACATCGGAGGCAGAAATGCGCTGCCGTATGCCTGACCTATTCAAAGAATCAATAGTGGCAATTATGAACGATCAACCGACTAAAAGCCTGTAAAGGCTGTAAGCTCTTTTTGCGAGTCAAAGCGTTTCATCGTTTTTCAAACGAACACAAAGTAATGAATCTGTCAACGAACAGTCAAAGAGATACACTGGAATAGAGATGCAATGATTTTACGTGTCTCGATATCTGTTGTTTTAATGTTTCTTTGAGCAAGTATACCTTAAAATCCTATTGTTAGATTAAGCTCTCATAATATAAAAATAAACACACAAATATAACATATGGAATCTTTATCTCCGTAGAGATAATAGTACAGTCATTTGGTAGTTTTACCTGGAAAGTTTGCCGGGAGTTTTGAAAATTGGTAGTATTATAATTTCCGATGTGCTCTTTCCGAATTTTAACTTTGCCACCTCGTACCTCTGCCGCTCGCGCCGCCATATTGGAGCAATAGCGTCTGATAGCAATTTTTGACAATATCTCATTTCCAACTCAATTTACGATAAAAATTACTGTACTATAAGTAAACCTAAGCGATACTAACAAAATGTGGATATGATAGATGGATCGTCACCGCATTTCGCTAGTATAATGAAATCCACGTGGAAGACGAGGTTGTTGTCATCTATTTGATGGTCTGGACCCAGTTCTGTGTTGATATTGAAATTTCTTTTAAAGAAACAAATGCGTGTGTCACTGTGTATTTTACAAATATTCAAACAGCAAACACAATTTCTCAATAACACTAATATTTACATTAATCAATACGTAAATATGGCTAATTTAAATATATTTTTCAGGTTATTTCTTTTTTTCATCAATTTTAAAGGTTGTCTTTTTAATTAGACAACCTGCACATCTGTGCAAAAGCCCATATCTTTCAATTCATGGTTTCTTTAAGGATTTTTATAATTTTTATAATTAGGCAGGTTTATATTTTTAAACCTAGCCCATATTTTAAAACCAATAATATATTTACTACGCGCGCGAAGCCAAAAGCTACGTTTCTATAAAACATCACAAACAAATGTACGTTTAAAAGTCTAGCACAAGCAACTTTATCAAACCGTCGGACACATTCTTCAGTCGAAAGTTCCAATGGTTTTCTTGGAAGTGACAATACTGCAATAAGAGACTTTAGATACAAAGCCATGACAATATTTGCGATTCACGTAGATATTTACAATACGCTACACTGAAATTCGCTTTATTTATTCTCCACGATCGGTACTCACGGGTCACTCAGTTTAGATAGTGGCAACGATATAATGCTCATTGAAACATCGCAACACATTGTGACAATATTTGTTTTGTCACTTCGACCATCGAATATCGGTATGTCCGAGTTCATATCAAACAAAACGATATACGAGTGTAAATAATCGCACGTGTCGCAACACTAGCTGGTACGAGATCGCGTGCTGTACCGGCGGCATAACACTCGTACATTTCCACGCACGAATTGTACGAGCGCTTTATATCCTCACCCACTTTAACTTTGATCTCACTATTGTTAGGTTTCGTTTGTTTCTGATCCAACAGTTTATTGCACAAGTGTGTTTCAAAAAGTTTAAACCGACCCAAACGTGTTATTGTTGTGCAAAGTCCAAGCTCAAGAAAGCCGCGTTTGCCAGCTTATTAATTATTTGTATATAGTTACTGTTAGATTTGATAAATAATACGTGCATTATCCAATTTGATAATTACTCAAATGATTTCGTATGTACGTAGACTGTGGAGATATTTAGAAGAGATTTTTAGAATTATACTTAGAGGCAAGATTACTATATATTAGTTTATCGTTGATATGAATATTGATTCTGACAATTAATAATCCCAAAATAAATATAATACATTATAGTATATATAGTATAACACTTGCTTGTCTGCCAATAATGGTAACAAAAAAAATTTAAAAAAATTGTAGCGTGATTCCTGATACCCTGAAAAATGTGACATAGAAATAAATAAACTTGAACGACGTAATTCAAAAGCAAAATGTAATACATATTTACAACGATATTATATTTTATACACGTCATTGCATATTTCTTTGAAGTGGGTGTCAAAGTAATGACTGTATCCGGACTCACGGCAATTTCCGACGAACATAGATTATTCGTCGAATCTACGCCGACTGAACGACCGAGTTCAAAGAAATGATAACTGTACATAACAACAATTGATTAAATATTTTGTTTGCGAGACTTTATTCTACAATTAAACTGTTGCAAATAAGTTAATTTCATGCTTTTACTTTTTTGCATCTAGAGAATGCGACCGAATTGACAAGACATAACTTCTTGGTATATCTAATAAACTATTTGCCGTCATATCAGTTAAATGTAATAATATAATAACATCAACCCTGTACTAAACTGGTCCATTGCTGAGCACATGCCTCTTTTCAATACGAGAAGGGTTAGGCCATAGTCCAGATACATTTCGGGCACGCCACAATCGTGGTGGTAAGTCCCGTGTTTGGGGAGTGGCTGGAAAGACGGCATAGCGCCCTCACCTTCCGGCTGACACAGGTAATGACTGGCCACGGTTGTTTTGGCCAGTTCCTGTGTCGTATAGGCCGGCAAGAGACGCCTGGTTGTCACCACTGCGGCGACTGCCGCGACGTTGTTGAGGACACGGCGCTGCACACTTTGGCAGATTGCCCCGCCTGGGCATCGCAGCGCCGTGAGTTGATCGCGACAGTCAGATTGGTTGCCCTCTCGCTCCTGGCCGTAGTTCAGTGTATGATCCGGAGTGAGAGGTCGTAGAATGCCGTCGCCTCCTTCTGTGAGAAAGTAATTTTCATCAAGGAGGCGGCAGAGCGGGAGAGATAGCGCTGAAACCCTCTCTCCAACCGCAGAGCCGGGCGCCGGAGGGCGCGAGACGACCTCCAGCCACCCTGAGATTTGACCTGGGGGTGGCGGGCTTCGTGGGCCTGCCCGCCATCCGATGAGCACCAAGTCCGAGAGGCGGCGTGCGTGTTCCCACGCGCGTTTCTGTGTCGCGTCCGTCTCTCCTCTAGGGGGGGATAGTAGGGTTTTGTGAGTGAGTGCTTATAGGATAAGTCTCTTTGTGTAGTGGCCTGCCGTTTCATACGGCGGGCCGAAACCTCGGCGGGGTCGCGACCACATGTGCAAGTGATTCGCGCGGCCCCGTCGATAGCGGTTTTGTCGAGGAACACCGTGGTAGGTTTAGTCGGTATTCCAGAAGGTCCATTTTCATCGTTTCAACTTCTTTCTTTTACCCCAGTGAGTCCGACATAACCCCTCCGCCCGCCCCCGCGGAGAGGTATGGGTCAATGCATTCCCCAACGTAAAAAAAGAAAATTGTCCCGATACTTTTAAATGTACCCGACGTTTATGAATTTTAACTAGATGAAGCATTTTTAAAATTTTCAACTAAAGTAATGTTATTTCAACACTGTTTTAACTAAAAATATAAACCGTTTTATTTTTATTACAACGTATGTAATAAGGGAAAAATAAGATTGAAATATGAAATTATATCATGATTTTATCGCACGGTTTGTTTATCGTTTCACATTCAAAAGAATTTAAATTGCCTATGAAAAAGATTAGAAACGTTGCGGCGTTGAAATGAGAATATAAAAATAAAAATTCAATTATGTGGTATTTATTACGTGTCGCACATTGATTAGTTGAATCAATAATGACATAGTACGAAGCAAAATGTGGTTGTGTCTTGCATTTCATCATGCAATAGGAAGATGGAACAATGCAGACCATTACTGCTTAGTTTATCGTATTGCCCATTTGCCTAACAAGATGAACCGGTCCCTAGCTACAAATACTATTAAACTAAGCACTGTACGAAACGCTGGTTACTATAATTGAATCACTATTGCCATACTGCTGTAGTATACAAATATCAATGTATCCTTTACAAGAAAGACATTGCATCTAGAACTGAAAAATACTCATAACTTGAAGGTATTATTGTGTTTCCTGCAGAATGAAAATAAAATATTATATCTTTTAATTCCATCGTAAAACGTTTTCTTCTTTAAAAAACGCTTTTCCATCCGGAGCGCTCACGATAACAATCTTATGGCATGCTTTTGTTAAAATATTTTATTGCTTTATTTTTGTTACTTACCTATAAAGTTGGAGTGGCTTCTATAAAGAAGAAGGGAGTACTTAAATATTTATTAAATTCTTTGATATGAGGGCACACGTACCTCGTGGACCATTCAGAGTTCGCTTCCCTTCAAATTGAGTTAACTACTTTATAAAGATTAAGCAGCTCCTATATTCCTTTAAACGCCGCGAAACGTGTTCTGAATTCTAGCAAAGAGATTAAAGATTAGATAGGAGTTTGAAAGAGGGTGTGTACATGCCCACATTCAGTACGTACATACGTCACTATCTACATAAGCATAAACTACACAACACTTCGCTGCTAATCCGAGCAACATTTTAATTGCAACCGTATGTTTATTAAAAGTTCTTCATATTTGATCTATTTAAATTGTTTGCGTGGACAGCCATCTCACTCTAATATAACTAATTTATATTAATAAAATGAACTTTTGTGTTTTGTACTTAGTATAATATTGGACAGCGGATCGTGTTGGTAATTATTTAAAGTCGTTAAATATCTTTTAAAATATGAAGCAGAATTATCATGTCATATCAAAATTTAATAAAAACATAAAATTAAATATGTTTAAAAACATCTGCATCCTTAATAATGTTGCTTTAAACAACCAGTATTATTCAGATTAGTTCTAACAGTTAAAAGAAAGATGACACGATATCTCCGTAAGTGTATCATATAATCCACAATAAATGATGCAGCATATTTGTGTACGAGATTGTAGCTTCTCTCGCCAAATTAATACTTCCAAAGGCTGTTAAGTCCTATCTACATCTTAATACACATAGTGAAGTGTGTCGCAAAAACAAATTGTTTCTCTTACAAGCACTTTTATTCTGCCTTTATCACACATTTGCTTGGTGTGGTAGCTTTAAACACACAATAAAATCAATACAGGTTTCAATATAATTTCATTTTACACAAGTTCTGGATACGAAATCCATAAAACGGTGTAATTGAAACAGGGTTTGTACATTTATTGGTAGAAAACAAATCCGGAAAGCCAATGCACTTCAATAAAGTTTGTTATACATCGCATAAAATCGAGTGCAAATAAAAACTTAATAGCGCTCGTAAGGTCTTTATAGCAACAACGAATCAAGAGCTAAGTAATGCTTCAATTCTAAGAAAAACTGTGTAACAATGTGTAGGAGCAGCTGCCGTTGGCGACGCGCCAATACTCGTAAAGACAGCTTAAATCCTTCGTCTTGTGACCTTCTACCGGTGACCACGACTGCCAATCGCTCAATGATATATACCTAATAAATATATATTGTTTCTATGTTCCATCTCATTGAATACCATACAAAACCTCTCTCAACAAGATATCTTTGGTGCATAAAAATCTTACAGTAACACTTTAATATAATAGAAATGGTCCGCCAATCTTCAACAGGATAAAGTCAAACGCATAAAACAAAATCATAATCAATTTTCAATTACTGTTTAAACCAAAGAAGAAAAACATTCTTAACATATTAAAAATAGTATTGTTTGCGGTCGGAAGTATTGGGTTATAAGCACGTTTTCCTCTTACAAACTATTAACTACAGTTGTATGACACAATTATCCAATAAGTCCGTCGAAATTCCCAGAACTCTCACGAAATCAATAACTTGATATAACCTATGTATTTGTACAGGAAAATAGGGGAGAGGCACGAGGGATAAGATAGTGTATCTTATTATGTTAATTACAGTGATTTACTCTGATTACCCTAATAAGATAAGCTGTTTCGTGTTAAGAGCATGTATCTGCTATTAGGTTGTGATTTTTGTCGTGGCTTTTGACGTCCACGTATGTGTGTTTTATAACATGTAATCTAGCTCACATGTCTTGTCTGCGGCTGCGCTCGGGGCGCGGGTCACCGGAGAGGGACATAAAATTCTTGTTATTTCACTAAAGGCATTTCTGTAGGCCGCCCTGATTCGTGGTTCATACCCGCTGGCGAGTTTATACACAAATTATTTCAACAAAATGTTTCATTCTCTCAAAAATATTTAGAGTCGGTTTACCCCGGCGTCCATGGCCTACGTGCATGTAATATGTTGTTAATTAAATAGTTTACTACGAAGGAACTCAGCAAAAAAGTAAACAACATTAATTTATACATTACATGGCTTTTAGGAACTAGGTTAGTGTGTGCGAGCGATTGCGATAAGATTATTACTAAGAACTAAAATTATTTAAATAAAAGTTGGCTAAACTGCCTCCTTCCTTACCATTTGTCAAGTACAAATTGTATAAGCCTGTCTAAAAATTGATTACATGAGTGTCACCATCGGACGGAGGTGATGATGGATGACGGCGTGTACTTCTCATGAGACTTACGTAATTATACATGTACATATAATCTCTACATGAATAAGAACGTGTCATTTTATTCATCTATATCTATACTTCTATACTAATATTATAAAGAGGAAAGATTAGATTTTTTGTTTGTAAGGATTTAACACAAAAACTAAACAACCGATTTAAGAAAATCTTTTACCGTTAAAAAGCTATTTTTACGTGGGGGAATGCATTGACGCATACACCTCTGCGGGGGCGGGCGAAGGCGTTATGCCTCACTCACCGGGGTAAAAGAAAGATGTTGAAATGATGATACTGGACCTCCCGGAATACTGACTAAACCTACCACGGTGTTCCTCGACAAAACCGCTATCGACGGGATCGCGCGAATCACTTGCACATGCGATTGCGACCCCGCCGAGGTTTCGGCCCGCTGTATGAAACGGCAGGCCACAACACGACGAGACCTACCCTTTGGTCACTAACTCACTTTAAAGCCCTACTGTCCTCCCGCCTAGAGGGGAGACGGACACGATACAGAGGCGCGCGTGGGAACACGCACGCCTCCTCTTGGACCTGGTGCTGATCGGATAGCGGGCAGGCCCACGAAGCTTACCACCCCCAGGTCAAACCTCAGGGTGGCTGGAGGTCTTCTCGCGCCCTACGGCACTAGGCTTTGTGGTTGGGAAGAGGGTTTAAGCGCTTCCTCTTCTGCTCCGCCGCCTCCTTGATGGAAATCACATCCTCACAGAAGGAGGCGACGGCGTTCCACGACCTCTCACTCCGGACCATAGACTGAACCACGGCCGGGAGCGAGAGGGCAACCAATCCGACTGCCGCGATCAACTCACGGCGCTGCGATGCCCAGGCGGGGCAATCCGCCAAAGTGTGCAGCGCCGTGTCCTCAACAACGTCGCAGCATTCGCCGCAGTGATGACAACCGGGCGTCTCTTGCCGGCCTATGCGAAACAGGAACTGGCCAGTCATTGCCTGTGTCAGCCGGAAGGTGAGGGCGCCATGCCGCCTCTCCAGCCACTCCTCAAACACGGGCCTTACCGCCACGGTCGTGGCGTGCCCGATGGTTCTTACTAGCTGTAGAAATTTGACATGATTTATATGAACTTTGTGCTCAAATTTCTTTCTCTAATACGGAAAACCGCACGTAGTTCGGCTATTAAAAACGACCGTTACACTATTGCAGTTGCCATTATCACTTTTAATTATATATTTAAATAATGTTATCCAATCATTTTAATAATTAATAACTTATAATGTTTTCATTGTACGACTTTATTCAGTTGTATATTTATATTTATATATTTTAACGTAATTAACAATAACTTGTCGAGTACCGCGTTTGTCCAAGGTCGTTTCAAATCGCAAACTTGGCCATCCTGTTAATTGAATGTACAAACAGCTCTAAATACTAAACGCTATAAAGTAGCGCACAGTTTCTTGTGTACTTTATTATATAATTGTAGGACTGCCTCTTTAGTCTCATGCCATACAATCACGCTAGTTCTTGAGGTTATGGGTTTTATATTTCAATTCATACATTGTTGAGAAATCTCAACAGATGTAACTCACGTTTTGATGAGCGTGCAAGCAAGTTTGCCACGGCACTGAACGCATTTTCAAGCCGTACAAGCAGGAACTGGCCAGAACAACCGTGGCCAGTCATTACCTGTGTCAGAAAGTGAGAGCGCCATGCCACCTCTCCAGCCACTCCTCAATCATGGGACTTACCCGCAAAGCAATTTTAAATGACGGTTACGGACAAAAAATAGTAGAGTATATATATCTCGACGTCTATACTAAGAAAACGATTTATTTTTAGTATATTGTATTGTTAGTCCGGCTGTAACAATACACTCGTTTGAATATATTGTTACAGCCGTCGCCGCCATAACCATTTTAGGTGCTGTTGGTGCAATAACGGATATACTTATGCCCAGTTAGTTTACAAACCGACCCCAATTAGTTTCGAAATAGGAAAAGCATTATAGTTTGAGAATCCACAGCATTAGTATTAAGTAATTTTGTGTATAAGCAATAGAATTATAATAAAAACTGGCTTTTGCCCGCGGGTTCACACGCGTAAATATACATAAATTTTCTATTGCTTTGGGAAATCTACTTTTTTGGATCAAAGGATGTTCTTTTCTGTACCCCTGACAACGAGCATACAACATTTCATAATAATTGGCGTGTAGTTAAGGCATAAAAGCGTAACAAACGCATTTTCGCATTAATAATATTAGTTAGAATAACGATTTAAAAAATACCCAGTAAGTAAGACCGAATTTGTTATGTAATATCACCAAATCACAGAAAACATAGTTCTATGACTAAGGTCACAGAAAAATATCTACACATAAAATAAGTATTTTCTAAGAAGAAAGGAGAAGCACTCGCTTTATGTAGGTCTATCCAATGATGTTGTGAAATAGCTATTTATCAACTATCCTAAAGCCTGTTTGGCGGCACTTTTCGTCTTTAGAGACATTTTGCAATTGTTTTACATAAAATAGTTGAAGAAAATATAGAACGATCTTAGATTTTAGTATTAAGTTTGCTATAGCAGAGCTACGTGACTATGTGAAGCTTTAAAATTTATATCTGTTATAATAGATCCATACTAACATTATAAATGCGAAAGTAATTTGGTCTGTCTGTCGTTTGCGCTTTCACAGATAAGCCACTAAACCGATTGTGATAGGCAAGGAGATAGATTGTATCCTGGGGAAGGACATGAGCCTTTTATCCCAATATGTATTCTTACAGAATTAACGTGGGCAGAACCTAGATATTAATAAAGAATACACATACTTATTTAATAGCATCAAGTTTGTTTTGCATGCAATGTAACGTGAAAGTAAAGAATGTATCCATAGGTCTGTCTGCAGAATTGTATTAATCTGGAACAACAGAATTCAAGCACCAGGATTCATACTTATGAATCCTGGTGCTTGAATTCTTGCTTGAATGCCTGAATTCTGTTTTTCAGACTTATGAATGCATTCTTTAGTTATACTTATAAGCCCTGGTAATACACTCAGTAAGTAGATTAGGAAACTAAAAGTACCAAAACGAAGCGCATCGGATTGGTCTGTCTGAATTTGAGTCAAAGGTTATACGGCAGCTTCAATTGAATTTGCCTGTTACGTACGTCGTTAACGCTGGGAGGTTAATTCTCTCTGCCGTGGGTGGATTCATGTATAACAGTATGTCTATCTACAATTCACATTCTACACGGTTAGATATTGAATAGATTTTTAATTATATAATTTTTATATGCGGGGTTTAGTGAATATTATCAGCGGCAAGATATACATTGCTTAAGATTATTATTAACGATATTTGACGTTATATCTTAGTATGTATGTATGAGGAATGTGATGAATGTGAATGAAGCCAGGGAAGTGTGTGAGGATCGTAGCAAATGGAAATCCGTAGTCTTTGCCTACCCCTCTGGGAAACAGGCGCGAATCTATGTATGTATGTATATCTTAGTAATAAAAAGAGGAGCTCAATTATTATTTCAAAAATTAAAGGTTTCAAGCTTTCTATATATCTTGTCCATAAAACCGATTTTCAATACGCTAATTAGTATTTTGAACATACGGCTAAAGTTACAGTATTTGATGTAGGTGCATTAACATTTTTGTCTTATACAAACAAATTAATCATAAAAATTATTTCCGGAAATACCACATTTGAAGTAAATACTTCTTCAAAATAGATTTCAAAATGTACATATTGTACATTTCATCATAGAACTAAATATAGATATTGGTACATGTAGATAAATAAATTAATTTTCAAATCTGTTGAAAAATACCTCTATCTCCTCTTAGCTTACATTAATCCCAAAGTGGTAAGTCAGGTCTGCCATTACCAACAAATGAATAATATTCGATAATTCTTTTTTCAAAACAAAAAACATTTGCCGAATATCGTAATTTGTTTTCTGCTTAAATAATTGTATTATTTATATGAATGTGGATATACTTAATAGTAATAGCTCTTGTACATACACAGCGTGGGTAACATGCGCACGTTTGGATACTTGCGCGGTAAATCGTGTAAATGCAACATGTGACAGACGCAAGTAACACGTATGATTGACTAGCACATGTAGCCTCTGCGAATTGCTTGCATGTAAGCCGCACCAGCTACTTTAGTAGAGTACACGCATCTTTAATTGTAAATAAATTAATGATTTATTTATATCTTGCATGTGAACCTACATGATAGTAATTATTTTTAGGTTATAGTCACGAAAAAAATATTAATCAGTTTGACCGATGTATTGTTATGATAACATTACTAACATCGTAATTACGAAGTAAAAGTTTATTATTACTTATTAATTCATAAATGGTTTTTAAATTCTGCTATGTCATTCCCATAACCTTAACTAAATAATTGCTTGTGAACAAAAACAAAAAAGCTAAGTTCATATAAATGTTAACATAAAATACATACTTAAACCTGAATCGAACCTTTGCAAAGTTATTTATAAAGTGATAATCATCTCATCCTTTCAAAAGTCACGAAGTTATTTATAAAATGATACTCAAGCCTGAATTCTATAGTGTGAATGTCGACATGAGGGACACAATCCCCACAATGCCATGTCTACAAACAGCGACAGACAGAGTTAAAGAAATCTTACATTTTCCTGTTCATGAATCTTTTGCTACACTTAGTGTACGTATGTTGAACGCAAACCTAGCTACATTGTAATTGCTTTTAACGTAGCGATAACAAGCAGTGTTTCAGATCGGTAACGTCACTGCGATCCCGACCCAGTCTCGCTCGTCGCCCAACATGTAATTGGGCTATTTTCATTTGATAAATGGCAATAAGCTTGCTTTTATCATCATGAGGTCTAGAAACCGTCATCGATAAATTGTAGCTTACATAGAGCTTTAACTTTTCATCTTTGCCTTTAAAACAACACTACCATTTACAAGAATATACATAGCCTCTCACCCATATCCCCATAAAGATAAGGAGATGTGCATTACACCTACATATGGCCAATCATATCCCTTAGTCCCATGTAATACCTATTTCCCATATCCCATTCCAGAAAAACACAATAAGACTTTACCAGATGTAACCTGTGATATCATGCACAGCAGTGAATGCACGGCTGCAATGCTACCAAGGCAGGTACGGAACTACATAAAATCGCGACGCTTATTTTGTTACGTGTAGTAAGGTATAAAGGATCACCACAACTAGTACACATCCGTGTAGTAGGTACTTGCACGCTATAAAAGATTATAATCACATAACTAGTCATTGTGTTGTATTCCTGGCTGTAAGTGAAGTATCCAAAGCTTTTAAAGAGGCTATGTACTTCCCACGAGAGAACCACTTTCAGTTGCGCTGAAACTCTGGATAGCTGTGTCGGAAAGATGGTTATATATTTTATTTTGCATCTGTGTACAAGTTATGCATTCACTTTCCCTTAGATATTGCTTGACTTTCCACAAGTGAAATATTATACACTAATTTAACAAAAATATTATTGAATGACTGATCGTTTTAGCGATAAGACCTGTTAAAAGCAGCCCTTGTCAATTATCATTATTTTGTGACAAATTGTCTTACGCGTCATTTAAATTGAATAAAATAGTCGACTTCAATGCAATATGTTTATCTCTTATAATATCTGTTTCATTTAATCTAGTTAATTCATTTTTATTATAAACCAAGCCCTAATGTAAATTATCAAAAAGACCGCTGCTGTTGCTTTTGCAAGCTCGGATTAAACTCAAATTTGGCACAACAGCCAAAAAACTGAATTCATAATCATATAATTAACCACTAATATTTAGCTGGTTAAAATCATTTAATACTATTAGTACTAAAAGTGGTCATAGATTTAAATTTTATTAATATGCCATTTTGCATGTACCAATACGAATTCCCAAATGTGCTTGGCACCGCTCCAGGTGCTAGCAAAGCAGTGAATTATTCTCATAAAATAAAGGAACGAACAGGCCATTGAACGCTTGGTTAGTAAACAGTGATATCTTTATTGAGAACGAGCAACTCTATTAACGAACTAAAGATAACTGTTTGAACTGCAAAAAACATATAATAACTTTATAGGTACGCTGGTTTACTCGTACAATCGAATTAGCCGTAACATGACTAGAAAAGGCTTCATCGACGCCTAGTTTGATATGTCTAAAGAAAGTCATTCGTATGCTTATTACTATGGAGGAAACACGTGAATTGTTGACAGTTTATTGATGAAGACTTTATAGTAAAATAGAGTCATGCGGATCTTTTATAGCAGCTAGTTCGTGGCTGCTAATAACTGTATAAGGTTTAAATACATCAATAAAATAAGTTTATAGTATTTAGCTATAATTAAGCAATAGCTTCTTATAATACGAAAAAGAAAATTACTACTATGATTCAGTTTGTGAGTCTGCGCCCCGTATATAACAATTGCCCTGTCCGCTGAAATAAATTTAACGCAGACAAGGTAAACATTTTGATCCAAACCTGCTAGTATGAGATATTTTGTCATGTTGCGTTTAAAATTTTAAATTCTATTTGGCAGGTTCAGTTTACTAATAATAAAAATTGATTACATTAATCCAGATCCAGACTCGACCAATTAGTGCTATGTAAAAACATAATACTAATTGTCTGCCTCATTCAGTTACTCGTATAAGCGCAAACGTGAATTCCAATCGTGACATCTCGAGTTCCATTCTCAAGTCGTCTTGTGCTATTGATTTATTTCTGTCTAGAAACTTTTAGTGGCAGCACGCCACATAGTCTCTATGGAGGCGAGACACCCTCCGCTCTTGTTTCGCCGATCTAAGCACACAAATTCGTCATTTTGACAGCAAGTGTAATTACCAGGCGGGTATTTGGCGATACGAGTACTCTGGGAGTAGGGCACCTAGTAACCACACAAAAATAAGATGCGATTCCACTTAAATATAAAGTAAATAACCTTTCACACCATGGCGGCACGCCGGTGACCAGACACAGTAGATTTTTAATTATCTGTGGTATTTAAAGATTTGATAAATTACATGATATATGGACGCTCTTTGTGTCCGTTGTTTGAATGTCTTTAAATTGCGAGAGATGTCTAATTTAAAAGAAAGAAGGAAAGGAAATATGATCCTCCTATAAGCAAAAATACATGTATGTTCTCGGGTGCTTGTATGTCCTCAAAGGATTGTAACAGATACATCCCTCATTCTTCTTAGTTTTGTGTATGTTCGAAACTCACATAATATGTAAAATCTAAAGGTTTATTATCACGGTTAAATCATGACAGTGATTATAAACATTAAGCTATTAGATCCAATTACCATAAAACAGAATTTCAGAATAGCATTAAACTTGAGGGTTGCAGTTGCGATTTCGGGTGAGATAGCATTCATTTTAGATTTTATTTGTTAAAAATTGTCAAATTCATTCAATTGTTCACCATCACTTTCATTTTCCATTGTTAATCCGTGGACAATGGTGTTGATTATATGTTTGATAATATAATGTAAAACACTATCTTGTAATACTTTAACATGTAATTGTTTTTTGTCCCTAATAAATAAAATAAAATAAAAATAGCAATCTTTTCATCAACTAGCTTATATTGAAAAAATTATAAAAGCGTCTTGTATTATACACATACATGTATTTGTATATGGTACAAGAAATAAACAATTTATTTTTTTAAGTTCATTTATTTCTTATTTTATTTCATGGCTTCCTGCATGTTAGTGCCAAATAAATAATTTAGGATGTGGCTAGTGGGATGACGATACAAACGAGACAGAAAAAATGAACCCTGCTCTACAACAGATATTTCATTCACCGTAACGAAAATCGAAACGGTAAGAAATTTTACCGTAGTACAAATATATTTCAGTTTAATACCCTCATTTACAAAAGCCTAATGACGCTCCTATAAATTATGAACAAAATTAGTTCCAATATGATTGAATAATTATAATGGCCATCAAAAACATCGAAAGCACTTATCGTACAGACAATAAATTCATAGTAAAAGTCGGTAGGGCGGGCCGCGGCCTGCGAGCCTGTAATTAATTGCGTCCGGCTATTTCTGTCGCAAGGACACGCTGAACGTGACCAGAATGCATATAAAGGTTGGAAAATAAAAATATGGAATATAAACAAGTTATAAAAACCGTCCATTGTTTATATAAATGGCTTCAGAACGAGTGGTTTGTAAAAATATGTTCGCTATGTTGGTGACAGCCGGTGGGCTTGTTCCTAGTTCTAACGAGCAGTTTAAAAAAGGAAAATGTGAAATTGTTTTAAAAATAAAATTAAATCTTTTTATTTTTTTATTGGTGTGAGCGCATCTGGCCTTTATTCGTTTGTGGTGTAGGATCAAATATCAGCGGTTTTTCCTTACGGGATAGGGGTTTTCTCAGTAGCATCACGAATTCCTTTACTATTTGGGTTGGGTTAACTATAATTTTTACTCTAGTAATTCCTATAGCAAATACTATGGGCAAGCGAAGGCTATTAAGGAAGAAACGTTAAAAATATTATTCTTTAACGTGCTATAACGTCGTAATTAAACTGGTGGCCAGGCATTTAACCTATGTACCATCGGTCATCATTGTTGCAATCTTTGTGCAAAAAAAGAAATCACCTTCAATTTATAAGAAGATTGTTATTCATATTACATAGATTCACACCTATTTCCCAGAGGGGTAGGCAGAGACTACGGATTTCCATTTGCTACGATCCTGACACACTTCTCTGGCTTCATTCACTTTCATCACATTCCTCATACACGCCCGTCAGTTGTTATTCATAGTTAGATTTTACTATTATCAACATTTATATTAGCACCATATACATTTTGGCAAGTTTATTATAGACTGGCTGGAATATTGATGCCAGGACAAAAAATAAGACCACAAATACTTCCGTTAGTAATTATATGATAAAACCACTTCTACTGATCTAATTATAGTATAATATTTCTTTATAATATAGTCAGATAATAGACTTATAAAATCTAAATTTCATTAGGCGCCAAAGTTAAATGTGCTGTGTTAAATGTTAAACAAAGCTAAAAAATTCATGTAACCTTTATAAAAAAATTTACATATGTATTTAAGTATATTTTATCATTTTATATACCTTTCCACCATTAAAGGTAATTTTGTTATATTATTAATTTATTTCTGTAACATTATTCACATAAATGTGAAATGTAAGCCATGTACAGTTTTGTTATTGTCTTTAGTTAATGGTGGCAGATCAGACTGATATAAACACACGTGAAACGGGATAGATAGCGATGATGGCTCGACAATTTGAGGTCATCGTTCCCGTCACATGTATTGCATCCTGCTAGATTGTGTGAATGTCAATACCTTCTAACTCCAAAATAAGTAAAAATAAACTAACTTTTTCATTATTCAAGCGCTGCGCTTGTTGCAATGAACATGTTTCGTAATTTCTCGATGATCCTTAATGGTTAAACTAAGTTAATTAAATTGAATGCCGATAATCCTAATTCTTGCTTAAATAAAGTCAAGTACTTGACAGATATTTTTCCTTAATCTAAATAATTATGTTTCTATATTTATTTACGGCCTGTATTATCTTTTTCAGGTTGAAGCCGCAATGCGTATTTAGACACAAGTTTATCTACAATATTTAGGTCAAATATAGCGGCAAAAGGATGGCCCACTGTGGTCTATCATATACTTATTGAAATAACAGATAGAATACAAATGAAATGTAAGATTTAAATAATTATACAATAACTTTAATTAAACTTAAATCATAAACCTTTGATGAACTTTTTATTATACACGAGGCCTTGAGTTGCTATTTAGCAAAGTGTGATATTTGAGAATTTTTCACAGCAAAGAACGGGATGGGCATGTACGCATTATTTTAAATATATTACTACTCGTATGTGGTATTGACAGATTCCAAAGAAACATTGTATGTGTTTCTCGATTGAAATCACCTTACGCCTAGATTTAATTATCTCACAAAAAAACATACAGAGAAAGGAACGTGTTAGGTTAACGAATCGTTTGAAAAGGGGCACTGTGTAAAAAGCAGAAAGTTATTTAATTCCAATTCTAAGCGAAAATTAATTTAATAGTAGAGAAACCTAAGTCAAGAGAAAGTGGGGCTTGATGGCAATACGGCTAAAGTTCGGTCCAAAATTTGTTCGTTTACAAAATTAAATCGTCTAATTTAGTGAATTTGCTATGGAAACGAGCAGGTAAATTGCACAAACTTTTCCATCGTATTATAATGCCAGCTACTGCTCATAAGGTTTTAGTACATAGCTTTGTTGTCGTAGACTATATGATATGACATAGTTATTGTATAAGAAAAGGCGCGTAGAGAATATTTTTGTATTAAGATCATAATTTTGTTATGTCGAGAAATTAAATTATTTTTTAGATAGATATATTTAAAAGTATTAAGCTTTTTAATGTATACCTACTATATAAATAATAATTTTTGTAAAAAGGTATAACTGTGTATAAGTTTAATTTGTCAGCGACAGTTGGTCAAGGTAATATATTTTAAAATAAATGAACGCTACCAAGCATACGCCCTATCAGTATAACAGTCAGTTCTACCTTCAAAAAGCTATACATATCTTTTGGACCCTTTATTTGTTGATAATTATTTCTAAATCTTTCCACCTAACCCAATAAGACATAAGTATTGTAGTTTCGTATAAAAATTTTACTAAAAGTAATATTAAATAATTATTCTACAAGTAAAACAGAAAACATATAATTCATATATACATATTATGTTTCAAATAGATTTCCGATCAGTCTCCGTGGCGTTAATATTGTACGTAGTATTTTGCGTCAAATGTCAACATTGCAATGCAATGCTTTATATTGTTTTATGTACTAAAACAATATAAAACATTTCTATAATAATTTGAACGTTGTATAACAGACAGACGGACGGACGGACGGACGGACATCCGTCCGTCCGTCTGTCTGTTATACAACTTTCAACTCAAAAACCGTAAGAGCTAGAGACTCGCGGTCAACGCCATTCGACTCAACATAGTCGATATACCCCGAAATGACTATGATCTTTGACCTCTGACCACAAGGTCACGTGACCTCTGCATATCACTTGAACCATTTTTTCGAACTCTAAGATTTACGGCAATTTATTGCCGATTCTCACTTGCTATTTTGGTTTTTTTGATGTCATCTATATTCGACGTTGTCAATAGCTTTTGTATTGTATGTCCTTGGTTAATTGGAACACTGCTGCTCCTTAAAAAATCTTGTACGTTACGATATACTTGCTCCTCGAGTTCTTAATTCATCCTCGATCATTTCATATCTCCGCAACAGTACCGCGTTTAAGACCCGTTGTCTAGTTAATATTTTAATACATCGTTGTATTTTCCTAAGTACTTGAACGGATCATGAACAGCAGGCTAATCAACTACTTAGCAAAATATAAACTATTATCCCCTTCGCAGTATAGTGAAGTAACGACTCGTTCATAACGTATTTACGCTCATTACAGAAGTCTACAGCAATGTTATAGGTATTGTTTATCATAAACATCAAACAAAATCATTATTAAAAAAAAATTTCGTCGTCAATAAGGTATTGTAGCTGACTTTGACTTTATACGGTCTCGTATTTGTATAAAGGCACAAGCAAAGTGATATCGTGGTTTCTGTTAAGAAATTCTTACTAGCAGCGTGGATTTTGAGGTAGCCGGTACATAGCAATGGATATATTTTAATGTTAAAATGATACGAGTAATCAAACAACTACACACAACACACGGAAATTACATAAACAGTGAATATTGTTTTGAATGTAACTCAGATCGTGACGCCTTACGAACATTAGTATATTATTATCAGCATAACGTTTATATCACTATCATATATATGAGGCTACAAATTAGCTTACATCATTATATTTAAGGGTCATATACTATTTACCCTTTACGCTAATATTCTATTCCTTGTACCATCGAATTATAATCAAACTAGCTATTGCCCGAGGCTTCGCTCGGGATAACGATACTTTTTTCTGGATGCAAGGTACTCCATGTTGTCCTGACAGCGTGTATGCAAAATTTTATGACTATCGTACGAGTAGTTAAGGCGTGAAAGCGTAACAAACAAATAAACAAACTCACATACACATTAAGTTTTATAAAAGTTAGTTATTAAATCAAGACGCATTTACACACAGTACTAAGCAGTAAGATATCGACCGTAAGGCGATCCGCAGACGAAAAACAGTAACGGAACGAATAATTCGAGCGGTGTTGTAGAACGTATGAAATACTATGTAACACACGAAGAACAACACACATCCGGACTTTTCTGTCTGGTAAAAAGACCGACATCTGCAGAACCCCTAAAAGGTTCATAAAAAGCTGCGGCATTATTCGATTATTTAAATACCCCTTTAGCTGTTTGAACTTATCTGACTTATATACTCCAACCCTTAGCTCACCTTCGGATATTGATAAGGTGATTTATTCAGAGGCATCACGAAGTATTAAGAAATGTATACTGTTTTCTTCCTGGTTTATTCCTCGTCTAGCAGACACCGACGCTCATCTAAAGACCATTATACTATATAAGGTTGGACAACAAATGATTTCGTACATTCAATATGGTTGCCTTGACCTTTGAAAACTACCCTTTTTATACAAACATGTCTAATAAAACTAACCAAGTTATAGTAAAAAAACGTCAGTTCTTCAGTGATGTCATTAGAAAATTAATAGTTATGAATGGATTTGCATGTTATTTATAATTATATCTCTAGACATAATAATTCTGAATATCCTTTAAATATACTAGCTGGTACTTATACAACTCTATAGGCTCACTTATTGCTTTGAAGTCGATTTGATTTAGTAATTAAACAAGAAGGCAGGTACTGTAATACAAGATATATTATGGATACCCGTCCATGCCCGCAATCGTTTAGTGTAATGCATCTCGTATTGAGACGATGTCATATTTCATAGTATGAAACTAAACATTGACAAACATGCCAGAATTATCCTTTTACATACATAAGGTAAAAAATATACATTGCATTTTTGTGCATTAATATCATAGAAATGGTTTAACGTATGTTTTACCTATATAACCGCCTTAACTGAACCATACTCACTTAAAAATAGCATACCTTTTAAAACATTAATAAAAAGTGTAATAGAACGTCTCGTTAACATTTACACATTTTCATTTAGTGGCGCTTCATCCCACTTAATATGACTTTATTGGTGTGTACGAAGCACGTTAATATCGCAGAGCCGTGGTCATGAGCTGGTGACCCGTAAGGTTTGCAAACAGAACCTGTTTGTTGTTTACCTCCGACACCCCGTTTGTCACAGTAACTTAAAAATTGAAACAAACGAGCCAGATTTCCTTCCCAGTCCTCTCATTTGTTCCACAATCCGACTTTGTCTTAAATGAAGAAACATTTTAAGGAAACACCTTTATTTTTAAATTCTGTTATTTTTCTGATGTTTGTTTCTTGTTTTTTAATATAAACTTTGGTAGGCTTTATACAACTTTTATTTGATTTTGACCATTCTTCGAGCTGCCATAACCTTTTGTAGGTTGTATAATAGCCATAAGCCATAATAAATATTGAAATTATATCAGAAAATATTTTCTCTGCAGTGACACGTCTCACCGAAGAAAATATATTTTCTGACAGAATTTGTGAAGAATGTGTGTGTCATACGCGCTATTTATAATCCAAATATGTACATAAATTGCTGGAACAGCAACCGTTTTATACAATCGTATGGTGTGAACGTACGGTAAGACTAGTGTGTATGTATACTTAATATAATGCTAGGTAATGCGGATCTTATTCGCGATAAAGTATTTAAAAGGTATGCTTTTTTAAACATCTGGTGTTTAGAAGGTGGATTGCAGTTTTGGTAGTTCTTATATCAGACAGACCAAACGTACAATCGTTGAAAGGGTCAAGGAACATATCACAGCTGTCAAGAAACTGTAAATATACAAGTCTGCTTTAACCGAACATTTGCAGGAGTCTGGATCGAACCACTGGATTGAATTACATAAACCACAGGTTTTATCCACCGATCGTCGATATTACTCCAGGATAGTACGTGAGGCGGTTGAAATTAAGAAATATCGCAATTTCAACCGGGAGGTTGGGTACCTTTTGTCTACATCCTGAAAACCAGTCATCAGCAAATGTAAACGTCGCCGCAGTGATTTAGATCGTCAGTGTGTAGACGTCGTTAATGTTGTGTGAGAAATACCAACAGTGCTAATATAAATAATGATGACCAAGTGAGGGTTGTTGCCGAAACCCGCACTTCACGAAGGCGCCGCTGAGCTCACATCAGTTAACCCGTGACCACGATCAATGTAAGTTGGTCGAAACATCGGGCAATCAATAGATATATATTACCTTTTAAATACTTTATCGCGAGTAAGACCATACTTAATATAATGCTAGGTAACGACCTAACATTATATTAAGTATTTGTATAAATCGCGATAGTCTAAAAACGTTCAGTGTATATGTGCCAAAAATAATTTTCCAAAGATCTGTTAAGATCAATTATATAAAGTTGACAAAGCTATCTCGTAACACAATCAATTTTTACTGCCTCGGTACTGGAACGGTATTAAATACGAGTGCTATGTCAAATTCGATTCCCCTGTGCTATTAGGATTTTCTGAGATATAGACTCGTCCTCTATTCTGTAAGACCTGAAGCCATAGCCGGTGAAATGTAAATGTTTACACATATGCCGACCCTTTTAGAGATACAAGGTGAGAATATATATGTATGCAAAACATTCATGCTTATAATATTATTCGCCCATTTGTATGTGTGAGTCATATCAGTGGCACGGTTACCGAATAAACTATATCGCCACGTAACACAAATAACATTTGTACTCGAGTATAACAAATGTATGCACCGTCGTGTAATGTCCCTTAGAAGCTCCCAGGTGTGTCATGATACGAATCTCATTGTAAATTGCACGTTCATTTTTAATGTACATATTTACAAGTTGAGCCATTGTGTACAACAGTTAACTCTTGCACTTTAAATCGCATATTAACAAAGCAATTGTGTACGTGGAGTGTCTAATTAAAATGATTAAACAACAGCGAAGCTCATAACGTGGCGCTCAACTTGGCGAACATGCCCGACACAAATAGTTACTAAGTACAGCACTACGACATTTAGACAATAGACGTGTTAACACTGGCCGAAAAGTTGTTAATTTTATTTAACGCTGGCTATATGTAGGTGAGTCTATGAGACATCTCAATACTTTCAAAGTGAATACCGGTACAAATTTTGGTTGACTTAAAATATATAATTATTTAAACGCATTAAAAGTTGATGTTTATTCATTATTTGGTAAGCTATAAGCAATACGCAAACAAGTATACTAACAAACTTTGTCGAATAGAACTAAATCACAGAACTACGGTGTTAAGTTCAGTTTTAATATGCGACATGTTCCCTATAGGGTACAAGGTGTCGAAATTATCGAGGAACTAAGAACTATGTAAATCGTACAATGGTGCATGATGTGCCATCACCATATTCAGTTGAATAATAATAATCATTGTGATGAAAGATAAATAAACATGGCAACATATTTAGAAATTTGATATTATTTAAATGCATATCGCTACTATAACTTTTCTTGGGCCATTCCTAATTGCTAATCTATGGTTCTTACTAGCTTTTTTTACGTTGGGTAATGCATTGACGCCCCCTCCACGGGGGCGGGCGGAGGGGTTATGTCGGACTTACCAGGGTAAAAGAAAGATGTTGAAACGATGAAAATAGACCTCTCGGGAATTCCGACTAAACCTACCACGGTGTTCCTCGACAAAACCACTATCGACGGGGCCGCGCAAATCACTTGCACATGCGGTCGCGACCCCGCCGAGATTTCGGCCCGCCGTATGAAATGACAGGCCACTACACAAAGAGACCTACCCTAGGCACGTCTCACTTTAAACCCTAGTGTTTCCCCCCGAGGGGGGAGACGGACTCGACACAGAGGCGCGCGTGGGAACACGCACGCCGCCTTTCTGACCTGGTGCTGAACGGATGGCGGGCAGACCCACAAAGCCCACTACCTCCAGGTCAAACCTCAGGGTGGCTGGAGGTCATCTCGCGCCCTCCGGCGCCTGGCTCTGCGGTTGGGGAGAGGGTGTAAACATTGCCTCTCCCGCTCCGCCACCTCCTTGATGGAAATCACTTCCTCACAGAAGGAGGCGACAGCGTTCCACGACCTCTCACTCCGGACCATAGACTGAACTACGGCCGGGAGCGAGAGGGCAACCAATCCGACTGCCGCGATCAACTCACGGCGCTGCGATGCCCAGGCGGGGCATACCGCCAAAGTGTGCAGCGCCGTGTCTTCAACAACGTCGCGGCAGTTGCCGCAGTGGTGACAACCGGGCGTCTCTTGCCGGCGTATACGACACAGGAACTGGCCAAAACAACCGTGGCCAGTCATTACCTGTGTCAGCCGGAAGGTGAGGGCGCCATGCCGCCTCTCCAGCCACTCCTCAAACACGAGTCTTACCGCCACGATCGTGGCGTGCCCGATGGTTCTTACTAGCTGTAGAAATTTGACATGATTTATATGAACTTTGTGCTCAAATTTCTTTCTCCAATACGGAAAACCGCAGGTAGTTCGGCTATTAAAAACGACCGTTACACTATTGCAGTTGCCATTATCACTTTTAATTATGTATTTAAATTATGTTATCCAATAATTTTAATAATTAATATTTTATAATGTTTTCATTGTACGACTTTATTCAGCTGTATATAATTTTAACGTAATTAACAATAACTAGTCGAGTACCGTGTTTGTCCAAGGTCGTTTCAAATCGTAAACTTGGCCATCCTGTTAATTGAATGTATAAACAGCTCTAATTACTAAACGCTATAAAGTAGCGCACAGTTTCTTGTGTTCTTTATTATATAATTGTAGGACTGCCTCTTTGGTCTCATGCCGTACAATCACGCTAGTTCTTGAGGTTATGGGTTTTATTTTTCAATTCATACAGTGTTGAGAAATCTCAACAGATGTAACTCACGTTTTGATGAGCGTGCAAGCAAGTTTGCCACGGCACTGAACGCATTTTTAAGCCAATAATAATCCGTTTAAATCATAACGCCTCTGTAAGGAGCTATGGTAACCCTACGCGCAGCAACAACTCAATACATGGTTATTTTATGCGGGTTTTTTTGTAGCATGAGGTACTTACTCGTTTCTTCTGTGAAAGTACTTTGGCAGTCTGGCTGCATCAAGTATGTGCGACAGCCCGGATTTGAGATTTACTTTACTTTTGTATAGAGCTTACTAGGCACTTCAACAGATTTTGTTTTTTTTATTAACAGCTATTAAAAATCGTTCCAATGTAGCCAGAATAAAACTGCACAAATAACTCAATTCAGACGCCAAAAACGCACAAAATATCAACTGACTACTTCATAGCTCAATATCTTTGATATATGCCTTTATAGGCAAATGTTTAATCTCCGGTAGTATATTTTACGACAATTTTATACCCCTATCATCATTAACTATGGACGTGGAAAGTGGCTTTATATAGACGTAATTATCGCTCACCATCTGACGTCATGACCTCTCGGTCGGTAAACAGAGAGAGAATAATACCTACGCGTTCGGACCCGGCACACATGTTCGCACTCTTAATAAAACAGAGACTTATCTCAGTATTTTGGATTAAACAAATTTAAACTCTATTGCAATGATTTAACACAAATATAATATTAGAATTTAACATATACAATTAGAGTTTAAATTGCCTTACTTTCAAATTTCGAGTTAAGTCGTTGTTTTATTAAGAGTGCGACATATACAGTCCTGGGACACATACAGCATATTATCTTTTATTGCTGACATAAAAAACAAAAGTTGTTTCGTGTTTGCGTTGATAGCAATGAACTTTCCAAATTAAAAAAAACAAGGGATATTTTTGAACGGGCCCAAATGGGAAACGCGAGGTGCTATATTATTATAATGGTGCGGTATCAAAACAAAAGTTTTATTATATTGCATGTCAAAGTATAACTGAATTTCGACAGAGTTATGCGACAACGGAGTATTGAAATCCCCTCGGTTTGCAGTGAGCGAGACATAAAAGACGACTAGGTCTGTTTCGATATCTGAGTCGAGCAACGTGTTAAGCTGTTGCTTTGATATCGCTTGATATTGCTTTACTATCAAGAAATTTCCAGTAGCAGCACGAAGTTTGGGATTGTGACCAGTAGACGACAATAAGCTTGTCCCCATAACATTGACCCCAAATCATAGTTGCCTAAATGTAATACGCTTCCATCTACCTTCTTTGGGGCTATAGGTGTGGCACTATGTATGTACCTACATAACATCAAAAATCCTAAAACTATATCGCTTGAATTGGTAATGTAACCTAGAATGTTATGATAGGCCGCAAGTGTTGGAATCGTTGCACCGACTTCAGTTGTCTGCTGCCGCAATGAACAAAGACCAATACAAACTGACAGCACAGCGCCTTTCAAAAGCCTTTACTAATCAGCTGACATTTTGCTATCGGGCAATCTTCTGAAGACCGTGTAGCACTTCAATCGTATGATGTTCTATAGATAGGGTTTTAACACCGACCTTTCATAAACAAACAATATATTTGCATGGACAGTCTGTGTAAATTAAAAGTTGAAAAGTAAACGTGTATGTGCAGAAATCAATCAGAGGGACGTGCCAGCCGCGTCGATCAGGGCACTCGTCGATCCGGCGATTGCTTTGTGCCACAGGAAATTAGTTTGAAACTTGTGAGCGAGTTCCGCGTATATAACTACCTCGAGTGGGTACAACACCCCTTTGAATTCTGTTTCGGTCTGCAGCGTCGAGCGTACGACAAAATGACATATTTGATCTGACTTAATGTAATTCCTTTAGATAGTTAGTTTATATATGCTTGAAAATAGAAAATAAATTGTTTCTACTCTTCAAATATAGTAGATTTTTCATAAATCAGACCGCAATTCGTTCTCTTGGACTGCAAATCCAAGTAGATATCTACAACTGTTCTTTTAAATTAAATTTGATGAAACGGATGTTAGATTTTAATTTGTACTCCAAGATAGCTGTTAAGGCCGCGTCAGAAGACACCGTACTGTACTGTACTGGTGGCTTCTACATAAAGTTCACTCACAGGTCAACTTCAGGTTAGATTTTTAAATATCTTGATCGTGCAAACATACCTTCTGCTCAGTTTAATCGATACAAATTCTTCTACGCATTAATATCTTTTTGAATAGGTCTACGCAGGGACGCTTTCTGCCGACCACCAGTGTGCTCCTATCTGACTAGTGTCATGCCCGACTTCAAGCAGTTAGCGTCAATTTCCGAATGGAAAAGCTAAAGGACTGCGTTGGATCTGAGAATTCTGTTAGGATCGGCAATCGCATCTATGTTGACGCTTTTAGAACATAGATTACAATAATAGTTAAACAAAACAATAGTTAAAAAACCTTCTTTTTTCTTGACGTTAATTACGAGATATATGGGGACATCCAAAAATAGTAACTTTTACGGGTTAACCAGAAACTTCTCTTCACTTTTATATATTATGTGATAAAGAACTAGTGTTACTAAATTGAATTATAACAGTTGTATTATTATCATTATTCGAAATACACGTTTGTGATTATGGTTCCAAAGTTTCAAAGCTTGTTAGTCCGTAGACAATACAAGCTACAAGAACAAACCGAACAGCTACGGTGCTACGTGGTGCTACGCATATTGCTACGGTGCGGCGAAACAAATCACTAGAGGATTTGTTAATTGCAACAATGTACTGGCCTGGCTCGAGTCCCAGTGTCCCAAATATCTTTACAACATACATCGTAGTTGAATTATCATTTAAACTGAGTTTATTGAATATACTGAGCGAATTACAAAAACGTTTTAGTTGTTGCATAAATTAATTTCTGTTGCATATTTATTATGATTTGATCAGATCGGAGGCGTTCTGGACAAAGGCCAGGTTAAGAGCACCTTGAACCGACGGGCGTGTATGAGGAATGTGATGAAAGTGAATGAAGCCAAAGAAGTGTGTCAGGATCGTAGCAAATGGAAATCCGTAGTCTCTGACTACCCCTCTGGGAAACGGGCGTGAATCTATGTATGTATGTATGTTTATTACCAAGGGGACATTTGCACGTACGTTGTCAGATCCATGTAATACATTTTAACTAGAATAACATGACAATATGAAAATATTTCATATTTTATATTGAATAAAATCGTGATTAAACTTATAACGTATATGTAAGTACTTACATATAGCAAAATCATGTGAAATATATTAAAATGAAATAAAAATCTTGCAGCAGCAGGCAGCAGTACTATGTTATGTTCATTTTTCTTTTGTAAGCCACATTGTATTAAGACATTATGCATAATTCAAATATCGTCAGGATGCGTGTAAAACTCCAGTTGGCGCTCGCGGCCGAAGCGATGGTGCAACCGCGCTGTACTTACAAACTTGTCTCATGTATTATACATTGATTGCACAACTCTTGGCGAAATTTCACGTCGTTTGCACGCGGCATGCTAAACATCATAGTTCAAATAGAATTGAGTGACATTCGGATGTATGCAACAACAGCTTGCTAAACGTCTGCGCCAAGCACTGCCTTGCACCATAAAGAAATATACATCTAGTTCAAAATAAACTTCACAATGACTTATAGCTATACTTCCACATATTTTAACTTACAAGCAAAATTTTCGAAGCCATATAAAGCTCATGTGTACCACCCGCAACAACTTGGTTGGTTAATGACGAAAATATATCACAGTATTCGGGTCACTAATATTATTAACTGTCGCATGAAATTAATTAATCTGTTCATCCTTCTAAAAACGTGCTTAAGTTACATTGTTTGTGTGCATTCACACATTGATCAGTTAGATAAACATCGTTTCGAATACATCAACTGTATATTTATTTAATTGTATATGTTGATACACGATAACATATACATTGAAATAAAAATACGGTGTTCATTGTTTTTACAACACTATAATAGCAACCATGTATAGAGTTCTCCTATTAGTAAGCAATTACTAAAGTCTACGGACGTTTGGAATACCAAAAACTTTCATGAAAACGTGTATATTAAAATATATTCTTGGATTTAATACTGTTTTCAAAGATAATTTATATTTTTCATATACCACGACGAATTAACTTACTATAGGAAGACTGGTGCAAACGCATAATAAACGCAAAAAGCGCATAATAGGGATATGTGGAAAGTCGAGAGGGAGGCCTTTGCCCTGCAGTGGGACAATACAGGCTAAAAATAATAATACTATTATAGCTACTATTCACAACAGTCGACAGGTGTTCGGTCTATATTATTAACTTATAAATTATTAAATATTATAACATGTTATTAAGTTACAGAAATAGAAAAAAAAAAATACTATTTATTTACAAAGCGTGTGTATTTAAAACTAAAGCAATAAAATGCTCAGTGGTATATTTACACAAATATATCGTTTAAACTGTGCTCTGCAGTTTCAAGTTTACGTAATGTTGGGTTAAATACTGTCATATCGGATTGATATTTGTTAATATAAGCATTTAAACATTCTCATTTTCAACATTGTATTAGTATAGAATCGAATATGCGAACGATAAAAAAATGATTCGTCGTAGTAAAAGAAAAGACATAAATATAATTACAAACTGATAATATATTTGCAAATGTAAAGTGTCTAAAAAGGCCATAATTTATAGGTAAACAAATGGAATAAGACGAAGTTCAATACACACCTACGCCAGACCGTTTTGTGCCGGACGACTAATAGTGCTAATAAATCCCAGCTGATACCCCGGCCCGTGGTGCCCGAGTCTCTTCCTTGGCACATTTTTAACATTTAAAGCTTAACGGGGTCGAATAGCAACGTGAAGTGATAAAAGTTTCAGGATAACTAATGATCGGAGACACGGAACTGGGTAATCTACATTCAATCTCGAAACAAACATTTACCTACATTTTAAAAGGTTAACGAGGTCGCCTGCCTCATATATATATTTACTGACTATATTTATGTGCATACCTACATATAGTGGTATTACCATGGACTTTGCCAAATAGCCTCTTATATTAGCCAAAATCCAGTGGCTTATAGGGTGAAATAGGTTCCGGTAATCCTATCATGTGTTCATGTTTTAATGTAGGTATTCTGTGATTACCTCGCCTGTTTTTGTTTTTCTTACTCGTTCCGCTGTGTGTGGGAGTGTGTACTTGTTTTTATTCTATTCCTACCACTAAAAACAAATGTTAAATTTATTCCATGTGCCGCCCTAAATAAATACGGGTAGGTAGATTTATACTGATCAATTTACTGTTTTTTGCGTTCTCTTGTCAATCCGATAAATGCCCATACACGCAACACTCCGTGTCGAATACCAAATTTCTTATTGCGTCTAGTGCAACGAAATTTAATTTGTATTAAATATCATTTTAGAAAATCTACTTTGCTATATTTTTTAAACAATCATACAGCGATCAAGTAAAAGCTCTAAAGCGCAAAACATTATTATCGATAAGTGTTTAGGTACGGAGGTAATGGCATTTAACATAATAGATAAAGTTTATCGTCATTGGATCACGTTTACCTTAATTTACGGATATGTATATCTAAGATAGTGTTTAAGTTACTTTTCACTTTTTTTTTTGCAAGTGATATAACGTCATAGATTAATTTCTTAAAGTTGTAGTATAAAGTAATAAACGCAAGAACATTTGCTGTGCAACTGTAAGAATATCTGCACTACTCGCTTTTATTTTATTTTTCATATTTTAACAGCGGATTGCGATTCTTTATCGAGCATAGCATTGAGAAAGTCGTCAACAGTATTAATATCAGAAACAAATGTCTAGAGTAGTAAACCTTTAAAATATTGTACCATTACCTCCTTAACTACTTTGTTTTCTTGCCAAAATAAAATGCAATTGATGCGTTTGTTGTGTTGGCAACAAAAAACATACATAATAAAAGTGCAGACACACAAATAAAGATCTCTAGTATCTTTCAGCTTACTTAGGTGGCATGACGCTGAACTCCTACACCTTGGAAAATTCCTGCAATAAAAGAAAACCCAGTTACGAGTAATCCTGTCGAAATTAACGAATATATACGTACCTTTGTGAATATGAAACAACATGAATCTGTTTGAAAGTTATGAAATACATTAAAGCTATTGTCATGAATGTTGAAATCATTCAGAAACTATTGTCTATCGCAAACAAAACATAGCCAGGTGAAGTAACAATATAATATCGGTGGCTAAACAAATATGAGTGAAACATGGCGGAGGGGGTGTCATTGACTATGATATAATAGACGTATTCTACACGATTGCGTGTTATCATCGGTGTAGGCGTACGTAGAATCAATTAATGCTGTGATGACGCACACAAGCCTCGTTTATGTAACAGTCTCGCCATAACCTCCCTGAATTATACAAATTTAACGCTATCTGTCATTTACAGTGCTACCTACTACGAATTCGACAATGTACGTAATTGTAGTGTACGACACTAGAAACGTACAAATTTCAGATTTATTAACGACATATTTTATGGAACGCTCGCTGTCAATAGAACAGTAGGAAAACGCAATTATTATCAATTCTCTTTTAAATACTTTCTCTTGGCAGTGGCGTGCCGCAATCAAACAAAAGCGTCTTAATTACAATTCTCGCTAGAACATTGTTGTAATCACAGAGCCTTATCTCTCTTCATAAACCTTTCATCATTTTTGTAACAACTCGCTCGATATCATAATCGAATCTCAGTTTTATATTCAATAGCAGTTTTAGTCTTCCTAATGTGAACTTTTTGTTGGAGTGACGAGGTGAAGGGCACGGTGTTTATAGGATCACGGTCGTATACATAATATATAGGTTTATAGTTTATTATGTTGACATAGTGTAAAGTAACGACTTTATGCGACGTGAACAGTAATTAAGTGTAAACAGTATGACATCGTGCAGACAGGTGGCGCACGTAATTAGGTGAATTAATTCAATAGGAGCATGCGGATCGTAAGGCGCACATTACGCGAGCGCGCGCGCCTCGCTCCCTCACCAGCTTGAAGGTCACGCATTCATAAATCCCTAGCACTCACACAGATTGTTTACGTTGGAATTCATAAAAGATGCAACGGCTTTACTTATTAATGTATGTAAGAACTCAACGAGGAATATGTGTAGCTTTAAGGACTTGGGAAAACATATTCTGCATCTCGGAAATGTATTTTCAGGAAAATAATATGTTATTGAGTTATGGCCTTTTGCATAGCAATGCATGCCTTTTTATTTCCTACAATCCTCCAGTTCTTTTGTATTTAATTCTAGCAGTGTATATATTCCAGTCTTAGTTTTGCAAAAACAGCTGTCAAATTAGCCAAACTTATTATAACAAAGTCCGTTTAGCAATGTTTCTGTTTCAACATTACTGGCGTAATATATAGTTTCTTGAAAACTTGTTTCTTATACATTTTTTACCTTAAACCAGTGTAAATCAGGTCCGTTACAGAGAGCTCGTTAAGCCGAGTGTTGGTGCTAATATGATTACATGTGTATTATGGCAGCAGGAAGCTAGCTCACTTAAATGCACTCTACTATGGATGTATAAATATCAAAACACTACACAAGTAATATAATTATACTCTATATCCGGTGTAGAAACTAGAGCCTAACAAACATACCTTTTTAATTTTATTCATGCCAAAATAAAATTACTTATCAATCACATATAATTCCGATAAAAAATACTTGACGGCAACATAATATGTCGAAAAGAGCCATCCACTACTCTTTGTTTCTCAACCACAATAGATGCAATAAAGAGATTGAACAAAATCAATAGGCCTCTTTTATAATCCAATATTATAGAGATAATTAACAAAGGGAAATTTTAGAAGGCTAAACGCTAACCAACCACCAATTGACAGAAATATGGATAGTTTTGTATATTGCTACGCTATAAGCTACAAACGAGCTGTGATTGATATTATCTAATATAATAAGCATGTTCAATAGTTTATATTTTAATAACATTGCAAATAAACAACAGCACTACGTGATATATTTTTACTGTACACAACAAACAATCACACTACACAGGTAATGTGAGTGCGTGTGTTTTTATTAAAACATCCTACTTATGTTATTATTGTTTTAATCCGTATTAATTTATCACGTTGACCAGATTTCAATAGAACTGGCTCATTGATACCTCCTAAACCATGTCTTAGATTAACACAGAGAATTATCTTTATCTCAATATACATTCCTATAGGATTGAGGGGGTAAAGCCGCGGATTAAAGTTAGCGGTTCGCTTACCAAGCGGACGACGTACGATCTAATTTATTTATTTATTTATTTATTTAGCACAACCACATCATATGTATTTATACATTTATAGGAAACATTACATAGTATTGCATCTGATACATATGACAGTTACGGTATGCATAACATTGGCTATAATAAGGTAGTTGCTTATTTTCTAACTTATATCTACTAGTCATTCAAATAACAACAAATAAATTCGAAATGTGTGGAGAATTAATCTAGGGAGAATAGTTTTAACAATTTAGTCTTATAATTATTGTAGGAATCGTTGAAGATGTCAATTTCGGTGTCGCGACTTTATATACTATTGTACTGATCAAGAAGTCTATGTATTGGTGATTGCCGACCCAAGTTGGTTCTACAAAAAGACGAGTGAAAATTTTTTGAGATTTTACGCCGGGGATAAGATTGAGGAATGGCTAAAGACACTTTATTTAATAGAAAGCTGCACTGTATATGATTATTGATCAATTTATGGAGGAAGCAAAGGTCAATGATACGTCTACGATTGTTTAGAGTGGTCATATTAAATTTACATAGTCGTTGATCGTATGGGTTTCTATGGGAAAACCCACTGCAAGAGTATGCAAGACTTCTGGTGAAGGCTCTCTGAATGCTTTCAATCCGTTGCGAACTAACAGCATAGTATGGTGACCAGACAATACTGGCGTATTCAAGATTGCTGCGGACTAGTGTGTTATACAGAAGCAATTTAGTATCAAGTTTCTTAAAGCCTACTGTATTTCTTCTCAGAAAGCCGAGCATTTGCGCAGCCTTTGTGGCAGTTTGGTCAATATGTGTTTTAAAGGTCAGCTTTGTATCAATGATAACGCCCAAATCACGAATTTCAGTGACTTCTTTTACATAAGTGCCGCCAATCAGGTACTTTGAGGCAAGTGGTTTTTTTTTGCGGGTATATTTAATGTAAAAACATTTATTGACGTTAAGCGTCATATAATTAGCGCTGCACCAACACAGAATTTCATTCAGGTCATCTTGGACTAGTTTGGAATCACTGGTTGTTTTAATTGAACGATACATTTTTAGGTCATCCGCGAATAGGGATATTTTGCAGTGTTTGATGCGAGAACTTATATCGTTAATAAATATAAGGAACAGCACTGGTCCTAAATGAGATCCCTGAGGCACGCCAGATACAGCAAGGTAAACTTGTGATTCAAATCCATTGATGGCTACTTTTTGAGATCTATCTTGCAAATAGGATTTAAACCAGCTGAGTAACGATCCGCCTACACCGTGAGCATTTAATTTTTTTAATAAAATTTCGTGATTCACCCTATCAAAAGCACTACTAAAATCTGTATATATTGCATCTATCTGAGATCCGGCATCAACTTCCTGTGATAAATCGGAAACAAAGTCAACTAAGTTCGTTAAAACTGATCGACCACCTCTAAACCCATGCTGATGTTCAGTGAGACTATTATTGACTAATGCCACGATTGAAGGATAAAGTATGGATTCAAATAGTTTAGAAAAACACGAAAGTATGGATATGGGCCGGTAATTTTTAACATTAGCATGGTCCCCTTTCTTGAAGATGGGTAAAATACGTGCCTTTTTCCACTCGTTAGGAAATGTTCCCTCTGATAAGGAAGTGTTATAAATTAACATAAGGGGTAACGCAAGTGATCGTCCACACCGCTTAATGAAAATAGGAGGGATCATATTAGGTCCTGCACCTTTTAAGCCATCAAGTATTTTTATGGCACACTGAATATTGGTTTCAGTAAATTGTAATTTCGACATATGCTTGTTAGTGGAGGAAGTTACTGAATCTGACGATGTAATGTTAGAAATGTTGGAGTACACGGAACGAAACTATCTAATGTAGAACATCTAACCGCACAACATAAGCTTCACTACCCAAGGTCTCATGACTTTTTAACACGACACACGATCAGTGATTGGTATTTATTACATAACATATTAACGCTAACACAAAGCCACATGTCATACAATCTGAAACACTCGAACCAATATTATTACCCCATTATTAGATCTTCAAAGTTGTACTTAAGACACAATCTCGTCTTTAAAACCGAATCGAACGCTCGTAAAACACGGGTTTCCTAACAAAGCAATTGTACGAACATTAATCTTAATCCAATAAATATTTGTTTAGCGATATCAATTTGTATTCGTATCGGTTCGTTCATTTGTCTATATTAAATGAAAGGGTGTTTGTCGAGATGTTTACTTACATATCATTTGTGCTAAATATACTGGCGAAGATTTGAGTGTGGGTGTACTAATTGGGCGTCCTATTGTCATTACCTACTTCTAAAAAATAAACGTTTACATATCAGTCTCATTACATGCTTGTATAACCGTCGACAATTTGACGTATGGGCTATCGCCATACACGAGATTACAGTTCATTGCTTAAAAGATCGTGCTACAACGCAATAACATGTCGAATTTAATCAACTTCTAAGAGCAATTATCATAGTACTGTAGCTTGTGGGTGACGTTTGTAGTAAACATATACAATATCTTGATGTTTCCATATATATTTCCTTATGAAGCTTTATCAAAGCAGTTAATTCAATTATCGTTACTACTTTCAAGCTATCCAGAAGACGCTTTTGGCATTCTTTTAAAAATGCAGCGAGCTTTTCTGCAAGTGTAACTCTCCAAACTCCCATCATAATTAATGTCACGTCATCATTTGTCAATGTTCTATAGTCTTTTGGGACAGCTAATTCATTTATATGTTAGTCAAAAGGTAATCCTGCTTGTAAATTTTGGTGCATTCGAAGATGCTGATAACAAGATGACAGGCCATGTCCGCTGGGCCCACGATTGTCATGTCCTTCTGGTTACTGCTGGCTCTTGAGCTGAGCTAACTTATCTTATTAGTAAAGGCAACTAACGAGCTAGGTAACTAGGTGGGTCAGGTATGCACATAGAACTTATACGCACCCACCTTCACAAAGAAAGTGATCTCTTTTGAAGATCTAGAAACCACACGACATAGTAGCGCGCTCATCTTGGACTTGCACTACAATACACTGCACATTTCGCTTAATTGTGGAGTCTCCGTTGTAAAATGAGATATCGGTCATTTCTCGGCAGAAAATGCGCACATCGCCTCAAAAATTACGTAATTTTCACGTCATCACCTATCGAAGACACTGGATTACAGCATGCATGGTTACTAATTTGTACATTTTAAATTGCTATGATAGAGCTTATTAATTTTGATAAAACTATTGAATTATAAGTAACCTTGTGATACGCTCGCATTTCCTTCCTAAATAATTAAGCACCCTTACCTGATGGGTGTGCAGACAGGTGTTCCTCAAATATTGATTATATGTATACATTGCTATTTAAAGGTCAGAGTACATACATACCTTTTCTTGTTATTATTTTCTTAGAAACTAGAAGCCTTTATAATTACGCGTATATGCCTAAATAATTCTTGTTAAATGGTGCTAACTGATCCAGATACTTTCTAGTGAACCTACTTTTAAGTTAATATAGAATGACGGATAAAGTCTAGTAAAGTTTAAAAACTAAATGAGCATTGGCAAGTCAAAGAGCCAAAGTTTGATTGAATTAATAGTCTAAATCACTAGATCGGCTTTAAACATTCATCAACTATTAAATTACTGCAGTGTTTCAGCAAAAACTTTTCATAATTAATTCAACTTAATTTTTGAGATAGGTAATAATAACTTTGAATTATGATATGAATATCTTTAACCGATAGGTATAAAAGTTAGATCAGAATCTATAAGGTATTTCTTTTTTAAAACCTATCTCTAAAGATGATTCTCTCTTTTCTATTTAGGTTGGCTAAGTAGTTTTTTTGAACTTTATTACGGCGCTATTATAAGGCGCTAATTCTCAAAATGCGTATTCTCAATTCAAAGATGTATCATATCGCCACCCTACCAAATATTTTTATATGTATCCCAAACCGTTTAGAAGTAATAAGAAAAATATTATCTCTATCTGCTGCTGATCCATCTGTTAGTTTTAACACGGAGTGTCTGCTGCCCGCAACCGAAATGAAAGGCAATATTTTAAGGATTGACCAGTCGTGAGACTTTTTGAGGTTACTAACCTCTTTTATTAACTGTCACCCAGTTTAAAACATGAGAATCGGTCAGGAACCGAGAAACCGTCAGGAATCGGCTTCACATGCGGTACAGTAAAGTGTAAAACATTTTATACATAATATATATTTAAATATTAAACCGAGACAAATTGTGTTAAGCACGCAGAGCATCTCGTCTACGCGGCTGCCGCTGCGTCACGGCTCTCAATATTAATTTATTTTTTAAATAGGGAGCTCTACTTTATGATAAAATATGTAGATCTTTTAATAAAATTATTCAATACATCTCTTTTACATCGTAACTATCCAAAGCCAAATTAAATTAGCTATTGATTCATTTTATTGACTGCCAACTCGGCGCGTTGTACCGGGTTGAAATTGAAATACTACTCAATTGTTTTGAACGAACAACTGTTATAAATTAACTGTGCGTAATAAACCCTCAGGCTGAACAAATGCGGTTCATCCGGATTTTCCAGAAATGTCGACAGAAATTAATAAACGAACGAGTGATTAAAATTGACAAGAAAATTTAAGACGCTTTGATTGCATTTCTTCTTCCACATCAAGAAAAGCACAAGGGGATAGGGCATCAAATATACCATGCCGCTTTATATCAAGTGTTCTATCATAATATAACCGTTTTGTAATGTTTTATGTCGTTTTGTATTTTTAATCAGAGCGACTTCAAAGAAAAATCAGCAAAACAATGAACACCAGAAAAAATATATATATATAAAATATATTAACTTTACACTTTGGGGATTATCCACAGTCAATAGCAGGTTAAGAAATCGATTATGATTTTAATATTTTCTATGCAGTATATTTAGTATATTATACACGACATAACAAGGCTAAACCTGAGCGTAAGCCGAGGTTGAGTGACAGGACGATGTTCATAATTAGCCATTAGTAGATTAGCCTGCGGATACACATTGAATTAAATATATCTAACCCTTGTCATTGTAGGTAATTATTTTATGAATTACATTATCTTTAACACAATAACACTGGAAGTATACAAGAATACTTGAAAACAGGGTACCATTTAGAGGGTTAAAATACTCCTAATACTAGTTTTGCTGAACAGCTTTCCATAAAAGGTTATAAATGAATGACTTTCTGCATAAAACAATCAGTGGGTTAATCAATTTAAACAGGCTAGTAAACAATAATTGAGCTTCGGGAGATAGGGCTGCGTGGCTTAAATCGTATTATTTTGATATACGCGAGCGAACCCGCAGGCGACTGGGAACGCTATATACCTAGAATTTAAAATTACTTTATAACATCATTGTAAAGTATTTTTAACACGGTGAAATTATTAATTTAGATCATTTTAAGTAGTGGAATAATTATAGCTATTAAATCATGAAATGGTGCATCTCCCAAAATTTTTGTGTCTAGCAGCACAGATATTAGAATACTATACTTATGGTCAGTCCCACAACTAAGAAGTAAAAGTTATCCGAAAGATAAATCGTATGCTGACATGCTGAGTATGCTGTATGTGACAGTATATAAGACTTTCATCTTATAGATAAATGCTATTTAGAAGTGGTGGGATAAGCCCTAAGACTAGTAGTTTTATTTGTTAAATAACTTTTAATTTCTTTAAAATGAAAGAAAGCAAAGCAAGCCTTCAGAACGAATGGCAGTCCTACAGAATAATCACTGCAGAGAGCTGCCCAAAAGTCAAACAATAGACACAAAAGACATCCAGATTAAAAACAAATATCTACACATACTAGTCGTCGCTCAGTGGTCGACTTTCGGACGTAACTCAAACAAATAAGCTTCAACAGTTCGTTCTATACTTAACTTTAATTTCCAATAAACAATTAATTTAATAGCAGGCCTGTCGCAACGTGACACGCTGTCAGGCAAAAAGCAGCTCGCCCTACATTTACTATCGAAAACTTTAACGTTCTACCAACTCTATTCGCAAACGAGACCACTTACGCATATGTTGAAATTAAAATAGAATACCACTAAACAGATTTTGACAGGGGTCAGGAAATATCGGCACTGAGATCGGCTTTTATTCCTTCATATAACGTTTTCGGCTGAATCTTATATAGCTTATAAATCTAATACGTGTAACCATAGAAAAGAAAGCGTTTGTTCCATTTTGCTTTCTTGTGGACAAACTACTAATTTATAGACAGCGAGCGACCCTCTGAGGATATTATCTGGCGAAACAATCTGTGTTATAAACAATCCAGTTATGTTTGCTTTTTACAAAGGTAAGCGTATCATGCCAGCCAACAATTTAAACTTTTGTCTTTGTATTTGTGTTGCCTCGTAAACGGTACCGCAACCGATCCTGAGGGACACGGCGAGTAGTTACGTCGCTTGCCAGACAAATTAATGATCAGCGTTTGCAGTTGTTGTTGTTGCATAATTACCATCTTTTGTAGTAATAATAGTTGTTTTACATGGACGAGACTGCATAAGCTTAATAGCTTATGCAAGCTTATGAAAGAAAGCTATGTGAATAGCTAATGCTATTCACATAGCTTTCTTTTTCAAGATTAACGCATTATAATATACTATTTTTGGCGTACATCGCTTCAGAGATATTTATAGATAGATATATTAAATATTACTCTTGATTGTGCACCGAAACATTCGTACTGTTACATCCCTATTTACCGTACTAAAATGCTAAATTGCATTTTTCGCCAATTGACGTCAATGCAATATTGAAAGCAGCAATAATTGCATTATAAATACCCGAACTTTTTCTGTACCAGTTCAGTTGGTTATTTTCTAGTAAAACAGCTCCCCAGCTATGGACCCGGTTCTTGCCTGCCAGCTGGTTTTCAGTAGAACTAGAACTTAACAATAACTCCAGGTCTATTCTGCCCTTTACTAGAGCTGTCGCGCTATACAAGTAATTATAATAAATTATAATCGAAGTAAAGTCGAGTGTAGTGTATAAGTGATAACTCTGTCTGTTTTCGTGTTGTGTAAAAATAATAGTGTACTGTAAAAATAGTCGTGAATATGCAGCATTGTGTTTTTTTTTATAAGTGCTGAATAGGACGATCTAGCAGTACGCGAAATTCTGGTCAAAGAAAAAGTAATTAAAATTCTCGTGTAATATCGCTAAAAGCGATCTATTATTGTTATAAATAGTATCCAAAAATAATTTAAAAGTTCAAATGAAACAGTATATGCTTGGCGCTACCAATGCCCGAGTATTGTGGATTTTATTTGCACGATAAAATACGCTGTGAGATCCACATACAGTCATTCCGGATTAGGATTCTTATAAAACTACTTCTGTATTCATTGTGTCCGTTGTATCCACGTTTATACGTCGACTACAACATATAGCTTTGTTAAGAAATAGTAACTTATTCTAGCTTACAGGATATATTTTTATCACTTTTCTTACAATACAGCATTAAGAAAATCCACGACCGAATTTCGGTCGTGGCGGACAATTTTAAGAGAGATTAAGCAGTGCAGGATATAGTATAGTTCACAATTGTGTGAGCAAACATAAGTGCTCTGCCTATTCGTTGACTCTCATAATCCGATGGGACAATCCGACACGACCAAAGAGAGAGCGGGCGCAGAAACAACGGCTTTACGTGCTTTCCGAGGCACGGGAGTGTGCAAATGCACATTATATTAATGTTATCATGCATTTTATTGTTGTTAAATTTATTACGATCAGTTAATTACTTATGCTTATACTTAAAGTATTGAATAATCAATTTATACAAATCTGCTTGTGAGCATGGCCTGTGTAACCTGGCCGGAACGTCATTCAAAAAAGTATGTAAGTACCAAGCATGATCGCGTTGATACCCGTTGTTTGTTATGTGAATCATGCAACGCAAAAGTCTAAAGGTAATTCTAATAATAGTAGTTATATGCTCAGTTTCATTTGATAATATTTAAATACAAGTTATTAATAGCAATTATGGTATTCTAATAACCCGTCACTTCATTCGAAATAGTCTTTTTGTAGGACTATAATGTACGCTATGTCCATACGAAATTTCATACAAACATAGGTACATAGTCCAAACCTAAAACCTCACTTTAGAATGCTTGCGGCCATTAATAAAATTTATAAGGTTTAGCTAGAGAGACGACCATCTCGTTCAAGTAACTAAATACCTCGAATAATACGTAAAATATAATATAATAAATTATGCAGTAGATAGTACCTAACTCCATTGCTTTAAGAATAAAATTAGTCTTCGTTTTGCACGTTTTAATAAACTAATTAATAATATCGGCAGCGTGTTCGCTGAATTGTTGAGAGGTGCAATAAACACACATAAACTGGGTTATTAAATTTATCTCCTCTGTTGCACTTCAGCTGCATGTTTCAAATATTAAAACTACAGCATTCGTTTCCTAGTTTTATGAGTGGTTAATTTTGTTTCAATTTTAAAACGTTGACACATTTACAATGACTTTTCCTGGCAGTGGCTGTGGTGCACATTATAAGAATTTAAACTGGTATTATGCAGCTAATCTGTTGCTGGTGTTTATACTCGCAACATACGACACAAATAAAGTCCACTCATCTATACTTATAGGAAATATTTTGTAACTTTTTGTTTGTGTTTACTCATTACAAATTAATAAACTCAAGAACTAATGGACCGGATTTAAAAACCCTTTCTACGTTAGGAAGCTACTGTATCCAGAAGTGGCATAAGCTATGTAACATAACACTACGAGCCACGGAAGAGGGGCAGTACGTGGGTAACACGACACGTGGGCACGCCAGACAGCTAGTCATGTATAAAAGAAATTCATATATATTTCTTACTTTATTATATTTGTAAAAACCTTTAAAGTTTCTTCTATTTTTTGACTGCCTCGGCGGCGCAGCGATAGTAAATGCGAATTTATCAATAGCAGGATGGAATCTGACATTTGCAGACTCCGTCTATACACCACATGGTTTTTTATTAAACTAAATTTTTTATGTGATAATACTTCTCTAACCACCCTTTCTGAGATATTGGGGTTAGACTATGTATGTTGTACATGTATTACCAATTGTTTAGAGTGCAATTGCTTTGGAGAAATAATTTTGCTACATTTGCTAATTTTTTCTTTAAAAGCGTAATTCTTGTCCGTGGAACAATCGCCACAAATCTCGGTCTTCTGCTTTTGTCTTAATCGCTTGATACGAAGTAACATCCACAATTTTCTTTATTTTCTGAAATAAAAGAGATTCACCTCACTACCTTACACGTTACGAATATAAGATCTGCTTTACTGATACTTTAAGCAGATCTTACTGTTCGTAACGTATACGTGACGAATTGTTCTGCCAACTTAAAAGTCGTAAAGATATTATTCATGATCTACAACTCTATTCAGAAAAATATACAAGCTCTTAAGAATTCTATTTTTGTCTCAATTTCGGTAATGTTGTTTATTATATTATCTTACTGACTTACATGGACATTGTTGGACAAATCCAGACAGCCATCGAGTTACTCCAGATTTATATGTTATGATAAAACATCTCAACTGATCGTTCTAAAGAAACAATACCTATATCTATGTAATCAATTGAAAATATTTTTCATTAAACAATGATTTTTAATTATTTATAGATTGTATCTTAAAGTACTTTTCCGTTTCCTATAACAATCATATATTTTTTAATTGGAGTAACGAGTCACTCACTCGTTATTAAGCCGTGTGACGCCAAAAACTATACAATCATATAATAAACTGGCACACCCAGACTCAGAACAATCATTTGTGGATCACAAAATTAAAGTAATTCTGTGGGAACGACGATTCGAACCCGCAACACACAACGCGACGGCAGCGTCTCTATGCCATCCATAATTATTAAACCTGTAAATTAAACAAGCACGATGTGAACTATATTGACATTTCCAATCCTAAATTCAAAAGTAATTTACTATATTGATACCAAAACAAAGTTCTGTTTATAGCTCAGCATTAGAGATTCATATACCAATAACGTATGTTTCTTTAATATTTACAAGGGCGCACGCATAACTTTTCCGTTCAGAATCGTCGGTTTAAGTAAACTTGTAGGCTACATATCGATAACACCGAATATCGATCAGTGAGCACTCCATTTAATTGAATTAGTTAAGTGATTAATTAATGTTGCCAGCATCAGATTAGAAATTCGTTGATTCAATCATTTATTTGCAAGTAAACGGTGTTTAGAGGAATAACAACGTTGCTAACTAAACGTGTAGAAGCTTTGCGGTGTTTGAACAATGATCATCTGAAGCTTAATTAGTATTTACTAACTGTGAACGTGCCATGCTCTGACGATTGAGAATAATATGTTGTGTTAGAACCAATTATATATATAATTATATACAGAAAAGAAGCAGATATGTAACTGGCACACGAAAAAATAAGACTCAGAAACGACGCACTTGGATCGCTTTTCTATTGTTCTGAAAACAAAATCAGTTCAATAAATTCCATCGCAAAACAGTCAAGGCAAACTTTCTTTACGTATGGTGTATTTTTATCTATTGTGCTACTTATTTATCAATCATCACAAGTACAGTTATTAATAACAAAATTGTATAGTCAAAGTCAAAGTCAATTTTTTTTTATTTCACATTCGCCTGAGTAACAAGCACTTTAAAAACGTCAAAAGCTAGGTGTTTGTTCCAAAAGTGAATCCTATGGAGAAAAACAGACAAGAAACTCCATGGGTGTATTTTGTTTTCATCCTTTTTTTATATATACATATATCAATGAATTTTACAATAGAGTGGGATGTGTGGACGATGCAGGTCAATGTATTGTAAATAATAATTAACATAATAGTTGCCCGATCAGTGCGAATCGACCAGTCCCAGCAGAAGGCACCCGTTCACGAGCATGACGCACACATCAGCGCCGCACAGCTCAACCATTTTGAAGGGAACCGTACGACCCGATGTGAAACGCCACCAACTTCGAGACATTTTAGTGAGCATGACGAACTCGCACAAAGGCACAATAGGAAAATTAAATGTAATAAATTACCTACACCAGGGCCAACATTGTGCTCACACCGTTACAAACATTTTATTATTTTAATATGAAGTATATAATCTTAATCATACAACACGAAATTGATATATTATTTGTCAGTAGGCCGAGGAAACGTAAGTATTTAAAAGGATACAGTTGAGAATAACGTAAATGAAAATATACTAAAAAAAAAAAATCATTGCATAGATCAGATTCTTAACGTCCATTATTATAAAAATGACATACATATTATGTAGTGTACAATATCACTGGTTAGAACTAAAGGATACGATAAGATATGCCACTTTAAACATCGGCGATACATAAATTTAGAACTCCATCAATGGCACATAAAACTATTTACTGCACCTAATCGTGATATTAAAATCGCGCTTGTTAGCGACTTGATAGATACTGCTTTTGGCGATTAATCGCAGCGGTAAGCATTTGTATGCATACGGACTAAAGCGTTTGGTTACAGTATTCAACTACCATTACATGTATGTATAAATCAAACATTAGGTAGATTGCCGTCATTGTGTTAAATATATTCGATTAATCTACTGGATTAGTCACTGCCTTATACCCCAAGCGACTTTAATGTGGACATGTGCGAAGTCTTAGAAGAAGCATGGAGGCTACTATTCCCGGTTGACGGCAATGGGCCCGGTGTCTTTTACGTGGAATATAAACATGTCGAAATACGCATGCTATATCTTATCTTGTTACGGGGGCCAGTCAGTGCAGACCGGCGACACTTCGACCCAGTGGGATCTTTTGTGTCGGCCCCGAGATCTATACCTTAGCTATCTCCCTATGAATGTACTGCATCAATCGCAGCGTACACTTCAGAGGGAGAAGCCTGAAGTCCTCAGGGCTCGGATATGCCAACCCCATCAGACCCATCCTTAGTCCAGCCAACGCGTCACATTCACACAGTAGGTGTAATATGGACTCGTCCCGCTCACCACAGGCTCTGCAGATCAAATTGTTTGTCAAACTCAATCTGCACAGGAAGTCATTGGTGCCAAAGTGACCAGTAAACGCTCCTGTGAGCAGGCGTATTTGGTCCTTGTTGTACCCGCAGAACTTCCGGGTGAAGCCCGTGGCTCTGTTTGCAATGAATTTCTTGGAGTGTTCCAGACCCCTAAGGGCCATCCACTCCCGCCTGTGTTTATCATTGCCATGTGCATTCATAGCTGCCTTGACGGTACTCTCAGAGAGTCCTACAAATGGCTCGGGGCCAACAAATAGTTGCTCCGAGCCCTTCCGCATGCTATATACTCCTCTGCCTAATCTTACGAGCACACATGGGTGTGATAGTACGTTATGTTATGTGCAAAATATAAAATCTTTACTAAGCTCAAGCTGAACATCCTGGAATAACGTTACAGAAACACTAAAACCATTTCTGTCGTGAAATTTCTTAAAGGTGGCGGGTCGTTTCAGATTTTCATCCCGCTAACAAGAAAATGGAGTTGCAAAGTCTTGGTAATCTCCCCGAGGACAACGATTTGAAACGATTTTAAAAATTGTTATTTGTAAATATCGAATACTTTTTCCAGAAACAAAAATAAAGCTTTTTGTTTGAATGCACTTTTAATAAAGTAACGCTACATTAACCAGAAACAATTTGCACCACAAAAACCTCTGTAAAGTTACTTGTAACTCAAACACGGACAAGCCAAGCCGAAACAAATATGTATCAGTGGCTCATACAAACTTTAGTGGCTAAAACTTTTTGTGAAGGACAAAAATGTGGACCACACGTGCGAAAGTGTATAGGTAAAAATGACATCATATCCGGCTAAAATTCAATAACGAAACTTTATGACGATGACGTAGTACCAAAATTCTATTACGAGACCGCTAGCCGCGGTCTGCTCCAATGGAGATTTAATCATTCTCGTTATTCATTAAATATTTTGAGATATATTTTTATATTTCGAGACTTGTTAGTCAGTCTAGGATTTAGAAATCTATATAAACATATATAAATCATGTGTCATGGTATTTGTGGTTGCGCTCTTTCGAAACGGCTTGACCAGTATTTGTGAATTTTTTTATGTGAACTTGGTAGGTTTTAAAATAGGTCGTATAGTATATTTCATAGCGCTAGGTGATAAGGGTGTCGACCTAACTTACATTTACACGAGCGAAGCCGCGGGCAAAAGCTAGTATTATTTATAAAATTTAGAAATATAGGCTCAAGCCTATGGACTGTTGCATCACCAGGTTGTCAGTATAGCGTGGTCACCCATAAAAAATATTAAATCACTGCAGTACCAAGACACTGTAGTGATGTAGTCTTCCTACTAACATTCTACTTACTGCGGGAATACAACACTAGGTTATATGGCTGCGTCTACAATAGTCAATTTGATTGTACAGTTGCCTAAAACGATCTTGTTATGCTTTGATTTTGTTCTATAGTTTTTGATCTGACCTATTTTCTATAAAAAAGTCACTGCTGGATCATGAAAACTTTTCTTTATTTTTTTAGAGCCTTATCCTGCACTAAGGATAATTCAAATGTCACAGGGGACTTTACAAACATTCAAACAACGGAAACAAAGAACACCCAGACTCGGAGCAACCATTTGTAGATCACACAAATTTTTGTCCCGTGTGGGAATCGAACCTCAACACGACCACTTAAACCACTACGCCGTTCCTGTAGTCAATTAATTAATGGGTTGAGTACCCAATTCTAGGATCTATTCTTGATTGGACGAAGTATTATAAGTGTTTTTAAATATACTAATAATATCACCAAATCTGGAAATCTGTTTGGAATACACTCGCATCTTTTTACATAAGCAAGTAGCTCGCAAAATCTTCGTGTAGATACAGATAAAGATACTATGAAAATAATCATACGTCATCTGTGTAGTCAGATCATCAACAGTCAGCTAGGACGTTTCGCGCACTGTGTATCAACACCGCTTTAATATCACCAACTCAATATTAGTAGCTACTAGCTACGTAGATATTAGGATAGTCAACAACAAAAATAATGACCGGAGTCCATAAAACTGGACTTATTGTCATTTTACTGTATACGTATAACTATTTCTGACCTTATTAAATATTTTCCTGTAGAAACGATCTCCACGGGAATAAATCATGTCTATAGGGTGTTTGTGCCGCTCCCCGCGCCCCGCTGCTCGGCTTTCCTCCCCCGTCACCCTGGCCTCCCACACCCCCCGAGATCGGGTAGCTATTGCTTGGAAGGCCACACAAACGGATCAGAATCTATATTTAACCTAAAACTCCTGTTTATTGAGTCTCACCGGATTTTTTCGTTTATGTATTAATTTTCTCTACATTGCTAGTTTTAGATTATTCTAATACAAATTTTGTGATCAAATTGGACGCTTAGTCTGAAATAAATGCTGAATTAAAGTTATAGGCATACCTATTATTACCGTTGATACGAGCGCCGAATTTTAATAAGGCTTACCTATTTTCAAGATGAATGAATACCGTTTCAATTAAATTTATTAAGTACAAGCTATAGCCTACGGATTTATCTGACTGATTCATAAAAAAATATTCGCCTGCCTACCTACCGGATAGTTTAAGTATTTTCCTTGCCATTACTTACATATTTGTTTGTTACTTGTTAGCGTCAGCGCACACCAACAGCAAAGCAGAGCAGAGCATTTTCTGAGACTACTGAAAAATGAATTTTATGACAATTCCATACATTTCGAAATGAAATACACGTCCAAACTTAATGCTCGATCTTGCTCGAGCTTGCAAGATGCATGTTCGAGTATGCGTTATACATGCGCGAACGCCCTTGAGCCACCGCGCGCCGCGCGCCGCCCGCGCTCAGTATTGCCACAGAGAGAAAACTGTCTGGACGTGTGTTTACTACCTACGGCGCGGCCGGCGTCAGTTGGAAATCATGGATCATGACATCTTATTTTATTTACTTATTCTTCATGTTCCTCTTCTTCTGCCAAAAGGACGATAATTACTAAGTCCCAATCAATCATATTGAACACGTCTGCCAACGTTAGATTTTGGCATCAAACTGGTCATGCACGCCCGCCTGGCAACCCAGAGCATTATCAACAGAGCTTGCTCACGGAGGGGCGAGCATGCCGTCTACATGGTCGAGCAGTCATAATTTTGCTCGACCATGCGCGAGAATTTTGCAGTTCAGTGTGCGCTGACCTTTATGCGCAAAAAGCGGGACATACAAGTGTGAGAGCTTCAGATACTTGTGTAGATTCTCAATATTCTACTTGCTCCTTGTTTTAATGTTTGTAAAATTCCTCCAGAGATAGGAATGAACCGCTATCTAGCTATGTGCTATTCTATAAAGTCGTAAAAACGCAGCGCATCTTAGCACAGCGTCTTCATTAGGTATTTATATTAATATTTATAATAATAAAAATTGGTTTGCTCCTAATACCTTTAGCCTCAAAAACAAATTTTCCTGTAAGGAAGTAATAAGATAAGTAGTACAGTACACAGGTAGTATTCTGCCCTTGTTTATGAAGTGAAAAATGACAAGTAAACAGAGTTTCGTGTTTATAATTAGGTTACGATAATATTAAACATCAACACACAACAGTGGCCTTGCATTCATCCTATATATTTTGCATGAACGTATTGTTGGTCACCGACCTTGACCTGCGGTGTTTGGTTTCTCTAAACCAAATTAAAAGATAAATTAATGCTTGTATTATCCCGAGGGGTGTAACACAAGTGACAAACACCGCTGCTGGTTCTATTTACTTCGCGTATAGTTTGGTATCTATTGTCATCTACCTAGTACATTACTTAACTTCTATTGTTTGGATTACACTTGGATAACTGATTACCAACATAATAAAAGTGATAGCCTGGGTTCCACAAGGGATTGCATCCCGTGGGACGAACCTCTGACTTTTTGGACTTCTGTACATATTAAGTAGTTAATTAGCACTCATATTAAAGGTGAACGAAACCATTATTAAGATAAATGCATAGGGCTGAGTTATAAAGGCCACACTGGGTTTTTGGCTTGATTCTTCTCATAATAAGAAGAGGCCCGTACCCAATAGTGGCATAATAAATAAATAGAGCTTATTATTTTAATGTAACTTACACGAAGGAGCTTCAAGATTACACGTCTCAAAAAATTAACACTGGTTTTAGGTTATGATTCTCGTTCACCGCGTGGAACTTGAATCAGTCTGGAAGAATTTATTTCTCAAAAATCTGTGCTACTACTGTGAATTATTTGACAAGACACTTTGCAATCACAAATATCCATTACGCCTTTATTATTAAACCTAGACCAACGAGGCTCTCCAAAATTAGACAGTCAGAAACTTTTTCAATTTCTAAAAATATCTGTGAGTTATAAAGTAATAAATAGTTCGTATATTACGGAAACTATTTCGGCGAGCACTAAAACTGAACGACAAAACTATTTTTAAATTGTATTACATTTAAACTTTGTCGCACAATGTTGGCATGACGATATACATGTACATATCAAAACTAGAAGTTTCGACTACTACTCGCATTGAATGCTCGGGTCCTTTGAACAGATCTATGTGTTTAAATCGCTTCACAATATCTAAATGATACATACATGTAATAAAGATCCTTCATTTTCTCTTCCTGACACACGTTGTCCATCTATACAGTTACATGAATACATAGATATGGCTATATAGAAGAGCGCTATTATAGAATTACTTTGAATTAAACACAATATATATTTAATAGCTATAAACCATCTAAAAGAAAGCGCATTTTATTTAAAGATTTATATCCGCAATATATTTGTTAGACTTCAAATTTGAATAAATATAGTGACCAAAACCTTTGTTATAGAGCATGAACCAACACTACAATATAAAATATACAACCAAAATATAATATAAGTTAAATAGCCAACAGTGAGTACGCTCAAGTTTAGTATACTCACTCGTATCGAGGCGACCAGTCCGTCGATAATGATCTCCATTGCTATAAAGGTCGTAGTCGTTGGCGCTTTTAATATCTTTTTAATTATATAAATCATTAATAGCAACTATAATTATATAACTTCCACGTTTGCCCCATAGCATAAGTTTGCGTTTAAATGGGCGATTGCCAATACACATAACATCCCAGGTTTGACAAAGCGTCATTATAATACTGGAAATTTTTAAGACATGTACCTGTTACACGGCAATAGGCTTATTACGCGAGATACAATATATTACAGACAAAATGTGGTTGCAATTTTGCGCTGATACCCTTTTGGGCATATATAGACGTGACAACTATAACTCGCAGTATAAGTGATCACTTCACAAACAGACTTATTGTTGGACGACAAACGAAATTGTGAGCCACAGATAGTTCTTACGAATGACATTCTTTGTGTCGTAGATATAATGTTCGCTTGCCCTCTCGAATAACAGAGATACCAGTGGTGAGCTGTGGCTTTTTAATAAAAATGAATCCTAAAAGCCAGCTTTGGCATGACGCTACGATTCTAACTAGCTATGCACGCACGCGCAACGCATGCGGAATGTCACAAATACCCACAGACGAATTCCGATAACGTCAACAGTGTGCAAGCATTCCATGCGAAGCGAACGATTCACGCCGCTGCCGCGCCGGCACGTCACGATAAAATCAAAATGATGCAGTTAGTCTATCAATCACAATTCGAAAGGTAAATAGCACAAGTTTGACAGAATTCTTAGACTCCTCTGTGATATGAAGTTCTCTTTCAAATGAAACAGACAGGTATCCTAGCTGATATTATAAATGCGAATGTTAGTTTGTTAGTTCATTACGCTTTCACGCTTAACTACTCGACCGATCACCATGAAATTTCGCATACACATTGTCAAAGGAACAGAAAAGGACATACTTTTTATCCAGAACAAAGTACTGTAATCTTACCTAACCCACATTTACACGAGCGAAGCCGTGGGCAAAATCTAGTAGACTATAAATTATTATTATACAAAGGTACCTATGTCCCTTTCTATTCCCCTGACAACACGAATGCGAATTTTTATGATCGGTCGAGTAACGAAGGCGTGAAAAAATAACAAACAAACTTACGTTCGCATTCATAATGTTAGTTAGAATTAAAGTATCGAACTTGAAGTGCTACCCGCTTTATATCCAAAGCGATACAATAATGTCTCTAAGGACGCGCACAAAAAGGTAAACTCCAATTCCCCGATCAGCATCATAACACTCTTATGCCGCTATATCTAACTATTCAAAGTTTTGGGTCTACTTTCAATCCCCTCCGCTATTTTTAGAATTCCTTCCATAACCGCTGGAGGACGCAATAGAATGTAACATGATGACCTTCGGAGAAGCCCGGGGGATTACGTCCCATTTCTGTATAGTTATAGATACTGAGGAAAATTGTGACAGTATATGTATTTTTACAATGTTTATTACGCTTGGCGCATAGTAAAGTACTACCAAATTAAGGTCATCGTGGCATTTTATGCAGTATCATGGCTACCGGTTTTCGTATACATAATCGAAATTGGCAACCAGTATCCGTAGATATAAACAGAATCGAAGATGAGGCAGACTCCTTTTAAAAGACTGGTCCCGTTTCGAAATTAATTTATAAGCAAAGTGAGAATAAAGACATCTCTGCAGTAGAACCTGCATGCTACAGGCTGTTCAGTAAGTGACAGTAAGAATTGATGTTAACTTTTTATTTCAATCAATAATGTCATAATCAATTTAATACAAATCTTAAGATTTCAGATTAAACATTTTTACCCGACTACGGCGAGGCTAAAAGAATGATATAATGATTTTGGCAGTCTGGGTATGTATGTTTGTAGGTTTCACCGTAGCGCCTAAACTACTGAACCGATTTTAATGATTGAGGTGTCAATAATTCGTAATAATGGCCCTGGTGACATAGGCTATATAAATTTAAAATTCGTCCTTTTTAGGCCCCTTTTTTACGTAGTCGGGTTATAGTTTTTAAACTTTTATATTTGAAGAGAAGATGTTTCGACGGCGAAGTTGACGTAGCGGATAAGCGCACATCTGAATAACACAGCACCGAAGAAAGTGGGATCAAATCCAGCACGGGTCTAGATGTATGTACTTAATGTACGTTAATTGTATAATGGTCTTCTACAAGGTTCAGATATATAAATATTTCGATTATAATGTCATTATTTGAGATCTCGAAAGGGGCAATGATTAAAGTTGTCACCTCGACACTGTCAGGATGCGCAGTTTATTTAAATGTGCTCTAGCCGAATTTTGCTCTCGAGTAAAAAAGCGCCTCACCGTTTGTTCAGCTATTTCCATAAATGTATAGTGCTAAAAATAGGCTTATCCAATTACGGGGTCCCTGTACGGGCTGGGTATCGCGAACAGTTAGTGAATCTCGTTAAATATGCAGTCGAGAGCTGGCCAGCCTCACGCCTCGCGCCCGCAGTAAGCCTCTACCGACCCTTCCCAAGTCGTGCAAGGATTTAGCTAATTTATACCAAACAGTCACCCTAATAAATTTCCTTTGCATAAGGTTGTGCCGTAATGTATATTGAGGTCGATAATTTTAATTAATTGTTTGGAGCAGAATTAGGGCTATATAAAATATTAATTTCAGGAACAATAGAGGTAGGTATTTCACTCCCTGTTTATTATTACAATACATTTTCTTTATTTAGATATGAAATAGAAAGTTGGTCGGCTGGTCAATGTTCAAATTTATGACTACCATAAATATGGACCTCAGTCTACCGTGCAAATCGTTCACGGTATGAAAAAAATTATGAAGATAGTAAACAACTGACGATTTAAAACAATAACTAGTCTTCTTCTCATTTGAGCTCTGCTGGAAAAATCGGCTTTCAACAGTCTTTTCTTTGGTTTTTTATTGTGTAACAATTTTCTTTATCATCTGTACCCATATAAACTAAATAATTAACCTATTGTGTGGCAGCGGCACACTGGTGGCCGGACACAATATATTTTTAATTATATCTGGTATTCTAAAACTTGGCAGTTTAACCGCTCTTCTAATATCAAGTACAGACCAAGGAAATGATCTCTCACCTTTTGCTAGTGTTTACATAGTCCTCTATGTGTACCCACTGATAAGCTCCTGCCTATCAGTGGGTACAGCTACCAAGACACAGTGAAGAGCAGTATAAGCTAAACGGAGATTTGTGTACGCATTCTCTCAATTTCTCTAAATCGCCTACTCATACTCGAGCGCGTACGTTCGTTAACCTTCGTTCGTTTGGCTTCATTTGTCTATGACATGCAAGTACTAATCTGCTATACGACCTTTTAATAAGACTTATATGAGAAAAAGAAATAAACAACAATAGTTGTATTGTTAAGAAACATGTTGCAAACAATTGGCTATCGCGGTTTTTCCTTTCAATACATTTTCTTTATTATAATTAAATCCCAATCCTAACTAATATTATAAATGCGAATGTGAGTTTGTTTGTTGATTACGCTTTCAAACCTTAACTACTTTACCGATCATCCTGAAATTTCGGATACACGTTGTCAGGGGCATAAAAAAGGAGATTAGGTACCTTTTTCCCTAGGAAAAATTAGGTTGAGTTAGTACCTAACCAAACCTGCATTTACACGAGCGGAATCGCAGGCGAAATCTAGTAATTAATGATAATAAAATATTAGTATATATAATTTTATTGATGTGACCAAGTGTCACCTATTGGTGGAATGACAAATTTTCTTGTTTTAGACATTCTGCACTTATTAAGGTTCAAAGTCAGATACATATACGTAAACTTCATGTACTATGTACCAAGTACGAAAGCTACCTTACTCGCAATATAATATTGTAATCAAGCAGCTTTGTCACAACTCATAACAACACAGAACTTCATAATATACATATAGATTTAGTTCACGACAACGAATATTTATGTATATTGTATATATAGAAGCTGTGAGTGTCTTTGATGTATAGAATGACGAATAGTGTGATAAGAAAGCGTAGTAACGACAAAATATATTGTAAATTTGCTAATGACGTCACATTGGACTCTCTGTTGAGCTGAGCATACGAACATGGTATTTGGCAGCAATCATCTGCAATGTACTTCTTATGTTGAGCTTGTGAGCTCCAGATTAGAGTTGGTAAACCGATATGTCCCCTCGTTCCTCCCATCCTAATGTTACAAATTAAAATACTTATGAAAATTGTCAGAAATGTTATAAATTCATCTTCCAATTAATTTTTTACTTACTTGAAATGGTTAGTGTGACAAAAATCATACGTATAATTAAAAACGATCAGCAAAAAGACAAACGGCGTATGCGAGAGCACAAGGCAAACCTATACGTTTTGTGATAATAATAATAATAATAATATTCTACCACATACACACAACACCATCTAGCCCAAACTAAGCAGAGCTTGTACTATGGGTACTAGACAATGGATAAACATACTTATATACTTTTTTTTTTTTGTAAATACGTACATATTACACATAGAAACACCTAGACCAAGACAAACAGCCATGTTCATGCACACAAATGTTTGGCTTGTGCGGGAATCGAACCCGCGACCTCAGGCGGGGCAGTCGGTTACACTAACCACTACGCCATCGAGGCCGACAAAACTATACATTCCATAACGCGTTGTCTCATTCCCGCACATACAATAGCAACATTTTAAGAGCTGGTGGTAAGAAACCAGGCTTAAATTACTCTAAGTCTATGGACGAACGTTGAGCATGAAGGTTGACAATGAAACTAAAGAAATATGACAAGGTCATAACTAGTGGAAACGTGTAATCTCTATACATCTCTACGCAAAACGGTTACAATACGAGTCTACATATGTATGCATGTTCATTATTCTAAGCTTTGTCCTCCATTTAACTTCGATATCTATACTAACTAGCGGTCGCCAAGAGGTCGAAATTCGACATTAATTGATTTAAATTTTAAGTTTGATCGTTATTATATATACCGCGAAATTGCAATAGGCACTTAAGGTATGTAACCATAGTTATGAAGAATTGTACGATATCAACCGAACCATGCCGAAATACTACGAACGCGATTCGACTGCGTGTGTCAAATACATGGTTGTGTGCGTGTAGTGTTTTCCCATTAATTTTTTGTTTTTCTAAAGCATATTTTATAAAAATATTAGGATTCGCCACTCCTCCATATAAACTTTAACTGTGCCAAATTGCATACTTCTCCGTCCGCGCAATTTTCGTAAAAAGGGGTACAAAGTTTTTGCTTCACGTATTATTATATAGATAGATATTATAAAGATTTGATTTATTTATTGTTTGCTTGTACATATTTACTCAAAATATACTCAATCGATTTTATAAATACTTTCACTATTATAAAGCTATATAATCACCAAGTAACATAGGCTATATTTTATATAAAAATGTACTGTTACTAACATAACCGTACCTACTTTTACGTGAGCGAAGCCGTGGGCAAAAGCTACTGTTGTATATTTACGTAATAAACAGGTCTTTACATACAGTGACATGTAAAGGAAGGCATTTTTTATTTAAATAAGTAAGGTTCGGTCCCAAACATGGGCTTTATACATAGCGCCTTGCGGTGTAACATATTTTTATTATCTTCTTTCTTCCCCCTCGCGATATCAGCGGGTATGAAAACACCACGTAAAGGTGTCATGCATTTACGTTATTGTATATAGCCGTCCTTCCCTTTTTCTTTGGCCTTGTTTGTGTAAGACGTTATGTGACTACTATTATAGGATATGCATATTGAAGGAGGACAATATTGCGGTATACGTTTCGTTTTTACTTAAGACACGAAAGTTGCTTTGCAGACACGAATAGGCTAAATTTTAGATAACACTTCGATTAAATGAGCATGAATAAATATTATCATTTAAAGGCTAGCTCGCGCATTAAGGACAAAGAAATAAATAAAATATAGTTAACTACATTTTGTCCTCAGCTTTGATATCGTTTATAACGCTTGTTAGATAGATAGTTTATCTCTAGGGAACAGTGCTTCTTTCTGAATGAAAAGTACCCAATGTCCTAGAGTATATATCTGTTTCCTGACGTGTACGCAAAATTTAATGATGATCGGTCGATTAGATGAGGCGTGAAAGCGTAACTAACTCACGTTCACATTTATAATATTAGTTAGGATTTGAACACTTAAGATAAACCGGAACCGAATTTCTACAGATATATTTGAGTTTCACATAAAGCCTTTTATATCTGCTGTTTACAGTTCAAAACTCTGAACTGCTATAATAAACTAGTATATTTTGATGCGTATTCACGCATGCGCTTAAGACAGCAACACTGAACCGTCAAAGTCTGATTGAATCGTGACTTGTAAACAAAGTTCGCGTGAACGCAAAATATCCTGTAACAACTTTGATATCCGATAATATAGTTATCAATCGGTTGATCCGCTTTGTGTAACCCTCGGTTAACAAACAAACAAAACTTACCTGTTTATAATATATAATTATGTTTACACGTTTCTAACATAGCAATGAGCGATTTATGTGCCGAGTTATTTCTATTTTCAGTGTTTCAATGTCACGACACTCACGACGCATGTTGAAACGACCAAGAACTAGTAAAAGAAACCTAATTTACACACGCGTTATAGAGCGCTATGTGACTACAATGAAATAAAAAGGGATTGTTAAAAATTCATCGCAGTTGAGCTAATAACTCTCGGTAAAGTCAACTTTCATTTTACAGTCTTCTCTGCATATTAATTGAAGTATGTAGTGCAAGTAGCTAGAAATTAAATGCGAGCTCAGATGTAGCTATTGTTTTCGTTCAATTTCTTGGTTGGTTTGAGAGGTACTCGAAGAAAACGAGCTGCATACTTTTTTTAATTTAACGACTTTATTGTCTTTGCGAATAGCAGCGTTTCCATTAACTGCAGCGCTGTACTTTACCGTTAGAACGGTTTCATCACTACATAGTATAAAACAAAGTCGCTTCCCGTCTCTCTGTCCCTATGTATGCTTATATCTTTAAAACTACGCGACGGATTTTAATGAGGTTATCACCAATGGATAGAGTGTTTCAAGAGGAAGGTTTATATGTGTAACATATGTATATACCGCGGGCGGAGCCGTGGGTAGAAGCTAGTATTATATATTTTATACAAAATAACAGCTTTCGCTCCAAACTCCGCCCGCATCAATTTCGTATTTAATATCGATTATCGAGACAACACGCATAAATACTAATATACTTTTATAAATTTAAATTGATTTATATGGAAATCCATACAAATTGAGCTCTAAGGCATCCTATATGTAATTCACGTAGTTTTTAACGTAGGCATGCAGGTGCCAAAGCTCAAAGTCAAAATCTATTCAGTGGTTCGGGTGAAATTAACAACAACAGCAACAAACGTCAAAGAAACGTTAAAGAAATATATGACAATTTTAAATTATTATCCGGCAAGATGTAGTGTAAAATTTTATAAGAACATTTTAAATGAATACCCTACAAAATATAGTATGGAATGGTTTAAAAATAGACTTGCAATCTAAATGTCATGCATACGACCGACTCGACAGTGCATGGCGTATTGTCGTTGACACTAGGCACGAAAGTAATATTAATATCAGTGGCAAGTTAAGGACGGCGCGTTGGCAATACCATCAGTTAAACAATATGTGTCATATTGCATTGCCTGTACTGACACCCTTCGATTGCCTTAAATACGGACGGGCTTTCCTAGCACTCAGTTAAAGTATTCCATGGCCTGTGATTCGACCTTGACTCATTGAACAACCTAAATGAACTCTCGCCTAACAGCACCATTAGCTTAGATTTAATGGCTAACACAGATACTAGTTAATTGCCACCCAAACCTGTATATCCCAACAAGGGAGATAATGGTAGTAATCCTAGGAGGATGAGCCTATTGTAGTCTACTGGTCACATGATCAAGGATCACGTTGAGAAATACAATATTTAGAAATACGTTAAACAAGTAAACGCTGATAAAAACATAGTATAACACAAAACCCATTTGATTTGACAACTAGCAAAAATAATATTGACTAGCACAAAAAGTTATCTACGCCATTTTTCCTTTTGCTTTGTGACAAAAATGTGATCACAATTCTAAAACCCGGTTCTGTTATCGTCGATGCGGATATGATTTATACAAATTTTATTTTCCGGTGTGATTCTACCGGTAACGAACCGAGTAACGCTTTGAGTTTGGGACCCCAACTTTGTCGACTCGGCGGGCATAATTGTGTGGCTGACCTTTACGTCATCACTTATTTCCTAAGCATTGTAATGCAACAAAGCTTGCAAATACAATACTAACAGAAACTCGGCTCTGATTTACTTTGACAATGTCTGATTTACTTTGACAATATCTGAACGAACTAGTTACCCAGCTTGATAAGTTTACGCCATTCAGTAAGAAGAATAAACACGTTCGTAGCATATTACAATAGTTATTGTTTAATGCATAAAGGATTGATTAAGTGCCCGCTGTTACCAATTACTTCGGATCAATACCAATAAGCCGGCTCCTCCCAGAAAGTATCAATCTCTTACAAGAAACTCTCTTAAGAGTAACAGTACTCTTACTGTATTTGGTTCGGTCAGTGAAATGCCAAATTGTCAGATATCTGCACACCTCTTCCAGTCCACCCTATCTTTAATTACACTGCTACGCAGCTGATAATCCTGAAAGGGTTCGCAGGCTACCGGCTAACAAGCATTATACCTGTATGCCACACAGGTCGTATAAAAATTAAAGTCTTTTCTTTTTCGTTTTTGGACAATTTTCGCTTGTGACACATTAATCAAAACTGGCTTTTATTTTTGGATATAAGGCACATAGTAACTGAATTTGGATGCTAGTAAAATTTTGTAGATGTGGCTGTAGATTGCGAATCCTTAATAGGTAACATTTATAAATATATACATGCATAATATGCAATAAAAATATGCGTAGCATAATACAACTGTGCCTAATCATTAAGCGACACGGAGCCGTAGCGGCGTAGATATATACGAAGGCAAAACACTATTTGTTTTCTCTAATATGTTATTTCTTTGTGAAACGAAACTATAACAATAGCGAGCTGCACGTTTGCCAAAACACAAATAATTCTTTGTAGATAACAAATGAGCGGCAATATAATGTTATATTCAAAGCAGGACAAACGGGTACACACAGTAATAATAAGACGAGATTGTTTAAAAGCGCTGTTTTGGAAGTCTATACTAATATTATATTGAAGAAAGATTTGGTTTATTTGTAAGGGTTTAATTAAAAAACTAACCAACCGATTTTAAAAACTCCTTCACCTTTAGAAAGCTACATTATCACCGAGTAACATAGGCTATATATAATTTAAAAAACGCGAGCGAAGCGGCTAACAAAGCTAGTATCTTATACGTTTGTGTTCTTGTCATTCGAGGAGACATTTTGAGCTGTGTGAGACTATTTTTATATCAGCAAGTTGTACCTATTAGTAGTAAGGTAATATGATATTTTTTATAATTATAAATATAGGTAGATTTCCTAAAACATATATGGCTTAGATATTATTTCATAAAAGAGTTGCGCATTCCGCACTAGCAGCAGTGTACACTTTCGTACACTTGATTGTTGATGTGGTTTGGTGAGTGCGGGGAGAAGAGGAAAAACACATGTTGAACTAAATAGTGACGTATAATCACGTTACGACAATACAAGTTAGGCTTTAACAATTCGTCTCTCTAATGTCTGTATGTCGCGAGAGTATGTTTAGCACTGAGTTGCTTTTATAATACTTAATGTATGTAATTAATATTGATTACGTACATGACGCGCGCCGGACAGGGTCGCATTGTCAGCAAAATGCAATGTACAGTTTTATGAGACTGTTCAAGCAGAGATCTGACCTTAACACTATTTAGTATTCGACAAAACATTAACCATAACCGTTCCGTAACTATCTTACTTGGGTAATGTATTCCAATAATATTCAAATATACCAAACACTGAAGGAAGTGCCACAGAAGGCACATAGATGTGGCGCTAACTTCACTACCTACATTTATAAAAATGAAATAGTTATAAGGTTTATCTAAATCTTACTCGTATAGTTCTAGAGCAGTAAGACATTTGTGTGTAATTGTGAAAACAGTTACAGGGCTATTTAAAATACTAACTAATATACTACTAATACACACAACACCATCTAGCCTAAACTAAGCAGAGCTTGTACTAAGGGTACTAGACAATGGATAAACATACATATATACTTTTTTTTTGTAATTTCATACATATTATACATAGAAACACCCAGACCAAGACAAACATCCATGTTCATGCACATAAATGTTTGACTTGTGTGGGAATCGAGCCCGCGACCTCAGGCATTGCAGTCAGTTACACTAACCACTACGCCATCGAGGCCGAAAAGTGTTACTTATCTAACGTAACCTACATTTACGCGAGCAAGGCCGCGGGCAATATCTAGTAATACTATAAATCTAGTAATACTATTAATCTAGTAATACTATAAATCCTATTGACTACTATTTCCACTAAAATGCTATTTTAACTGATGTTAGGTTAATATTGCAAACAATCTGATCAATAATCTTATTGGACATATCCGGGTCAGACCGTAATTCTGTCACTGTCAAGATTTAATATGTATAATAGATAATCATTAAAGTGAATATAATTCTGTAAAATATTTTTTAAAAAGGATTATGATAATTAATATTAAATGATTACAATACTGTGACATAATTGAATTAATGAATAATGATAATTCTTAAATCAGGTAACTCATGACAGGTGTATTTTTATTTGGGTATGACTTTAATAATTTATAATTAATATGATGTAAATGATATAATGTAATTAAAACGATGACCTATCTAAAATTTAATATTTATAAATTTTTTCTTTTTTAATTAATGAATGTAAATCAATTTATTGCATGTTTAACTGTTACAATTATAAGCATACATGTATGATGAAATTGCAATGCCCTAACAGGGCCACTATGTTCTAAGAACTGATATCTTCTGTTAAGAACTTTATTTATGTACACATAGTTAGCAATAAAGAATTTTGAATTTGAATTTGAATTTGAATTAAATAATTTTAAATTATAATTATTTAATTAAATAACTGATTATCGCTCGCATTAACGGTGAAAGCAGCGAGGAGAGACCTGCATGTCTGAGAGTTCTCAATAATGTTCTCGAAGATATGTGACGTCTGCCAGCATTGGGCGAGCGTGGTCGGCTATGGCCCAACCCTTCTCATTCTGAAAAGAGGCGTGCCCAGCAGTGGGACAGTTTAACACATGTCTGATATTATTATTATGACAGATTACTAATTTCTGGCTTTGAAAGCCTTCACACTGACTGCTGCCAATAAACTTGTACATAACGACAACGGTCGGTGTAAAAGAACGCAACGCGTAGGCGTCATTTGCTATTATCTGTTACTCACAAAATACATATATGTATATTCAAAATATGGCTGCCAATGTCTTTGAAATGGCATATGTAGTAAATAATCTTCTTAAGTTAAAGGGAAAGGATTTTTGGCTTTATGTTTTCATCAAGTTAGTTTTATAATAATAACACTAGTGACCCGCCCCGGCTGCGCACGGGGAGTATAAAAGTTTGTTTTATAATATGTAATGATAATTATTTTGGGTTACCTGTACCTTACTATATCTGTAATATAATTTCAATAAAATATTTTATAATTGTATCACAGTTATAGTATCTACATTACTTGCATCTATTGACATCGTGTTACTATAGTTTTATTGTAACTTCCTACTACTAACTTACTTAATTATCTCGTATGCCAAAAATACATACACAGAAGGCAAGTACTTGGATGTAACAGCTTTTCTACCATGTGGACAAATAATTCAAAAGATGAGACAAACATATATAACACACGAGATTCTGCCCGCGACTTCGCTTGCTTAAATGTGGGTTAGGTTAGTAACAATACTTTTTCTGGATGAAAGGTACCCTACCTTTTATCCAGAAAAAGTATTGTTCTTTTCTGTACCCTCGACGACGTGTATGCGAAATTTCAAGATGATCGGTCGTATAGTTAAGGCCTGAAAGCGTAAAAAACAAACTCACATTAGCATTTATAATATTAAGTTAAGACTAGGATTAAACAAAGTCAGCGATATTGCACTAGTTTTAAACTGTTCTGTGATTATACGAAGCAATCATGAGTTTCACAACACACACATAACTGGCATTGCAAAATCATATTATTTGTACAACTCCTTCAATATTATGTGTATGTTTATCGAGAGATGTAGGAATAACACAGAGTGTGCACAATCTCGATTTTCTACGAAAATTATAAGACGTGTCCCCGTTTCCGTATTATTGTAATGTTTGCACTAATTGTTTCAACGCGACACAAAGTCTCGCTGCGAAATATTCTACACAGCGCTAGATTTCCAGGTATAAATGTTTTTGGATAAAAAAGTATTATTATGTCAGTTAAGTTTGGTTATTATTATGACAGGGTTTTTATTGACAAAACTTTTAATTCATTTGTAAATAATCAGCACAGACTAGATCCCAAATGGTGCTAAACGGCAATATGGTAGACCAAGGCATCGATAGCGGGATGAATTACGAGTAGATATCTATAGGCGAGACTGATGCAATCTAGCGCAAAACAGAGAGATGTGGAATAGCGAGAGAGAGGCCTTTGCCCTGCAGTGGGACAATACAGGCTGCAATAATAATGATAATTGTAATTTCTGTGGTTACTAGGCTAAGCTTCCATGTTGTATTAAAGCTCCTACACACTATACCAGCGGCACAGCCGGCGGGTTTTCGCCGCGCGGGTATGCCGCCGGTATAATCAGGCCGCCGCTGACACTTGCCGCTGGCTGCCACAGAGTATCGTTTCAGTTGTGACAGCCGGGTAGAACGCTAGTGGTCGACACTTTGTGTTCCTAGTTCTTAAAGATGGACAATCAAGCCGTCAACACCGATTTCTAGGATTCCACAAAATGTCATCTTCGTGAAATTTTTCAATTAGAAGCAACACAGCTTCTTCATCCCATTTTAATTAACGCCACGCCCGCGCCGGCTCCCTGCGCAAGCCATGGCAGCGGCCCGTTTGTGCGGCAAGCCCGGCGGCTCAAATGCCCGCCGGGAATGCCGTCGGGCTTGTTGGTGGCATGCAACAGGCACAGTGAGTAGGAGCCTTTACGTATAAAGTAATCACTGTGCAGAATTTAAATGAATGAATGAATTAGAATGCGGGGAATTAAGTGAAGTAAATACTAAACCAGTATCCTTATTGAATTTCGTTGATTCCACTATGTCATTAGTAATAGTATCATTGCTATAATTACATCGATACAGCCACAAGCTCACGCATGGATAATTAAGTATTGTTACGTGCTGGGTTCGACGGATAAGAATGCAAACAATATTACCAACTAAAACACGTTTTATTCAAACACACAATTAAATTTAAAACATAACAAACACTATACCACACTTTTTCACTGTAACTGCTTCAAACTCCGTAGTATTTTTGCTTCCGTTCCCTTCGATGAACACTTGACCGCTTACGATTGTAAACAGACTTGGCGGTGCGCGTGCGCTCTATTTATACGCGGGTAAAGCGTTTCTAGAGTTTTCTAGTGACGCTATACCCGGTAAGTAAACAGTACGATGATTCGAGAAAGTGCCAACATTATCTCTACCCTTCGCGTACTCACACTACGTAGTTCCGTAAGATGTCAATAGATGGCGGTGTAATAAATTATTAGACGGAACTGCCGAGTCTTTCCCACAATGCCGAGAGATGTCACTGGGCGTAACAGTAGGTTATTTGTTATGAATCCTATATAACTGTTTTTATTTCCTTGCTTGTTGTTATGTCTACTGAATTATTAAATTATGGGTAGCTACACTTTAAATCGATCAGTTTCTTTCTTTAAACATGAAATTATTATTATTTTTATTTACCAACGTAATTATAAGTACCTACTTATTAATTCCATCAGCCTTAAATATTGAAAATAACAGATTATACATTGAGCTATTGAGTCGAGATGTGGTATTTGGACATAAATCCGTAAACGTTTGGTAAATACTTGTATATTTTTTGGTATAAAGACTAGATTTATAATACACCTTTGATAAAATTGCCTTACTAAATAAAAATACTAATTAAAACTGGTACCTTATATTTTTACTGGTACTATATTTATATATTATGAGGCAGCTAAGTCATTCATTTACTTCCTAGTTGTACAAGGATTTTTAAACAAACAATGTCACTGCACGAACAAAAGAATTTTCGACACAAAACAAAAACTCTGCCTTCATTTTCTATTTGAAAAGACTCAAGGCTTTCACATATTCTTTTGTGCCAATAAAAGAGGATAATGAAATTAACATCCCTGCGATATAAATGTGAACAGGAAAAGATATGTAGAATAAAAATCTAATTTATATTGTGATTTGTATTGCTCAAGTTTCTTAGTCGCATAACTGACGAAAAGTATGGGTATCAGAAAGCATAATAAAAAATATACTAAAATAAACTCTCCGATTTTTAATATCATAGACATACTAAGATAAAACAAATATATCTGCTCTCAATTTCAACTAATAAAACATGCGTTGTTAGTACAAGAACTTGTTTTCTTTTAGTACATACCTACCCAAGCTCGCTTTCGACCTTATGTCTCACCGAGCATTGCAACAAAGGGCACTAACAATAGCCGAAAAAGAAAATGTGTGTCGCCTCAGAATTAAGCCAGTCTGTTTAAGATTTCCGTCAAGATTGTTTCATTCACGCAAATTATAACTAGTATTACGTAAGAATTTAACCTTTGTAATTGCAATTCCAAGCGAATTTATACATTCTTTATATTTTGTAGTAGGCATAAATCGAATTCATTATATATACATATATATATGTATATCGCACTCTTAATAAAACAGCGACTTAACTCGAAATTTGAAAGTAAGGCAATTTGGACTCTAATTGTATATGCTAAATTCTAATATTATGTTTGTGTTAAATCATTGCAATAGAGTTCAAATTTGTTTAATCCAAAATACTGAGATAAGTCTATGTTTTATTAAGAGTGCGATATGTATTGAGATACCTTTAACAAGTTCAGACGCAAGTTTAGGTAAATGTGAAAATAATCATGTTAAATTTGTTGTCCCTCTGTCCAGGCTAATATTTATATTACTGTCGATTTATCTAAAACCTTGGTATGAAACGTTACATTGAAGTGTGAGGCCATGCGAAAAGTAGTCAAGGCTTTTGAATTTTTTGAATATTCAAATACTTCTACGCGTGCGAAATTGTTATTATAAATACTGGTTGTAGTCACATGTCTGTGAAAAGACAAGCAACGCCTTCATCGTTTATTTTAATTACTATATTGCTATATTCTACTCGAATGTTATTGAGATATATTTCCGACAGAACAACTCTTTGTCCTTACTATCTGTTGAAAATCTTACACGGGATGTCCTATATGTAGGCTCTCTTCACATCAACAAACAAATACACTTTTGCATTTATAATAAAAGTAAAAAGGTTTTATTCCAAACAGGACAGTAAGGAAATTTACCTCCCGTGTGATTTTACCCAGGGGTTTCTGTAACCTAAAAGTGTCGGCCAAATTCCTACCGACACCTAACTAGAGATGCCAATAACCATCAACCATGCCAAATAACAGTATCTGGCAGATTTTTAATATCATTCCAACGATTAGATATAGGCATTTTCGTTGTTGAACGCAAGCAGATATTTATCCGATTTCAGATTACAAAATCGATTTTAAAATCCGTTTTTAGAAATTCGATTTCAGTAGCGCCTCCTCATTTGCTTGCGTACTTAGATTTCGTTTTATTAACTAACGACAAACACAAATGTTTCATTAAGCTGAGAATCAGGTATATAGGACTTGCAGAAAAGTTTTATACATTACAATGACTTTTTTTCTGTTTTCGTTTTTTACTGCTCTTTGGATCCAGGTATGCCTTTAAAAATAGTAAAAGGTCAAGTTTGCATCTAAACGTAAACATTAGGTACATTCTCACTATATAGTTACAAACACTAAATCATAATATTCCAAAATACATCAACGTATAATCTCGCAAATGTAGTCTTTAAATTTGCTTATTTACTAGTAAAGATTTCCGTAATCGACGAAACAAAATCCGAATCGTAAAATTCGCGCTATCCCTTTTATTACGTTATGTTATGATAGGTTAGAAAGAGAGAAAGCGAATTTCTACGTATTAGTCAGTTTGCGTTTGGATATACACACAATTCATTTGGTGGTACCCATCGATTTTATTTGTTGATTCGGATTTGTTTAGTAGTATTAGATCGTCAGCGTTTGGTTCGGCTAGATGGATTTTTGAAATCAGATATTTTAGTTTGAGAAATCGATTCGAAACGATTTGTGTTTGAAATCGGATTATGAATTTATTTTGATATATCGGTCGCATGCCTACCAACGGTCACATGTTTAAACCATGAAGACGTCATTCGAAATTATAACAACTCAGATAATAAATTATTCATAGCCTTTCCATCACAGCTGCCCATGCAATGCAAAACAAAAACCTATGATGTAATATTGATTTTATAAAGACGTTCCTCATGTTTTATTAATATGCTGCCAGAGTATCCTTATATTAAATTCGTCTATAGATATCCGACTCATATCTATGTAGGGAACAGAACTCAAATCGCGGATAACCCGAACGAGTGAAAGAGGCCAACTCTTTCATTCTTTTCGTGTGGTTAATGGCCAACCTGTTGTCAAGAGTTGTTTAAGCCGCCCGTAGGCCTCTGACATGGCTTAACGACTGCTGTCAATTTGACAACAACCAAGACCGACTTATTACGTGGCCCCCGAAGCACGGAGACGCTCAGATGAAATACCACTAAGCGGTCACCCATCTATAGACTGCGTTGCTTAACCTCGCTCATCGTTTACTGATCAGTGAGTGCAACTGGCTATGAGGCTAACATTGCAAATCATTGTATGGTATCGGTACAAACAACCCGACTTAGCCAGGTAACATACTGTTTAAAAGGTTTTGTCCATTTTAAATCAAACCGTAGTGGCCTAAATGCAAGCAATTATACATGAAAATGAACATGAAATTCGAATTGGCTATTCAAAAAATATTTATTAAGTAGTTAGTATGAAAACTACATCATTATCGGTTTTCTTCATACAGAGCGGCAACTTCATATTTAAACTCCTAGTATTAAATATATTATGGATACGCGGAAAACTACTAGATTAGTTTATAAACAGATTTTTTATTTTAGACCGCTCTAAAACTACCCAACCTTATCTTAAAAAGAATACAAACAGTATCAAAAACAAATGTATTTTGAATGTCTGTCTCGCGAATATAATACTGACATGACTTGGATATTTACATCATTTCTGCTCCAGTATTCTTATTTAAAATAAGAACTAGAAATAAATAACATCAATAGGAGATAGTAGGCATACGGCAAACAAAGCCATGTAAGGCAATAACAATAAAAGCAAAAAGCACGTAAGACGAGAGTGAATAAATAACGATACGTTCCCAGCTCTTGCGTCTACGTGAACTTCTAAGTGCCACTTTTCAACAACTTCAAGCTCGCAACTCGAAGATGATGACAAGTTTATTCTTTGAAGGTTGTATTTAGTTCCTCCATCAGGAAATAATAATGGTTTTATGGTCTACCTAGTACCTTTTGTGAAGATTAATGTTTTCCTTCTAAGACTTAGTAATCATGTAGGTAAAAAGGTAGAAGCTTCTTTTAGACTTTGTGAGGTCATCTGCAAACAAATTAAATTAGCATCAACGTAGTTTTAATTAAAGAGATTATTTAAAAAGAGATTTAAAATTCGGTAATACATTTGTAGCCATGACTCTTTTTTGTCATATATATATTTTAATTATTTATATTAAATAATTCGGACCCATACAGCTCCTTCAGAAGTATTGTCACGAGATTGATTTAGGTCATCGGCAAAAGTGAATGCATCTTGCATATTATGTGTATGTGATAGAATATTATTATTATGTTTCTCTTAACACAGGTATTTTCTAACATATTATATTAGAAAATACCTGGGCCTTTGGGAGGCTTACACGGAGACATGGATCCAACGTGAAGAGGCCCTTCGAGAGTTTTAATCAAAGGTGGGATGGAACACCTACAGCGGCACTAGCTGCAGCAGGCGTAGGACTATTGCTACTTATGGATTCTAATATATGGGCTATAGGTATGGGTGTTTAGTGGACCGGTATATTGCTAACTATGGATGAAAAACGGCGTCTGCCCTGAATACTCTAATAGCATCAATGCAATGGGCAGATGGTGACTCGCCAATTCACTAGATGGGCCCCCAAAATAGCCACCATATGCAAACAAGCCAGCAGCAGAAGGCAACACCGGTGCGAGTGGCTAGGGGTGTCGAGCGGTGCACCGCTGGTTTCACCATCACGGGTCTCGTAACAATGGAGACCCGGAGCGGGTTTCCCCGTAGTCTGCCCTTGAAAATGACACTTCTACCCCCAAGCATATAGCTCTAGCGGCCACCCTCTGATCGGCCGACCAAGGCAAGCCAGAATTGAGAGTCCTACGGGCGCTCTTGAAGTTTCACCCCAGCCAACCAGTAACGGCAAGCCGGGGACGAGGCCCTAACCGACTCTCTGAGGCATTCACTCACATTCAGCTCACCACAAACTGCCCTGCGGTTTTTGCGCTTTTATTTAACCTGGTGATACATTTTTTGTTTATATCACAAGGCGAAGGTGATAGTTTAAAAGCTAGTGTACTGTGCCCTCCGATATCGCGTTAGTCTCATGATGAGATAACGACTGTCCCAGAGGGATACTATTATTATTATTATACTAGGTATTAGCAGATGTTAACAATGCGTTGATAATTTAAAAAACATACAGCGATGTACATTATTATTGAAATAAAAAACGCATGTTGGTATTTCACAAAAACCTAGTAATATTTTTTTTATTTTATTTAGATATAATATTTATACTATCATATAAAATGTTCAAACTTTAAAACAAATATTCATAACTAAATTCAAAGATTATTTAAATCCTTATAACACTTCAGTAATTTTGAATTTACGTATATTTCACCGTTTTTTTAAATAAGTTGGTCAAAGATCTAGTAAAAAGTAAAGTTCTCTTTACATTTATTGTAGCGGAAAAATCAATTTAAATACTATTACTAGTCGCGCCGCTACGCGATATATGTAATTTACACAGTAACATGAGTAGGTTCATGTCATATTCATGTACGCGTTGATCATTTGTCACTGCCGTTCTACTGCCTTAGTTCTGTGATAGCTTTTTGTTTAAACAAGTGATCGGACTCGAATAATAAGATAGACGAAAATATTAAAGTATATTATTGAATGCGGGAAATTCCATCAGTAATAGTAAGTAAGTAATTTGATATGAACTTTATGGAGTACCATTATAAAAAATATAGTTGCAATTTTTATCTTCTATGTAGTTAAATGCTCTCAAAGTAAGAAAAGCTTGTCGAAATATTGTATAAAGCATTGCAGAACGGAGCTCCTGCAAAACTACTTCGCTACTTCTGCGAAATACGTATTTGTGAACAATCGGCATAAGAGAGCTGAGGGTCCTCATTTATAGTTTCTTATCTATATGGCCTCATTAATGGCGCCGCTTAGTCTATAATGGCAATTGTCATTAAAAATCGGCAGTCTACTCAGTACAAGCTCAATTAATGAATATTGCTACTAAATATTTCACCCTGTAGACTCTTACCTTTCGACCTAATACTATTTTTCTTCGTGATAGATCACCCTTTCAATGCTCTAATAGCGGTTCCCTAAACTTTCTACAAGAAGTACCGCACGATGTGCACAGAATAATATCGCCTAAAAATACGAAAAAGTATATCGGCTTGGGTTCTAAAGCGAAAGCCATTATACGCTTTAAATACCCGTAATAGGCCATATTTCACAGGGTTAATGCTATTGACAGTATCCAAAAGATTTACATAAGCCGTCACTGAATACCTAAAATATGCGTCTATAACCGGGAAACTACTGAATCAAAATATGAAATGGATACAGGGTTAAATTTATGATTTATTAATGCCCAAATATAATCGGATAAAAGAAGCTTGAATAGAGAATTAATGGGAGTTTGAATTTGCTTATTATTATCAAAAATCAAACTAATGCACTGCATACACTAAAATTAATACTAATTACCAGTTGAATCCTCAAAAGCGTCCACGTAATATATTTCACAATCGCAATTTTTTAAATAATATTCATCAGGTCCATCAGGTCGCGTAGAGCCTGATAGTATTTGAAAAGCAAGGTAAAAGAATGAGTACTTTTACGTAATAAGAGATGTCCCTTACTCTACTCTTCTATTATTACTCAGTGCTATTCTATTATATATTATTACTCTAAGAATATTCTGACAGCTACAAATATTTCACCCGGCAACCAACTCCACGATAAGTGATGACCATGCGGCATCATAATATCAGTGTAACTCAAGCCGACGATTCATTAAATTATATTTGCTGTAGAAAATGTTTACATTATATTTCAATTAGCGTAAAAAATCTCCAGTGCAAACCTTTCAGCATTCCAATGCTGACTGTTGTGTGGCGAGTGTCATCAAAGTCTCGTTACACACGTCATGGAAATATGAGAGAGCGCCGCCCGCCGCCCGGCGCCCGACCGCGTCCGGCATAACGCTCATTAGCGTTCATACTTACATAAGTACGCTTCCTACATACACATCCTCAATGGCAATATCTGTGTAAAAGACCACTGCATATTAATAGCACCAACTTGCAACATAAATAATCTTTAGAAAGATTATGCAGTCGCTTCACATCTTTCATATTTCAAAGCCATGTTCATGTAGTGCCAGGCGAATTTTGGCTTCGTTTATACATCACAAAACGTTTCCACTCGGTCTGAGCCAGCCTTTCCGCTTGCAGTAACGGAAGCGAAAAATATTATTTGATTGCCAAAAGTTTGTTCGGCCTTATACATTTTTGGCCGAAATTAGTACTTTTCCAAATTATTAAAACTACGCAGTTATTAGTTGTAGTTTATGAGCATTTTAGTTCGGTTTATGCAATTACGAAGCCTAATGGAGTAAATGACCAACACTAATCGGTGGTCGTATTGCTATTAGCAGTAATATGTTTTCTAGAAAGTTTTCTTCGTATCTAAAAGTATTTTTCAAGTTTAGTCATGAAGCGAGCTCAAATATATTATACAAGCAAATAGTATTAGTATATCATCCCTAGACTCAATATACCTTGATATCATAATCTATGTGACCCTTACATAGACTGTGAGACATAACAGATAGTACCCTCACTTCTTTGTTGCGACACATGATACGAAGGCACACACAACTCCGTCATTTATCGTCATATATTATAATTCAAAGAATAAAATTCACAGCGACACCAGACGTTATTATTATTCACTTTTAACATCACAGTAACTGTAGCACAGAGTACATTGGAGCGCAATTGAAAACGTCACTCGAGTGGCGTCGGCGAATTGTAGCCCTCGAAACTCGCAACTCCCTAACTTCGGCAGCATTACTTATTTCTACGTCACTCATCCTTCAAATAATGAATGGTCTCTCAGACTTTTCTCTAGAATTTGTTGAATTTAGGCCGTGCTCACACTATGCTGGATAACTCGTTTAAATAGTTTAGAACGATAAACTAAAGCGTTCTAATTGAAGAATTATGGAGCTGAGTGAGATCGGAGCAAGCAGACCGTTACTTGCACGACATTGTGAATCTAGACTTAGTATATAGGTGAGCCTGTGAATAACAAGCCGTTATCCGAGCTGGTGTTTGTTCGAGGGGCCACGATACGACTTCGTAACTTTCCACAACAACCGTTAGAGGGCCACTCGCCGTGCAGCAAATTAAATTTAGCTCAGAGTACGTGCATTGTTGTTCATTTAAGATTTTATTTACGTGCTATCTCCACTTAGAAGCTGAGACAGAAAATGTTTTATCAGCATCTCTGCTGTATCTTAATTTATACTGAGTAAGTTATAAAAAGTATATTACTGAAACACTGTGTGATATTACTTGGGCAAAGTGGGCCTCTCAACATCCATTAATTTTCGAGCTGTTCAAACTATAATTAGGTATAGTCTATATTAAATTCTACTCTTCTACATTTTACATAAACTTTATTATACAACAAAGTTTTGTAAATCTATGCATAACAAACGTATCGTGACTAACTCATAACATACGATGGATATACATATATGTATTAATCAATGTTGAACAAATGACATTCAATTATGATTGATTATCAATTGTACTACGACAGTGAACAACTATACAATGTTAAAATTATAGGTGTGTTCATCTCTTTATCCATATTATAAGATAGAAATTGCTAAATGGTTATTGATAATGCTAAATCGCTATCGCGTTAGTCTGTATATTCAGGGGAAAACATGCAATAGCGCCGCGTGGCAACCATCACCATGCAACCACACAGGTCGTAACGTAATAAGTATTTCATACTTGTGGTGTTGATCTGCATTCTCGTCATATTTACAGAGGTGACAGTAGTACGTATTCTTAGAACAAATCAATGAGAACACGTATGCCCTAAAATATATTATAAAAAATAAATTTTAAGCCATCCACCGCTTCTGAATTCACAATTTAAACATGCTATACATATAAATACCGTCAATTTGTAATAAACGACAGAATATGATGCGTTCCCTAATATTGGCCTCAGGAATGCTTTGTCTCAATCTTACTTCTTCAAAATTGTTAAATTAACTACTACTATACCACATAACAAACATGATAGAGTAATTTTTTCAAGGAATACTCTATCGCAGACACATAAAATTTTTCCATCCTTAAATTCTGCTCGTGAAATAAGGACGTAAGTTCATGATAATGGTAATGGAAATTTAAACTCTATTGATTCGGCTCGCCTAAACAATGACAACGGCAACCCATTTGCGCATTTGCGCATAGTTCCAAATCATGAATAAAGTCAAACTGTTGATTAAACTATTAACACCTTAATAGCTAGGAGCAACGGAGTGAATCGAAAGGTCCCTTTCCATTGTAACTACGTTGTTCCCTAACACAAGTGTTCAACTATCTCACAAAGGCTAACCAGGACCAGTTAAAGGCTTCAATAAAGGGTGCGAACTAACCTTTGCATATATTGTTTATTGAAGAACCGTCTGAGCAGTCATTAAACTCTTTGTATTCAAATATACGTCGATTATTGTATACTACAAATAGTCCACCTTAATTCATATGTATAGCATATACGAATACTCGTTCGGTACTGAATCTTGCGGCGTTATGTTAGGGGTTAAAGTATGAAATTGCCGACGTGTACAAAAAAATTTAAACTGGTTTTTTTTAAGATGTACCATATTTATTTACTCGAAATATTTCCTCTCATTATCTAAACATTGCTGCCATCTAAGCGGAAATTCATTTATGCCTTTACGATAGAACTCCGGGGATCTAGATTCGACAAACTGTGTGAAAGCATTTTGTACTGTCTCCTGGGAAGAATTTTTTTTATCATGTAGAAAATTGTCCAAATCACGAAACAAATGGTAGTCCGTTAGAGCAAGCGAGTACGAAGGATGACGTATGGTTTCTAACTGCAGCTCTAGTAGAGTTACAAAGGTTTCTCGTGCAGTGTGAGGTCTTGCGTTATCGTGGAGCAATAATGGTGAAGATCGATTCACGAGGCGGGGCTGTTTCACTGTCTGTTTCGCCACCATTGTTCGAAGTTCGGCACAGTAAACATCTGCTGTTATTGCTTGACCAGACTTGAGAAAGCTATAGTGAATAACACCACGAAGAGACCACCAAACAGTTATCATTACCTTTTTATTGGTAAGCTTTGCTTTAGGGCACTGTTGCGGCGTTTGATCTGGGGTCAGCTATTGCATTTTTCGCTTACGGTTATCGTAAAGAATCCACTTTTCGTCACATGTCACAATTCGATCCAATATTCCTTCATTTCTGTACCGATTCAATAAAGCAACACAAGTTTCAACATGCATTTCTTTCTGCAGATCAGTCAAATCATGAGCCATCCATTTTTCATATTTTTTTATCTTTTTGATTTGATGCATATGAACCAATATTGTAGGTTGGGTAACGTTAAACCATGCCGCTAATTCCTGGGTAGTTTGACTCGGATCGGCTTCCACCATCTCCTTCAATTCAGCGTTATTCACTTGTGTAGGCGGTCTTCCACGTGGTTCGTTCTTCAAGTCGAAGTTTCCATTACGAAAGCGCTTAAACCAAAAATGCATGGTGCGTTCATTAGCAGTCTCCTCTCCAAACGCAGCGTTGATATTGCGAGCCGTTTCTGCCGCGTTAGTTCCGCGTCAGAACTCATATTAAAAAATTACTCAGTTTTTCGAAGTATCCAACTTTACCGTCTAAGCTGAATAAAAAAAATCAAAAGTCGAAAATCGATTGCTGCACATTTTTTAAAAGAAGAATCTTATAGGTATCATATGAAAAAATCTCACACCATGAAGTTTTTATGTCAATTCAAAATATCTACTATACAACGGCAACTTCATACTTTAACCCCTATTATCTGGCTACTAGAATATTCGAATGGAGCTTGAAGTGAGAGTCTTATAAATACTAGTAATAACATAAAATTTACCTGTTTTTAATACAAAGACATATTTTCTAATGCATAATTCATTTTTTAATGGCCATTAATAACGAATAAATTTTAATGAAATTGTTCTAATTAATTTGGAGACTTACAAATCGAATTTATAAATCTTACTGTAATTAACACAAGAATTAGAAGTGTTATATATTGTTAAAGTATTTATTAAATCCACACACAACACACACAAACACAATCAATCAAATCTTTCTAATAGTCTCCTTTGTACTTATCTATCTTAATCTTAATTTAATTTGGCTATGGAAGAGCAGTGGCTTCTGACACAAGTAAATGTTTACTTTAAGGAGCCACCCAAATCAGAATTGTAACTAGATTTATGTCTGCCTAGCGTCAATAAATTTATTATTATTATTTTTAATATCTATGTAACCACATATTGACATAGTACGTTAAAAAATATGCATTGCAAATCTACATTCTCTCAATCCTTAATTATTTTCGTTACAGGTAAATTTTTATTAAGACTACTCTCGCATTATGCATAATGCCTGTGTCTTTCATTAGGGGACTTTACAAACCTTCAAACAATGGACACAAATAACACCATGTATTAAAAGATATTACACAAACAACCTATACAAAACGTAAGTGTACACTTATCTACGCCTCATTACCCACGCCAATAATTCGTTTGTAAATAAAGTAGCATATCACAAGATATATCCCTATATACTAGCTACGTGTGAGATAAACAAGTGCGTCATACTTGGGAACGCTACGATATTGATGTTGACACACTCGCTTTACGACTAATTATCACGACAAACGCGATATCGCCTCGCTTCTAATTAATTTTCCGCTTGTTAACTCCCGATAAAGATCATTCGTGTTTTAATAAAAGAGTAGTTAGTATAATCTATGCGTTATTATGTTCTAATTCTAATCTATTTATTATGATATTACAGAAACTAAGCCAAACAATCGAAAAATAGACAGCTATCATACAATTTCTGAAAGAAACCTGGTTCAGCTTAACTAGGGAATTATCCCACCTTACAGAGAATCATAATCTAATAACTGTTGTGTCCCTGGCCGTAACTTATAAGGTCACCATTGCAACATAGCAACATCTACATCTGGAGCGGACAGTTCAAAAAGCTTTTTTATATCTTGTCCTCCTAGCATAGCTAGTCGCTAGCCCCCTTATATAAATTAAAATGAATATTTCTTTACTAAAACATGGTACATTTTTAATATAAGTCCCGTCAAAAACTATTTCTCTCTTCGTAGTTACGAAAGAAAAGGGAAGAAGAAAGTTTGTTGATAGTTACCTAGCAGCTTTCTCTGTAGAAAGCACTTTTGTTGTGAACTAAACAACAATTGTAGCTAAAGTACAAATAACAGGTAAATATCGTTGTAGTAAGTGAAAAATGTGAAGCACTTGTGCAGAACATGCTAGTATATATAAAATACAAATGTCACGATTACACCGGCACGCTACACTAGGTACAAATACAGAGATACCCAGGTACATATGTATAGTCAACTCGGCACCTCGTAACAACGAGTGAAAATCGACTAAAGGATTCACACAATCGACGTAGTTACCACGTAACCCCTTCGCTATTCAACCTCGACTTATGCCTTATACTTAATATATTTGTGAGGCGCACACAAAATAGGCCCGGAACCTCATTTGAATAAATATATTTTATGTTTACTTTACCCACAGCCAGTAAAAGAAAATAAAACCGTAACATGTAGTAAAAGTAGGTTGAATCTAAAAAACCTATCACGGCGTTCATTGGATATTTTTGGATGTTTATTTACTCAACGCGGTGCAAATACGCTATTCAATTTTAATTTATCATTATTAATCCCAATTGCTGTTTGAAAGTGAATTTATAGCATATTTATTCGTCTTATAAAGTATGAACTAGTATGCAAATTAGAAAAAGATTAAATCACCAAATAGAATCCGAGCAAATCCCTTTGTTAAAATTCAATGGACGTCCAAAACAAGTGTAACACAGTTGACAGTCGAGTAACACTCAATGATGGCGGCGAAACCGTTACACTTTAAGTGTTTCTGAATGCAAAACAGGTTCGTTACCTCAGCGTGGTTTGCATAGATTATTCTTGTATAAAATGGTATTACTGCACACGCCACCGGAACCCTGATAAAGGAGGCAGAGACGTATGAACACGAATTAGTGAACAGCGTGTTGTGGCGCAGTGCATCGTACACGACGCCACCTCCGGCGTGCAGCTATCGTATCTGGTGGCGCTACGCTGCGCGCTACGCCACACGCCACATCGTACGCCAACACTGTCTATTTAAGCTACCATTTGACACGCGATTCACTTTACATAAAACACTCGTAAATAGACAACACAAAACTTTTATCTAACAACAACTTCTTACAAATGGGGTCGAAATGTGGCGCAGTTTTTCTTCGCGACGAAAATGTAAATTGGAAATAGTATTAAACTAAAACTTTTTCCAAGAAGGACCTTCATTAAAGTCTTTGTTTAAATTCTAGAAGCTGACTATATTTAAAATAACTTTGCTAAGTTATTAAATATGCATAAACGAATGTTATTCAATTTTAATCACAAAACGTTGAATATTAATTTTCATTAATAGTTTATATCACGAACCGATATTTTTGATAAATGAGGCAGAAGTACTTGCATCCCACCTACAATTCTCCATCTTCGTTTATTGTTTTGTTTCCACTCAGTAGTAAGCTAACCTCTTGCCTTCTACTAGGTATATTACAAATACAAAACATTATGCCAAATTGCAAATTCTAATGATACGTCGTTCTCAATAAAAAAGCCAGTGACAGACAAGACGATTCAATTCTGCTACTACAAAATCGACACTCAAGAGATGTTACTCAGCTCCTTCTTAGAGACAAGCATCTATCAAGTCCAGCAGTTATTCGTGTAAAGAGAAAATCAATAATAATATCTACATCTAGCCGGCATAAGATCACCCCGTCGACCGCCGTCGGCAAAATAATGAAAAAGACTAAAGTACTCTGATTGAATATTTCACAGCTCGTTTTTCATACATTTTCTCTTTTAGCAAAACGAACAAGTGAACTCGAGCCAGACTGTATTTTATACTGTATGTTGGAGCTTTCTGTTTGCGCAGCAGAAGCTACTGAACCGAGCAGTTCAACTAAAACTTATATTAATCCGCTGATTTTAGACAAAATTTTGTGAATCTCACATTTTACAAAGTTGCATCGTTTTCATTGTTGCATCACCTCATATGGAAAGAATGGCTGTAATACCTAATATTTTATGAAATAACTTTACTATTTAACTCATTAACCTAAATTTTTTAATTTTATTTAATTTCATAGCTCAGTTTGCCGCGTAACTAACCTCATGAGTATGGTCTTTCCTCAGGGTGTAGACTATCATCTTCTCGTGTTTTATATTTTATATTAATCCGCAATAAAAATACAACGGACGTTATTGCTTTTGGAATCAACCAACATAATAATAATAATAATAATAATAATCTTTATTTGCTAGAATATGGTTCAGGTATACAGGTGGTCATTTTTGGATTTGTTCTACATATTCTGCCACATGTGGCGTGCAAAATTTAATTAATTACATTAATACAGTGCATAAAAAGCATGTGGTATTTGTGGCTTTTCTTCTGTGACCCTTCACGCATCACACACACATGAATGGAGCATATAGTGGATTAGATACCAACACGAAGAAATACATATATGCATATACCCGTATTTGACTGATTACTCATGCAAGTCTATATTCCTAGAATTACGACAATACGAGCAGAAAATAACCACAAAACAAGCATCTACATGATACCTCCAAAATGTTAATGAAATACTTTATGGTTACGTAGTTGAGTAATTTGTAGGTATTAACCCACACGAGGTCGTGTCGTAGCTATACTCGTAGCTGTGTAGAATGCTCATAGCGTGCAGCGTAGGCTGACGGCACACGACTATATTTAGCACTTCCAGAAAGATTTGCAGTTAAACGCTTTCACATGTTTATTCGTTCAGAAAAACGCTCCGACAACAATCATTATTTTCTACTGTTATGAACGTAGTTATTGCTGTTTAATGACATATTACACACCGCTTCATGAATATAATACGGCAAGCCCCTAAATGATTTATAACATCTATGGAGTACGAAAAATACTTTATTATTATAGTAATAAGCTGCTGTGTGGAACATTATCAAAACGTTAAACAATATTATTTATAACCATATTATGTATTTGACGAGCTGCATTATAAAGTTCTATTCACAGGTTGTATTCATTTGTTAAATATTGCTGCTTTTAGGGCGGCAAATATATAATTTAAATGTGTTTGCAAGAGTGTTTGAAGAGTATAGATTTTGTAATAATATGTATGTTTGTATAAACTTTTATCCAACTTCTAACAGAAATATATACATATATTACAATAATTTATCGTACCAGTGTATTTATGTATCGATGGGCGCAATTACCAATTCTATTCATAGTTTTCCAGTTTTAAAGAAGATTATTTCTTATTTACAAGTCTATACTACAACCCACCCACCTGTTTCACTCTCACACAGGCTTAATATTTATACACATAGCTATGAGCTGAACTCTTAAATAAATATTGGTACATTTTTGTACCTATATAAAAGTAGGCCATGCTAAGGATAATACTTGAAAGTAGACAGCTAGTCATCAAGGGAGCGAGGGTTGGTGTAACGTATATGAGAACGGCCGGACGATCTTTGATTCTTTAATAAAAGCAATCTTGTCGATAGAGGAAAGCCGTGTCTTATCAGCATCGTAACCTGCGCCTCTACCTGAGTTTCGGCGACCCTCTAATAAGTGCACACAATTACTGGATTCAAAGGAAACTTAGAATAGAGACGACATTGAGTTCGTGATGATGAAGCCATCAGGGTGTGCGGCTATGAGTGTCGTCGACCGAAGAATATCCTAGGTACAATACTACAGCCTATACTAATAGAACAACGGTGTACTACACTCACCCTTTATACCATTATCTCTGAACGTACCCTCTATCTTTCATGTCTGCAACCTCCTACGATGGTGTCTAATGAGCTATCTGTCTGAGGTTTACCTTACTAGAAATAGAAATTTGACATACCCTCCATATAAGTTATATCAAATTCTTATCTCTAGTAAGGTAAGCCACGGATAGATAGCTTATTGGGAACCACCATCAGGCTCAATTATCAATCGTTTTAACTAAAATAGGATATATTTGTAACCTTGCTTTTATTTCTACTTCGCTGTTTGGCACTGTGTGTTAATATTTAATAATAATAATAATAATATAATATAATAATATTCCATGACTAGTGCGTGTGTGTTTCTATGTGTGTTGCCAGTGATGACTTACGGTTCATAGACGTGGTCGCTCACTATGGGCCTTATCAGACGGTTTAAAGTAATAATAATAATAATATAATATTCTATCACACACACAACACCATCTAGGCCAAACTAAGCAGAGATTGTACTATGGGTACTAGACAATGGATAAACATACATGTTATATTATTTTTTTTGTAAATACATACATATTATACATAGAAACACCCAGACCAAGACAAACATAGGTGTGACACTCAGAGGGCGATGGAGAGAGCTATGCTTGAAGTTTCCCTGCGGGATCGAATCAGAAATGAGGAGATCCGCAGGACAACTAAAGTTGCCGACATAGCTCTCCGGATAGCCAAGCTGAAGTGGCAGTGGGCAGGGCACATAGTGCACAGAACCGACGGCCGTTGGGGCAGAAAGTTTCTAGAGTGCAGCCCGCACCGGGAGACGCAGCAGGGGTAGGCCTTTGACAAGATGGACCAACGACCTGGAAGGGTCGCGGGAAGCGGTTGAACGCGGGTGGCCTAAGACTGATCTGTGTGGAAAACCTTGGGGGAGGCCTATGTCCAGCTGTGGACGTCTTTCGGCTAAGATAATGATGATAATAATAATATTCTATCACATACAGTCACACAACACCATCTAGCCCAAACTAAGCAGAGCTTGTACTATGGGTACTAAACAATGGATAAACATACATATATACTTTTTTTTAAATACATACATATTATACATAGAAGCACCCAGACCAAGACAAACATTCATGTTCATGCACACAAATGTTTGACTTGTGCGGGAATCGAACCCGCGATCTCAGGCGTGGCAGTCAGTTACACTAACCACTACGACATCGAGGTGGTCAATTTGATATAAAATATAAATATTCATTTCTGATTAAATAGTAAAGTATTTTAAATACCGTGTGTAATACAAAGCGCCTAGTTGCTGCTTTATTTATACGTATTTTATTCACTAACGCCAATAATTTTAGCCAATGTAATACTTTTAACATAAGTACATTTAAACTATATATATATCTGTATAACATTGATCTATTACTCTCGACCTATAACTCGGATTAAATTATAGACATGATACATGTAAGAGCGGCAAGGTAAGCTATAACCGCTTTCAACGTAGACAATTCAGCCATCGCCCTGGCTGGCCGGTAATTGATCCCAAAGAGGTAGTAAAGCTCTATCTATAACTTATATTACGAACGTATCAGGTGAGTAGAAAAGCGAAACCACAAAATCGATTCAGGCTATTTTCATAGAAATATGTCATTGAACGTAATGTAATGTTTAATGACTGCACGGATAGTTCAAAGGTTAAAGTGGTCACCTCGAATGGTAAATGTGAACGTAAAAAATATGTGTTTTATTGTTTCTAAAGTGACTTACAATGGGAAATTATCTGAAGTGTTAATAGACTTCTTATTGATAAAAATGGTTGAAACGCCTAAGTAATATTTTATTCTAATCGCCAGTATTCCCGGTGATAAGCATAAAATATTACGTAGGCCATTTTTAAATATGGCTTTTGACAGATGGACATACTGAAGAAAACGGTCGGTCCGAATGACAACCGTTGCCCGGTGGAAACGGCAAATATAAAGATAAACCTAAAATATTTTTAATTTTATTTAGTGGATTTCCTTACCTATCTTTAAAGCTGTATCGATTTTTGATTTTTAAAATAATATCATTGGGTTTGCCTAATGCCTACTTATTTTAATGAGCAAATATTTCACACGGTTTGAATGGCTGATAAAATTTAATGCGGTAAAAAAATTGGCATGTAATGCTGAAAAGGGCACGTAAAACTTTATTTCTTTCATCGCAATTAACGGTATACTTCGATACTCATGGCCGAATATATAACGGTTTGTGAATTTTTGGTTACCCGTGGGGAATTGTAAAATACAAATTTATTATTTTATGATCATTAACATTATAATTGTTATGTTTTAAACCACTAACGTTTGTATAGATATTTTAGCAGAATGTAATATGAAATACATCTTATACAATTTAGTCATATAATTATTTAAAGCGCAATATTTTCCAACATCTAAAACACACACAAAAAGAAATACTTTACTTGAATATCGTTCTCTGGACAAAGGTATAACTCAACAAAAAACATTTTTTAATTTTTATTGTGTAATTATTTTGTTTAGAGCGCAATATTGAAGTCAAACAATGCATCAAAAATATAAACAGGGTTTAAAATATACCAAAACTTCTTTAATTTATTGTTTTATAATAATAATAATACCAGCCCTGTATTAAACTGTCCCACTGCTGGGCACGGGCCTCTTCTCAATGGGAGAAGGGTTAGGCCATAGTCCACCATGCTGGCCCAGTGTGGGTTGGCAGACTTCAAATATCTTCAAGAACATTATGGTAAACTTTCAGACATGCAAGTTTTCTCACGATGTTTTCCTTCACCGTTAAAGCAAGCGATAATTAACTATTTAATACGCACATAACTTAGAAAAGTCAGAGGTGCGCGCCTCGGGATCGAACTCGAGACCTCTGCGTGGCAGTCCATCGGTCTCCCACTAGGCTACCGCTGCTTTTTGTTTTTGGGTTTTGGTTTCGCGGCATTGTTTTAGAATGATTATTATCGATATACTTAGTATGGTATGAAAAACATTGTAGGCAATCAAATAAATGCCACAAAGTTCACAGCGATATGAGTTCATTTTTATATTGCTGTAAAGATTATAAACCGTTAACTGTGATGTATTATACATCTCTGTCTCTTACACCCGGGACACGCAAATATTATATTCACAACTTCTTTAAGAGTGTGTGTTTAATATATAAAGAAATCTTCGTAACTTCATTCAAGTTGATATTCCCAGTTAGACCGACTAGATTTTCTTAATCATGAATTATAGTTTGAAAATACCCGTAGAATATATATATAAATATATATATAATCAGATACCACCACGTTATAATCCGTCATAGTACAGCGAGCATTAACACATAGGTAAATAAAGTCGACACAGCTATACGTGGATATTATCTAATATGAGCCCATCAGGCGCTAATACTGCAATAATACTAGTTGATCCGTTATCTATGTCACCGTGCCTAGGCGTAAGCTAAGAAGCAATACCTGGCTAATCCCGCGCTGATGGAAAAACCCATAAGTCCCGCCTAATGAATCGATTGACTCAGTAACAGGATATAACAGGAAACTTATCTATAATAACATAATATCCTACTTTAACGATCTTCTCAACAAAGTTTATTAATCATCTTAATATTCATAACAGACGCTGAGCTTCAACCTAAATCTCAAAAAGATATATTATACTTATACATGTTATTTATGTGACATTACAGAGGATTAATAAATTTATATGCTTGGGCTTTGTCGCGGTGCTGAAGTAGACAAATAAGAATTTACCAAGTATTGCTTTTTGTCAATTATCTCGTTACAAAAATAATAGCTCCCTCGAGCCCCTTTTCGTTTAAATAGGGAAGAAGAAGTTTGTGTAGTCGGTTCTTAAAATCTATCAGAATATTTACTTATCTAAACATTACATGCAATGTAATTACAAACGTCAATAGCCACGGTTAAGCTGATAATCAACCCTTTATATCATTCCGAACAAAGATTATCTGCTAGTATAATCATCGAAATGAGGCCTTAAAGTTATAGGAACGAATTAGAACGTTCGTAATCGACGACGAAACAACATGACGGCATGAGGATTATCTCTGTTCCCAACTATTGATCTAGAGAGCCAGCCAACGACACGCATCTGCTGACGTCTGTAAAACTACTACGAAACGCGTAGCTAAATATAGTTACATAATCCATTGCGTTATTTATAGAACTATGTAACAAAAAGTGAAGCTAAAAACCTCAATGGCACCGTAATTGAGCTATAGTGACGTAGGTTTATTTAGGGCAACGTTTCATTGATGGAGGATGATTTGCATAGAAGCGGCGGTGACGCGGTGAGGTACTATATGAGGGTGTGTTGAAGGCACGGCGCGGTACCTTTCAGTAGGATGCGTCGATGCTGCAAGATAATGGGCTCCATTGTGGTGAACTGCTCGTCCGATGAGGACAGCTACTCTCTGGAAATAGGACAGAAAAAAATTTACCAATAAGTAAGAAAATCTGAGGTAAAAGAGATGGTCAAAGATAAAACTGCTTATGTATCGCATGACTTCAGATATATCCATATTTTGGAAGAAAATGGTGACTATGAAATACGAAATTCGAACACGCAACATACCTATAAAAGTCAACAAACTTTGTTAAAAGCGTGCATTGGAACTGAACCGTAGGATGCAAAATTGAAGATAAGGACATTAACAACCACGAACAATGATAGAGAACCTCAAAGTGGACCCGATTCTCTCTAAGTTAGGGAGTGCCTATGAAAAGGACAGACCTATATATTCTCTCCCACGAGTAAGGAGGCCAGGATGTAACATCGACTAGTGTCGCTACTTACTGTGGTCAGCTTTAGATGTAAGAACATAAACTCAATAGATTTTAATACTATTTGTTGAAGCCACTCTCATAAAATGCATTAAAATGCATATTATGTGAATACTTATTGCAACAGCCAATATTTTTTATTATTTATGTAGGTATTTAAATTTGACAATTATCGCCTGCTTCGTGCCTCGGAGAGTACGTTAAGCCATCGGTCCCGGCTGTGATGAACATCTATGGCAGTCGTTATTGGAAAGTCAGTGCCCTATAATATCCTGACACTGGTCTAGCCTTAGGGTATCGTTAGCCTTTGGGTTACGGAGGTCAGGTGGCAGCCACTCTTTGTAAAAACTGATATCAGTACAGTTAAATCCGGTTAGACTAGAAAAGCCAACCCCAATTTACTTGGGAATAATAAAGGCTAGGGAGAACAATTAAATTTTTTTGTTCATATACATCTATTAGAATTGGTTGATAATAACAAGTCAGTAGAGACACTTCGATGAATAATTTGACATCCTCACTCTCCCACGATAATTTGACTCAAAGAGTTTCAGAATATGTACCTTCTATCTATAGTGCCCTTATAACACTTATCGAATTGGAATAAAAACGTAGTTACGCGCATATACGTTATATACAGTGTAAGCAACAATGTACCGTAAATTGAAACAGTAAAATCGGTCAATGATGCCAAGCTGAAAACCGGTATAATAAAATTTCATGGAAATATTTCAATTTTCCTGGTATTGTTTAACAATATTACGAAATTTTAAATAAAAAAAACGTTATAAAATCTATACTGTTTTAGCCGATTCGATTGATACCAGCCGATAGACCGTCGCCCAATTGGCCATATTTCATTTATTATTCAGAGAAAACTTAATATGATTAGACACTGGTATTAATATAATATATATTTTAAATTGACTGTAGCTAACTTACGATCTGTGCGATTGACGTTTCAATTACATCTCATTACACTACTAACGGGTATCTAGTTCCCAGATTAGTATTTAGCTTAGCTAAATACTAATAAATAAGAGCAAACAGGAATCACACAGACACATATTAAGAATATAAAAAGAAACGCGTATCACTCAATTACTGTGCAAGTATAAAGTACCAAAAAAAAACTAACGATGATTGTCAATCAATTAAAACGTCGAATACATTTCACAACACTAACTTTACTACAGAACACGTCTACAGCGACCTTTAACTGTGCATTTGTTAGATCAAGATTTAATCGAGTTCAGTATATACAACGTATATCGAAGTCACGTAGGAATCAAGCTGTGTAGACGTCTCTCGTCGAATGGATGTCGACGTACCGGATAAATAAAACCTTCGATCAAGAATAGATCCGAATTCACCTCCCCGATACAAGATCGCAACAACTTGCAGTTATAAAAGCGACAAGTTAATGTGACAAGCTTTGATAATAGCCAGTAAATGTATTCGAGGTTATCTGAAATATCGAGCACAGTTAATCAATTTAATTGCCTGTTTTTGTTCGTACGGTCTACTTTTACTAACTAGTATTATAAATGCGAGGTATGTGGACATTTATCACTCTACCGGACCTTGAATACTGAGCCGATAGTAACAAAATCTAAATAATATTAACATGCACAGACTGGCCATAAACATTTTGCTAAAATGCCACGAGAACGAAATAGTGGCAATCGTAGCTGTTATAATCTTTAACTTTATGAATTTTACAGCTGTTAGCCTCTCACACAGATTTCAACAGCTCGAATCGATTTTGCGCCCCTCGTATCCGACCACTTTCATCTTGATATCTATCTCTTGTACAGAGCTAAGCTTTTTTTTATGAACGATGCTCGAAAATATTTCATCCGCGAACCGCATAATATTTTCAACTATGTAAACGACCTTAAAATGGCATTTCAACACGCTGACTGAAAGTTAATGCATTGGTTGTAGTTAGGTATAGCTTTTCCTATTTTGTATAAAATTACGTTGACAATCGGATATCAGAGACACGAAGCTGTCAATATCGTATAGTCATTACTTTAATAATCGCTGTCAGCTAATGACGTTAATGTAGCTACTTCATCATTTCAGAAAGTCAAAGGTCTTATTCCCCAATTGGTATATTAAATCATTAGACCTGCTGCAGATAACTACTAACATAGTGCGTAACTAACGCGCCCTTTCCTTCATTAAACTATTTGTACACAGGTCGCAGGTTTGGGTTTGTAATTAGAGGTGGCGGGTCAGAGGTCTTCCGGCCAGACCGGCCGTCGCACGCAACCTACTCACCTCCACAATATAGGTAACCTTAATATACGTAAGGTTTACGACAAGCCACCCTCGTAAATTTTACAACGGTACCATGACTCCAATAAAAGTCACTTGACACTTTCTTTTCAATTTTACGTCACGCGTAGGTGTGAATGCTATAGATTTATAAACATTCTCGCTGTTCTGGAAAATTCTTGTCAAATTATTGATGTTAATGTTGATAAAACATATATTTCATACATTAATATAGCAATGTTTATTTGTTAACACGTAATTAAATCTTAAGTAATATGATTAATGTGTTTGATGATTTGTTTCGTAGCGACGCTCTAAAAATGAGTAACCAAATAGCCACACTTTTAATTCGATGTAAAATATTTTGTTATCTTTTTCTGATAATTTAAAGTAACAGAAAAATATAACAAAATATTTTACAAAAATGGTCAGTCCAGGGTCTAGTGACATATTTCAGCAGAGGCGTAAGTCTACATGTGATTCACAGTCCGCACAAGGTATCAAGCCCTGTGTCGCTGGGTTTGCATTTGAGGCCCCAAATTGGATTTCCAGGTTAAGCGTAAAGATATTAAGATTTTCTTTGAAGAAAATCTCCATAGTAACACAGAGTCTCGCGTTTATGACGTAGGACTTACTAAAAAGATATATAGATATTGTGTATTCACGTCTGCCTACCCCTACCTGTATATATACAGGCATGAGTCTAAATACGTATTTATAAAAATTGATATCGTGATCTGTGTACTAAGTTGACCCTCTATGTATATCACGTGTTGAGTTAAGTTATGTCGTGTTGTTCACAAACACGCTACACCTCGACCAAGCGCTATTACAAGCACACATTATTTATTCAATTGAAGGTTGTCAACGATTTTCTGTACTTCCATAAAGGTGTGATCTTGACATAATTAAAATATATTTTTATTCTATCACAAGCTTTTTTGTTAGAGTAATTGACGTTCATGACCTAGCTTCCGTAGAAAATAAAGATATAGACATATAAAAACTGCTTAAACACTTCTCAAATTAGGTCAGAATATTTGTTATTTATATCAACCCACACCCACTATATTTCCGAAGAGTAGATTGCGATTTATTTCATTCAAATAATTTTCGTATACATTAAAGTAAAACACGATACCAACATTGCCCCTGCACAGTATGAAATAAGTACTATGTACACTGTGTCTATGTCCATACAAGGACACAGCGCATGTAATTAAGTATAGTACCGTCAGCATATTCGAATTTTATTCGAATGCAATTGTTTAAATCGACAGCTATGATTTTTATTTGCGGCATAGGGGAAAACCTTTTGAGGTCTACCGTGCAAGCATATCAGTCGGATCCACTACCAAGGCATTATGTAATTGGACAGTATATAAATTTACATTTATCACTAACATTACAGTAGTTGTATACATTATAAATTGAAACTGCTGACTAAATTTCATATTAATGACTTTCGCGGTTTTGGCTCGGCGAAATTCATCATCGCTGAGCTCAAACCGCTGAAACTATAACTCAGTCATATTGTTTCATATGTATGTATGTATGTCGCAGGGAAATAATGATACCAAGGACTTCGTCAAATCTCTAGAGATATCTTGGTGGAAAATAGGAATGTCTTGGTAGAAATCTCTAAATTCCTTTCTTTATTAAAGAAAAAAGGATATCATGGTTACTTACAAAATATGTAGGCAATAGCTACGAGTGCTACGCGATCGTAGCAAATCACTTAAGGTCTACGTATCTATTCCCATGTAGTAGGTAGAGCATGCCAGTCAAATGTCATACAGCTTCTCAATAGGTACTTCACATCTCATCTTTCAACTGTTATACATATCTCTTGCCTTTACCCAAGGCACCTACGCATTTCTTTTTATAAACCTATCAATTACAGTACAAATGATTAGGACAGAAGATAAGACTTAAACTTGTACCTTACAATTTGTAAAGCCACAGGCGTCAGACTATAGCTGGCTACGATATTTTAAGATAATTACTTCGTCTTAATCTGAATATATAAAATAATAAAACGTATAGATTGTTATCATGAACGCCAAAAATATAGCGCGTGGGTTTTGACTCGTAGCCAGGGCGCGACCCAATCCTCTGACGTCACGTAATATTATTATTGTTCGGAGTTTCACCCGTCTCGTCCAAGTCCTGCGAGAATAAATATTCATACACAAAGTTATGATAGTAATTTCAATATTAAACACTCAGAGAAGCGAATGAAAATTGTATGGATGAACTCACAGTGAACACAGTGGTGCGGCGTGCATCGACGATTTTTACTGGCATGAACTTATTGCTTTATTAACTGTTATGAGATCGATGTTGCCAGTTTGTTGCCATTGAACACAAACTCGCTGACAAACTATCGCTTTTATTATATGACGAACTGAATCATTTGTTATATAAATACTTAGCAACGCGCATTTTCGAATAATATAGATAGTGTTTCATCGTTGGCAAACGTTCGATATTGATAATAAATAGTTCGTTTATTTTAAAAATGCAACTCCATATTCGCGCGTGTGATACGCCTAAATGAGAGGGCAGGGATGTGTTATATCACATTTCGCCAGTGCTTCTGGCCACATAACAGAGAGAGAGCTGCTATAAAAACATTCTAGAATAAATACCTACTATTACTTTTCATGGCCTGAAAATTGAACAGAGACTTAACAAATGCACGCAAATACATATAAGCGCAAATCTATGACACGGCATCAACGAGATAAATATCCGATATCCTATTGAGCATACTTTTAATAAACGTGAGAACGATAGAAAAAGTGCCAACACAATCAAATTGCTGACTAATAACGCAATAGGGTACATATCATCACGACGTCAATATACCGAAAGGTCAGCTAGACGAGTAGTGTGTGTGAAGCGAGAGCAAGTAACCTAAATAAATTAAAATCCGAGCTTAAACATCTGCATAAGCTCATCAACTAATTAATATCTTCCGTTACGGTTTTTAAAAATGGAATCATAATTAGTTTACGTAGCTACGCGTAAAGAACACTTTGCGCTGATTACACAAAGCGCTATAAAACAGGCTCCCACATTATCATATTTCTTTTCTTAAGAAAGTATTTAGAGAATAAGAAATAGGGAAATATTAACAAGCTGCCTTGACCGGAAGTGAGGTTTCGCCTTTTCCGCTACTAAGTCCACGCAACATGGCAGAGTTTCCGGTGCTGAAAATCAACTCGCCGTAAATGCGGGTGTCCCCGAGAATTACAATTTGTTACACAGGAAATCTTATACGTATACGTCACTTGGACCGGTTATTACACTTCAGCTCAACTTATACACGCTTAGTGAATTCACACATGCTTAGGTGCTTATGTAATTTGAAATTGTATTGTTGAAAACGTCTATATAGAAATAGTTAAAAAGAGTTATGTATCTTGTCTTTCATATACATAATTGACGTTTATAATTGCTGCTTTGTTCCTGTGGGTCATAGCTTGATGTTATATTATTATAACCCTTCTTAAGAAAATGGACTACATAGTATATTTTTATTTTTATTTTTGGTTTTTCTAATCCTTCATGTAGTATAGATTAGCACGTAGTAGAGATTAGCACGTTCAAACAAAATAACAAAAGTACTCTTTAGCTATAAGTATAGGTTTATGGTACGTAAGGCCGGGTGCACATTGGCGGCACGCACGGCAGAGGATCATTCGGCATCCCTACATGTAAGCGCACACTGGCGGTAACCATGCCGTGACTTTCTTAGGTATGCCGCGACGTCCTTAAGCATACCGAAGCGTCCTTTTGCATGCCGTGGCATCCTTAGATACCGTGCTCCCGCCTAGATTTTTCACAATAGTCGTATCGCTTCTTCAAAACGATCTTAATACAAGCTTGTAAGTGTATGTATAATAGTAGATTGGGACCTAGTGCGCATAACAGTTCTTGCTGAAGAAAAAGAGAAATATATTAAAACAAAGAGGGTAAATAACCTGTGGAAGCAAAGATGTACGTACCTCCGGTGAATTCAGCTATTTATTTAATAATTTGCGATATGATGTTCAAAAATTATACGACTATTATAGAATGAATTATGAAAATTTTAACGCTCTGGTTTGTTTTGAACAACGCTAAGCTAATGAAGCTACGCGCGGGGCCGCGGGGTACGGACGAGCGCTGTCTTGCAGCGGTAACCCGAAAACTGCCAAAGCGTTCCGAGGGATGCCGAAGCGATCCGAAGGCTGCCAAAGCATTCCGAGGGATGCCGAAGCGTTCCGAAGGCTGCCGACGCGGCATGCCTAAGCATACCGCGGTATTGTTTTTGTACTTACGACTGTAAACTTTATTGCCATACGATTAGATTATATTTTGATTCGTCGCCTAAAAATACCTTGCTATGCCATGCCGCCAATGGGCGCCGGGCCTTAATCGGCAACTACACATGCTTTCTCGCTTACGAAACTAATATTAATCTATCAATATACACTTAAACTAAAACACTAATAGATATATGGTTAGTGAGTTTTGCTATTGTGAAATTATTAGATTCAACGCAGATTCTGTCAATATGTCTGCTAGATAGCAAAACCACAGCATAGGTGACGAAATATTTGTATATGCCTACCTACTATAGGATTTACAGCTATAAGTCAACATTTGGTATGCCATGAAGCTTATTATGGTATGGAACAACAGACGCATTCGCGTACATTTTCCAACAACGCAAGAGTGTTTACCAACTAGTTCTATAACTAGAACACCTTCAGTGAACAGTCTGACTAAACTTGTGGTTTGTGTTATGTAAAAACGTCGTCTGGCGTTATAAATCATTATTATACATCGAGAGAATTTCAAATGAGGCGCGTTGCAAACTCCACACCTCGAGCCGGCGTAGTCAGCTGTTACTGTTATATAAAATACTTTAATATAACATAAATGTGCTGAAATCGAGATGCTACGCATCATATTTTGAACTATTTATTGTACGCAGTTTCTTTTGCTTGCAATATTAAAACTACTCGTTAACAACCTAAAATAGAAACAACGCCTTCACGCTCTATAGGTTCAATTTAAATATTTTTTATACATGTATTATCAAAAATGTTAGGACTATAATAAAGGCTGTTTTACTGTTATTTTTTACAGATATATTTGTTAAAATATCGTCAATAGAAATGAACATACTAATAGCTGGATAATAAAAGTAAGACGTTTCTCTATGTGTTGAAATAACAAACACATATTTTATAAGGTCCTATTAAGAGTCAACAAATTATGTTTAGTGTTTTGTCCATATCAATTTGATCGAAAATTATTTTATATCTAGCAGAAACACTTCGTTTTAATCGGTGTACCACGTTGCTATCTGATAGTATCGATTCCTCATAATAAGAAAGAAAGAAAATAATTTTATTTGTTCCACGCTCATTATATAAGGTAACAGAAAACACAACCAAAAGTACATATAGAACAAATAAGGTCCTGCGTCAGCAATGTTGCAGTATATCCACAACGCTGGTATTCTCGCAGACCCTGAATGATTTCGGTGCATGTAGGCAGTAACATACATACATACAACTAAATTAAAAACAAAATACCAAAAAACAAAAAAAAAGAGTAACTTAAATAAATTAGGCAGAAGGTGGATGGCAGAAAGTAATTTCATACTAAATAATAATATTGGTATCTATATAATATAATACTTACATGTATACATACATATAGAATTAAAAGAATTAATACAAATGATTCTTAGTATTAGTATTAGATATTTAAACAATAGCCGTTATAAATTACGATATCTAAGTCATAATAGAATTACATTCCTATATACCACAACAAACATTTCCACCATATCTCATAGAATATATATGCGTTCTCACACAACTAAAGCTGCACACAAAATCCGATAATAGCGTTGTTACTACATCGTATAAAATATATTAAACATAAGCTATTATGTAAAGAGCTGAGCAATAAAAAGTAACATGTGAGTGACGGCAGCGGCGAAATCTCGTTGAAAATAAAACGAAGTAGATGCCTGCCGCCTACTGCAGCCAACTTTATATTCATTCCCACATTTTCTAATCCGGACGCCTGCAACCGCTGACAGCGCTTTTTCATGTGACGTTGGAAATAAACTATTTCGCCCATCGCTTTATTGTATTTTATTACGTCACAAAGCTGTGACGTAAAACTGTCATCATTCAATATTTTTACGAGTTTTAGTTTTATTGAAGCATTGATAAGTCCCGAGGGAGCGGTGAACGGAGGATTTTTTCCCTGTACACGCTCCTTGACCTGTCTTTGTTTACGGTAATTCCCTGCGGTGTATATTAATTATAGCGTAGACATTATTGCCGCGGTTTCCAACATCATTAATTAATGCGTATTGGTAATCTCACTAACTAACAAAACACGTTGTTTTATAACACAGCGTTACTGGAACTTTGTGTTAGAAAACGATCATTAAGGAATATGTGGGTGTATGTGACGGGTACTTAGCAACAGACAGTATACATGTTAATGAGCAATGCTACTAATCAATTATTAACCTCTGAGTCTTCTTCGAAGATGTTAATGAAAACACTTTGTGGGTCTGTGTGTCTGTCTGTTAGTGAAAGTTTGTTAGTGACAGGCATAGCTCCGGAACCACAGGACCGATTGACTTGTAACTTGGTGTGCAGACTCGGTCGAGTTTGAATATGGGCCCTGGGAGACAAAAGACCCCCGAGATACAGGGGTCACATATTTTCAATGGAAAAATATTGACTTGTAACTTGGTGTGCAGACACCTTGGGGTCATACCTCGGTCGAGTTTGAATATTGGCCCTGGGGGTCAAAAGACCCCCGAGATATAGAGGTCATAAGGTCACATGTATTTTAAATGCTTTTACATTTTAGACGAAGAGGTTGAATCCTGGGTTTTTACACCCATCTCGTTCTTCATGTATGTATGTAATCCGTAATGCAAGGCAATTGTTCTTTATGTCTACGATTAAAATTTTTGTAATATAACCTTTTAGATTACAGGGCCGCCCTGTTATATTTAGCTGTGCCTGTAATCCTAACTAATATTATAAATGCGAATGTGAGTTTGTTTGTTACGCTTTTACGCCTTAACTACTCGCCCGATCATCATGAAATTTCGCATACACGTTGTCAAGGGAACAGAACCTAACCTAACCTAATCTAAATTTACACGAGCAAAGCCCTGGGCAAATCTAGTATATCATAAAACATCTTAAAATTTGACAATAGCTTTAGTTATTTTTAACAGTTGTAAATAAAATAAACACAGCTCATGCCAATCTCAAAGCGTAGCTGAATATGAATTTAAAATGACTTCGTTCACGATTTAATTTTCATGATATGTATAAAATAGACGTAAGTAACTTTACGTAGGTAATCTATAAATCAAGTAGATAGATTACGTGCAAAGGCTCAGAGATATTACTTTTTTCTTGTGACCGCCACGAACGCAGACTAAAACTTCTAGCAATAAAGAAATCGCTTCTAACCACGAGCTCGACCAACCCAAGGTAGATATCATCAGGATTCAGTATCGCATCGGATAAACGCCGACAGATTGCCTTTTATATCATAGAGCCACAATATGGCGGAGCAATCTCACGGGCTTATGGGAACCAAAGTCGGACATTTCCTAGAAATACGTTTATGGTAGGACGACGTTTGCTTTGAGGACCTCATATTTTCGTAACGTGGTATATACCGTATATATTTAGACTTGTCATCTTAAAAGTTTAACTAGATTTCATGGGTGAGAATGGGTTCGACTGGCCTGCATCAAATAAAATGTTATATGGTGTTTCTGTGAGGAAATTTTCAGTAACAGCACAATATGTACTTAACATTCTATGTACTTAAGCAAAATTGGGTGCGGTCGGTGTATAGATGGGTGACTGCTTAGTGGTATTTCATCTGAGCGTCTCCGTGCTTCGGAGAGCACGTAAAACGTCAGTCCCGGTTGTTGTTAAATTGACAGCAGTCGGTAAGCCATGTCAGAGGCCTACTATATATATAATAAATCTAGTAAAACAGACACAGTTCTGCTTAAACTCTTTAACAAAAATATACTGGTATAATGTTATGTAACGTGTGTATTGAACGGTAGGCCAAACTTTCATAAGAGTATCGGCACACTTGGCTGCACATTTAACGCGTTGGAAAAGTGGCCATCTTTACACGGAGCATTAGGGGTTCGATCTCCAGGAGATAGATAAAATATAAGTAATTCAAAAAAACAATTTTTCGGTTCATCTACTAAAAATCTATTTTGTTAGTAGGACTTATACATGTTTCTAATGATATTAATACTTAAGTTCTATTCACAAGATTTCCTAATTCCGATGTCGAAAAGAAATTTTGTAAATTGGTAACATACGAGGAAATTCATTAACTATATAGTTTCTTTCTTTATATATATTCTATCAATTATTGTATTGTGTATTGTGTATGTATTTTATAAGATAAGGTACGATGGGAATTACATATTCAAAAGAATACCAATAACAAATTAACAAAACTAAGATTTAAAATGAAGGATTTTGATACAAATATATGTATTTACAAAGTGCTAAAACTGCAGTAAAGTAAATGTCTAAAGTATTTAAAATACTATTAATATTCTTAATGTAGGTTGAAGTTACCTTTTACATAGTTATTAATTTGGAAAGTGCTTTGTTTCAATTAATATAAGCCATGCACGTTTTCCGTGATTCAAAAACAATGATTCATGATATATTCTTAATGTACAAATTTCGTGACCGCCGATACTATCAATGTTCATCTCTGCTTCCACTCGTACATTAGTATATAAATGGTAAAATAAACTACAATTAACTACACTATCAACTTTTAATGAATTTGCATGTAGGTATGTAGGTATACTCCATTATCCATTATTAAATTATTAAAACAAATACCATATTACAATAATATGTCTGTGGAGAATGTCTATCTTCTGATATGGTGCTTATTGATACACAATTAAATATAAATTCTAATTGTATACATCGCATTGTCTATAAATCTGTCACAATGCTTTTACATAAATAACGAAAATACGAAGAAACTAAATTTAGAAAATCGTTATTAAAATATTTTTGTAAGACTTGTAAAATGTGAAAGTGGAATAGAACCATTAGGTACTCAATAGGTAGAGGAAACCAAAGAACATTTCTCAAACTTTTTAAATTATGTGCACATTTACTAGGAAAATAACATAAACATACTTTTATTAGGAAAATCAAATACCTAACAAGACACAATTATCTATAAACTAATATTTAAGTTAAAAAACACTCTACATAATTATACATAATAACTAGGAACAACACACACTTCCTCTATTGTCACCTGCCTTAATAACTCTAGTGTATAATTGCCCTAACTTTCGACATTTTCGTCATCAAATATTGAAACGCCATTGATGCGATAAATACAGGTGACAACAAACAAATAGCAATTACACAGTATTGTTAGTATTAACACGCGCTCATGAATAACACAAACTCGTTCGTGTTTCCTCTCATAACGTAAAATATATTTCGAACAAGGACATTCATTATTCACGGTACAAAACTAATTTTCAAAGTGTCACTGAGAAGTCTGACGGTAGATCGAAAAAACGAAATAAAAGTCACGCTATTTGTCATATACCTAACTGAGTGCGGTGCGCATAACTATAACACAAACTTTTAAGCCCGTCATTCACCAGTACATACAGTTAAAATAGAAAATGTATATTTCCTTCAGTACCAGACTATGTTTAAGCACGCACGGACGCCATCTTAGATATCATATGATTAAGACGATGTCATAGTAAGATATGTTTAGATGTTATACAGCCACGATATCATAACATATTTAAAAAGCCAACGTACGGCAAAGCTTGTTTGTATTTTACAGTAGATCTCATAAAGTACTGAGAAATATGTTAATATACCGCAGAATACATTAAGATACCCTGCGACACATTTCCACAAATCTGCACACTTGTGTAGTTTACTTTTTGTATGAATATCTTAAACGAAATTGCCTTTCTATCAAATGCAACCTCTAATTTATCACGCCGAACTTTACATTGAATGAAATATTTATTCGTTTGATGAATCGATGTTTAAAATTGAAACAGCATAAACTAACGTAGTCAGTTGTCAAATACGACAATGCAACTAAATAAAGATTAAAACTGTTTCATGTTTAATACTTTAAAGCATTACAGAAATTTACATCGTTTATAGTATACATACATACCAGCGATCCGCCCCGGCTTCGCACGGATAGTACAAAACCTCAACAAATTATACACTTAAACCTTCCTTATGAATCACTCTATCTATTTATGAAAACCGCATGAAAATCCGTTCAGTAGTTTTTGAGTTTATCGTGAGCAGACAGACAGATGCGGCGGGGACTTTGTTTTATAAAATGTAGTGAAGTGATATGTTGTCATGTCGAATTGCCATAAGGTTACGCGAATGTAAAACATACAAAATAAATCACTGCATTCAACCAAATTGACAAAGAGAACCACTAGAACATTTATAAAAACCAACTTAATTGCACTGTAGGGGAGCAAACAACATTACTGACTACATATTGTAGCTACGAAGTATGACAACTCTTTCAAAGAAATGTCTCTTGTGCTCTGAATGCACTACAAGAATGTTATTGAACAGCGACTGATATTAAACTTTTGTAGCCAATATACAGTTAGAAACAGGTTTATACCGTAGAGCGGTTCTGTTCATTACTTTCTATTGAACAAAATGTAAATAAGCAATGCATTGGAACGGCGAACAATGAAAAATTACATTCCTAGCTGTTACGTTTTTGTGCTTGAGATAAAAGGCAAGCATTGGCGATATTAATGCAATAGGAACTTCGATATTGTTTTCTGTAGATATTGTACCCGGCAGCATTGTGTATATAATTTGCGTTGGTCCAGTAACATTACATTGCGCTTATGGTAAACTGGCAATCGTGATTTGTCAGGCTGATCCGCAATAGGTATAACGTGATACTAGGGTTTACTGCCGAAAAAGATTACAACAGGTGCTAAGCACTAACTTGAAAGTCTCTATCTGGTATCAGGCAAGGTTACACCAGTTTACCTGGGCGTGGATATCGCAAACAAGTCATACAACTTTGTATTAATTCGTAAAAGTACCTACAGGCATGATCCCTCGTAATGTTTTTTCGTAAAATTGCGCAGCAGACTCTGTGATGTAATACCAGTACGCGCTAGTTTAATAAGATGTGTGTAGATTATAAGCTGGCTTGCACCTGTTACGTTACTCAGTAACAAGTTTCCATACTCAAACTCGTTTCATTTAGCTCCACATATTCTTGCTGGACATAGTATCTATGCATGTTATACAAAATGTTCTTGAAGGATGAGGCGGAGAATATAAGTTAGTTTGGTGTGTAAGGCTGATATTAATGATATATTTGAGTATCTTTACTAAGTATTTTGTCAAATGATATCAGTTTTTGCCATTTTTACGCCATCGGAATATTGCCTTAAATCTAAAAGTGCCCATCTGTTCAAGTGCTTATAAGATATATCAGGAATATAAATGTTCTGTTCTACTGGTTTTGCAAAGCAGTGTAATTTGTCCTTGCGCCATGACTCATATTATGCAAATTTAGTAATGAAACTGCACTCCTGTCGTTAAAAACTGCAATGGGCTACATTAACCACTGCTCCTTTAGCCGCCCGTAAGTTTATTAGCTTCCTTAATATAACAAAAAACTGATTATAAGATAAGAAGTAATAATATGTTACTTGTAACTTGTTACTTGTTATTATTAATATTAATCAGGAATTATTTGCTTCATTCTTATTTACCTGTGGCTTTTAGGATCGCAATTCTTGTTCAAAGTCTGCATAGAAAAGATTTGGTTCTATTATGCAAACACAATTTGCTGAGTATGCTTCGTCGGAATTTATACAGAATAGAATGCAAAAAATACAAACACGAGAACACCGAAAAGGCGGAGAGATCCTTGAGTCTAGATGCAAAATCTAGAGAGAAATACTTATCATTATACACTGGCACTTGTAGGATCATTAAACAACTAGTTCATGAACATGCAAGAGCGGGTACATATACTTAATCAAAAAGAGGCCACGTCTTATTTGCGAAGAAAACAAGGGCGCAATGAATGAGCAAAGCAGTTAATCAGCATTAAAACGCAAGAAGAGCTCGTAAACCCTTTTTGTAAGGGCCCGTGAAACGTTTGTTAAAAAGTGTAAACGTCATCAGCGGGTAGAGAAAGCTACGGCGCTTGTGAGTGAGCCATTGAGCTGACGAGCCGCACAGCCGTTCGCCGACGAGAATTAAAAACACTATTACACACCAGTTCGTGTACTGGCGCATTTTACTGAGTTAAAACCCTTTAGGACTCGTTCAGACGGTCGGTTGGTATTTTACTGCATCAGTTATATTAATACTTAGTCTATTTCCTAAAGGATTAGCAAAAATACGAATGCTCGATTATTCTGATCCTGGTGTATCTTTTAATTGCTTCGGTAACATCTATCACATCCTTTATAGATACTATAAATATCCGATATTTCACACAAAAAAACAACCACATTAGGTTGTTTTTTGTTCGAAATGTTTGTTTGGTATGGATAGTGGTTATCTATGCTCAAAGGAAATCGATTCAGTTGGTTTTATTTGGTCAGCTCGTTCTCGTGTCTTAAATTATTCAATAAACAAATGTTAAAGTAAACCTATACAAAAAGAATCAATATTTTAAAATCTGTTATTTATATAGACTTCCCACTATATTAAAGCGTTCTCCTTGCGAGACGAGTCAGATCTTTTCATCTATTCTATACATAGGAAAAAGTACATGTACATTTTCCTTATATACTTTCTTCGTCAATTTGTTATACTATTAAGAAAACAATTATTCATGTCAGAAAAATCAGTGACAGTGTTCATTAGCAGCTAATATAAAACTATTATTAATATAACATATCTTTACAAATAGAGGAATCTTTACAGTTATTATCTGATAGCGCTACGGAATATTATCAGTCCGCCTAAGCGCGGTCTTGTAGGTGGCCTATAGCCTAATTGCATGACATAAACCAGCAAATTGATAGATTGACTATTTAAGTACTTAGGTTTATAATAATTGAATACCTAAAAGGAATAACAAAATAAACATACATAAACAAGTATATATCGCGAGTAGAGTAATGTAGGACATCGTATGACTAAGTAAAAAGATAATATAACGTATGATTTCGACTATTAGCAACAATAGTCGAAATCATACCTTACAATACATGTATGCTCAGTCGTGGACTGACACATAATATGAAGATAATATAAAGAAATCATAACGTGCAAATTGTAGCTTACAAAATACTCGGAAATAATACTGACGCCAACGAACCGTTAAGAACAAAGCTTTAGAACTTGTTACAAGCAACGCTCTTGTTTGCTTTTGATTGTTACTTTAACTCAACACGTTTTCAAATATTTCACGCGAAAACAGTATTTTCTCTTTCCGTTTGCTTCTGCGCTAGGAAATATACCTGTATTGCGGGAGATACAATAAAGATAAAACAATAACACACAAAGGTTATTTAAACACAGACCAACTACCTGTGAATTACACAAATTTATATACCAACCGGTGATCTGATCCGCAACTCTTGGACATAACCCTTTAAACCAATGGCGCCAGCCGCACAAAGTTTCCTTTTTACTTTTATTCGCTGGGACTGCAGCAGCATTTTTTCGACATACTTTCAGTGTTGAGTTGGGCTATCGTTAAAAGATCTAAAGCGACAAACAATGCTGACGTGTAAGTGAGTTGTTGTGGTTGATTTAGTGAGCTGGTCGTGTTTTTCCGGCCACTGGCGGCCAACGCGCCCGCAAGCCGCGTCTAGATTGATAGCGCATAACGATGCGCCACTTTTTCATTGTCAGACTACCAAGTGATTGATTATATCATCACAAACAGCACGAGCTGCGTTTTATGCTGATTTACATATGGCGCATCAATTTCGATCACGTCAGTACCTTAGTGATTCTCCAATAAAAAAGAAATGGTGCGTTATATTGTATACACCATACAGAAAAGGCGCTATTTTATATGTGCGTGCACCGTTGTGATATGTAGATTTATCTTTGCGTAGGAGAAGTCACAACTTGTTTTAAATACCTAATCTTTGTTGCATTAAATGTCATGTATACCGAGTATGTCAATATATTACTTTCACAGTATAGCAGACTTATATATACCTATGACTTTTAATATACAGTGTAGTAAACATCCGAATCACGCCGTAAACATTACACCAACGCTCCTATATTCTGTAACTTAACTAACTATATCCCACAATAAATTCAGGTGAAAGCCTAATGATAAAGTTTCTGTAATCGTATACTTTCGTATTTTCCCCGTACGTACGTACTGAGGCTCTTCGGTTACTTTGATTTCCCATGGGCACATTGTGTTTTCCTAGACCTCACATGCTAACCCACAATCACAATACAAATAACCGAAGAGTTACACAATAAAACTCAGCCGACATTGATTGATATTGACAAACAATTTCTTTAATTACTGTCGACAAACGAATTACTTACTGTCGACTCGAATACGAATTAATGTAATACAATCTCACGCGGATGCGACAACAGTTGCATTAATTAATGTTCAACACCGGTCTTGAATATAAACCGACCTTTTTGCGGAAATTTTTCCGTGTGAATTTATCTCGTGAAATTTGTAAAAATGTGAACCATTTTATTTTTATCTGCGACATCATTACATTCAGGGTTACGATTAACCGCCGCAAACATTACGGATGTCCTTTCAGAGGTCTGAAGTTCTAATCCCGATCCCGCAGTATCTCATCATTGTCACGTAAAGCACGCAGGCCTTTGTTTTTGTACATCTATAGTACAGCAAAGTACTTTAAAGCTGCGAACAGTCTTTTTGAACACGACTTGCTCTCTGACGACGCCCGTGGCGGTAGACATATTTAAAATATAAGAATCTCTTAATATCAATCCTATAGTTCTTACGCAGAGTTATATTATTTTGCTAATCAAGTATAGGTTCCAAGTAATAAGACGGATATAATAACGATACTTAAGCTTCATTTAAAAAATCATATAATATAGCATGCTGTTTCTATATCCCTTATCTTACACAATAGTTTATCACACACACGTTTGGCCAATTATGATAAGGTCTTACATAATAGGGAACGATATTATTGGCGTCTTCCGAACACAATGCTATTTCCTGTACCGGGCACGGTATTCTGTGAATCTATCGACAATTTATCGCCAGGAAACTCAATAACTATTTGCCCATCCCTGGATAATATAATACTTGTGTTTACACATAGTATATATAATATTTATAAATTATATATACTGTGTGTAAACACATAAATTACGGACGTGATAAATATGTTCTTTAACGAGTTACGTTACTGATTTTGTTTTTATTGCTGTGGCCAGCAGCTTCGGGTGATAAGTGGCGACAGCTGCTCACGAACAAGTCTGTGTTTCATAGTAATTATAGAAGCAATACCAAACAAAACACACTTTAGAAAGCCACTGTCTACCATAACTTACATGTCTGCATTCCAACTAAGAGCCTACATGAATTGGGAAATGATAAGGGAAAGGGTGCAGGAGTAAGACGCCAATGTCGTGTATAGGACAGAATATACGGCATTGATGACTTAAGAAGCCGGTCTTATGTTTACGACCGATTATGTGCTACCGGGTAAGATTCCTAGATCGAGCAGTCTTATTTATTTACTAGCAGTTTTCCCGCGGTTTTACCCGCTTAAGTCCCGTTCCCGTGTTAATATCGGGTTTCACCCCTTTCACCCCTTTCACCCCCTTCGGTGTGGAATTTCCAAAAATGCTCTCTTAGTGCTCCCCTACATTCTCCAAGGAACATACATGCCAAATTTCAGCTTCTTGCGTTCAGTAGTTTCGGCTGTGCGTTGTCTGTCAGTCACTCAGTAACGGAAGAGTTTTATATATATAGATTGTATGGATTGCTTACAGTAAATAAATATCATGTAGCATATTATTAAATTTTACTTTTACCCCAAACACAGCACGAGGTTAAACATAATTTTGTTCGGTAGACGCAAATAGGCGCCCGCTCTTGGCAACATCTTGGTATCTTACGCTCTTGTCTAACGTTCTGAGACATACACGTATGAGTCTATGTATAAATATAAATAATTATTTACGCATAAACATACGAGTAGATATTATTAATATAGTTAAAAAACATAGACAATGACGCTGTCATTTATAGAGCTCAAAGCAAAAATGATAAAAACTATTTACGTAAATAACAATTAGTGTTTTTACTAAACAGTTCGTAATTTTGTGATTCATAAATTCAACGATATCTACTGTGGAATGTCAAGTTAACCTCTGAATAATGTACAGCACTGTTTAACCTTCATGCCGTGGGTATTTAAGTAACTAAAATATGAACTTTAAAAATGTAACAAGGTGACTAATTATTTGTTTATATAACGTGGCACTAAAAATTGTGATCATAGGGCTGTAATTATAGGTCCAAAATAAAAGCGCTTTAATTAATATCAGCCTTGTTTAGTAACTGTCCTTAAGTTGAGCAAGGTGTCTTCTCAGTATAAGAAGGATTAAACCATAATTCGCCTCGCCAGCATGTGCGGGCTGCAGACTTCACACGGTATCGTAAACATTATGGATAACTCTCAGATATGCAGGTTTTGTCTCGATTTTCCCTCTGCCAGTAAAGCGAAAAATAGTTTCCAATTTATTTGATACGCGCATGACTTAAATATGCGTGTCTTAGGAGACTCGAGATCTATGACAGGTTGCACAACGGTCCTCCCATTTGGGTATCGATACTTGTATTTTAATTAAGGTGATATTACATTAGACCACGCTTTTCCCACATGAAACTTGTAAATTATTTCAGATTTCTGTTATTAGTCTAGTGGAGGAAGGATTTTGTGCAACAGTGAGATATGTCGCAAATAAACCTTTATGAGTTTGCTAAATCGATATTTTGGAGTTCAAAGAGATACATATGATAATTTGTAAGGACCTGGTCTATATCCAGCTGTATGAATTGCTTGGCCTGATAAAAATGCATTTTATTATTTTAATCAACAAATAGATTTGTCTATGTCGGTCCGGTAAAAACATTTTGGTCAACAAATTACGAGGGAAAATAAATAAGTAATTATAACACACAGCGTATCGTTCTATCATCAGAAAACAGAATTACAACATCAGCAAAACTAATCGGCCAAACCACCAATGAGTAAAATATTTTCTTTAAATTATGATAATCTCTGAATATAGTGTGATTTCTGAACCTAACCATGCCATGGGCTCAACGAGCCTTAAAGACGACCACGCGTCTTTATCACATAGTCTAGGTATAACAAATATATCAAGAATACGAAATCAGATTGTATTATAGGATAAGTCATAGAGCATTATCTGAGGAATTCACTCGAGACACGCGTTGCCATGCGACTCGGAACCGAAACTTGCTCAACTTATAATAAGATTGGATCGACACTATTCCCAACGTGCATGCCTTAAAAGACAGCATATATGTATTTATTCAATTTGCGTAGGTTTCGTCTTCTTATGTTTCGCTCCCACAAGGCATTTCTAAACGAATTAGCAGTGATAAAACAAATACTCGCATAATTTGTAGAACAGAGCGAACGTTACTGTACGCGGGTGGGCGTCACGGGGTGAAATATCGATTGCTACTCATTAAATTCGCCTTTGTCGACTCGATTGCTATGCAGACGACCCTCGTCACTATTTTTGTAATATCATTGAAACACAAAAGGAGGCAACTGGCATTGATTCGCTTACACAGTTAACAGGATCGTTTATACGGCAGACAAGCCTGAAATGAGCGCTTTCCATCATTTTGAGATTTATTGATTGCGTTTTAATTACACCGGACATTTGTCAATGTTCAAATAATGACGGTTTACAAATATAACAATTTAGGAGCGGTACTAAATTAAAATATATTTAAACCATATCAGGCTGCGTGTGCCTTTGTAGGGATTGCACTAAATATCGATAGGTATATAAAAAGTAGAATATTTTAAATCTTGAATTCCATTTAAAAAGCTATAAACTAACAAGTGATAAATTAAATATCTATATAGTTCACTTAATTACATATTTAATAAAGATTTTATATCCCAAATTGCTAGCAATATTTATTAAAAAGGACAAATACTGTACTACAGGCACCACTTTTGGCCCGTTGGTAAATTTTTGTACTGTTCGTCGTGGCAATGAAAATAGCAGGTTTTCAAACAGCAATAGCGCTCAAAGATTAAATATTCACTTATATTTGCTTTTATTATATAATGAATAAGCCTTTTCAAAACAAGAATGGTATCGTATATTATGTTTGTTTATCCTACCTTCTATCCTACGTGTACTTTTACAAGGCTTAAACTTTCTTCTCTAGCTAAAAGACGTTAAAAATCTACCACCTCAATTTATTTTCACACAAGGCAAGCTAATGAAAGTGTACAGAGTAGAATTTTTCACCAACATTAATACACTGTGTTTACCAGAAAAGCCGCGTGTGAATATTCTTAACCAGTTACGAATGTGTGTGTTTGTTTATGTTGGCACAAGCGAAGGGTCAGCTCCCCGCGTCCAATTTCTCTTTGCGAATCTCCAGATTATCACACTTTGTACGTCCACCCGTTCACAGAGCTTTAAAAGCCTAGTTAAGAAAAGTTTACCCCTCGACTCGACTTTAACGTTTTTAATAAGAGCCATGAAATCTTTGCAGACTGTTATAAAGGCCATCTGAATTTTTTAAAGATAATTTATACAGCCAATAAACTTCTCTGTAATAAGGCTTAGTATGGAAAACGTTATCATTGCCACGTACTTGAAAATATTAACTTTCTCAAATTCATGCTTATTAGTTTCAATTTAATCCTTAGGTACGCATATATTATTTGCACACAGCATCTAGGCATGCTGCAATATATTTTAGGTCTCACAATTAACACTTGGTTTATATGGATCACGAATATACTTGCATTCGACGTTTATAACGAGCGCGCAAACTATTGGCCTATCTGATTTCTTTAATGCATTAGTTTAAAGCTAAATCCACAGTATGTAGAAACATGTGGAATACATAAGAGGCATTGATAACAATATTTAATGCATTTTAGTAGCGAAGACATACAAATTTATAAACATATACATATAAGTGCTATCGTTACTGTTTGTGCATGCATGTTTTGTCCATGCAAACGCAATTGGTCGATAGACCCTATATTCGTGACCGATATTCACATAGGTACCTGTATTTACTTCGATAATAATGTATGCACCCACAGCTTGCTTTAAGAGTTAGTTGAAATAAACAGATACAAGCGAAATAGTCATCTGAAACAGCCTGTATATAGGTCAATCCTACGCTACAATCTAATAAATAAGTGATTGTGTACCGCTTTTCTTAGTAAATCAGCATGTACTGGTATCGTAAGCTCCCCAAAAGTCTCGGGTTGGCTTACGTGGGAACACGAGTCCAACACGCATAGGCCCTTGGAGAGTTGTAATCTGAAGTGAGATGTGACACTTACCGCCGTCAACGATAAGTGTACATACGTGACAGACTGCTAACTGTTATAACGTATTATGTAATAACGATTTAAGTATCTAAACCCTAACATTACGTTTACGCGAATGTTATACATTGAAATTTAACTACCTTATACGAATTTCATCACGTTGTGTATTGCGTTCTTTTTGCTAATTAATGTCGCGTTAATGAATGCGTTCTTAAACAAAGAAACACACTTTAATTTGTATGTTACACTAGACTTCACCCGCGGCTTCGCTCGCGTAAATGTACGTCAGGTTACATAAGTACAAATAGTTTTTTCTGGATAAAAGGAATATATCCTTCTCTGTTCTCCTGACAATATGTAGATATGCGAAATTTCATGATGATGGGTCGAGTAGTTAATGCGTGAAAGCGTAACAAACAAACAAAGTCACATTCGCATTTATAATATTAGTTAGGATTTAATTAATTTTATAGGGTTGCTTTATTTATGAATTGCATTAATAATATAAAGAATAAAGATAAATTAATTAACTAAGTGAAAACTCTACAAGCATAAGTATCGGTCGATCGTTATTAATAACAGTAATTTAATCCCAATACTAATAATAATGAACCTAACAAAAAATTAAAAGCACACTGCGCGTTATTTTTTGTTATCTATATCCGCTCTGCACAGAAGCTGACCAATTTTTCATGTCATTCAATCCTCTTGTTTAATTTCGAACAAATGTCGAACAAAACATTTCTTCTCTTGACAATAAAATAATTAAGCTGCTACAAAAATCTTCAAGTCATCAGTATCGCTCACAGACAGACGATACTCGACTGCAGGGTGCTTGGAACAGGGAAGAAACTATAAGTACCGAATATTTTTTGCGGACGCGACTCAAGAGGGGAGTCATGGGAGAGGCGCGTCACTGGGGCGCCCCTAACCCACTTTGATGTCGACGTCAGGTCAATGCCAGTTATCAGTGCGCGAGACTGCAAGACGAGCGCTTGGGGCTCGGCCCCGCGACCGCGGCCGCACTCCCCCGACCGGTCGACTCAATCACGGTAATGTAATATCGATTGGAGCGTCTGCACTCGATCGTCACTTCGCATGCCGCTACCCACTACGACGCGCCGTGCATCCATGCACGTACTTATAAAATACATGCAGCATTATCTTTTGAGAATATTCTCAACACATATAAGACTTATATCTCATTGCCATGTGTATAGGCTATCCTAACTAATATTATAAATGCGAATGTGAGTTTGTTTGTTTCGCTTTCACGCCTTAACTACTTTTTTACTGATCATTATTAAATTTCATATACACGTTGTCAGGGGAACTGAAAAGGACATAAGGTACTTTTAATCTACAAAAAATACTGTGACTAACCTAACCTAGATTTACGCGAGCGACGCCGCGGGAAAAATCTAGGAAACTATAAATGTGTGTATATTAACACATTTATAATCCTACGCTCATATCATCGACGAAGTAGGGCTTTCACCCACATTTCGTCAGGTGTAGTTATAAGCCTCACGCAATTGGAGGCGAAGCTATTATAATTGCCGTCTGGCGAGCCCAGTTCAAGGCTCTATGCTTCTTCTGAGAGGTTTTAGAAGAAAAAACCAACAACATTTTGCTCGACACGGGCATTGAAGCCAATACATTATAATTACATTTTTGTCCGCAACAGCAACGTAAAAGCATTCCTGTTACGTGATAGTTTATCATAAAATACTGATTACGGTCCCTAATTTCCAAAGTGTTGTGCGATTTTTCTATTACACAGCAAGTTTGAAATGGAACACTACATCCAAAAGAATACAATGATTCCGTTGTATATTACGTCGGGTCTATATGCGTACAGTAATAATGTTCTATCTGTTATAAGCCCTTTAGAAATATACGTCATGCATCCTTATAAAATAATACTTAATAAGCAATGACAAAACGATATAATTTCACTTCAAATGTAATTCACTGCCTCGGGGGTGAAGTGGCAATGAATATGAATGTTGTGCATGGTTAGGAAAAAGTGTTTGGGTTTACCTCTGAAAAGATTTTTAATGGTAGCAAGAAGATTGTTACTGTGCGCGGTAAACGGAAAATTAAAATAACAGCCAACGAAATGTAAGGAATATACTTGAAAGACTATGTATGACAGTACGTCGTAAAAATTATATATTTAAATTTAATTCTTATATATATCTTATATAGAAGCACACAGACTAAAAATATAAAAGTAAAAGAAATGTTAGTACTCTCGTTATTAAAAAATACTGCGCTTTTAATAACTTTTACGTGATGTTTGAAGTTGGCAGTACGTACCCGCTACGCAGTTTTATAATTGCAAAAGTTGATGCTCACGGCGACGACGGTGCATTCACTTTTTTAATTTTCTCATAGTATAGATGCCTTTGAACATTATTGTACTCGAATTATGTCTTTGTAAAAGTACGATCTTTTATATTGTATTACTATATTTTATTGTCAGATTATCGCCATTGTAAACACGGCTGCAGTACATTTTTTTAAAGACTTCTAGCAATTACTATTATTTGTAGTATATATAATCACTACTATTCTTGGTAACCCCTCGAATTAAAGCAATTGCTTGTGTTAGGAGTGAGTTCACGTCGGTAGTGCAGTGGGTGGGATCAAACCCGAAGATCGCAAACGTGATTAGTACAGTATATAAATACAATTAGTTAAACTAAGACTGACATTTTCGATAGATTATTTCATAATCTGAATAGGAAGCAGCTTACAAAATTAAATGTAAGTTGCCGACGATAGCATGGCCACAAACATATGGTTGGCAGACGGCTTGGTAACCATAAGGCATTTCAAATAACGAACAGGTTGGTAACTCTGTTAAAATGTTACCACATCAAATATTCTCCCTAGAAATCTGAGTTAAGACTGTGCCGAGCGACAGTGCCAAAACAGTCGGTCACAGTTAAGTAAATAAAATCAACACTTTTTGTTTAATACAAATATAAAATATACATTTACTCCGTGTAAAAAACTTAAAATAATTAATATTTTCGCCTACAAAATTAAGTAAACTTGCAGGAAAAATATAATAAACCTAAGCTCGTGTTACGTGATTTTTAGATTATAACACTAGAAATCTATCCTATTTTACAGCTTAAACGAAACATAAATAGTTATATTACAATTTGTCCCAAATATTTAAGGTATTGGTTGACAATAAAGATACATATTTATCAAAAAAGCACTTCAAATCCTCCATATTCAATATACTCCATATCCAATTTTACTATGGCGGCTGCGCGCCGATTTGAATATGCGCCGCACGAGCTCTGTCATTATCTGTCTTACGCTCGGCGCAGTCTTAAGTTGCTAAGCAAAGTGGTAACGTTCGTATCTTGTGCAGCGATGGCGTCTGCGATGGCGGCTGTTGTTTTATTGTTCTGACACTAATTAGTTAATAGGCAATTAGTTGCCTAATGATTGTGTTCGCTGTTTGCGTTCTAAGGATCTACTATGAGTTCCCAGAGCTCCATTTTATTTAATGTGGTCATCGACACGGCGACGCTGCTAGAAGCTTATTTAGAAAATGTATGGCAAAATGCGCTGGTCATCAAACGTCATGAGTCTTAGATCGTTTTGGTATTTTTTTGTACCGTAATTTATTGTCAAACAGTAAAAGCATATCCTGAAAACATACAAACATAGACTTATGGCAGCGTATCCTAGTATATGCAAGATAGGTAGAAGTGTACTATACCTACATCTTTCCAGCTAGGTTGTGAACCCAACCGAACCTATTGGCTTCTACCAGATTCATTATTTTCGGTCGTACTATAAGAATTTCTTAACAAACACGGTAACATTTTATGTAACCCAGATATCAAACCCGAAATCCAACGAACGACCTTAAGCATAAGCGGCAACTTATACCACGCGACCAATGAAGCAAACATCCTAAATCAGCAAAAAAGTAAAAATAAAGATAAACATAAAATTCGCTGTCCTCTCATAAACAAAGGTAACCGTACGTACAAATACCTAAATATTAATACACCAACATTGCATAAAACAATGGTAGCGCGAGCTTATTTTTCCAAATGATATTATTGGGTCTCTATTTTTGCTTTAAAGACAAGACAAGTTCCATTGAAGGCATTTTTTTTGTTTTTTTTTTACTTGTGGGAATGCGTGACGCATACCCCTTCGCGTGGGAGGGCCGAGGGGTTATGTCGGACTAGCCGGGGTAAAAGAAAGATGGAATTATAATAATGTACCTCCCGGAATACCGACTAAACCTACCACGCTGTTCCTCGACAAAACCACTATCGACGGGGCCGCGCGAATCACTTGGGCATGCGGTCGCGACCCTGCCGAGGTTTCGGCCCGCCGTATGAAACGGCAGGCCAGTACGCAAAGAGACCTACCCAAAGGCACTCACTCACTTATTAAACCCTACTGTCTCCCCCCCAGAGGGGAGACGGACTCGAAACAGAGGAGCGCGTGGGAACACGCACGCCGCCTCTCGGACCTGGTGCTGAACGGATGGCGGGCAGGCCCACAAAGCCCACCACCCCCAGGTCAATCCTCAAGGTGGCTGGAGGTCATCTCGCGCCCTCCGGCGCCCGGTTCTGCGGTTGGGGAGAGGGTTTAAACGCTCCCTCTCCCGCTCCGCCGCTTCCTTGATGGAAATGACTTCCTCACAAAAGGAGGCGACGGCGTTCCACGACCTCTCACTCCGGACCATAGACTGAACTACGGCCGGGAGCGAGAGGGCAACCAATCCGACTGCCGCGATTAACTCACGGCGCTGCGATGCCCAGGCGGGGCAAACCGCCAAAGTGTGCAGCGCCGTGTCCTCAACTACGTCGCGGCAGTCGCCGCAGTGGTGACAACCGGGCGTCTCTTGCCGACGTATACGACACAGGAACTGGCCAAAACAACCGTGGCCAGTCATTACCTGTGTCAGCCGGAAGGTGAGGGCGCCATGCCGCCTCTCCAGCCACTCCTCAAACACGGGACTTACAGCCACGATCGTGGCGTGCCCGAAATTCCATTGAAGGCATATTTCAACGGGTATTAACCAATATAGTAGGCATGTTATACAAGTAATAAGAATTTTGATATCTTATTTAACCTAAAATTTAAGCAAAAATATCAACGTATTGTTTTAAGTACTATCGGTTCTAGGAACGCTACATGATAATAATGATATATTTTATAATAAAGATGCTCCAAGTTGTTTAGATCCTTGCTTATTTAATGTTATAAATGCGAAAGTAAGTATATGAACACAGCTACGGCCCACAAATCAGCGTGAATTTGACATAGATAAAGTTTAGAAACTTATAAGGAACTGAAGGAGATGGCATTGGAAAGAGAAAGATGGAGATTGCTACACTGACAAGTGCAAAGCACTTAAGTTTTGGATGGATGGATAGTTTATTGAAATTCACTTATTATTACTACTTATTTATCTTTAGAACAAAGGTGGCGAAGTTGCGCGTAAGGTAAAGTATTATATAATGTAACTAATTATGAACCTCGTACCGGTGAAATGAAACATTGCGTTTAAATTGACGACATTTAAGTTCAAACTGTTTTGTTTAAAAACACCGCAGAGGAGATAGAGAAGTACCGGCTTCAAAAACTCTCCCCAAAAAAGTGGAAACATCTGTACCAAACCCACATTTAGCGAGTTATATTTTTAATTCCCACATAATAAAGGACGAGATTTGGCGGCCGCTTTGCGGTCACATTACGAGACCCACATATATACACCAATTATACTTTCGAAATGATTACAAGGCACATATACGCAGGCACATAAAAATAATAATTTGTATGAGTCATCTTTAAATACTTTTGAGTGGTCTGCGTATAAGGAATTATTTCAAGATAATTGCAACTGTTACTGATAAATTCATGAGGGAACAAAATCATTTGCTCGCAGAGCTATCCTTACATAGCTAGCTATTATAGCCCTTCTACCTCTTTTTTTTACTATGCTGCACAAAAGTATCGCCTTTGTCAATAATAATAATAATAATTGTAACAAGAGTTATTCTTTACGACAAAAAATATTGACATTATCATTCTAGTGCAATTTACTCATAACTAAACTCTGCCAAAAGTCCTATTTCTTTCAGTAATCAAGTTCATTCCTAAATCATAATATATAATGTGTTTAATAATGTACTTAGTTTACTGAATATTAGTATTAATTGGTTTAATTTTGCTTTGTATTTAAAGTTTGTGCCTATTGTTGTTATTTATGTTTGCTGAACATTTATTGTTAAGTTGTGCATGCTGTGCTTACCTATAAAAGATTGTCAAACTCGCTCAGTCTGCTAAACAAATAATTTTTTTTTTAGTTGTATTTACTTGAACAATTGTTGGTTAGCCATTAAAATAAATAAATAAATAAAATAAATAAATAAATATCTACGGCAATAAAAGCTATAATCGAGCGCGGTCAAACTAATTGAACAGCAAAAAGACCGCAGCGTGTGTGTCGAGTACAGATTGTATACCCTATTAAGCTTAACGTGATGTATAACTAACTAGATCCAATAGTAAGCAAGTGTGCCGTTAAAGTAATTGCGCTATTTAAGCAACGGGAACTCGGTATGTTTACCTAATAACTAAAAGAGAAGTGAAATGAAGCAATCGCTATGTTACGAGGGAACAAATAAGAGCTATTGCCCCGATAGGTTCGCATTATCGAAATCCCGCATCGCGGCGGCACACCATACAATTTCCTACTTCAAACGTTCAAAGCAATTTCATGAAAGCAATCTATTAAATTTTGTTCCGGCTTCGAAGTTGCAGGTTATTCGAAGTACAAAATGTGAAATAGCAAATACTTGCCACGCGTACTCACAAGAATGAATACAATATATGATAGAAAAGTGTATCATTAAGTTGTGTGTATCCCGTCCCAAAATGATGACCGCGTACAAGGATCGTACTGTAAGGTTAACCAAGCTGCAACTGGAGCTGTCACGCTTTTAGATAGGTGACCATTTACAAGAACGCCTCTTCGTGTCTCAAAAAACACGTGAAATCTATTATTTCTAATAATTATGACACAATCGATATTAGTAGTCAGTATGCTCGAACGTTTGGTCTAACCTCAAAAGAGTGATCTCCCTTTGGTAGATGGAGGTCATATGAATATCGCTGTGTTAAAACTGATTGGTATCTAGCGATTAGACTAGAAAGCCGGCCCAATATGCTGAAGAATAATGAGGCTACTCTGATAAATATAATTATCAGTAAAGAGTAGTACTAATATACGTATCTCTCTCGGAAACAGGTTGGACTCAACGAAAGGACGGAAGGACTCAAGATACATAGATATAAGTATCTTGAGTACATAGATATATACGTATGTAAAGTAGGTACATAGATATATATCTATGTACCTACTCAAGACAATATGAGGCAAATTTTCTAAAGAAGTTTCCTAAAAAAGCATCTTGTCTGTACTTGACTAAATTCAGGTTAACTAATTAACTTGAACAACCTCATTTTAATTAAGTTAAGAATCAAGAGTTTAATTCAAACACGTTAAAAAGGTTGTATAAGCTGTTTGTCCTTAGGGATGAAAACGCTTCCTTATCGTCGTAGTTAAATTGAGACAAAGTAGTTTTTACAGCGAACAATAGTAAGTAAGCATTCAGATGGAGACGTGAAGTGGCAGTGAGTGCAGAATCAGCGGTACGCGGCGTGGCACCGTGCCAGCACACATCCACCCGTAGCTCCGCCAATCATACAGCACTCCACTGGGGCTTGATAACAACCCGCCGTGTTTACTACCGCACCATATACATAAATCATTTACTTTAGCTTACTTTCCACATTTATATAGTAATCTAACTAGGTCACTATCAAAACCCGAGACTGCCGATTCCTTAGTGACGTCATACCATTTGACATTCTCATTTAGCCGTTTTGTGCATTTCAGCCACGCCGCGCGCCGTTCAGTTGTTATGCTAACAATATCTTGAGCCATAAATTACTTGAATAATATTTGGAATGAAATCTTTAAACATTACTTTACCGCATTGAACTTTATAAACGTTCTAACCAAACCGCAACTAAGCAATGAAACCAGAAAACATTTAGTTAAGCATTTTTTTAATTACACTTCTTGGTAACGGGACCGCTGGCTTGCAAAACAATAGCACTCGTTAACCGAAATCAATTAAAAATACACAGAGAGACGATTAAAACAGATATTTATTTTATTTTTGTTAGGATTTAAATTGCTGTTTTTGTTATATTTGTGTTTGATTAATTTCTGTCAGCATAAATATAATAGCTATAAATATTGGTAAGAAAATTATATATCATATAATTTTCTAATCAATATTTATAGCTCTCTAATGCTGCTATCATGCTAAAACATTTATCATAGTGCTCTCACAGGTACCTATATGTTTTATAGATTGATGATGATGATGGATACCATAATTATGATGGATGGAGTGGCCGATGCTAATATGTAGCTCCTTAACTACTATTATCTCACCCACTCGGAAATAAACTTACAGAAGAAGACATGCCATTAATGATGATCAATTAAAATATTCAAATAACATTAGGCAATTGTTCCATGAATAAATTTAAAAACTATTTGCATATCAAAACTAAGATAACTATGGTATTGAAACGTGCTTTTGATAAGTTAGCATTCGAAAATAATATCGGATCGAAGGCTTTCACGCAGAGCTATGGCTGACAGCCAAAACCCCGTCCCGACTTAATGTGGTGTGAACTTTCTACCGTGCCAAATGAACTCCAGGAATATTGCCAATGGTATCAGTGTTCAACTTTGTAACATTATACACATACATTTTTATGTTGTTTTCTTTATATTTAAATATGCTAAGTGAATCAAAAGTTTCATTGCTTCTCAATAATTAATATTATGTTAAACAATCGAATAAACTCTCCTTTAAAAGGAAAAATAAAACATAATGTCGTTCGTCGATAGAAAATAGTCCTCACCATAAACTTTCAGCACGTGCTTGCACGCTGTTTACATCGGAACTTAACTTTTATAACCATTTAACTACTAATTACTCAGATAGTATCGAGCTTTATAAATATTAAATAAGCAGACACAAGTATGTGAACTGAACATTTTTATAATATTCTGGGCTATCTAAAATGTCGCTCCGCGCAAGGGTTTCAGAAAAAAGCAATTTCAAATAATGTGTCATTCTGCTACCAATATAAAACAAAACAATATAAGTACAAAAAGAAAATTTGTATTAACTGTGAAATAAAGAGTACAAACAATACTGCGAGGACAGAGACAAGTTGGTACCGCCCACAGGCGCAAACATACCGCAATAAATCTAACATTGCAATAGAGGAAAACACACAATGGCAGCTACTATGAGAGCTACAGCTACATTCGGAACTGTTTTTCTTCCATTCCCCAAGCAACTTGCGAATTCATGATTCAATAAGAGAACAATAACAGAGTTTCGTGATGAACCTGTAGGAACGCTGCACTTCATCGCGTGGCATCATAGATGCATGAATAAATAAAGTGGAGGCAGTCTCGGCAACTAGCGCCCAACACATCACCGTTACGTAAAATACGTGCTCATTCATATACAGCGCAAATAACTTACCATTACCCACCTTTATATCATAATATGTTGTGTATTTTCCACCACCTATGATAGAATACATAGATAGAATAAATAGAATTACCGTATTTCACCTGTATTACCATAACTATAAGGTTCAAAACTCACAGTATCAGTGTTTTCAATCTACATATTTACGTGCCAGCACTATCTTTTTATGCAAAAGAAATCTGTTCTAAAAATATCTAGTGTATGTTGCATTTTAATCATGTTAACAGTACAATGGCGTGGTAGATTTCATATACTTTTAAAGATAAAAGTTGTAAAATGAACCTGACTTGTAAGTCAGGTTTATTTTACAACATTTAACTTTTAACTTTTGTACTGTAGTACAAACAGTATTGTTATCTTTTTTTCAATCTGGTTAGTAATTACATGTAGAGCTTCAGTAAGAAAACTTTTAAGTATATTAGCCATTTTTAGAGAGAGCGTGTGGAATGTCATGGAGCGTACTAACGCTTTAAATAGACTATAATGTTTCAAGTTGTAGCATTAGCCATAGCGCTCATAGCTAGTTGCACTCACTGATCGGTAAACGATTAGCGAGGTTAAGCAACGTTGGGTGCGGTCAGTCTATAGATGGGTGACCGCTTAGTGGTATTTCATCTGAGCGTCTCCGTGCTTTGGAGGGCACGCATAAGGTCGGTCCCGGTTGTTGTCAAATTGACAACAGTCTTTAAGACATGTCAGAGGCCTACGGGCGGCTTGGACAACTCTTGACAACAGGTTGGCCACTAACCACACGAAAATAAGAAGAAGCCCTAGTAGTAACGGTTAGATGAAGACATACGGAAACTTCGTTTTTTTTTTAACCATCCTTAATAATGAGTATCAGAACAATTCCACTACCATAAAGTTCATCTAAATCAAAATTAGGTTGTACTCAATTAAATTTGACAAAATCCTTCCTAAATAAGGTATCAGCACGGTTCCCGGTACTAAGCCCAGCGGACAGCGCAGGTGATTGATTACATCTAGTACGTATGTCGTGGACATAGCCAGCCCAATATGCTATCAGCATAAGGAACAAAAGCCACTAGTAACTATGCTCATTGCACACCACAACCTCTGGTCACCTCTAGAAACTCTTTTTCCTCAAAGTACAAAAAGAAACAAAGTAATTTGCGCCCTATTTTCTGTAGAGTAAAGCTATTGCCCGAGTTGAGCAGCTACATGTTTGCTCTACCCTCAAAATAATGCTAGTAATACTACCTACATATATAGTCCTATAGGAAATCAGTTAAAAAAATATATAATAGGACTAGATTGTTCTCTTGACTTTGCTCGCGTAAATGTAGATTTTCCCAATAAATTTATATCCATCGAAAACGGTATATTTGCCGCATATAAGGTTTTTACCTACCTGGATCTATGTACGTCCGTTTTCTGTACTCCTGACAACATGTATGCGAAATTTTATGATGATCGGTCGATTAGTTAAAGCGTGACAGTGTAACAAACAAACAAACTCACATTTGCATTTATAGTATTTAGGAGGAGTATGCATTCGTCATTCGTACACGTAAACATACTATTTCATTGCTTTTAATGATCTCTAGTGATTCCTTATTCGCATGTTACGGTAAATGCAATGTAGACATTGCGCCTGTTTCCCGCGTTTAGTTTAAGGCGAAACGCGATTCAAATGCATACGAGAATCTAACATGCAAATTGAATTACTTTGGCAGCAGACACCGAACAGCAGCTTTTTAATATTTTATATGGCTCATTCCTCTAATATTATATGTACTCCTACTCATATTATAATTGTGAGAGACTGTGATTGTTGGATTTATTATTAATCACGCCTACCTACACCGGTACATGGATTTTGATAAAACATTGAATATACACATAGATAGAGCATGTTTTTTATCATAGTGATACGTTCCCGTATAACACACGCGGGCAGCAGCATAAGCTTGTAAAGAAATAACTGTTTAATTATTGTAAAGAAATAATTATTGTGGTCATGACATGTGTTTGTTTGTTTAATAACTAATTCACGAATATGCTCTATTGTTTATCAATAAATAACGTATTAAGTTCATCACGTTAAGATAATTGCAAAATGTTACAAAATAATAAGAATTACTACATTTTAAAACCGCTCTCTCTCTCTCTCGATTGCCTGTTTAGAAGAATCTTCAACCTTACCTAAGAACTAAATAAATTTTAACATCAAGCAGAAAGACATATCACTTCTCTGCTTGTTTCTGCTATAAATGTTATTCCTCTAATATAATAATCAAAACCGAGAAGTAGCCGCTATGTATGTATGTCTTGACTATAGGTACGGTATACATATATGATTCGCCCTGCAGGCAAAAATGATTAGATAACTATTACCGGTTATTACCTTAACGGAAATTATAAGGTGAATGAAATTCAAAGAAAATATTGCTTTGATGTTGTTGGATACTACTAATATCCAACAACATTAAAGCAATATTTTCTTTGAATTTCATTCACCTTATAATTTTCATTTTTAAAAACTTGGTTAGAAGTTCGTGCTTAAAATCGTTTTTAATAATTTACTAAAGAAAATAAATGTTGTAGTGTTGTTCCTGTATGCTATACAGCGTAGGTGACTCGAAGACATTCGTAGCCGCAAAATTGGCCGACCACGTCAAGCCTTTATGCTTTATATTTAATTCTGCAGAGTTAAAATTATACTCTCTACTTCAACCAATACAAATGTTCTACGAAAGTAATTCACTATCGCCAGGATTACTATTAATAAAAAGTAGACATGAAATATTTGTGACTAAAATTAGTATAATATGAAAAAAATAAGATCTGATCTTTTAGGTGCTTTTCGAAGATTAGCTTTGTGGTCTAATTTTATTAATTAAATCACGAAAGATGAGATACTTATAATGAAATACACAATTACACTCTTCCAAATATTAATTTATTGAAATATGGCTAATAACTACACTTTATTGAATCTTGAATCTTCGACGTGGTCATGACTTCATACCAACATGTAAATACATTAGTTTATTCCTGAGAACTGGGTTTGCCAACACGGTAATATTTTACAAAACTGACCAAGTGTAGGTAACTTCACACATCTTCTAAACTTTATAGAAAGGAAGTCTGCAGGCACGATCTGTGACCGACTGCAACTTTAACATTAAACCGAACTACACAAGACAAATGCCGACTGTACTTTAAAATTTCAAATACCTTTAAGAGACTTCTTGTTAAGAAGTGTTTACAAAATAAAATATAAATCAATAAAAGAATTAGAAACTTAAGTTCTCAATAAAAGCATATAAAGAAATACATCAAGTTTATTGCAATTTGAGAGAGCCACAGACATATTCCTTTTAACGATTGCCACTTAATGCCGTACGTGACACATGCTGCCATTTTAAAATAACTACCAATACATGTTTACACAATTTTTACTTCGCCGCTCCTATCTCGTTCACATATTTATTGTCAATAAAAAATAATTTACGAAGTAATGCACATAGACTGATGGAAAGACTGCATCGTCAATCCAGTGTAAGCATTTCTCCCGAGTTCAATGCCCGGGATAAAGTATTATTGACTTTTTGTCAGCTAATCCTCAGTATCTATCAGTATCAAGAGTAGTGATAGCTTAGCAGTAGACATATGGCTTGCCACGCAAAGGTTTTGAGATGATGCCAGGCCACCTCCGACTTATCGAAATTATGTGCAGATTAAATAGTTTATCATCGTTCACTTTAACTGTGAAAAATTATCGTAAGGAAACCTGCATGTCTGAGAGTTTTCTAGATAGCTAATTCAAATAGCTAGGTCTAGATAGCTAGCTGTACGTTGATAAAACATTAGCTAGAGTACAAACTAGTACAAAATGACTGCGTCATTGCTCCCCGGGCATAACTTTCTTTGGTACTCAGGTCGAGCCAAGTGATATTGAATTGTTTGTTAGGTTAATTGAAATTAAACTACTATATACGTATTTTATCGCGTTGTTTATTTTACACTTTATTACATAATTTAGAAACTGTTACACTAATACTAGATACTATTAAACTTTAAACAAATAAATAAATATTGTTTTCTAATGTATTTTTTTATATTTAGTTGCTACTAAATATAAAAAAAAACATTAGAAAACAACATTTATTTATTTACAGCACATAATCTGGAAACGAATCAGAGTAGAGAGTAGAGCAGCAGTAGACAGCACTTATCCAGTGCTGTCTACTAGATTCGCTACCCCGTGAGACTAAAAATATAACTAGTGAAAGGTGGGTGATACATCTCTACCTAATCCACCAAGAATATATAGCCGTGAGTGATGCAATTATATATGTATGTAATGTAAAATAAATCATCGGGCATTAACTACCGTAATGAAGTGATCATGAATAATTAAGTACGTGTACACGAATTAATTAATAGCTTTAAGATGTAACGATGCACATTTAGACTATAGAATATAATGTAACGTAAATTATACAATCGGTGCCACCAGATTCTTTGATTCTTTTTCAGCTCTTGACATACAATTATTTCAAATGCAAATGTAATTATTTTGTTTACTGTATCTTGACCGAAATGTACGGTAGAAGCTACTGATTTCTAAAATACAGGTGTTACCTAGTTTAGGAGTCAGAGGTTCATAAACTTAGTTCTATGAATAGGCATAGAACGAAGCTTTAACAGTAACACATAATACCGGGGATTAATTAAAAAAAATTTTTTTTTAACCAAAACGTATATCATAGAATATACATCATAATGTGGTACTGTTTCCTGGACTAAGTAACAACTTGAATTCCAGGAAACATGCATAGGCATAGAACTAAGTTTATGAACCTCTGACTATTTTACAATTATGCTATTTATAGGAAAAAAAAAATTTTGATAGCAATATACATTTTTTTCTATAAATAACATAAATGTGAAACTTAGGACTAAGTTAAGAAGAAGACACTGTTTCCTGGAATTCAAGTTGTTATTTAGTCCAGGAAACAGTACAACATTATGATGTATATTCTATGATACATGTTTTGGTTGCAAATGTTTTTTTTTAATAAAGCCACGGTATTGTGTGTTACTGTTATGCACGTAGTCTCGGATTTGTTTCCCAGGTCAATCAAATTGTTATTGGACGCTTCTGTAAAGAAATTCTCAATAGCAGCTCAGCGTCTATACCTTTGCCCGGTAGTCAATAGACACAGAACCAAAAAACACTTGGCAAAATGTAAATATAGTACTAATGTGGATACACTACTACCTACCTTCTCGGAGATATGAGCATGAGATTATGTATGTATGAAAATAATAGTTTTAGTGTAAATGCATATTTGGAACAGAACACCGAGCGCCGTCCCGGGAGCGCAGGGTGGCCGCGAACAATAGATTTCACTTTGTGTCTGTTTTCTATTGTGGCGTTTAAAGTGTTAATATTATCAGGTGCTATCTTAATTTGCAGCCTGCTTAACATAGCATTTTTATTTATTCATTTAAATTAAACTGGTGCTTGTATTAATACTATATTTAAATAAGTCAAAAGCTCTCGGTAGGTGACAACAGGCTCCTATTATGTGGGTCTACTAATATACGTGGCACAATGTGCGTCCAATACACCTCTTTCTACCACTTCGGGATTATGAGACTTAGTATGTATGTAAATTCTTTGTATCCGCTGTTTAAATTTGTACATCCTTTGACATAGCAATAATTTCTATTAGATGAGTAGCTTTATAATATAAATAAAAACAAAACTGTATCCTATTTAAACCTTTTACCTGATACAGCTCAATCAGACTCGGATCATAGCTGCAGGGAACATTTAAGCAACATTTAATGAAACTGACCATATCATGATGCCCCTATTTTCTTTTTTTTTTTACTTTTGTCATGGAGGTCATTTCAAACATTTAAACGGCAGACACAAAAACATCCAGACTCAGAACAACTGTTTGTGCATCACATAAATGCGCGTAGCAAGTGACGAAGCAAACACTTCAACCACTACGCCATCTGTGCAGTCGTTGTTTTTACTGAAGCTTTAAAATATCTACTCGATATAGAAGAACAGCTGCAGCTTGAACCACTGCTAATGATAATGTAAAGCAAAAGGGTGTAATCATAATAAAGAACCATATACTATTTATTAATTCTTACACCTTTTGGTAAACATTCCCTCATAATTATGAGGTAACAAGAATATAAATAGAATATTTTCTTCAATATACTCTATAGTCTAAATGGAAAATGTAGTATACAAAAAGAAAATGCGCGATTTTCTAAATCCATAGTAAATAAATAAATAAATAACACATGCCTGGTGATCGAAAGACTCATATCAGTGAGAAGTACCTTGTGAAATCTTTCTTTGAGTTTTAATGCAAAGAAGATAATGAAGGCAAGCACTCTCATATTCAATCGTATATGAGGACGATAGTGCCACATAATTGTAAAGTGAGATGAAATAAAAAGGTGCTGGCTGCTGTTAGGACGTAACTTTTTTTATTAGTGGTTTATGTAGTTACCATGGACAGCTCTCAATATAAAATCTGACCTGACCCTATATCTCTTTAGACAGTGTTGTAAACAAACTTTCTAGGCAAGAAAAGTGTACGCGTTAGGTATATAAAACACGTGTAAAAGTCAATATTTATGTGCAGTAGTTATCTACTATACCGCATCGTAAATTGGCCTGTTTCTTGTCAGTAAAATAACAAAGAATGATGGCTATTTTATGGATGAGTTGGAAATACAGTAACATTAACAGCCGTCATACAAACACGCCAGATACAGATGATAAATCGTTATTTTACCAAACAAAAGATATTTTAATTCAAATATTTGAGAATAAATATCATATATTCTTATTTGCTATTCCATGATGTTAATACAGTTTTAACTTTAATAAATTTATATGCATCTATTTAAGTAGATGCTGCATCCGAAATGAGCCGCAATTAGAGTGCTAACGGCTCGACAAAATATGCATACAGAACACAAGTGTGGCGTGTAACAACAACACTTTGACCTTTATAAAATATAAAACACATTTGGCGCGAACATTATAACACCTACAGGTCGGTTATATTATTTAATAATGAAATAAGACCTCTGGCGTAGAGCCTCCAATTTATGGAAAGGAACAACCGACCCAGGGACATTATAAATAAATCATTCTGATTATTTGGTCCTACCTGCACCGCTTGGCTCCTTTTTAAAAGCCCCACTTAAGTGGGCACGTATTAGCCTGCATATAAAATGCAATTTCACACTCGATTACTGTTTTGGTTGCAGAATTTTGGCAACTAGATGCCAACAACGGAGGCCTTGTAGTCCGTAGACTCATATTTGTTAAATACAATGCTCAGTTTAAAACGTTTAACCACAATAAGTCCAGAGCGTAGTAATTAATCATTATGACGGCGAGTTCAATCTGTTTCCGACAATTTTACAACCAAAAAGAGAATCCACTATTATAATACGTGTAACAGATGTAGTAAAATGATTAAGTAGCAGGTAATAAGCATTATTAACTATAAGAATTAATTTGCGAGCATGAAAATAATAGTAAATGCTGACCATTAAAATGTAGTATCTGCTTAGCATAACAGAAAGGCTCGTAAACACTGCATTATAATATTATGTTGTCAACGTTATAGCTACATCAGCAAAATGTAATTTATGTCAACGGGTCTCTCTGACCAAGGGACATAGACATTGAGACCAAAAACGACCCCTTTCCAGACGAAACGGGTCCTTTTTAGAGCCTGTCTTTGATGTGTAATAAATTCCCAAACGAAGGTTTGAAGTCAATGCGACGAACGTTGGGTAAACTCTATTAGTGAAGGCAAACAAAAATCCAAGAAAGAAAAACAACGAGTAAAAATAATGTACAAGAATATGTTCCACTGTATGTTCCTAGCGTCATAAGCACTATCAGCCCCTATCAATGATAATATAATTATGGCGATACAATGCCTAGTATTAATCGTAGTAGTACATAATTTATAGAATAAACTATTGTCTTATCGCGCTATGCATTGCTCCTTGAGAACCTTTGTACTATGTGAACTGTTTTACATGTGAACTGCCAGAAATCATCATAGAAACAGTCATGACCTTAGCATCGATAGTTGAATTTTGTTTGTTTCTCCTTTCTTTACGTCAAAATGAGGCAACGAGGCGACATGACTTTATTAACAGCGATATTTCAGGGACCACAAAGATAGAAATGTTATATCAAGTATAAGATAGTAATGAGTAGGCTGTGCTAGAGGGGGCAGCGTGTTTTGAGTCGTATTTTTTATACTATAAGACTATAGCTATAATGTATCAGGTGGCAAGCCCTATTTTACATATTTTATTACAAGCTTTATCTTTGGTTATTAAAATATAATAATGTAAAATTTAAATCTAAGGGATGTGCCTCTTAGACATAATATATTTTAGTCAATTTATTAATTATTGCTTTATCATTTTATTATACTTTTGAGACCTTCTTGTCTTCCAACAGCATACGCCTTTGTATAAGATCGTGGGGGTTTTGATTGCCAAGACACTCGCCCTTATTACCGGCAAACCTAAAACATATCTAGCGAACTGTGGGTGTGATACACCAATGCTTATCCCTTTAGAAATATACCGGCTCGTGCCTCTTGTATGTATCAATACATTGTATTATATGAATACCTCAACATAGCTACATGACAGACCTTATTTGTGAATAGAGAAGGGTATTGTCATCTGTGCACGATAAGAAGCTTGTCAGTGAATATTTTTCCTCAATATATCACATATAATCCTTAATGCCCAGTTATAATATCCAAAACCGAATAGATTTTGTTATGAACGTAATACTTCAGATCAATATGGATGTAATTGAAAATCTAAATTACCATAAATATTTGAATATTTACGTTTACCATAGTATTAATATGCAGCATTTGTTGTTATTCTATATAAATGGATTGGACTTCAGCTTTTTGGTACTAATTACTATAATTTTTTCATGTTAGTTCTGTGATATGCATAATAAAAAGGTTTGTATAAGTAATCATAATTCATTGAAAATAGGACGGATAAGTCAGTGTTTAAGCGAGACGGGAGCGCATTTACCAATTTTTGATGATATCATCGTCTACAGCGCCCCCAGATATACACTCTAACGACCCGCTAAAGATTATAAACAGCTGTAACTATACTTGATGAATAAAGTAATTCTAAATTACCATCCAATAAATATACAATCTCAAACCATTACTACATTTCTTTCAGCTAAATTTATCTTTTTACAAGGTTGATTGATTTTAAGTTTAGTAATCTCTTTATATAGAGCTTAAAACAAGGCTACTGTGCTATTCCTTGTGCTTGTGAATTACAAAGCAATACAATTATAACGAACCAAATAGATATTATTTAATGTAAAATGTTTAAACGTAACCAAATGCTAACGTTCCAATACTCCGCCAAACTGGAATCCCTTTACTTTGATCCTTGTTCCGGAGCGAGACCCCAGGGTGAGTTTAAGTTTTACAACAAGCAGAAAAACCACTCACTCAAGTGTTTCGTTTCCCATCAACGTCACCAATCTAAACACATAATTTTACTCAACTTGATGACTCTACTACTCAATAAATAACATATAATTTACTTAAATGACAGATATCATTAGGCGTCACCGCAAGACATATTATTTTCTACTATACTACTCAAGATAATTACAGGCTATAAATGTCAGGTTTGTATTGCTTTTCAAAACCTTTCAATTACAAATATGTATTATATTTAATTTGAAATCTTTATACACATTTATTTAACAAACGTTCGCCACAATAAATTATATGATACCACACATATCTGTACTGACGAGATATACACGATGACTCGTCTATTAGGTAAGTCAGGCCCAATTTTCAGTTAATACAATTAAGTTATTAGTGTCACTAACGCCCTGAAAGATTAGTTGGGTATTGGATTCCGTAATGTTCCAATAGACGCAATACTAAAATAAAATAAAATAACGTTTTGTAATAATGAATGTTAGTTTTACCTCGTAGCATGACGTAGACGTCGCCGCCGCCCAATTTAAACCATAAACACAATTTTTTTGTCACGTATCATGTTTTTTATTGTCACACTATCAATTTTGAATCGTTTTCGACGAGCCAATTATTGTTATAGAGAGCGAAGGTTACACGTGACGTTTATTCGAAGTCGGTTTGTATGTGAACAACACGCGGTGTCCGCGACACTTGCATCAAAACACGTGCAGCCGCGGCGGATACGTGTACGTGCTGTATATTGTCATGTGCTCCGTTCTGTGAGCGCCGAGCGCGGAGCGGCGAGCGGCGAGCGGTGAGCGGTGAGCGGTGTGCGAGTGCCGGTGCGGTGAGCGTCGGGCGTGCGCGCTCCTACTCTCCGCGGACTCAACTGTAGGGCTTCTGTGCCGCTAGGGCGGCGCGCCCACGCTCGATACCGCCGCCTTCCCAGCGCCCTCCCACATACCTAAATCGTTTATAAAAATTGAACTGTTTATTGCAAAAACACCAATACTATTTAACGTATTTCCATTCACGTCTCGATACTTGAAAACACTCGATTGACGTAACGGCTAGCCTCCTGCCGTGTTACTGTCGGATTATAAAACTACGTATCTCAGTCTTAATAATGTGGCAAGTTGGAGGCGTGGCTGTCTAACTAAACGAACGCTTCGATATGACTATATCAAGGGTTTATTCATATTTTATGCGGCGCATAACTTCTTAATAGCTATTAACGCTTAACTTCAAACCTATAGCTATACTCTACGTAGCTGTGTAAATCTAAGTATAGCAATATATACTTATCAGCTGTTTACATTCTTCGCAACCATGCATGAAAACAATGATGGATACATAAGTGCTTTTGTATGTTCACAAGTAAATAGTTCAAAAACTATTACGATGTGATACCATTTAGATAGCTTCAAGAAAGGTAGATAACTCTTAGGTACATTGCACGTCGTTGCTAACAACTTGCCTCTGAAATTATTACTGACTGTGAATTGGTACAGCGCGTTTGGAGATGCCATCACAGTCCACAGTATGAAAAATATGTTTACGTGAACTATTTCACTCAGTTATAACTGCGCTGTTTTATTTTATAACTGACTAGATTTTCCACGCGGCGTTGTACGTGTCGTGCGATATTAAAACATAGGCTACTTTTTGAGGATGAGTAGCTTTATATGAATGAAATATTTTTTTAATTAGTTCAGTAGTTCTAGAGATAACTTCCCAATTATAAAGAAACAAATACCTATTTCTAGTACAGATCTAATTAACACCCTCAGAGAGCGTAGCGAGGTATGCTATATCTCTACATCACTATGTACCTACCCTCATTCTGCAAGATATGTAACCCACGTAATAGGGGGCGAGCTTATTGCCTAATACGCAAGAAAGTACCAGGCTTCAGGTCTACAACAAAAACATAATAATTATAATTTTCGGTTTATTAATTATGGCACGAAAACTTAATTTAAGACCCAAATCAATGGACGTAGTTTATAACTCGGAAATATTCTGCCGTTATAAGGAAGAAAGTCGTATCTGCCAGTATTTTTATATTTAATATAAAAATAAAATAGATAAAGATACGTCTGTTGTCCTTATGACGGTAGTATTATTTATCGACTATAGTCATTAGAACAAGTAACGTATAACAAGTCATTTGGTAGGTACGCACTTGATATTGTATAAGGTATACGAATTCGACCTGCCTTCATGGTTTGGATGATAGCTCGGTAGATTGATAGGTATTAACTGCACGGAAGGCAACTGCGCCTTTCAACCGACTGATAATTTAAATCAGGCATTTAAGTGGTCAATTTGGTTCTGCAAATGTAGGTATTATTGCAAACATCAGCATTTAATGTTCCTCGTACATATACTTTTTCTTAGATAGCCTAATGCCTATAACCTGAAAGAAAAGGCAGATGTGAATTACACCCACATTTCGCCAGCCTTATTTTTGGTTTGACGTAATGGTAAAATAATATCCATTCGGGAATTTCAGGCACAATTTCAGACTCTGCTACTAAGACTTTCATTACAAGAAAACCAATAACGCTTGGACTGACCTAGAAATCTCATTCGAGCCTGGCTTATTTCTTACTTAAAATCCAGTAACAGTTTGCTTAACCTGGGAACCAAACCTGAAACCTCATGTGCAGCAATCAGACTGACTACTTCTGCGGAATCGAGGCAATCATATACAGTTATTGAATACACAGATTAAATTACAAACCTATAGCAAAGTAGAGAGAAGATTACCAACATAATGACGTATTATGGACCTTTACACACAGTTCCAAAGGTCTTGGACGGGACAGGGATCGTTACAGTGGCATTGACAATCCGATGACGTTTCTGAGCGAAGGCTGTTAACTGAAAATGCTTGAAATTATATTTAGAAATATTATTTTTAATTAATCTTGTAATTACTGGGGTGAAACTCAATTTTTTTACTTATCTATGTTTTCTTGACTAGTTTGATCCCAGTTAGCGTCATGAATACGGATTTTTATAATATACTAGATTTCGCACGCGGCTATGCTCGCATAAATGTTGGTTAGGTTAGATTAAAAGCAGTACTTTTTTCTGGATTAAAGGTACCCTATGTCCTTTCTTGCTCCTCATACAAAGTGTATGCGAATTTTCATGATGATCGGTTGAGTAGTTAAGGCGTGAAACTGAAACAAACAAACTCACATTCGCATTTATAATATAGTTAGGATTACTTACAAAACAAACAAGTATATATGTAGTAGTATTACTTCTTTTTAAGTAGTACTTCTTTTTACCTGACAGAGCTTGACATGCTTAAAATACTCTCACAGCCTTTGAGAGGCACACCCCGATAGCACATAGATAGCCAACATTTAACCTGTAGTTTTAGGGCTTAGACGATTCCTCTCCGAGCGGTGGACTAGCATAACATGCTGTCGAATCTAAATCAACTACCAACATTGATCACGCTCAGTAAAGCTTTTGTAAAGTGCGTTATTTCCGTGACGGGTCATTTACGTACAGACCAATCAGTAAAACTGTTTATTGTAATGATTAAGTTAAAGTTTATTTATTTTTTATTTAGATAATATACAATATCTTCATATATACTTTCCTAGAATTATTAGCAGTTGAGTAAAAAATACATGTTATTATGATACTGGCTTTTATTAACGGTTTAGCTTCCTTGACTATATAAGTAGATCATTACCACAAGGACCGTACATTTTACGGCATAGGAAGCTCCATGCTCTGTTGCTACGTGAACAAAGTACAACCGAGTTTATTATTATTCAATACTAGATTCACATACACCGGGATAATGAGTACCTATTCTATGTGTTTCAAAACTTGACCAAACTATGTGCTAAGTTTTATTCAAATCTATTCAATGGTTTACGCGTGATAGAATAATTCTTTAAATATTTTCTCTTTGATAATATTAGCAGGATATAACACTAGCCATAACGCCACCGTAAATACATTACGATTTTAATTTATGATTCTCAATCGAAACACAAAATGTATCATATACGTTTTATTCATTATAACATGTTTGTGCTGCGTGAACCCAGTCACTACACAAACAAGCCTAATAACATGAAAGTCTTACGAAGCTATTAATCAATGATGCTCGGTTTGACGTCACTGAACCCATCAATTGCTTTCATCCATAAGTAATAACTCTTCTATGTATAAGTAGTTACCATCTCTAATTACAACTTATTTACATAACATTGTACCTACGTGTATTTTACTATTAGACAAAATCAAACACATGTCAAGTGATTTAATTGGTTGTTGCTAATTCAGTCAGCCAATCCCAGCAGTTAACATGCGCTTGGCAGTCTGTCATCAAGTTTTGTGTTGATTTATTCAGAAACCAGGTGTAAGTCATTAATTTATAGTATTACTTGGGGATTGCTCTTCAGTAATTTATTTTATTTATTTATTTAGTTTTAGGAAAGCTTACAGACTAATACATAATATAGGTATAAATTAAAATTACATTTAGATGTTCTTATTGCTAATAACAAGCTTCCGCAGATGAGTAACTATACATATGTTTTAGTAATACTAACCTAACTGTAACATAAATAAAATACTAACAATCAATTACCACTAAGTTTATATACAAGAGAAAATATTATATAAGATTTGAAAGTTTGTTTGACACTAATCACTCTCAAAAAATGATTTAGCCAGGAGCCTGCCTGCCGTCCCAGTACTGGTGCAGAACAAGTCTATATCCAACCCACAGGGTATATTATTAAATGCCTTCATGGCTCTTTGGAAAAATGCATTGCGCCTATAGTTCGTGTTATTAAACTGTATATGTAGTATAGGACGCTGTCTAAGGCCAAGCAAGTTAGTGCGTAACTCTAATTTAGCGACAAGCTGGGAACAATCCACAGAGCTGTTAGCAATTTTAATAAGAAAGCAGATGTCACTAATGTTTCGCCTGTAATCTAGTGGTAGAAAATGGTACCTTTTGCAACGATGATTATAGTCACGTGAAATTTGATGGGCTTTATAGTCAAGGTAACGCATAAATTTCTTCTGTACGCCTTCAATACGAGATTTATATATCTCGTATTGCGGGTTCCATACTTGGGATGCATAATCTAAGTGACTGCGCACAAAGGAACAGTATAATATTTTTATTGTTTTGAGAGACCGAAAACAAGCAGAGGATCTTACTATAAATCCAAGAGCTTTTGATGCCTTGTTGACTATATTATCAATATGCTTGTCAAAAAGTAGCTTACTGTCTAGGATGATTCCAAGGTCTCTAATACTATCTACTTTAGTTATAGGTTGATTGTTTAGCGTATAGCCAGAACCAATAATACATTTTAAACGCGTGAAGGATACATGGTAGCATTTTGATACATTAAGTAGTAGTTTATTACTATTGCAATATGCTTGAAATCTATTAAGATCAGCCTGTAATTGATGGGTGTCTGATATAGATCGAATTTTCTTATGTATTTTCATGTCGTCTGCATACAGTAAGATATAAGAATGTTTGAAGCATGCAGCTATGTCAGCGATAAACAGTACAAACAAAAGAGCTCCCAAAATTGACCCTTGGGGCACACCTGAGGGCACGTTCATCCATCTAGAGATATAACCTTGTAACACTACTGCCTGTGTCCTGTTCTTTACGTAAGAGCTAAACCAACGATATAGGTCCCCATGTATGCCAGCTACGAGTAATTTTTCCAACAATATGCAATGATCTATTCGGTCAAAACACTTTTTGTAGTCTGTATAGATTATAGCTTAAATCATAAATCATAAATCATAAATCATTAAAAATATAAGGCACGTCTTACGTTTATAATATAAGTTTATATATACAAGTCCTATTAAAAAGCACTACCGCGGCTAGACACCGGTTTCTCTCAATATAAAAATGATGACCTAGTGCTGATTGGCAGACTTCTAACATCTTTATGTACACTATGGCAAATTTTCAGACACAGGTTTCCTCACTATGCTGTCCTTCACCATTTAAGCGGACAATTAATTGCTTAATACGCGTATAGCGCCGAACGGTGTCCCAATCAGGCTATCGCATAATTTATCTTTGTGCTTAATTATAAAATAAGACTCACGAGAGTCTTTAAATGATTTGTATAAACAAATAATTACTGGAACGCATAATGTCAAAGTTATGGATCGAAGTGTACTGCAGCGAAAAAAAAATCATTGTTTGGCATAACTGAGTCGTAGCGCTAGCCCTCCTGGTGCAGTGTGGTCGTGTGATGAACTGGGACCGATGGAAACGTGTATCGATTGCACCGTTTATATGATTTAGTAAGTCTTATCCCCTCACTATATTATAACCAGACTCCATGCTGCTACTGAGACTTTCTTCTCAAGAAAACCTAATATCACTTTGTCCACCTGGTAATCAAACCCAAGCACTCATGCTTAGGAGACGAATTCACTACCATTTCGCCAACGAGGCAATAGCGTTTTTCTTAAATTCTATGTCATCAGAGATTTTACAAAAATACTTCAACGGCCTCAAAGAACATCTCGCAACACACCACTGGAGTTTGCCTACTTTACGTCTAAAATTGAACAATATTAGTTACGAATATTTCACAATAATTGCTGAAATATCGTAATCTATTTTCTCTCTGGAAGATCCTTCACAATATAATAAATCAATAAGACATCTGATGCTCAATGGGATTTCACATACGTCTTTTTTATGTATTTATCAGGCCAAGGAACTGGTAGTAACATTCTTAGTAGTCCTATAAAATTAGCTACTACTAATTCTATGTGAAGCATAAAACAAAGCGATTTTCTAGGCAATTGTGGTATTTAGTTAGAAAACTTAAGCCCTGAATCACTTTACTTATCTACAAGCGTTTCCGGCACATGTAAATTGAGGTTTGTGTTGTTTACTGCATTTTCCGGAAAGGAAAATATGTAGGTGCTTAGTTCCGTTCAATATTTAAACATGATTCTAAAGCAAATATTTTTGTACTTTGATTCTGTAGTAAATAACTACCTAATGGTAAACCTTGAAAGGTGAAAGAGATTCTTACAATCGCGAGCAGTCAGGTATCTTATCTCTGGTTGGAGTAGTAGAATATTGACATAGTAGTTAGATATTGTAGCCGTCCCTAGCAAATTAATATTTAAAAATCAAACTTAACTACTGTAAATGCTCTATTTTGGATGCATTCACACAAATATAAAATGCCGAATTGTCCTTAAAATTCTTACTTTTAAAATAGAGTAACTTACAATCCTAATGGGAACCGACTCACACGAAACAATGTCATGTCAAGAAAATATAATATTATGAGACACGAAACCTGAAATTCCCCAGTCGCATATAATTGAATAAATTCAAAGGTAAAAACCGGCATTAGCGATGCATTAGCGTTACATAAATCAGTGTTGATGTGGACGCAAAAACAAATGGTACACCTAATGCAGTGGCGTACTGCGGACAGTGGCGGCGAGGCGGGCAGTTCTGATACCATCAATGCGGTCAACGGCATGCGCCGGTAACCACCAGCCCACTGACCGGACGACCGGCGCCCGCCGCACCTGAGGACAGCCCCCGTACTGCCCCTATACTAGTGATGTGCCCCACCACACGATCATTTAAATTTTATATATATATCATTTTTATTACATATTATATACATACATTTAAATTACGATAACTGACTAAAAACACACATGGAAAACCACTTGTCAGCATAATATCAATAATATAGATCCACAAATGGTTGTTCCGAGTCTGGGTGTTCTTTGTGTCCGTTGTTTGAATGTTTGTAAATTCCCTTGCGACATAAGAATAATTGCAAAAGGTGTATAAAATAAAAACATTGCTTTATATGTTCATTCTAGGCCAGTTCGTGAAGTTAGAAATTCTAAAACAGAAGGCCTTCCAATTTACGGCACGTATCTAATCTTATTGATAATATGCTACTACTATCTATTACATTTCTCAACTGTAAACCAGAATTAACTATATAGAGACACAGATATATTCTGTAATTGCCATAAGTCTTACAGCCAAAATTAATTGGAAGTAACTAGTCTTGCCTGTAACCAAATTAATATACGTACAGTATAAGATCATTTAAAACAATATTATGTTTTAGATTTCTCACTATCATCTCACCTGGTTTCTTATTCTCAGAATCGTGTACATATTGTTCCCGTTCAATACGTCTAATAAATAAGTATGTAGACTTTATAGCTGCTTATCTGGCGGTAAAATGGTAATAAACACCGCCCACGCTTGCGGTAAGATTGCCGTGCAAAATACCTATACTCGTCTAAGATTACCATAATAGTCTAACGATATTGGATACACCTTTAATCATCCTTGTGTTTAGAACTAAAATAACTATTCGTTGCCCGAATAATACGTGGTCTTTTATATGCTTGCTTTTCTCCATTTGTCAATGACGATGAAGTTCGAAAACCCTTGACGCACTTCGACACGACTGTCGATCATGATTTCCGATAGATTTTCATTAATTCATCGACGTTGCCGTTTTGCTAGAGTGCAAGATGAAATGCTTTTAGATATTCTATGGAAAGACATCCCTACTGTATATCCCCAAAGAGCTAACCAGAGGTGTATATGAGAGCCAAAGATTCACTCACTATGATTTAAGATCCAACGTAATAAGTGGCGAGCATATATCTGTGTATTGGGCACAGCTACAGACTCTGTGTTGCTACCGAGAATTTCTTGGCTACTGTCAAGGAATTCGGCATACATACTACTTCTTTCAATAATAGCACGTTCTCTAACAGGTTATTCAAACCCAATAAAATTTTGCCCAACCCAAGCATCGAATCCAAGACCTCATACATAGCAGTCACATTCACTTAGGCTACGAGGCAATTGTTAAAGTAAAGTGACTGTCTGGATTATTATTTATAACTACTGAAATTTATTTATTTATTTGCCATTAATACAAATATCCTCACAGGCTAAACGCCACGTTGTTTTAATTATATTTTTGACTTATAACGTCTATCGATATAAGTATCGTGAATTCCTTTCCATAATGCACATCACTATCGTTACTATCGTATTCGGTGTGGCCAAGTAATTCGCCATGCGGTCCTGTCATGTACAGGCTTATAATTAAAATGCACATGCAATAAACCACTTCCTTTAGTCTACGAGGCTATGTAAGCGTATTTTGTTAAAACATAAATTGCATTGGAAGTAGGTACTTTAGCGTTTAGTATTATATTAGTACTTTTTCCATTTTTTGCCGTAGTTTTGTTCACGTGGTAGAAGCATAATAATAATGTCAGCTCTCAGCAGAGGGATAGTTTATATCTATGTTAATACAATGTGTCCGGTAATTAATGGATAACCTTGAAATGTCTTATAGTAGAACGGATGGCCGTTCTGAAAAAAAAGAGAAAAGAAAAAAGTGCAGTAGCTATTCATACTATTTTAACTGTCAATCTTTTAGCATAACAAGTGTTTTCATCTTATCTTGTGCGGAGGCTGTCAGTACAGACCGGCGACACTTCGACCCGGTGGGAACTTTTGTGTCGGCCCCAAGATTTATCCCTTAGCTATCTCATTATGAATGTACTGCAACAGCTGCAGCGTACACTTCAAAGGGAGAAGCTTGAAGTCTTTAGGGTTTGGATATGCCAATCCCATCAGACCCATCCTCAATCCAGCCAACATGTACATATTCACACAGTAGGTATACATGTGTACATGTAGTATACAGGATATAGGGAGCATATTGAGAAGAGTCTCAGTGTGAGAAGGATTACTATAGTCCACCACGCTGGCCCAGTGCGAGTTGGCAGTCTTCACATATCTTCGAGAACATTATGGAGAACTCTCAGACATACGGGTTTTCTCACGAAGTTTTCCTTTACCGTTAAGCGAGCGATAATTAACTATTTCATATGCACATAACTTCGAAATGTCAAAAATGTGCGCCTTGGGATCGAACTCGAGATCTTGGCATGGCAGTCCAACGGTCTCCCATTAGGCTATCGCTGCTTGTGGTATAAGTATGCTTACGGCAATTCGTGAAGATCCTACCTCACCTACGACCTACCTGCTTAGGCAATGCATTTGTTTACATTTTCTTATACGTAAGCTACATGTAATTGTCTTTAATAAAAAAATAAAGAAATAATGAACTGAATTTTTGTAAAGTCATCCGCGTAATGATTACTCATAACGATGAAGTTGTAGGTAATTTTTTTTTTAATCATATGCCCTTATCAATAGACATACAATAACAGCTATAGCATAGTTAACAAAATGTGAGTTAATACCTAATACACCTTTGGTTACCCTATATATCTTTTAGTTTATTATATTCTAAGCATTACACTATTGAAACCGTAGTACCTAATAGAATTATGCATGAAATTCCCAGGAATCAGTAGACAGACAGTACTGACTGTCTGTCTTACTTAGGAAAATACAAGTGACAAATATGCAAATTGAATTTCGTAGAAGTTTGATTGCCTATTTAGTTGGGTCATAATATTATCTTCCGTTTACGCGCATGTTATGCATTTAAATTAAACTACTTTGCTGTGTGTGAATACGTGCAACAGGGGATCAAACAGCTCTTGAGCTATGTCAAACCACGGATACTTGCCAAAGAAGATCGATTCCTACCAAGGATTCTTCGCGAGGCTATCGAAATCGAGAGAGTCCTAAATTTTAATAGAGAAGATGGTTGAAATGTACCATCAGCTTGGGATCAGTGATTCAGTTAGTTAAAGCAAAACACAGCTGGGCTTCGTGGTACTTTGAGCTTGTTCTGAGTAAATAGGAACACCAATGGTAAAATTATATTCGGGTACTTTGAAATAACTACACTTCAAGACAATAACTCCTCGTGACCACGGGAAGACTTACCTTTAAAAACCAACTGAAACGTCGTAAAAGTGTAAATCTAAATCCTAACTAATGTTATAGGTAAATGCGATTGTGAGTTTGTTTGTTACGCTTTCATGCCTCAACTACTCGACCGATCATCATGAAATTTCGCATACTCGTTGTCAGAGGAACATAGGGTACCTTTTTACTGTGACTGTTACTAACCTAAGCTAACATACATTTACGCGAGCGAAACCGCCGGTCAAAATCTATTAGCTAATAATTAAAATAGTTAGGTCAATTATTATATCCCATAATGCTAAAATAATTTTGAATTTCTGATTTAATGTACACATTTGTTTTTATTTTTGATTCATTAATCAAAAACAAAAGCAAAAGTGTAACCATAGGACCATTTTTCGATGCAAAAGTAACTCTGTCAGTTTAATGTGCAGAATTCCAAGTTAGTCAAATGTAATATTGAAAGAGATGAATGAGACTATGATGTACTGACGATATCAGCAAATATCTATTAATATATAAATATCTATTGATTTTCAAATATAGAGTCAGTCTCGATAGTGCACGAGCGTCGATCCTCGCCGATCATACACATCAAGGGGTTTAAGTATGGTGCACCACACCAATATATTTTTGTAATGCCACTCCCGCAGAATAATTCCTGTGTTACAGGAGACTGTACAAACAATGAAACAACAGACACAAAGAACACCCAGACTCAGATCTACCATTTGGGGATCACACAAAGCACTGTTCCGTGTGGGATTCGAATTCACAACACTCGGCGCAGTGGCAGCAGCGAGGCGACCACTTAAACTAATGCCACCCGTGCAGTCAAATGTGCAATAATTAGGAGTGGCCATCTGCGTCCGTTTAATCGAATACTGATTTCTTCATCTCATAGTTTTAGCGACACAATTATGAAAAAAACTTTATGTTTTAATAACATACTGTTATGTGCTGGGACCGAGGGATAAGAATTTGAACAATATTACCGACTAAAACAAGTTTTATTCTAACACACAATTAAATATAAAACATCACAGACACTACTTTAACACTTTCCCACCATAACTGCTTCAAACTCTGTGATATTTTCGCTTCCGTTCGCTCCGATGAATACTTGACCGCTTACGATTGTAAAGTGACTTGGCAGTCAGTCAGTGGTTCTTCTCGTAGACCCCTACGGGGTCTCGGGGTAACCAGACCAAGCTGTGGGCCTGTCTTGGTGGTTTTCGTCGCCGCTTGCTAAAACAGGTGGGTCACCCCAGTGACGTTGGTCTGTCCGGGTCGTCAGAGCCTGTGGCTAGCGCAGCTGGCGAGGTCCAGCCCGCAAGAGTGAGTCCCCGCGGGCGACCAACGTGCCAGCAGCGCTCGGGTCGTGTCCGATGGGTCCCTCCTGAGCTTGGCGAGGTCGAGCTCCTCGGGAAAGGTTTCCCGGGGAGCGCCCGTCAGCCAGCATCAGGGAGGGGCATCACGTAGGTCCGGTAAGGGTTGCCACGGAGACGAGGTCTCGCGGCAGGGCCATCCTGTCCGGCGGTCGCCGATGGTAGGGCGCAAGCTCCCGCAGATAGCGGGCGTGCGATCCGTCGGCGCGCACGAACAGGTTGGTGCTCAGGCGTCTCACGAAGTCATCCAAGCTCTCCATGCATAGGTCCCTGGAGATCGTCCTGTTCCGCACGAAGCGAGGGGCGTCGGCGATAGTGCGGAGCGCAAGCGACTGCTGCGCCCGCAACCGGCGGCGGTTCGTCTCAGAGGTGAGAGTGAACCAAGCCGGGGCAGCGTAGGTGAGTCGGCTGCGGATGTACGCCTTGTACACGCCGAGCTTTGCACGGAGCGGCAGTCGGGACGATAACACGGGTCGCAGGAGGGTGCGCGCGGTGCGCAGTTGGACGATTACGTTGTTGACATGGGGCTTCATGGAGAGGGCGCGGTCGATGGTCACGCCGAGGTATTTCGCCGTCGCGGACCACTCGATGTTCTCTCCCATGAGCTTCAACTGCGGCAGGGCTATGCTGCCCATGGAGATCGCCTGAGTCTTCGCCACGTTGATCTTACAGTCTCCAGTCATTCAGCCAGCTGGGAAGTTCGTCTAGGGTGCGCTGCATCTTGGTCACCGCGTGGACACCGTTCATCGATGTCGCGATGTAGGCGGCGTCGTCGGCGTATAGCGCGAGCTTAACGCCATCGGTGACGGGGATGTCGTCCGTGTACCAGGAGTAGCACACGGGTGATAGGCAACTTCCCTGGGGCACATCGGCGCGGATGGGCCGCTCTGTAGACAGGGCGCTTTCAACCGCCACTTGGAAGCGTCTGTCTTGCAGGAAGGTGGCCACGATCCTAACTACTCGACGGGGAGTAGTGGATGTGGACAGCTTGTACAGCAAGCCGGTGTGCCATACGCGATCGCACGCTTTCTCCATATCGAGAAATACTGCGACGACGCGCTCGCGTTTGTTGCGAGCAACCGCGATGTCGTGCAGTACCCTCGCGAGCTGGTGAGTCGTGGAGTGTTAGGCGCGGAAGCCGAACTGTTCGTCGCGTGGCTGAAGGTGTGGCGACATGTGCAGCAGTAGCAGCTTTTCAAACAGCTTCGATGTCGTCGAGAGGAGCGTAATGGGGTGATAGCTTCCCGGCAGCAGGATGTTCTTCTCCAGCTTTGGTAGCATGATGACTCTGCCTAGTCGCCATGCGGAGGGAAAGTGTCCGGTACGGAGGATGCCATTAAAGAGGCGCGTCAGCGTCGCGATTGCTCGCGGAGGTAGGTGACGCAGAGCTTCGTTGGCTACCCGGTCAGGTCCGGGGGCTTACCGTAGGGGCGTTCGGCGAATCATCCGCTGGACTTGACCTGGGGAGACGACGATGGGTTCCTCTGTCGGGGCTATCGGCTGTTCGAAGTAAGACTTCAGCTTCCTCTCGACCTCTGCTACATGCTGCATGTTAAGAGCTGGATTAGGCTGGAACTGCGCTTCCAGGGAGTCGGCGAATATCTTCGCTCGGTCCTCGGCAGGGAAACGTGGGGTTCCGTCACCGGCCAGTAGGGGCCTAATCGAAGATGGCTTCCCGGAGAGTTGGCGGCACAGGCGGTGTATGCCCGACCAGTCTTCGCTAGCTTGCTCGATGGTGCGTTGCCAGGACTCCGCCGCGTTTGTTGCCAACTCAGCAGAGATCTTCGCAGCCAGAGCGTTTAGTTGGGACTTCATGGTCGGACATCGGGAGCCTTGCCATTGCCGGCGCAGTTTCCTCTTCCTCTCGATCATCGCCAGGATGAGGGCAGGGAGCTGGAAAGGCCTCCTTGCGGTCGCGGCGTCGAGCTTCGACTCTCGAAGCGCGGATTGTAATACCGCGCTGAGATCTGTCACAAGCTTTTCGACGTCGGTGAGTGTCTCCACAGGGAAGGAAGGCGAGTGCTTAGCCATGTAGTCGGCGAAGACCGCCAATCTTGGCGTGATCGAGGGGGTAGCTGGATCGCCTGCGGGGGGATGTCATCCAGAGTCAGACACACCGGTTGGTGGTCTGAGATGAGGTGGTCGTCCAAGACGTCTAGATGTACAGCCGCGTCGACTTGGCAGTGCCGGTGCTCCGTCTTATATACGCGATTCAAGCGTATCGGGAATTTTCTAGAAGTGCCAAACCCGGTATGTAACATTACGAAGATTCGAGAAAGTTCTAGCGCTCTCTCTACTCTTCGCGTACTGACAAGCTACGTAGTTCAATAAGACGTCAATAGATGGCGCTGTAATTGTTTAAATCGGCACCCCGTATTTTCATGGTTTAACCACTTAAGAAACTTTTAATTAAACCTAGGTTTTAGATAGCCTAGTGATAAATAAAGTTTTTAAAATAATTCAGCGTTTATGAATTATTATAAAATCTTTAAAACAAACGTAAGCGAAGTCCTAGATAACACCTTGTATGTAATAAAAATTGAATCCATCACCACTTAATTAGAAATTTATTTTATATAAAGAATTTAGTAATGGTATAACGAAATCAGAGTGCAACACAGTACAAAGTTAATGGTAAAAAAATTATGAATCACACTAAGTTGCTGGGGATCGTTAAAAGCGTACCTACGTTGTATTGTGATTTCACTGCTTCTTTTGTATGTAAGCATATGTTTACTAGCTTAAAAGTATGATAGACTCGTTAAACAAGTATACCATTAAATTTAAAAAAGAGAACGTTGAAAGTAAGAAATATTTTAAGCAATTAATTGTAGGTAAAAATAGATGAATTCTTATTTTTCTTGGTTATATATAATAGAATGCATATAAAATATTAACACTAGCTTCTGCGTAAGACAACGTAAAATGGTATTAAGACCTGGTAAATACGGATTTGGTAGTTATCTATTTCAGCGAAAGATTTTTAGAATTGGTACAGTAGTTCCAGATACCACCCCTATATAAATACAAACAACTTTAACCTTTTTATACCTAATACCTACTATAAATAACTTAGTGATTGCACAGCTCCGATAAACCAATTGACAGCAAAGGTCAAAATTACCAATACGTAGAATTGTACGTCCAGCCAATCATTTATTCACCATTCAATGATGAACTTATAAAACCATGCGCGTAACGTGACCAACTGGTAATTCAACTTTTATTCCCAAGCCTCGATGTACATGTAAGAAAGTATACCTACTTACTTATGTAAACTTTATTAACTTACAAACAATAGTTTGTTGTAGGTGACTTTAACTACATATATACTTACAAATTATTTTTAAACACTGTATTTACATTCGTGACCTATTACTTGCTGTAACAACATCTACATATTTATTTAACAGTATTATACATACGTAATTTGTGTTCTAAGAACCACAGTACTTTCTAGAAAGACAGTCAAGAGATCTCTGGAATTAAAGCTTACTGACGACATGTAACTACAGTTCAGACAACGGGCAGCGTGAATCATTTTAAAATGAATCTTACTTACTTACGTAAGCAAGTAAGTTGCCTGTGCTATTTGCACTATTTCTGTAAGCAAATATCGATTGTAAGTATTGTTACGTGCTGGGTTCGAGGAACAAGAAATTAAACAATATTACCGACTAAAACACGTTTTATTCTAGCTAAAGTTAATACACACACTACTTAACAAACAGATAAACACTTTTCCACTGTAACTGCTTTAAACTCTAAGGTATTTTCGATTCCGTTCGCTGCGATGAACACTTGACCGCTTACGATTGTAAACTGACTTGACGTGTGCTGGCCGTGTCTTTCATACGCGGTTAAAACACGGCGCTGATTGACGTCGCGGCACTTTATTACTGATCAAGTTATTTTTATTCTTTTTTCAATGAGTTTAGAATTCATATTACTTTACGGCATACTCCAACATGCCGCCACACGCCATGTCATATCAAAGCGTCCTTCGAGCTACCGAAACATGCCCAGCCGTGCCGTGCCGTGCCACGACGTCAGTCAGTCGCTCTCTCTACTCTTCGCGTACTGTCAAGCTACGTAGTTCAGTAAGACGTCAATAGATGGCACTGTAATAAATTATTAGAAGGTCGGGCTCTTCCCTACTGTGGCGAGAGATGGCACTGGCTGTAACAGTACATTCAGCTTTTAACTGTAAACATAGTGAAATAGGCTGTGATTTTATTGAAACATAATTTAACGTTATTACTTGAGGTTACCGTAACTAATAGTAGATGGCAATCCGAGATTTCTATTCATATATCCTGGTGAGATATAGCTAGTATATAGCTTACTAGTATACGCTTACAACACACGAAGAATCACATAAGTGTTACTAACACTTTAAAAAATTGTTGTGTGGCCAAAGATCACACTAGCTCATCTGTGGAGATGCTAACTCTTACCAGTTGGTGACACTTAGACCTAGACTGACGGTGTGCTGACACCGTCTCCTCATGCCCGAAAACCTACTCCGCGCAGACATACAACATTGCTTAACTTTGATCTCATGTAGATCGAAAATTTTGCTCTGCGTGGCCTGCCCCTCCTATCATGTTAAAATAATATCTAATATTAATCTCATTCAAAGCAAAATGCAACCTAAAAGTATGATTGTATTGCAGTTGGACGGCAGTACACACGCGTGCAACATAGAGCAGTGTGGTGGCGGAGTGGGGCGGAACATGGCAGAAGCATTATGGCGCTTGCGCGGCGGACGCACGCGCCTTCTCACGGCAGTCGGCGACGATACCGATGGCCGATATTTGGATAGCATCGCGCCAGGACTGCTGTTGGAAGGTACCTATCTTATACAGTTATAAGACTTTGGACTTGCGGTGGAAAGGACATAGGTTTGTCCACTCATGTCTCATTGTACTATCGACCTGAACCTAATCCTAACACATGCATTCTTCAGCTGGAGGTTGTTTATAAGAATATTAGCATTATGCAAATCAAATTGCCAGTAATACTTTTAACCTAATAAGTCGCGCAAGCTCATTGCTATTCTAAGATCTGTCAGATTAATGGAATGTTACAAATCAAATGATTTATGTAATAGGAATCTAAACTGTGTAGGTACTAAAAACATCATAGCAAACATATTGTTAGGCAAATAAACTTATTATCCATAGACATAGATACCTATGCACCATCGAGGGTAGATCTACGTTCGATAATCGATATCGGTTTAATACATACTTGGTATGACCAAGTATGTATTGTGACCAAGTATTGTGTATGACCAGCATATGATTATAAAATCGTAACAGATCTTTTATTGGCGGACTGCCTCGCCTGGGCATCGCAGCGCCGTGAGTTGATAGCGGCAGTCGGACTGGTTGCCCTCTCACTTTCAACCGTGGTTTAGTCTATGGCCCGGAGTGAGCGATCGTGGAACGCCGTCGCCTCCTTTTGTGAGGAAGTAATTTCCATCATGGAGGCGGCGGAGCGGGGGAAGGAGCGCTTAAACCCTCTCCACAACCGTAGAACCGGGCGCCGGAGGGCGCGAGATGATCTCCAGCTACCCTGAGGTTTGACCTGGGGTTGGTGGGCTGCGTGGGGCTGCTCGCCACCCGATCAGCACCAGGTCCGAGAGGCGGCGTGCGTGTTCCCACGCGCACCTCTGAGTCGTGTTTTTGTCCCCCCACAAGGGGGCAGTAGAGGAAGTGTCTTATATAGTGGCCTACCGTTTCACACGGCGGGCCGAAACCTCGGCGGGGTCGCGATTGCATGTGAAAGCGATTCGCGCGGCCCCTCCGGCTACGGTTATGTCGAGGAACACCGTGGTAGGTTTAGTCGGTATTACCGTGGTATCTTTCCCCCAGTGAACCCGACATAACCTCTCCGTCGCCCCGCGGTGAGGTATGCGTCAAGGCATTACCCCACGTAAAAAAAAAAGTTTTCTTTGCGTCTTTGGCATTGTAAACTTGTGAGAAAGATAAACAATGTAAATAGGATTTAAATTTAATTAAATTTTCTAAAGGAATATCTTTATGATTTAGTATTCTATATATACAAATTATAATAATGTTGTGAGGTATTATTTCTATTGTGCAACATTCAAAAACTCCTGGCACAGTCTGATTTGATACGTCCAATATTTTTCTGTATTGCAATTCCGTCCTAACAAAGATACAAGTTCCTCCTCGCTTTGTGTTTCTTTAGGTCAGAAAAGGTCTTCATAACCTGATTTAATATAATGTTCTGTAATATACATCACATCTATAATAATTAACATTATTGAAGTGTGTCACATTTATTTATCAGACCCACTATGTTAGATGAAGAATATTAAGGTAATTACAGAAAAAACTGAGACGTTGGTGGTTGGTCTGTTAACTTAGGTGGTTTTCATGGTCCCTAGTCTTTCATGGGACCCGTCGCAGTCCACCCCGCGGCGCCTGGATAATGGTGTGCTCGGCGCGCGTTCCTGTCCAGGCCCACATGAAGTACCTGGCCCTAGTCCTGGACTGAAGGTACCACTTTGACGAGCATTTCAGATAGCTCGTCCCGAAGCTTCTCGGCACTGCCTCCGCCCTTGGGCGGCTATTGCCAAACTTGGGCGGGCCCAGTGTCGGTTGCCAGCGACTCTACACTGGGGTTATCCGATCAATGGCGCTTTACGGTGCACCGGCGTGGGCGGACTCCCTGACCACTCAGTGCAGGACTCTCTTGCGGAGACCGCAGAGAGTCATAGCGGTCAGGGTCATACGAGGATATCGAACGGTGTCGGCCGACGCAGCTTGCGCGCTAGCCGGGATTTAGAGGATGAAGTGCTCGCCGAAGTATTCGCAGTGAGTGAGGAGGTACAGGAGGAAACAGGTTGTCGTCCCCTCCAAGCAGTGATTAAACACGCGCGTGATAGAGCCCACCAGGCAGGCTATAATGGGAAAGTGGAAGGTGCGGCTGGAGGCGCCCCTGGCCGGTTTCAGAACCGTTGGGGCCCCCTAGCCGGTATTGGAGCGGTGGGCAGGGCAGCAGCATGGGACCCTTTCCTTCCAGCTGGTGCAGGTGTTGTCAGGGCACGGCTGCTTTGGCAAATACCTGCACAAGGTCGTTAGGAGGGAACCAAGTCCCATCTGCCACATACCACATGCCATTGTGAGTGTGAGGAGGACACGGTGCAGCACACGCTTAACCAATGTCCTGCTTGGGCGGTACAGCGCCGTAAACACCAGGACATTGTGGGTGAAGACCTCTCGGTGCCCCCGTTTTCCCCGTTTTTGCAACATTTTTCATAGCTGCTCCGCTCCTATTGGTCGTAGCGTGAAGTTATATAGCCTCGATAAATGGACTATCCAACACTAAAAAGATTTTTCAATTCGGACCAGTAGTTTCTGAGATTAGTGCGTTCAAGCAAACAAACAAACAAACTCTTCAGCTTTATAATATTAATATAGATTTTATTAGACAGACACAACAAGCAGCGATAGCTCAGTGGGAAAACCAACAGACTGCAATGCAGAGGGTCTTGGGTTATATGAAGGGAAGTTATATGACTTTTCGAAGTTATGTGCGTATTGATTGACAATTATCGCCTGCTCCGTGCCTCGGAGAGCACGTTAAGCCGTCGGTCCCGGCTGCCATGAACATCTATGGCAGTTGTCCAAAACAGTGCCAAACACCAACGCAATGCATCGTTGATGTCTTACACATATATATATATATATCTGATACAGTCCACTTAGTTTAACGCTACACATTTGTAAAAAGCCAGTATTAAATCAGTCGCTAAGTAAGCCACATATCTTTTCATTCGTAAAACAACCCTCAAACAAAAGTGCACCTTATCGCTTTAAACATTTGGTCCAATTCGAGACGGATATTGATCGCCGGTCGGCCACTGCGAGCGAGCCGCGAGAAAAAAAGGCACCCGCATTCCACAGCGATAAGGAACTGTTGTAGACACTTTTACTAATAACGTAATAACTGCATAATTAGTGAATTTTAGTGCATTTCGTGAACATTATGTCGAATATTGGGATTGTGGAACTTCTGGTGTATCAAAGGGAGCTACTAGACAATGTGAAAAATGCTGAGAAGAACTATAAAAAGTCACCCAAAGATAGAATAAAACGGGCTTACTTGGAAACACGGTTGGAGTCATTAGAAGAATTATGGAATAACTTTAAGGTGGGACACAAAGAAATTATTTTAAAGCTTAGTAAAGACGATGACACGGAAAACTCTTATTTTGAAGAAAACATTTACGAACAGTTTGAAGAGACATATATACAATACAAGTCGAGTTTGAAGGAGGCTCTTCAACCGTTTCTGGAAACATCTAAGCTTCAATTCCCTACGTGTCCGCAAACATCTACACCGAATGACGGTACACAAACACTGTTATTTAATTGCGATGTTAAGTTACCCCGTATTCAGATACCCACGTTTACTGGAAAATATGAGGAGTGGCAATCGTTTTATGACCTGTTTTGTTCCTTAATACATAGTAACAAGTCTTTATCGCCCGTACAAAAGTTACAATACCTTAAGAGTAATTTATCTGGAGAACCAGAAGTATTACTACGAAATTATTCTATCACGAATGCAAATTACGAGGAGGCGTGGAATGAACTAGAGAAACGATACAATAATAAGAGATATAATACTAACGAGATATTGAGAAAATTATTTACACAAAAATCTATACAAACAGTTTCGGCGAGTTCTATCAAACAATTAGTGGATACGACTTCGACTTGTTTAAAGGCTTTGAAGAACATGGATGTGACAATTGATGCTTGGGACCTAGTCATCAACTACTTGGTGCTGTCAAAATTGGATTCCGAATCGGTCAAAGAGTGGGAACAACATTTGAGTATAAATAACAAGGACACGCCCACTTGGCCAGAACTACGAGATTTCCTGAGTGCGAGATTCCGATCATTAGAAATAATGGATGGCCATAAACCAAGAGTGGTGCAAGCTAAGCCTGTCGCGAAGCCTAAAGCTTTTCATTCGAGTATTACCAAGGACGAGAAGAAACACGAAGTGAAATGTGCGTTATGTAATGAAGGTCATTACGTATACCACTGCAAGAAGTTCGTTGATATGTCTACTAAGGAACGACAAGACTTTGTTCAACGCAGCAACTTGTGCTTCAACTGTTTAGCGCCATCGCATTCTGTAGTGAAATGTCGACAGTCAACGTGTTGCCGGAAGTGTGGACGGCGTCATCACTCACTTCTGCATTTCGATAAAGGTGTCACTGCTGAGAAAACGAGTGGGAATGAGTCCACATCAACAGGTACTGTGACCGAGACACAGAGAGGTAAGCCTAGTACTTTGTCTAATGATACACACATTGTAACCAACTTTTCTAAAGAGAATTTTCATACAAATAGTGTCCTGTTAGCTACTGCACAAGTGTTAGTAGATAGTAGGAATGGTTGCAAATTTATATTTAGAGCATTGTTAGACCAAGGGTCACAGGCATCATTTGTGACGGAGGCTACAGTTCAGTTACTTAACCTTACACGTAAATCGGTAAGTGGTTGGGTGTCAGGCGTGGGGGAGGAGCAAACGAGAATAAAACACATGGTGTCACTTATTGTGAAATCACGCTACGATCCCCAGGCATTAGTTAGAGTAAATGCATATGTACTGCGATCATTAACGACACTTTTACCTAATACTAATCTTGGTACTCCTGAATGGTCAGACATAAATAACTTAGAGTTGGCTGATCCAGGATTCAATACACCGGGTAAAATAGACATTTTACTCGGCGCTGAAGTATACAGCGACGTTTTGTTAGACGGCGTTATTAAACATCCTAAGAATAATCTACTAGCACAAAATACAATCTTAGGCTGGGTGTTATCTGGAAGGATGTCACAAGAATCTACCTCAGCGCACATCACAAGTCTGCATGTGCAACACAAGGAAGACGAGCTACTTAAACTATTTTGGGAAGTGGAAAACGAACCAAACATGATACAAAAGAGAGAAACAGAAGAAGAAAGGAGATGTGAAGAGTTCTACGACGCTACCACGGTTAGAGATGAGAGCGGAAGATTTGTAGTCAAGCTGCCATTTAGAAAGGAAGTTCCCGAGTGCCAAAATGGTAGATTAATGGAGATAGCGGCTAAAAGGTTTGAATTCTTAAAAAAGAAATTAGACAAAAATCACAAACTGCGTGAAGAATACCATAAAGTAATAAACGAATACATACAATTAAATCATATGGTTGAAGTTGATGTTACAGACATTAATAGTTCCAAAGCTGTCTATCTTCCGCATCATGCCGTAACAAGAGAAGATAAAGATACTACGAAGCTTCGAGTAGTCTTCGACGCATCGTGTAAAGGAGTTAATAACGTTTCTTTGAACGACGACCTTCTTGTTGGTCCTAAACTGCAGCAAGACTTGCGTCACTTATTGATGAGGTGGAGAGTTCACAAGATTTGCATTACTGCTGACGTCATCAAGATGTATAGGATGGTGCGCGTGGCAGAAGAGGATACAAACTACCAGAGGATACTATGGAGACCAAAAGAAAACGAGCCAGTCAAGCATTATAAACTATTGAGATTAACTTTTGGAACCGCGTGTGCTCCATATCTTGCCGTGAAGTCATTGCAGAGACTAGCTGATAATGAGCGGTTTGAATGCCCAATTGCAGCAAAGATAACAAAGAATGACTATTATATTGATGATTTAATGACAGGGTGTGAGACAGAAGATCAAGCGATAACCATATACAACGAACTCAACAGACTGATGACCTTGGGAGGGTTCGAGCTTCAAAAGTGGAGTAGCAATAATACAAACATATTAAAATACATCGGAGAACACAAACGGATCAGTCATGAACTTCCTCTCAGGCTCAACAGCCTAGTAAAAGTACTTGGTGTGATATGGAATCGTCTAACAGATAACTTTGAATATACCATTAACTTACCAGAACCTAAACAGTCAATTACTAAACGTCAAATCTTGTCAGAAGTCGCTAAACTTTACGATCCATTGGGGTGGATAGCTCCTGTGATTGTCGTCGCAAAAATGATAATACAGAAGTTATGGAGATCAGGGCTAGAATGGGATGAAACTGTAGATGGAGAGTTGTTAGAAGAGTGGCTACATTACAGAGAGAATTTAATACACATTAAGGGAGTAAGTGTACCGAGATGGTTACACTACTCTTCTACAGCCAAGATAGAACTGCATGCCTTCGCAGACGCCTCGCAACTGGCGTATGGAGCAGCAGTATACATGCGCGTTGTTGCAGAAGACAGAATTTATGTTAATCTCATATCGGCTAAAACTAAAGTCGCTCCTATCGAGAAACAGCTTTCAATACCAAGACTGGAACTTTGTGCCGCGGTATTGGCAACAAAATTAATTTATGAAATATCTCAAGTAATGAATATACCTAAAACAAACTTATACGCCTGGACAGACTCGACAATAGTCCTAGCCTGGTTAAAGGGTGGGTCCAGTAGGTGGACTACATTTGTTAGCAACAGAGTGTCAGATATACTTAACATTTTAGATTATAACCAGTGGGGACATGTTGCTACTGAAATGAACCCAGCAGACTGCGCGTCGAGAGGACTACAAGCGTCGGATTTGTTAGACCATAGATTATGGTGGGTCGGACCCGATTGGCTGTCTTCGCAGCAAATACACTTGAGTTCAGACGATATTATTGAGGATACACAGGAGGAGGAGAGAGTTAAGGTTTTAAATGTCTTAATAATTCCGGAAGAGGAATTTGTTTGGTCTAAGTTTTCCAATTTATCTAAAATGTTGAGAATCATATCCTACTGCAGAAGATTGGCAAATCTAAAACTACCTAAGGAAACCCGACAAGTATTCACTAAATATGTAACGGTGGAAGAAGTAACTAAAACCTTAGAGATGTGCATAAAACAAACTCAGAGTAAGAAATTTGGACAAGAAATAAAACAATTAAAATCTAACGAATGTGTACTTAAAAAAAGCAAACTCCGATCTCTTTGTCCAATTCTTGATGAAAACGGGATATTAAGAGTTAGCGGACGTATACAGCAGTCACAAGCATCGTATGACACACAGCATCCTATAGTTTTACCGGCTAAAAGTCATCTTAGCAGACTCATAATTAAAGATGCGCATATAAGGACTATGCATGGAGGACCACAGATGATGCTAAATTACTTAAGGTCAAAGTATTGGATGCTGCGAGTTAAAGATGAAACAAAGAGGTGTTATCGTGAATGTGTCAAATGTGTGCGGTACTCTACGAAAAACACTACTCAATTAATGGGCCAATTACCGGTGGTGAGAGTGAAACCTAACAAGCCTTTCAGATCGGCGGGAGTAGACTACGCGGGACCTATTAACATTAGATTTTCACCAGGTAGAGGAGCAAAGTCCTACAAAGGATACATATGCTTATTTGTTTGCATGGTGACTCGGGCGATTCACCTAGAAGCCGTGACAGATTTAACAGCAAAAGGTTTCATCACAGCCTTTAAGAGATTTACGTCAAGACGAGGACACTGTCAGGACCTCTACAGTGACAACGGCACTAATTTCGTTGGCGCAGACAAACAATTAAGAGATATGTTCGACAAAGCCAAGTCATCAATCCCTAGTGAGATAGCTCAGTTGTTAACCTTAGAACGGACCACATGGCATTTCATACCACCGCACGCCCCTAACTTTGGAGGCCTGTGGGAAGCTGGGGTACGCAGTACGAAGACACACCTAAAAAGAGTAATCGGTGACACTACACTTACGTATGAAGAATTATCTACAGTATTAGCGCAAGTAGAAGCGTGTCTTAATTCGCGACCGATAAGTGTTCTAAATGACGACCACAATGATCCCCTCCCACTGACACCTGGCCATTTTTTAGTCGGTGAGCCGTTACTGAACCTAGCTGATGAGGACTACACGCAACTTAATATCAGTTGTCATGAGAGATGGCGACTCACACAGAAAATGGTCAACGATTTCTGGAACAGATGGTACAAAGAGTATCTTGTTAATTTGAATCAACGGTACAAATGGAATAAAAGGAACGCTGAACCAGAAATCGGTGACGTAGTCATTCTAAAAGAGGACAATATTCCGCCTAGTAAGTGGATAATGGGTAAAATATTACAAAAACATGTAGGTCCTGATAACATTACTCGGGTCGTGTCAGTTAAATGTAAAAATGGAATTCTAAAAAGGCCTGTGAGTAAAATATGTGTCATAGCTAAAGTTCAATGAGAATATCCTATTGTAAAATGTAACTTAATAATAATATTATGTAAAAAAAAGAGGGTGAAATACCTTCTATTGAAACAGAGTTTCAAGGTAGCATTAGCTATATTGCAATTTATGATTGTACTTAAAACTACCTTACTAGATTAAAAATTCTAATGTTGCGTATAATTTTATATTTACCTGTTTTAATTGTACCTATACTTACCTTTTTACATTCATACTTACTTGTGTTAAATTTATACTAACCTGTATTAACATTGTTAAGTTAAGCCATGTTATAGTACTTTTTTTAATAAGCGTTTAGTGCACGCTTTGTACGCATATTAGAATTCCTTTCATGTATTAGGTATTACGGTGGGTGGTTAATTGTTCCAATATAAACCACACTTTACTGTTATATGTATATTTAATTTCTGTAAATTCTGTGATGATTTTATCTTTATCGTGCATCACATTAGAAACGTTGTTAATTACGTTGTTTTGGCTGAGTCACTTTATTATTAACTTACTCCATGTGACGTTGGTTGGTGTTTGGATTAGAATGGTTCCTATTAGAGTTATATTTGTGTTACCTATATTAAAGAACTGCGTTCTTGGTGGGCGGAATGTCCAAAACAGTGCCAAACACCAACGCAATGCATCGTTGATGTCTTACACATATATATATATATATCTGATACAGTCCACTTAGTTTAACGCTACACATTTGTAAAAAGCCAGTATTAAATCAGTCGCTAAGTAAGCCACATATCTTTTCATTCGTAAAACAACCCTCAAACAAAAGTGCACCTTATCGCTTTAAACGATAAGGTTAATGGGAGAGTGTCGACACAAAAGATCCCACTGGGTTGAAGTGTCGCCGGTCTGCACTGACTGGCCCCCACATAAGATACATACATAGATTTTATTGACGGAAAAATATTTTGCAAAATCTAAATAATTTTTTTTTATTTTTTATGGATTTTAAAAATGTTGTTTGCTGTTGTAATCCCTGTGTAAACAAAACGGTGTAACTTTTAAATTAAATGATCTATCGCGATGAGACAAACTCCATAATAATTGGAAGTAATTGGGCGTCCTCTGAAAATGAAAATTGTGGAAAAAACTACCCTCAATTGAAAATAAACATGTTTTTTTAGCAAAAATCTGTTTCCTTTTCATCAATTTTTACATTACGTACCTTTTTTATTATTTTAAGTTATTCTTTATCGTATTTGCCACCTAATGGCAAAAATTGCATGTTTAACTCAATCCCATCATTTTTTATCGACTGTTAAAGTAAGCCCCAGCGCACGGCTACGCACTAATTGTTTAGCAGGTAGATAGCCTTTTTTTTGTCAATTTTGTTGTGAATGTGCGCGTGTCAGTGTGCGGGGAGGTAGGACCAGCCAAATGGACCTTGAATTATGACAGGCAGGTAGTCGCTCCGAATTATTCGCCGCTGCTACATGTGTTTCGTTACTTTCGTCCGCTGCTATCTAAGTTTTATAACTTTCGTTCGCTACTGCATGATGCCCCGTTTAAGTGCGCTTTCCGGCACACATTTCTGACATTCATTTTTATTATGGAGTGGGACTAAAAAGTGCCAGAGCTGCGCGCGCAGCTTACATAGCTGCGTTTCCAAACAGGCAACCAGTGCCATCTGCTCGGTACTTCCAGGCAGTTCACAGACGGTTGTCGATCAGTGGACTTGGATCAAGTAGAGATCATCACGAGCCGCCTCTAGTAATTATTGATGTAGCTATTGAACAAGCAGTACTAAGTGATTTGTTTGCTGATCCATCCATAAGTACTAGACGACTGGCTCTTCGTCACGGAATATCCCAAAAATCAGCGTGGCGCATTTTAAAGAAAGAAGGATTGCATCCTTATCACTAATATATCCTTATCACTTACCAAAGGGTGCATTATCTACGTGAAGACGTATATTGGCGTCCAAAGTGTGTGATGTCCACTTGGATTCAAAGAAAAACTAGAGCAAATCCAAACTTTCTGAAAACCATACTGTGGATGGACGAAGCGACATTCACTAGAGACGATATTACTGTCAAAATTTACACAGATGGTGCCGTGCAGGTGAAGACTCGAAATTGAAACGTTCATCGACTTTTCAAGTAAGATTTGAAGTAAATTTTTGGGCTGGTCTTATCGATGACATGTTGATTGGACCAGTCATATTGCCGACAGTGTTGACCGGTGAAAGTTTTTAAGTCTATTGACTATTGAACTACCTGAATTATTGCAGGATGTACCACTGGCTTTGCGTCGAAGGATGTTTCTGCAGATGGACGGATGCCCTGCCCATTATGCTAGAAATGTAAGATCATTTTTAAACGATAATTACCGTGATAAATGGATCAGCTGGCAAGGACCTGTAGGGTGGCCTGCGCGATCACCCGATTTGATGCCCCTTGATTACTTCTTATGAAGGACCATGAAACAACGCGTCTACAGTACCCCATCAACAGTGAGGAATTGCATGACCGCATAATTAACTGTGTGAATGATATTCGCAATGATCCCGAAATTATAAGGAGAGCGACACATTAAATTTTAATTCGGGTTACAGCCATCCCTAAAAATAAAGTAAAAGTCACAATATTTAGAGTTTATTAATTCTTGGCATTTTTGTTATAAGTATGAAGATCCCAAATCCTTTTTAGAACCAGTAACACCCTCTAAGTGACAAATTATATTATCCTCCAAATTAATACTTTGAACCCTAGTATGTAAAGTAAACATCTCCAATTTTGGTATACAATGAATAGAGTAGAATCAAACAAGTCACATATGACAACAAAGAGAGGAATTTTCTGCCGAGTCCAAGGTGTGCGACATTGACGAGATAACTCTTTTATTAACTTTATGGTAATACTGTTCTGTAATGAGCAGCTTCTTGTCGAAAACCTTCCACCAAGATAAAATCTTCGAACATGAAGCGGATGTAAGCATAATTCATTTTGCATTACGTGTATCGGGGTGCTTTCTATTAATCCTCCAATAACGCGCATACATTGGTTTTGTATCTTGTCAAGTTTGCACAAATGAGTTTTTAAACTTGAATCGTATAAGAAGCTGCCATAGTCTAAACGACTTCTTATAATGGAAACATACAATATTCTTAAGAGTTTTGGATGTAAGCCCCAATTTGAGCCTGCTAAAACTTTAAGGATATTTACAAATTTAGATGCCTTGCAAACAACTTCGTTTATGTGTTTGCCCCATTTGAGAGATCGATCAAACCACATACCTAAATATTTCACAGAGTCTACACACTGCAAATGCTTACCATTAAGAACAATATTAACTATTTGTCTATTAAAACCTTTCCTAAATAAACAAACTTTGGTTTTTCTCTCCGATACATCTAGACCAAGATTCTCATTTAATTTACATAGCATATCTAAACCGGTTTGTAAACTAGAAACGCCCTCCCCTATAGTTTTGTACGAACCATATAATAGGAAATCATCCGCATACTGAGAACTATATACATTAACAATGTTGTGGCAAATATGTCTCATAACTACATTAAATTGTATGGGAGATAAAGGGTCACCTTGAGCCAAACCGCGCCCTGTAGTTCTAGACAGGTTGAAATGGTGTAAGTATATTACACTTAGTTCTCTCGATCCTAGAAAGTCCCATAGATATTTGCAAATCTTTGATCCGATTCCCAGACCATCCAAAGCATTTAACAGAACTAAGAAATCCACATTATTATAAGCGCTGTTTATGTCTACAAAAATGCCTACAAAACTATATTTTTTACAAAAACCTAATTGGATTTGTGAGACTAGACGTAGACTAGACTCTGTCCAGACATTCGATTCGATATTCTCTGAGAAGCATCCCTGACTTTCTAAAAACCATTCTAACCTAAATTTTAAAATTGCATGAAAGATTTTGCAGGACATGACAACTATTGGTCGAATATTAGAACTTCTTGATGGAGGATCACTACTTGATTTTGGTATAGGAATCATTCGTTTTCTTCTCCATTGCTCTGGAGCAAAGCCCACAGAAAGGAACTTATTAAATATTGCTGTAATTACTTTTTACCGGCAATAGGTAAATGCTTCATCATTGAATACGAGATGGCGTCATACCCAGGCGCAGTGTCTTTTCCTTTATTAGCCCTGTTAAATTCGTAAATTGTGATATCACTGGCCAGTGTTTCGTTAACGGAGCTAAAGGTTGGAATCTTTGGTGAAACAAAATCTGGCGTTAAACTGCGTAGCAATTCATTTACTGTATCTACCTCTACCGAATTCCTTGAGACACGATATCCTTTTAGCCACTTCATTCTGCGCCACATCTCGTTACACGAAGTTGTTTCGTCAATGCCACTGCAAAACGCCAAGCGTCACGTTTGGCTTTGCGAATAATTCTTTGGGCTAACAATATTTTTGTTTGAAGAACTATTAAATTTTGTGGTGTCGGATTCCTTCTAAAAGTAGCTAAAGCGAGTCTTCGTTTTGCAACAGCGCGTGAAATACCCGTGTTCCAATAAGGCTTACGGGAAAAAATTTGCAAATATTTGTCGTAATGGATCTTGACATATCTTAACCATAGGAATATGAACATCTGCCGCAGTGTTTATCACGTTAATAAATTGATCATAATTATGCTTCCTGAGGGTCATCAGCTAATGACATCGCTGTAAATTTATCATGAAGAGATGCAGTATATTCATGCCACTGGGCTTTTTTATAGTTGCGCAATTAAAAGTTTGATATTAATGGAAAGTTATATGTAGCAATCTTAATGATTAAGTGATCGCTCCCGAGGCTCTCATTTGTTATTTGCCACTTTAAGCTCAATGCTATATCGTTAGGAGCCAAAGTGAGATCAGGCGAAGACTTTTGCACCCTACCGCCTACAAGTTTTATTCTTGTAGAAGATCCATCATTTAACGAGACATAATGATTATCCAAAAGGGCATCGAATATCTGTATTCCTCTGGCATCAGTCTTATAAGATCAACTAGAATGGTGCCCATTGAGATCACCAGCTATTATAGATCTGCTTCAACATAATCTAAATATAGTATCCCAATTGTTACAAGTCGTTTGAACAGATGAAGGACAATATATTGATATTATATTTTCTATATTGGAGCAGTTTAAAATTATGAACTCGACACAATTAGTATCTTATAGTCAAGTGAACAAGGATAGCTACGCCGTCTTGATCAAGCTAGGTCTCACTCAGAATAGCAATATGAATTTTTCTAGAGACATCAATTGTTCTAATTCGGTCAATTTTGGGATTATACCCTGACAGCTCCATTGTATCAAATTAACTATGTGATATGTTTGATAGTCCATTTTGGAGAAATTATTGCAAGATAGGCCACTCCGATTTCTTCATCGCTCAACTGCAAAACAACGTTATAATTGTTGATATATTTTATCTTTGTGATATTTAATATGTTTTCAATTTTTAGTATACGTGCCAACCCTATTTGTTTCGGAATGTTTCCTTTCCGGATGTAAGACCAACTTCAACTTGTTCTGCTGAAGTTCTTACTGCCTCATTCGAATTAAGACTGCGCGCTAAAATTTTATTTCTTTTGCCTACCTCCTTTCATACCTCCTCTGCATCTACCTCCCGACATCTCTTCTTTGGTCGCACCGCTTCTCGCTCATATGTATTATCTACGTTCTCCACTAATAAGTCATTGCCAACGCTAAATTCTGCCGTCTGCGCACACGATGAGATGTTTACATCGCTGTCCTGGTCGTCGTCAGTCGAATGCATGTCGCTATCCATTCTTGATAGGCATAAAACACATAATAATTATCAGTACTACGGTTAGCCGCGCGATAACAAGTCGAACGAAACCGGTTTCCGCATACACGTTCTGCGACAGCAAGCGCGCGTTAGCCAGTGTAATTAAAAGTTTCTATGCGGCTATTAAACAAAATATTTTGATGATTCATATATTGGAATGTGGGTAGGCATATAATAAAATTTGTGTGATTAAATGGTAATACTTTTTCACGAATTAGTGCGACAGTTTCAATATAATTATGCGGTTTATGTAAGGTCTTGAACTTTTTTCAGTATTTTCTAAAAGAACCTTTAATTCACATTTAGGTTTACGATAATGACAGATTTCGAAATTGTGTAAATCAGTTCTTTCGGTGATTTTATATATTCTATTAGAAGTTTCACTACTTAATATACATATTTTGTAACGAGCACACGACAGAGATGTATTCTTATGGCTACGAGCCCTTACGCCCCTTGACTTTAGCCTCTTTTATTAAGTTGACGGAGCTCCGCTGCGCGGGGCTCTTATTTTGGGGTGGATTTAAGAAGAAACCTAACAAATACCTACTATGGGGCGAACTTTGAGGGGCGAACGGGCTCGTAACTATTCTTATTACTACGTATTGTTGTTTGTGATATTTCTTGGGTAGGTAGTATTTAAGAGCCATGTATTATTGCTGCTATCTTCGCATTTTGTATCGACATTACGTGTAGAAGTACAAGTATGGACAGGATTTTTATTATCCAATATTGGTGTATTTTTTGTTTTAGTAGTAGTTTTCATATTTTTCCTTGGTGCTGGCTTTTTTTTAATAATGGGACTACTAGTAATTCTTTATACATGTAATTTTTCTTCACCATGTCCTCGTTATTTTGTTTTAATTTATTATTTTCTAATGACAGTAACTCAATTTCCGCATGGGTGCTGTTTAATTGACATTTCAGATCTTCAAGTTCATTTTATAATTATTTTTTTTGATTAATTATTATCTTATGTTTGGAAATATCCTTACGAAACTAATTTAGTAGTGTTTGATAATTAAGAATTTTCATAACTGATAGCATATTAACAGGCCTTTATTTAATTACATTAAATAAAAAGTAACGTTATTACATAATGGTGACTGGTTCGATTCCCGCACAAGTCAAACATTTGTGTGCATGAACATGGATGTTTGTCTTGGTCTGGGTGTTTCTATGTATAATATGTATGTATTTACAAAAAAAAAAAAAGTATATATGTATGTTTATCCATTGTCTAGTACCCATAGTACAAGCTCTGCTTAGTTTGGGCTAGATGGTGTTGTGTGTATGTGATAGAATATTATTATTATTATTATTATTATTATTACTTTTTCAACTTCGAACTTCATATGCGTTGGTAGACAAAACTATCGAAATCTAGTTATTTTCAAATAAATGAAGGTAATGGTGGTAATTCTCCTAGGAGACAACAGTATTCGCGAGTGATTTTTGTGTTGTTGTGTTATGTGTGTGCAGTGAGTTGTAATTACTACGTATAGAGAAGCTATACCAAACGAAAAAACTGTCGCATCTTGATGACAAGGGGGGCGGCCTGCGCAGGGACAGCGCGGCGTGAGCTCCGTTCTGTGCTGCAGCGCTAAACCAAGCGACTGTTATCTAAGCAAATTCGTAAAACATGCAGCGGAATGCCGCTTAGAGATTGCATTTTTCTCGCGACCAAAACGTCGTAAGCGCCGTGAATTTCATGGCGGTTACGCGTTTTGGTCCACGGTTTGTAAAGACATCGTTACTCCTATAGATTAACAGCGCAGAAGTGACACAGCTTTTGTGCCAAATTTCTTTGATTGAATGCATACAAATTTTAATGATATCGTGGATAAAAAAAATTTAAGTTAGAAAAGTAAATGAAAATAAATGTTACGCATTTAAAATCAAATTGAATAAAAACTGATTGGCAATATGGCATTAAAATACACACAAGGGTGCATGGAGTACTGTCGTAATCGGAAAAAAACATAAATAACACATTTAGTTAACAAAATTCATACATACATTACACATATATGTATGAATTTTGTTAATTAACTCTATTCCAGGTAAACAACATTGATACATAATATATAACATATCTAGCTATTAAACTCTTTTTCAGGTTAACAACATTCATACATACATAACACATCTAGCAATTAAGCTCTTTTTCAGGTTAACAACATTATATATACATACCACATCTAGTTAATAAGCTCTTTTTCAGGTTAACAACATTCATACATACATATGTATAACAAAAATAAGCTCTTTATAGGGTATGGCATTACACGAAAACAACCGAATTAGCTATTGCGATAGTGATTAATATACTTAGTAAAATAAAAATCCATTATTGCAATTTGACATAAACTTTATTTACCTTTAAACAAAATTAACTTTGTAAGTAAGCTCAGACAAACAATCATTTGTAACTTTAGCTTCGTGAACTAAACGAATAGTTGTGTATTTATTTATTACCGCTCGAATTAAGTGAATTCTATGGTTAAGTGTGGAAGGTTAATCAAATGCATGCTGAATTAAACACGAATTAATCAAATCCAAACTTACTTTTCATATCCTTTATTTTTTAAGTATCTGTTTTGACTCTGTATCTTCTTACAGAGACTTACTCTTAAATTTATCTGCAAGTACTTTTTTAGCTGTACTTTCTTTTAATAATTTCTTTTTTAATACTACCTTTCGAGGAGTATCAAAGATTGATTCCGATTCACTTACTGGTTCAGATATTGGATCCACCAATTCTGAAGTACCTGGTTTTGAATCGCTAACGTCGTATGGTACTGCACATTTCTTCAGATATTGTCGCCCTGTCTTGGTAATGTATTTATCTTCATTTTTAAAATGATCTGAACATATGAGTGTATAGTCGCTCGGTAGCCATGTCTCTTCGTTCCGATTTTTTTGTACAAATTTTATCCATGCTTCTCTTTTTTCATGATCAGGGCGAGGAAACCTTAAAGAAAACATTAAGTATTATATCATCTTCATCTGCGGACTGTCACTAAATTTTTAAGCAGAAAAACCCAGTTACACTTTTTTGGTCCAACCCGGGGATTGAACACATAACATGTTCTCCACGCCCTCCACGTTACTGTTACAGTAAAGTGCGATCTAACTACGACTGCGCCACGGAGGCAGTCGTATAATTCACCAACCATTAGTGACTACGCGTCCTATCTGTATTGTTCACATTTCATAATCTATGATTTTCAAACAAAATGTCGGCATGTCGTAGAAAATAATGTATAAAATTAGTTTTGATTGGTTTTAATTAATAATTGTGTTTATTTACCGATGATAAGTCACACCACTATCTTTTTTCTTTGCAGTGGATCGATTTTTACACGTTTTTAACACGCAAGCCGGCATTTTTAGATTATTGTTAGTCACAATTTCGGCACGCAGGCAATCGCTTGAGCGTTAGCGAGTGACTAAACCAGTTGTTGCCAATTGGCAACAACGCATGGCGAGAAAAACCTGTTCGTTGCGTCGGTTCCAAACGCTAGTAATAATAGTTCAATGTGTGTGTGTGATATTGTGGCCATTTTGAGCTACGTCTTAGGCCCGGCGCGAATTGGCGGCACGGCATGGCAAGGTATTTTTAGGCGATGAATAAAAGTATAACCTTATCGTATGGAAATATATTTGAAATTTCAACGTTAACAGTCGTAAGTACAAAAGCAATACTGCAGTATGCTTAAGGCTGTATCGGCAGCCTTCTGAACGCTTCAACATTCCTCGGAACGCTTTGGTAGTCTTCGGGATACCGCGGCAAGACAGCGCCCGCCCGTACCCCGCGGCAAGAACTGCTATGAGCACTAGGTCCTAATCTACCATCATACACACACTTACAAGCTTGCGCTGAGACCGTTCTGAAGAAGCGATACGACTATAGTGAAAAAAGCTAGACGCGAGCACGGTATCTAAGGACGCCACGGCATGCCTAAGGATGCTTCGGTATGCTTAAAGACGTCGCGGCATACCTAAGGATGTCACGACATAGTTACCGCCAGTGTGCGCTTACATGTAGGGATGCCGTGCCGTGCTGCCAATGTGCTGCCAATGTGCTCCTTATAGAACGAGAGAGATTGTAAAGTAAAGTTTATTTCTTGCCATGATTATAGCTGTTTCATTCAAGTCGGCATTTATGTTTGTTTTTTACTGTATGTCTACGTCTATCTCGTTACAAACATTGACCAAAAAAGAACAAATACTCGGATCTTCCAGATATTTGCAATACACGCAAGAAATCTTTTATATGTAGATCAAACACTCACATCGCTTGCCGTATGGCTAATGAATTCACCTATTAAATCACTGCGCCATACGTGCCATTGATCGTAGCATAAATCAAAACGAATAAAATAACTTACTTTGCTAGTAGGTTTACGAATAGCTTACGGATGTACGCTACGTTAGCTGTATCCAGCTTACGGATGTATCTACGTTCAACTTTATTTAATTTGCCACATATTTAGTCAAAGTCGCTGCACTTATTTATATTAGAATACATTTTGATATTATTGTTTTATACCTACCTGTAAACCTTAATAGGGACGTGAATAGGTATTAACGATACATTTTATTTAATTTATTCTAATGACAGCGCGTTTGTTGTTGTATTTTTTTAATATTTAGTATAAGATGGTTATAGTCAATTATAAGACGAGCCCCGGCGGACTCCAAGTCTAGGCGGCCGGGGCAAGTAGACAGACACACGCAACGAGATGGGTGAGCATTTCGGCAGTCCGGCGCGGGCCTTGCGTTGTATTGGTAGCAATCCATTGCGTACCGTGTTATAATGTTAATCAATATAAAATCTTAATCTTGTGATTTTATCAGTAATACAAGTTTTCGTCGAGGTAAGTACCTCTAGAAAGACGTCTTGCCAACGTTTTCGGTACGCTGTGCGCCGTTCCTTACATCCAGTACCTATGCTTTATATTATAATTAGATAGGCATCTTGCCTATATATAGCTGCTATTTTTAGAACAATTTCTACTAAAAGCTAGTGCCATTTTCATATAGGCAAGCTCACTCTGATAAGTTAATCCCGTCTGTCTTTATAGGCAGGTGAGTACTTAAGCCTCGACTTTACGGACAGACAGAATTGAAAATATGATTGTTTTCTATTCCCAGAGGATGTCTTAGAAACGAGTTATATTGCAGTCTTTTCAGGTCCACACTCAGATATTTCATCCATATCATATAACAATGTTATCTACGAGTAGGTACTTTGTAAGGCCATGGACGAACCACACGCACTTACCTGTTATTAGTAAAGGTACACACGACTACACATCAAGTTAGACACCCTATATACCTACGCATAACTACGCTACATACAAAATAGAGAATTGTCAGAAAGGGACAGTGCATAGTGGTGTCGATGTAATGGTAAGGATAGAGCGTAACAAAAATATAACGCACTCTCTCGCACAACTCGCAGCGTTCAACTTCTAATAGTTCAAAGTCCAAACAGTCTAGGTTCATGTGTCGCTGCGTGTACTACCTACTACTTGGTGTGGTCAATACATTCGGTTAAGTAAGTCTACTGTACTATTTGCGCTATTTCTGTAATCAAATATCGATTGGAGGTATATTTAGCTTTTTACTGTAAACGCGGCAATACTGAAATTAGCTGTAATTTTATTGAAACATAAATTAACTTAATCAATAGAGGTTACCCTAGCTCTTAGAAGCTGGCAACACTAGAGATCTGGCATTTCTTTTTGTATTTTCTACCAAATCGGTAAGCTAGTATACCTACCTACGCGTAGGTACAATACACGAACAATAACTCGAGTTTTGCTAAAACTGCAAAAAAATAGTTGTGTGGGCAAAGATCACACTAGCTCGTCTGAATAGAGGTTGACCCTCTACTCTTACTGAGCGTAGGTACCTATTTAATGCAATTGTATTCATCGCTAAGATGGAAATACTTTATTTTTTAAAGACGTCCGGGCCTGTGTTGTGTGGCACTTAACAAACGTACAATTAACAAACACAAACTACATCCAGAATCGGACAACAATCATTAGTGGATTTGAAACCACACCACTAAGCGCGACAGCAGCAGCTAAGCGATTGATTGCCCACTGCGTGGTCCCCGCAGTCAAAATACCTAAAGACTTAAATGGCAAAATTATATTATTTTACAGCATTATGTATGTAATTATAATATAAACAAATAAAATGTGCTAAGTGCTTTTACGTTCTAATTTGACTTAATAGATACCTAATCTCTGTGCAATATTTATTTTTGGGCTAAGAGTCAGTCTATAATATTAACAACCCACCATTTGCCATTAAAGACTGATGACAGCAGAAAAGACTCCACTTTAAAAAAATCTGGCACTAATCTCCATTAAATAATAAGCTTAAAGATACAAAATTTATTTTTCCAGGATGCATCATAAAGGATGCTCGGACACCATCATATGCGGCTATCCTAGACTCGAAAGGAGAATGTCTCCTTGGGCTCGGAGACATGGCTCTGCATAACCACATCACTATTGATCTTGTATGTATCACTTTATAGACTATATAACACCTGTTATAAACTTTATGAACCATAAACTTGAAACTAAAATGTTTGGATGATATTGCACTTCACATGGCTATACACAGCCTGCTCATAAAATTTAATATGTATTAACTACTATTTGAAGCGTCTAAAATAAAGAGAGAGAATGTGTGGCGAGATAACCAATACGCCTACCATGAAACGTAGATGCCGAAGTTTCGGGCCTATTGTTGGTAGGTAGGTACTATAAGTAGATAGGTACAAGTACCATGAAACTCATGAACTAACGCTTTGATCATCCGAAATCCTACAGTGAAATTGTCCGAACAATAATGTCTGTTTGAAAGAAACCCAAAGAAACTTTGTGGTAGGTATATTTTTAATATTTCGTACGCCCGATGTTTCGGATAGACATTTTCATGATGACCTACTGGTCATACTACTTACTTCTTATATCAAATACATAGGTACTTTGTAAATTCTGATAGCATGTATACTAGGTATATAAAAAATGCTGAATGAATGATTTCCTCGGTGACGAAGCGGTAGTGAAGCAATTGCTCGGCATGAGGTCTCGGGTCGAATCTCAGCTCGAGCAGTATTATTGTGATTTTCTGTCAAGAAATTATCAATAGCAGCATGAAGTCTGGACCAGTGTCCTGACGACAAGAGACTCGTCTGCAATTACGTGGATCCTAAAACCATAGCTAGCGAGATTTTTCAAGATATAGCGTGATACGATGACTCACAACCTCAATGACAGTTATCCGACTGATCCTAGCGACCTGCAAGCTTGCCTAAATCGTATTACCTATCTTAACCTTACTATGCGGCTACATTTGCAACTTGCAATAGACTACTTAGAATTTCTGTAGTCGCCAAAGTCGTTGCTTGTATAATGTGGGTGTAATACAACTCTCCATTCCATCTGTATGTATTCTACTGGGTGTATCTTGGACTGAAGATGGTTTCACAATCTATCGCTTGTGAAAACTATACAATATTTTTGTAATTTTAAGGTAAACAAGCATATGGAGATACTGGAACAGTCTCCCTTGGTCGTGGTCGACGGTAACGTCCCTCAAACTACCATGGACCATGTGTTGGAAGTGTGTGACCAACTTAAAAAACCAGGTAAGTCTAATTTCAAATGTATAGAAATGTCTTCTATCATAAGATAGAATAGCATCATTGTATGTGCTTAGGCCTTAAAGATAACTTATCTATAAAATGTGATTATGATCTTCATCACAGATACTTGTTCCTAGCTCAAATTTAATTTTCTTTGAATCTGATATTTCATTGGTATTATATTTCAAGCTTGCCCTATAGCAGGAAATAACATTTGGGTGTTTTTACATTGAACTATTAAGTACTACTTACAAGAGGCGTGTTACATATTAACTCAATGGTATTTAAATATTCCTAAGTCCCGACACCCACTTCTCGTCGTCGTATTATAACGATTTTCCTCAAGGTAGTTAAATGAAAACTAAAAATTATATAATATAAATTTATTTATTATAATATCAGTACAATTAGTGCTCATCCTTGGAATGGCTGACAATATTGAGATTATTATTCGGACGGATTTATGAGTAAGTTCTCACATTCATTTATAAAGATTTTGCACAAAGCACTCCTTTCAGTTTAGAATACCCTAAAGTTTACTGTAGTACAATGTTAACGTCTATTTTGCTAAATACACAAATATAATTAAACTTAAAATTACGATTATCTTAAAATAAATGCTAAATTAACTACACTTTCAGATCATACGCGTCAAAAATATAAAATAGATACAAAAATCCTTTTAAAACACAATAATCTTACAACATTAGTTATATCTCATGTTTTAAGTGCACTTCATAATATCATATTAGAAAATATATTTTAGTAGTAGTAGTAGATGTAGTAATTCACAATACATTAACTTACATAACTGAATACAGCTAGAACCGAAAAAAAACAGCTGTTTTAGAAGGTATTGAATAAAGTCACAAAATCATAAGTACATAAGTAGGTTGTATGTATAATTTTGTATAAAACATGTATTGTTTTCGACTCACATATAAACATTCGAAAAATTCTAAGGCTAAGTCTAATTCATTTTATACTCTTAAGGATTCCAGATACTTTATAGTAATATATGGGTCGGCTACATCGCCATTGTCTTTCCTCCTTTATTTAATTAATTGAAAGTCTATGCTTTCATAAGAGATAGCAACAGGCAGTTAAAATGGGCCTCACGTATTTATATAATAAGTAAGTAAATATGTGAATTCTGTGATTAATAACATATGTATATTCATTATTAGCCCAATTTGTGAAGAATATATAACAGCGATTACTGGATGTTTATGAAGTTGGCATTGAGTCGAGTGGTAGTGGATTAGTTCAACACCTAATGCTATACTGACGAAAACTTTTAACACAAACATTTAGATATCAACAAGAACACAGATAATTTGAAAACAAATTGAATCTTTTAAATTGCTTAAAATAAACTACTCACAAGCCGATAATAATAACTTTAAGACTATATTCTTAGGGATAATAAAAGTTATAAACGCAAAATAATACATATACATTCATTCACACAGATTCAGACTTTGGATGAAAAATACTATATTTAAAATGTCGTGAATATTTACCTCAGAAAATGGATGGATTCGAAATATCAATTTAAGTTTCTGATCACAGCTAAGTTTAATAACACAATCAATTGGTTTACATCGTCTGTTAACATCAGGTGAAACTGTAAACAAACGCAAGACTACAATACAAAAAAATATAACTATAGTGATAATTTCAAATGATATGAATACGTCGCTTTCACAAGAAATAGCCACTGACCTCATTGTATAAAAAAAAGATGCAACCACAGTTAAATAGTCGGCACATTATGTAATAAACTGTGTCACATGAAAACATCTCACATAAATGGTTTATATTATTTAGTGTAGCGATACAATTAACGGGAATGATATGTTCTTGTTCTTGGTACAGAATGACAAACAGACTGTAGAGTGAACAAAAACGAAACTACATACAAACATTTGTAGTGTGCACTATTGTCTCTACAGAGACTGGCATTCCTGGACACGTTTCAGCGGCAATATGACCTTCCATACATTTAAAACAAATAATCCAAATTTTCGTACCATGCACTTTTAGAAATCAATCAGCCACCAAAGGTGTGGAAGTGCGACGAGACCTATGAAAATTTAAAGCCCATGGTATGCTTGTATGGTCTGTACTAACTTTGCGAACAGTGGCTGATTAGGTATAACCAATAACAGTTTAACAATCCCAAAACCATTTACCGTGTCGTTAGTAATATTGTGTAATCGTGTTAGAATTTACATAAAGGATCAAAAAGCTCATAGTGTTTCGACTTCTGAAGTCAGTGTGTTAGAATTATAAAAGTTGATGTTTATCTAGATTACATATATCCTAGCTGGCGTTGTTGCTGCAACTGGTCACGTAACTGATGCAGCGCATGTTCCGGCTGGCTGTGTTGCATCTGAGCAACCAAATTCTTGGCTTCCGCGCGCAATTCATACAGTTTACGTGACTCCCAATACAATAGGATTGCTGCAAAACCTGGAAAATGTAAATGATTTGATTTGATTTACATAGTTGTTGGCAATTAAACATTTAAAATTCAATTAAAAATATTATGTCTGATAATTATAAAGAAGATAATTAATAAGATATTGCCTATACTTACAAAACAACAAAAAGGCAACCACAGCGAATGCGTAAGACCAAGACAACACATTGAATGATGGATAGAGGAGCCAATCACGGCGATAGCAGTTGCCGCCAAATATAGCAACTGCTAGAAACAAGAACACACCTGGAATAACATACACAATCTTGACTACATATTGTATAAGATATATACATCATAATAGATAATAGAATGCTCAATGGGACAAATAAGATGTAATGCTTTTAAAAAGTGGGTAGCTGCTGATCATAACACATTGGCGCCAGATATCCTATTGAGCTTCTGATATCTATACTAATATTATAAAGCTGAAGAGTTTGTTTGTTTGGTTGAACATGCTAATCTCAGGAACTACTGGTTTGAATTGAAACATTATTTTAGTGTTGGATAGCCCATTTATAAAGGAAGGACATAGGCTATATAACATCACGCTACGATCAATAGGAGCGGAGCAGCAATGAAAAATTATGCATAAACGGAGAAAATTCTCTTATATCAAGCAGACGAAGTTGCGCGGGTCAGCTAGTTATTGACATAAGGGGTGCAGTAGTAGGCTATCTGGAGCCAAAAGCTACATATTGCAAGTTTGATGAGTAAAATCAGCAAAGGTGGAGGCACCTGTGGTAGCAATAATTTGATGTACTGTTGAGGTGTTGGATTTGGTATAGGGACATCACAACACAAATTATGTAGCATATCTGAGCATTCATAAACAACATTTCAAAAACATTTAACTGGGATAAAATATACCTTCAGTGCCCTTAATGGGCACTAAAGGTAAGGTGTATTAACAAATAAGAAAATTATATACACATGTTTTGGAATTTTGGATCATACTGCGATGTAACACCTCTATTAAAAGCTACATTTATTGTAATGAGCATTATATTATAATATGTGATACCAGCTTAGCTAAGCTGCTTATAACCATTCATAGTATTAATACAAAGCCTGTTATTGAATACTTTTGATACAAGATACTTGATGACACAAGAATATTGTAGATACTGGGGCTAAATCAAGTGATCAATTTTTACCATCTGATTATTGCTATTACTTTTTCACATAGTAAACAACAGTTAGATAAAAAAGACATCATTCAGTATTATATTTATTTGAATTAGTTAAGTATTTGATTAAGTGCCATAGAAGTTTGCTATCAATAATATAACATTGTCCATAATTACTTAACCTGACAGTGGTTGGAATGCCAGACAAAGAATTCAATCTGGCCACCAGTATGTTGCTGCAACTCAATAGGTTTAAGCTAAAATCTATGATGTAACTACTGTTTTTTATTAACTATACTTTTTATATTAGTTAAGAGTTTATGGAAAATAAAGAAAATAGCTGGTTTTAGCAGTTTTCTAAACATTGGTTATATGGACCAATAACCACAATCATCACCAATCTGGCTCACAGTAGCAATGGTTTGAAGATCACCAGACAATAAGACTCCAAATTATAACTCTTGGACTGACACCAGCCAGTGGAATAAACAAACCTCCGTGATTGTATCTAAGTACTAATATTACTGTAATTATAGAATGCACTTATGTTTAGGCATTTAGTGACTATGGGTAATGGATGCCTCTAATAAGCTTAAGTGGTTGGAAATACGACTTTATCATGTTTAACAGAACTTATTAAAATATAGTATAATAGCTTACCTGACACAGCCACCATAATAAAAGCAGATGTGACAAAAATCCATTCATATCGCAGCACAGTGCGTAACGGCCAACGGACAATAACACAGGCAAGCAGCACTTGGGACAGTAAAGACAATATCAGAGCCAATGTGACAAAAAACTGTACTGACATTAACCAACCCGGCAGCAGCCATTCTCTGATCACGTAAAATTCCTGGAAGTAAATATAATAATACAATTATAGAAACAATGAACAAAACACTTCATAATCTGCGTGTAAACTATTGTTATTTCAATTTGTAGTAGACTTGACAATTATAGATCCACAACACAGATAATATAAAATAGATTGAATTTACTCTGTAACAAGTACCATACCCATACCACTGCTGATTAATTGTCAGCAGATCCCACCAGTGATTGTTGGGTGTAAGTCCAATTTCTTAAACAAGATATTATAGGCACATTCAGGCTTGATCTTCATATTCCCAATAATTTCTGCTCATAAGATCATATTTTGCTTCACAAATATCAATATTATGTTATTCTTGTAGTTTGCTTTAAATTAAATATACCTGATCTTACCCATTTTGCAAAACATCCATTGTGTTATAATAATAACTGTATAATTAAAGATCGCAGATTGTTAAGGATATCATAAAGCTGTTTTCAGTTATTTTATGCTTGAGATAGTATAAGTAAGTCAATCAGATCCTGTGATGTCATTTGTGTTGCAATTAAAGTCAGACAAAAATATATTAACGAAACAAATCCTACTATTTATATAATCGATCTTGGCAGGTTTTAATCAGCTTATCACAATTACCAACTTCTTACCTCACTAAAGATGTAGTGGCATCCATGGAACAGCTTATCAAATTGATAGGAGGGGAATCGAAAACGATCAAAACAATATTCCCATAACCCCATGTGTTTAAAGCTAGAAAACATCTCTGGATACGATTCTATCCAATACGGGCCGGCAAACGACAAAAGTAAAAATAAACCAGCCACATAAGTGATACTGGCCCCGATGAGAGTGGCATCTGGAAATACAAGAATATTTCTATAACAATATCATAAGTTTTTAAATCTTTACATTATTATTTAAAAATAACAGAACAAATATGTATGTACAGCATAGATTAGACAGGGCGTGACCGAATTTACATTACTTACTTGAAGCTTTCGGGTACTCATTGTCGGTGGCCGTCATATTTGCTCCTCGATATAGTCACTGTTTACAAAAATCTTATTGAAAACGCTGAAAATAATACAAGTTTAAACTGATAAATTGATAGAAAACAAGCGCTCCTATCCAAATGCTAACAAATTTGACATTAATGACATTTCAATAAACGTTTACCTATTGCGTTCCGTTTTATGCTTTGCATGTTACTACTAGATTACATTATTGCATTGTACTTTCATATATACTAATATTATAAAGCTGAAGAGTTTGTTTGTTTGGTTGGTTGAAGGGAACTACTAGTTCGAATTTAAAATTATTTTAGTGTTGGATAGCCTATTTATCGAGGAAGGCTATAGGCTATATAACATCACGCTACAACCCATGGGGGGCGCAATAACGATAAACGTGGGTGAAATCGCGGGCACATCTAGTACTGAATATTATCAAGTAGGTAATATGAAAACTTAATTCAAGTAGTATATAATAAATCTAAACTAACTTCATTTGAAATACGATATTTAATAGAAGTCGTTCAATTTGCTAGTTTGCTAATACTTAATAATTTACCTACTACTAGACTTATTCATAAAACTAATAAAAATAAATTTTAGAAATGTTGTAATGATAATAAGAAATGTATTATCTAAAAAAAGCCAATTTGCATAATAACGCTCCTGCGTTTGTAATTATGAACAACAAGCTATTCTCCACGGTTTCAACCACTTTTATGATTACTGTTCCACTCTCATACTTGACTACAACCCACGAGCATAAACTATGTGATTCGCAGCGTGAATAATAAAATGACTACTACAAAAACAACTTTTGAAATCGATTTGGTAGTTACAGAGATTAACGTATTCATACATATACATACAATTTCCTTAACTTTATAAGCTTAGAATATTAATATAGGAAATTTTTACAGGTCGTTTATAAGACTAATAGAGGAAATAACTACTGGATGTATTAAGTCTGAAGAATTAATTTTTATAACAAGTATGTAAGTACCTAGTTACATATACAGGGCACCAAAACTGATACTATACTGTCATTGCAAACCTTACTACCTTTTTACCCCCATGGGTGCCGCTATCCAAGGAAATAGCAAGACCAACTCGTCTTTATTAGACTACATGAGTTCACTTCAGTACAGTCGAATTGATGATGGCCTGAAGGGAAGGTGTAAAGCAGCATGTTATAAGACTTAATCTGTACCAATACTCCAGTATGCCTAACTTACCTATATAGCCCAATTTAACTTCAGTTTTGGTGAGGGATACTATGAGTTCCGTGATAGAAAACAAGCGTTACTAACGATAAGTTCTATGCACGAAGGGTAGCTAAGCAATCATCAAGAGTGCACTCTAATATAATTCAGTTAATAATTCCCTACTTACGTTAATTCTTTATGGAACACTAAATTCTGCACAGGTTTCACGAAAGATCAGTCATGGTACAAATACTCCGACATTTTTATTCTAGCCTTTGTCACTAAAGAACACATAGTACCTACATTTTAAAGTGCCGGCAATTAGCTGTCTACTGCATAGGAAACTATATTTAATGACTTCATAACAAAGGTCAAAATAGCATTCACCTTTGGCTAATGTCCAGCTACCATCAACATAAACAATTTAATCGCTGGTTTTCATGTATGTATGTATGTATGTATCTTATGTGGGGGCCAGTCAGTGTAGACCGGCGACACTTCGACCTAGTGGGATCTTTTGTGTCGACACTCTCCCAATAACGACTGCCATAGATGTTCATGGCAGCCGGGACCGACGGCTTAACGTGCTCTCCGAGGCACAGAGCAGGCGATAATTGTCAATCAATACGCACATAATTTCGAAAAGTCATGTAACTTCCGAAAGTCAGTGGTGCGCGACGTGGTTTCCAACCCGAGACCCTCTGCATTGCAGTCTGCTGGTCTAGCCACTGAGCTATCGCTGCTCTTTTTTATGTAAAGGAGCTTCTAAACGGCAAATATATAATCTAGTGCAATATGTAGCCGCATATTCTTAACTACAGCTTGATTAATTATTTGAATAGACATAATAAAATTATGCAAAATATTGACCCAACATTAAATACGGCTGTTATCAATATATTTATCTTATGTACATGCAGCTCTTGCAATAATGATGTACGTTTAAAATCCCCTTATAAATCTAAGATTAATTTAATTATCGATGTCTGCCAGTGTCACACTTCGATCAAATAGATTATAGATATCTACGTACGATGTACGTACAAAATCGTACTGCTAAATAAGATCTCACTCGCGGCGTGGCGGCGTGGAGCTGCCCATCATCTGGCCTCACGTCTGTGCCCATGTAAGTAGCTAGCAAACCAATTCCCATAAAATATCATGAACTAACTAATTAAAAATCATTCTCTGCTGCAGTAAGTACCTACTTATACTTAATACAGCAGAGAATCAATCAGAAATCAGAGCAAATCTATCCCATCCATACATTTAATAGATGTGACTTGGGTCCAAATAAAATAAACAATAATTTATAAAATAAATTTATTCATAAAAGGCAGTAAAAAATGATACATACATATTTTATTAGATAATACTTAACACTAGTGTTGTACCTACTTACTAATAAATGTATAAATTGGACGGCATAAAACAAGGTACATCGTTGTTTGTCTTTTAAAAATAAGAAGTATCCAGACATTCAGGCTCAGACATTGTACAGTCCAGGGACGATAACAGACACAATAAAAACGCATATAAAATCAGTAGAAAATATACCGAAACGTTATTATTACTTAAATTACTCTGAATTAACACAATATAAAACAAAAATTTAATAAATATAACATTTCGTTTTATTAATTCCGTAGTCTATGGAATTTAAAGTCACAATGCGTGTGTAATGTTTAACATATTTCTCAAAAATGAAATAATATTTTAAAATATTAATTAACTCAATTGACGCAAAGTGGAGTTAACTCCACTTTACGTCAATTGAGTTGTGTATAAATGTAAGGCACCTGAAGGTGATCGAACTAAAAGTATTAAATAAATGCGAGTTAGATCTAATATATTTCTCAATATTAATATGTAAAATGTAAACAAAATCTAAAGTCTTTGTTTTACTGTCTCAATAACATTAAATCAAGGGTGCAGAAAACGTTGTAAACAGATTTTATGTAATAAACTTACTTTATGTTACAAAAAGTATATCTGTGGTTAGTAAAAAAAGTGAACACACAATCGGCAACGTAAAATAATGGAGGTAATCTATCTAACCCATTAAATATTACAAAGACTGTCACTCGTTCAAATCAATATATTGTTCCCAGTGTAAAACGATTCCATTCTCTCAATACTGATTACTACACGTTTAGGCACAAATAAAACAGCGTCTATCCAAGATAGAAATTAAAGCTGCTATAGTCTTTCCTATACTATTTGGTAAACACACATAAAAATCGACTAAAAAATACATTAAAATTAGTGAGACAAATAAAAAATGCTTAAAACAACACTGAGAGAAAATAGAATAAAAACTGGTTAAATGTAAACAGGTCCTTTTACATTTATGTAAGTAATAGCTAAACATAATACTTATCACTTAGGGCTACGTGTGATGTGCAAACGTTACGCTTTCGTTTCGTATTCTAATTCAAATCGCGCTTGAGATTCTTTGAATTTGTTGAGTTTCTTCAGTTGGATGTTGGCCTCCGTCAAGAATAACGCAGCGGTGACCAAGCATGCTACAGATCCGACTACACCTAAACCGAATGACCAACCTGTAAACAAAATCATGTTATTATATTTATGATCTTTGACAATAAGTACAAATAATTTTTACTATGTATTATTATAATAATAGTACTATCTTTTTATACAACAAGGTGACGAGTTGGCGAGTAGATAAAAGTAATTAACGGGACGGGATAACGGCAAAGAATTGGGATAAGCAGGTAGCCAGGAATCAGGTCAAACTGAGAGAAACGATGTTACAATGTTACTTGACGGTGGTTGCCTTTATAAATACCATTACCAAATAATTATGAACGGCGGAATCTTCAACACGTATAAACTCCTAATTAATTAATATGGCGGGTATATGGCTGTATTGCTTGTTTTTTTTTAAGATTTGTAAAGGCCCTTGCTATACAGTCTTAGCCAGAAACAAAGGTGTAACTCTCATTTTTATAGCTATCACCGACTAAAACACGCATCTCGTGGTACCATTGTTATGTGGAAATACTATTTATTCCTTGGGAACATTACTTCTTTTCTGGATGAAATATCCTTTTCTTTACCCTTGACAAGTATGCAAAATTTCATGATGATTGATCGAGTAGTTAAAGCGTGACATCGTTACAAACTAACTCACAATTGCATTTATAACATTAATTATATATTTAGTATATAATAATAGTTACCTAAATAATTATTTGGATGATCAGGCATCCAACCATCCGCGTTTCCTAAGCTTGCAAAAACGATAACCGCTATTACTCCACAAATACCTGTAATGACAAAAAATACATATAAAAGAAAAACACTAGTAAAAGAAATCGAAGGTGTGAGGTGTCTTAACAGTTGAATGAATGAAGAGGTTATGAGAGATGACCTAAATAATACGATACAGTATGAATGTTAAAAGTAAAGCATTATAAATATGTTTAAACCACCATTGGGTTGAATTATTATTAAAATGAATTCAAAATAAAATCTGTATATATTCACTGGTTTGTCACCAAGGCTTCAAAATATTAGTTGAATATTTAATTATTATTACGATAAGACTTTTTTAATCTTAAAGATGAACAAATTCGTTTCAGTACTGCGATAGAAGAAATCAACCCACAAACTCGCGATCACATATCCCATACGTTAACTACTGAGTTAATGGCTTAATTGGTTTAGGTACTGCTGCTTCATTAATGTGATTTTTAGTTTGCTTCCTTTTTTGTTTTTCTGTAGACTAATAATTGTCAGTAACAGCTCAAAGTAAAGTTTGCGACCTGTCATCCCTGTTCCCCGCCAAGCACGTAAAGCCGTTGGCCCTGCGTCTGGACTCACTCGGTCGTCAATTTTGCGTCTCATCGGACTAAGAAAGTCAGGGAATAGCGCTCATACATGTGCATATCTTCTACGTAGACGGTCTTCATTAAGCTTGACCGCCGTGATCAAAATTCCGCGTAAAAGATATAATGATTTATTTTTTAATCAGACGTGATGATATTTTTTTAATATACATTACCTGCCGCTAACATGGTGAATCCGATACTTTTGATCAACGTGACGAATCTGTTTTGGTCGGGACCGCAGCACGTAAAGAACATCAACACTAAAACTGTTGATATGAGCACTCCCAGCAGACATAGGGTAAAGAAGAACTGTGTAGCGATCATGAAACCTAAAAACAAATGTTGATGTTGCTTAATTTATTTATTTAAATTTTATTTTTGCTATATATGGTAACAAAACTTAAATGGCGAAGGAAAACATCGTGAGGTAACCTGCATGTCTGAGTTCTCCAAAATGTTCACGAAGATATGTGAAGTCTGCCAACCCGCACTGGGCCAGCGTGGAGGACTATGGTCTAACCCTTCTCTCACGGAGAAGAGGCACTTGCACAGCAGTGGGACAGTTTAATACAGGGCTGATATTATTTTTAATTAGTGATGCGCATAATAAAGTGTAAACGTATAATTTTTAAAATACATTAGTGCACAACGCGATACCTACTTTGCGCGGTCAAGGCGTACGCACTTATGTAGGTAAGTAAGTATTGCAAGCTAGTACTAAATAGAAATCCAGGTCTAAAACCTAGTCCTCCGGCAACAAGCGCAAGGAGTCTATGTGTATAGGTAATTATTAACATTGATGAGTGAACCACGATATTTAACGCCAAATATCGATTATTGGACATAACTGCTTCGTGCACAGTCAATAAATACCAAAAAAATGTTTGCAGTAGTTACGTGAGACGTGTCTGTAACACTTAGATACACATTAGAACACATTAGACATTGAATATGAATTTAGTGAATCTCTTTTTATTATTATGCGATTTTAAAATGTATACTTGGTTAATATTAAATAAGATCTGGAATTTTGCTTCTAAAAACCAACATTATTATTACGAATTAAAACGAAATACGATTTAGCTAAATAAAATTTACAGAAAGGCAAATAATTATAGTAACCATGAGAAAACAAGCATTGTTTTCGAGAACTTGATCTTAGATGATATTTAATTATCGTTTCTTGTTATACGATTTAATTAAGCGCGAGTATTAATGAATATAAACAAAGAGAATCATCAAATTAACTTGCTATTATTGAATAAGTGATATTAATATTAGATACATACCTGGGAGTAGATATCCGCGTATTCTATCATATCCCGTCGTGAACGGGTCGTATACCCAACGACACCCAACAAAGAATCGTCTCTGGTACTGGTCGAGAGGATCTGGCAACGATCGGAAGCAGTGGCTCCATAGACCCAATCTAAAACACGATTTATTTATTGTTAAAATCCTCCTTCACTTTGTGTCTAGTGGAAAACAGCTTAGAAAAAAATTGTTTCAGTTACAGCTTGACTGAAGGTCAGATTACGATCTTATGTGTAAGTCAAAGTCAAGAATCATTTATTCACTCAGGTCATAAAGTAACACTAATGAACGCCAAAGGGGTTAGTGAGTTTATTACATTTACTGAATTTACATTTATGTTAGTTTCAAGGTTCAGGCAAAAGGTTGAGCCTATGAGAAGATACCTGCAAGAAACTCGAGGCCACTCTTTTAAATCGCCATCAACTTTTAATTTCAGTATTTTACAACTCATTTATGTACCAGGTGTTACAGTCATTATGCCATATGTCACTGTCCATATAATACTAAATTATAAAAATAAAGAAAAAGTTAATAATATTATGTAAGAAGCATTTGAGGTTTAAAATAATATTTATCAGTAGATAGCCATTTGTAATAGACAGTAGTATGGCAAGAGGACGCATACACTTACACTTTGTGACATGAAAAGGTAGTTCGTGACTAAATGTAGCTAAAACAAAATTTACGTTAATACTTATAATTTAACATCACAAAATAAACACGAAGTACCTTCACATAACTAAATTGATTTATATAATACATACATTGTTTAAATCCTGTATGAAACAAGCACCTAGTTCCATGAGTTTTTATCATTTAAGTAATCGGATGCGTCAATCAGGACTTGATTAAAAAAAAACATACATACATACATAGATTCACGCCTGTTTCCCAGAGGGGTAGGCAGAGACTACGGATTTCCATTTGCTACGATCCTGACACACTTCTGTGGCTTCATTCACTTTCATCACATTCCTCATACACGCCCGTCGGTTCAAGGTGCTCTTAACCTGGCCTTTATCCAGAATCAAATCGCAAAATAGGTTTTAAAAATACATGAACATGCAAAGAACACCCAAATTTATCTGTGGCTCAAAGCAGCTTTGTCTCGTAAGTGGATCATACATATACTCGCCATAATAAGTGTAAAGGCGTGATCTGTGCATTGTGCCAGAATTTAGCAACATATAAATTGCATAAGCAAATCATTTACCTCAATTGCAAAAGTTCAATTGTTTATCTCGTATTAAGTTGGATCAGATTTATTCCGGTTTATCGACACCCTGCTATTCAAAGTCATGAGAAAATATAAAGCCAAATCAATAAAATACACCCGAGTACATATAATTACCTATCTAATTTGGCGCCTCTTATTCTGGAGTCGCTGACCAACCAGCTAGGCGTACCGAATGCCAATGCCACAGTGACAAGGGCAATGACAAACACGCCAATGCCACAATTGCCGGCCAAACTCCTATTCTTCATTGTCTCTGTAACAATTTAAAGTTTATCTCAATAAAATGTGTACAGCGGGCACAAAGAAACTTATAGGTATATATTATTACATAGCTAGTATACATGTCCTTCTACATCCAATTCGATACCTGCGGCGAATATTCAATGCTTACAGTCTGAGCGACAATACATTTTTAATCATAAACATCACTCACACGTCTTATCTATAAGCTTACTTGTAAGCACGTTGGAGATTAAAATAGTACGCAGCTAATTCGCTAATTGATGATAGATGAGATGTGACAATGTACAGAAATGGAAATGTGCAGAGTAGCAAACCAGCAGTGCCTCGTTTGTCTCCTGTAGACATTTTTTTTTTTTTTTTTTTAAGACAGCCATTAGCCGAACTATATCCTTTATATTTAACAAGTTTAACTTTTATATGAATACACACATACAAGCTCTCAACAACACCAGAGAAGCAGTCGTCAGCTTGCTTTATCATCCTTCCTTACCATTAATGTATACATGTAACAGTCAGAGCCATACGTCAACGGTGTAATTACTCTCAAACATAATAAAAAGACGAGTTCAGCCGTAAAAAGAGCAATTAAGGCTAGGTCTAATAGTGGTAAGCGTCACTCTTCACTTTAACAGCTCACCAAACTACTGTAAGCTAAAGAAAAATCTACGTTATAAAGTCATCTCGGCGATTTGGTCAATTACTGAGATTAGCGATATGCACAATTCCATTCGAATTACTTTTGAATGTGTTGACATATTTTGACAACTATAAATATTTAGCGTGCGCTGCATCCTTGCAAAGTAGGTATGGCATCGCACAGTATTCGAATGCAATATTCATCACTATTTGGGACAATATAAATTCAATGAAATAATGCACTAAAATTAATATCTAATCTAATAATTTGATCAAATTAATTATCAATGCAATTATAAGTGTACATACATAGACGGTAAGTCCTTAAACAATATTGTTTCGTGTTTCACGTCATTACTGGCACTGCGGTTTTATCTTTTTTTTATATTATACTAAGCATTACCCACACTGACGTAGATAAAAAAAAAATTTACTAAAAATTAATCAATATATGTAGTAAATCTTGTACCTGCTTGCTTGCTTTAAAACGTGTCGTCGCTTTACCAAATAAGCTATATGTAAATTCAAAGCCAGATTAATAGTATTTCACATCGCCGCCACGCTAACGAAGTCCATCATCATTTGGTTACTTTTAATTGGTGATTCGACGCTCATTTATTTGAGCATTATCAAGTACAACACGATACGGTTATGTGCAAGAAACTAGAATGCACATAAGTGTATTTTCATTATATACAGGATGTCCCGAAACTCAACGATAACCTGGTACCGGGCGGGAGGCCAAGGTATATCAGTTATGAAAAAAAGAAATAAATCCATGTCACTTAGTCAAGCGATAAAAGACATTTTTCGAAAAAGTTGAAATGAGGAAGTTGAAAAAATGCGAAAAAAGTTGAAATGAGGAAGTTGAAAAAAGATGTGCACGACTGGTGAAGAGGTAATTTCTGAGGCGATGGACAGCTTGTATTCGTGCCGGAGGAAAACAATTTGAGCATCTACTTTAGTTTTAGAAGGATATAGAGTATATAAGTGTTACGATAATTGATTGTTTTATTTTGATAAAGTTTTCCATGAGGTCCCTTCGCTAAAAATGCGAAGTAGGACTTTCATTGACAAGAAAAGTGGCAAGTATTGTACCATTTTAAAATCTAGACTAAATGGGCTATCTTTTGAAATAACTTGCCAAGGGTAGTGTGCTATATCAAAGTTAACTGACAATAATTTTGTAAACCATAACTCGTCAAAACTTAATTTATTTTACTTAGTTAACAATGTTTATTACTTTGATTTGTGGTTGCGATGAATAGTACTGTTATTTGAGATTACATTATTAAAAAATCACTGTAAAATTGTGAAAATTGTGATCACAGTACTTAAAAATGCGACCAAGAGTGTCAAATTTTCAACATTTTCGAAAAATGTCTGTTATCGCTTGACTAAGGGACATGGATTATTCTTATTTTTTTCATAACTGGTATACTTTGGCCTCTCGCCCGGTACCAGGTTATCGTTGAGTTTCAGGGCATCCCGTATATATACATATACGTCAATATATTCAGTTTAGACAATTCATTAATTTACTGAAATAACCAAATCGGCATACCGTTTTGGTATACCTGGCTGATGATCAAATTCCTTAGTTTTGTAATTTATCTAAGGTTTTTATTATTTTAGTAGTGTAACTCGCTATCCATGAAAATTTTATTACGCGTTGATGTCCGTAATGCAATAGAACTGTAGTTAATCATTAACTAAGTTCTATTTGTAAGAGGTTTGTTCTTCTTTTTTCTTCGTTGGCGACTTGAAGTATGTGTTGAGCCGCCAACGAAGATAAGTCAATTTTTACCATCCGTCAAGTGCCAACTACCTTTACAAGATGAGGGGCCTATAAAATAGATTGTGACTGCGGACTCTCATACATTGGTCAAACCAAGAGAAGCATAGGCGGGTGCCTATGCTTCTCTTGGTTTGACCTTGACTTGGCATGAAAGAACACATAGCTGATGTTAAACACCAACGCTCGTTGAAGTCTGCTGTGTGTGAACATGTGCAACAGGGGACCAACCACTACCTGAGATTTGAGATTCTCGCTAAAGAACACAGATTCCTACCAAGGATGCTTCGCGAGGCTATTGAAATCAAAAAACATCCTAATTTCAATAGAGAAGATGGTTGGAATGTACCACCAGCTTGGGATCCAGTCATTCAAATAGTCAAACCCAAGAAGAAGCAAACCACAGCTAGACTTCATGATACTCTGAGCTCATTCTGCATAAATAGAAACACCAATGATTAAATTATGTTCGGGTACTTAGAAATAACGACACTGGAACATTGAGACAACTACCATCTTAGTCTCCCCGTGACCATGGCTGCTGAAAAGCAACCGAAACGTCGGGGAAAGTGTAAACTTAAATATAAATAGTTTTAATAGTTTTAATAAATTAATTAGCTTAAAAATTACTAAAGTTCAATAGTATCTAGTAGTAGTGTGACAGTTACAAAAATTTTGTAATAAAGTGTAAAATAAATAACGCGATAAAATCCGTATATAGTAGTTTAATTTCAATGAATAACATTCGCGTAAACAGAAGACAATATTATCTTCATATAATAAAGTTATTTCTTTCAAAAAACTCTTTTTTGCTTTATGATAAAGAAGCAACAGCCTCAGAATACACATTATGGCACAATGGTAGTGATCCCTTCTGCTGAGCAAGAGTTATCTCGTATTTCCTCTGGGCAAAGTTTTATTGGTTATGCAGCCAAGAAATTCTGTGTCTGGTAGACTTTTTAAGCTCGCCCTTTACGTGAAAACTAAATCCGTAGCTAGCGAAATGTGTGTGTATCTGCTCTGCCCACTTCAAGGATATAAGGGCGTGATTTTATGTATGCTATATACTAGTTCATAATATTTGATTTTTATCATACATACTGAGGTATATTACTATGAAAATTAAAATATATTTTTATTTTGATGTAGTACAGGTAGGTTGCAATGAAGCAATAGTTATATATTGGAAACGGCATTGTTTGTAAAACGTAATCCACACTTGTTCGTTAAATTATCATCCGTCAGAAAGGCTCCAATACGCACCCAATATATAGACACCTACACTAATGCGAAAAAGCTTTTTTGGTATAGTCCCACTAATTTATAATAAGATACCTGACTCCATAAAAATGTTTACCATACCACAATTTAAAAAGAAATTAAAGGAATTATTAATTGACAAATGCTATTATAATATTGATGATCTTTTTAATGACAATTTGTAATTAATTATAGAGTATTTTTTTAATTAATTTTAATAAATTATTATTATTTATTGAATGTTATTAATTTTTATATTGTTTACTATTTTATATTAACATATTGTTGTATTTTTTAATATAAAATAGTAAATAATATTTTTTCTTATTTTTTTATTATATAACTAATTAAATTAAACTATTACTAACATTTTAACAATTGATTATGAAATATTTGTATGCCTTTAGGCAAAACATAGTGCACTATAAATTGTTATCGATATAAGACCATAAATGTACCTAATTCCACCTATGTTTGTCAAATAAAATTCTATTCTAAACTTTTAACACTCTAGAGCACTCAAAGTGTTGACAATCCATATCCGATAAAGGCTTGCCGTAAGTGGGACAAGACATATGAACGTTGTGCATTTCTACAAAAATGGAAATTCAGTTTCAAAAATGGAATGGACGGATATATCTAGAACATTCCAAACACCGGTAGCAGTAATTTACACATTAGTAATTAACTAATTACATACATAAATTTTCACTCATGAGCTCGCAATCCTATTGTAAATCAAGAACCGTTTCAAACAGCAAGCAATTATCTGCCAGTTTCCAATTAATGTCGTATAAAATATTTTGTCGGTACAACGAATATCCTACGTAAAAGAATAGACCCAGCCCAACTTTTGTTGCTAGACTTCAAACTGAACTCGATATTTGAAGATGTTATGGCTGGTTTTTACAGGTGTATGTCAAGACTGCGCCGAGCGAAATGTGCCATGAAACAGGCGTTCACAGTTAAGTGAATAAAATCAACAGTTTTTGTTTAATACAAATATAAAATATACAATTACCATAACAATTAATGTGTTTACAATTACCCCGTGTAAAAAACTTAAAATAATCAATATTTTTGCCGACAAAATTACGTAAATTTGCATTTGCGTTATACAGCATAAACGAAACATAAATAGTTATATTACAATTTGTCTGTCCCAAATATTTAAGTTAATGGTTGACAATAAAGATACATAGATATTTATCAAAAAAGCACTTCAAATCCTCCATACAATTTTACTATGGCGGCTGCGCGCTGATTTGGATATGCGCCGCACGAGCTCTGTCATTATCTGTCTTAGCTCGGCGCAGTCTTAACAACTGTCTGGCTCTTGAAGTTATTGTACCTAAATATAGTACTATAAAACTATACAGTTAGCTATTATGCAATGGGAAATTATATAATAATTAATAATTCTAATCACTTTGTTTCGTTTTTCATGACGTAAGAAAACGTAAGAAATTAATTATTAGTTAGGTATACGTAAAATCATCCTCTTTTACAAGACCAATTGAAAGAAACAAACGCAGGAGGTAATTTATTTTGTATCTCGAAATGTCACAACGCTTTAACGATAAAATTGTGTGAATACTACAGCGAAGCCGGTTTAACAGCAAATAGAGTGAGATTCAAGTAAAGCTCAAACAATACGGTTTACGTGTATTAGTTTTGGCGTGTTAATTATACGATTCAATGTCAGAGCAATTTGTAACAACTTCATAAGTTTATGTCACTTTACACCAAGAACAAGGTCAAGCACCTGAGATGAATAGCAAACATAACTACCTCCATGTAAGAGTTTCACAATGCACACTCAATGGCGCTGTGTGAGTAATATTCAGCATAACATTCACCCACAAACACAATGCCAAAAAGTTCACACGCCTTCTCAGTATGGGAACTTACTTATAATACATTCAAAAATATTTTTTTGTACTTAGTAAGATTTAATTTTAGAATATCTGTTAATAAATATTAACATGAACTTTACACTCTTATTACGTTTAAATGTGGTGGCTCTTTGTGTATCTGATGACTAACAATCATCAGATTACTTACCTACCCATATGTTTAACTACAATTTGCATGGGAGTTCATACCAAATAGTTGTTAATCTATATCTCTTAATATACTAAACCGATTGTAATAAAACAAATAGGCATAATGCCTCGAGGTAAAATAACACTCTAGTAGCCAAAAAGTCATCGGATCGGAAAGGATATTCATTAAAATTATATAATAGTATACAGTGTCTACTCTTACTTAATAAACTAAGGCATACGACATCTGAATCGGTTCTGGTTTATTAAATTACTTCTCCCGACACAAATATACAATATTTCTCCTACAAAAAAATTGCTAACCCTAAGCTCGAAACTTCCCATTATATACAGTCTAATACAAAGTAGAGGTAATGATCAATCGATATACAAATAGCGCTCACGTTAACAACTCATCAGTATTATGGTTAGTGAAATATGTGTATGAAAATATATTTTACTAATAATATAACATTCTGGATTTATTTTACATTTAGATTTCGCCCGCGAATTCGCTCGCATAAATGTCAGTTATATCAATTTTAAATCCTTCGGGAACAGTACTTTTTATTGGATAAAAGGTGATCTATGACCTTTTCTGTACCTCTGACAACGTGTATGCTATATTTTATGATGATCGGTCGAGACGAGAAAGCGTGACGACAAAACAAACTCACACTCGCATTTATAATACCTATTAGTTAGGAAATCTTGAATAATCGTTACTACGTACCTATTCGATTATATAAGTATTCGATTTTTTTAAATGAAATACAAAATTAAATAGGTTTTATGTTAAAAACATCATATCAATATTAATTTATTTTGAATCTGTTACGCCAAATAATCCTTGACTTCAATTTAATTTTGTATTATCGAGTAACTGGTCGATGTGAATTGTCGTCAGTACTTAAGACTGCGCCGAGCAAAATGTGCCAAAACAGGCGGTCACAGTTAAGTGAATAAAATCAACAGTTTTTGTTTAATACAAATATAAAATATACATTCACCATACAATGAATGTGTTTACAATTACTCCGTGTAAAAAACTTAAAATAATTAATATTTTTGTGGCGACAAAATTACGTAAATTTGCACGAGAAATGCAAAAGCTTAAGCTCGGGTTACGTGATTTTTAGATTAGAACAGTAGAAATCTATCCTGTTATACAGCTTAAACGAAACATAAATAGTTATATTACAATTTGTCCGTCCCAAATATTTAAGTTAATGGTTGACAATAAAGATACATAGATATTTATCAAAAAAGCACTTCAAATCCTCCATACAATTTTACTAATGGCGGCTGCGCGCCGATTTGGATATGCGCCGCAAGAGCTCTGTCATTAGATGTCTTAGCTCGGCGCAGTCTTTAGATATTTAAGAAAAAATTGGGACGTATCTTTTCGCGATTCTCGGACAAGAATTTTGGTCTGTCTGTCTGTTTGTACGCGAATCACGCAAGAACTACTGCTGGAGGTTGGACTTAAAACTTAGTGCATGTTTTATCTTGAAACGCCGCCTTGTAGTCGAATGTTAATAGTAACACATTTTTGATATGCCGCCTAGCGGTCGTTATAACAACTAGCTGGAGAAAGAAGAGAGAAGGAAAAATATAGCTAGGTACCTACTGCCAAAAATATTAAAGGGCGGTTTGTTTATTTAGTTGGTTTATTTGGTTCCGTTTGCTAACTATAGGTAATAATAATAATCGTTTATTTCTTTCTCTCTCACACAGAAATAAGGGCAAAAGAAGACCAGAATCTTAAGCTAGGTGTTACAGTTTCTCTGAGATTCTCTCTCCTCTGAGATTTACGGCAATGAATTGCCGTAAATCTCAGATGTCGAAAAAATGGTCTCACGTGACCTGGTCAGAGGTCAAAGGTCATAGTCATTTCGGGGTATATCGACTATGCTGTAAGTCGAATGGCGTTGACCGCGAGTCTCTAGCTCTTACGGTTCTCGAGTTGAAAGATGGTATCACGTGACCTTGAGGTCAGAGGTCAAAGGTCATAGTAATTTCGGGGGTATATCGACTATGCTGAGTCGAATGGCGTTGACTGCGAGTCTCTAGCTCTTACGGTTCTTGAGTTGAACGTTTTATAACAGACGGACGGACGAACAAGCTGTTGTATAAGAGATTTTTCGTACTCTAAAAGGGTGAATCTGTGTGAGAGACTGGTATCTGTACTAGCTAGACCTGTATGACAGATTACCAGTCTCTCCTGACTCTAGACAAGTTAGTGCTCGGATATAAGTAACCTGATTTTACAATAATGTAGGTACCTTTAATATGTGAGGTGAGTAATTTAGTAGACTATAAGATATGGAGTGCATACATGCACATGTGTGTGTGTGTGTGTGTTTGTGTGTGTTTGTGTATGTGTGTGAGTATGTGTGTGAGTGTGTGTGTGTATGCGTGCGTGCATGGGTTTGTGTGTGTTAATGCATGCGTGCAAGGGTTCGTGTGCGTGCGTGCATGCGTGTGTGGGTGTATAGTGATATGTGTGTGCTAACCCTACGACAATGGGTTCAATATAGTAATAAATTCTTAAAGAATTCTAAAATGTAAATAGGCTATTTTCAAAAAGGCAATCTTGGCTTGATCTCAAACCTTAACCAATGTTGTATATGCAATATTTATAATGATTGTTTAAGGCATAATGATCATAAATCAAAATGCCACCAGAACAAAGCTGTGGAACAGTTCAGTACAATAAATTCTTTTGACATGATACACAAACATCAAAAGTATTACTTCACATTTAGAATAGTACAGAAGACAGATACATAGAAGACATAAGAGCAGCTAAATAAAGAAAATTATGGAAAGTAAAGTAGCACAGTTAAGGATTATAGAATAACCAAAGGAGATTTAAATCAAACATTGGGCATTGAGCTTCAATTCCAAAGCAACAGCATGCTGTTCCATATGGATCTTACTGACCCAAGTTAATTAATTGATAGAGGGGACTGCTATTAATGTCAGATTCATTTAGTAAAGTATCAGCCTTAAGGAGTACAGATTAAAGAGGAAGTAACTCATTTAAAATATTCATGACACCCATACTTCATAAATCATGTATAAACAGGATCTAGTTTTAAGGTTCTGCACCAAAATGGTACGACAGATCCCCATACATTCACTGGCAGATAGCTGATGTTATAAGGAGTAACTAAGGCTACTTTTAATTTAGAAACAATCTCTGCGAACTGAACAAACACTGTTTTGTTAAATTCCATGCGGATGAAGTTGCTGGTAACAGCTAGTATGATATTATTATGTTTGTTAATGATTCATTTAGTATATTTGATTAAGATAATCAATGACAAATTGGTTACTGTCATTTGTATATTATAGAAAAATAACTTGTGTATAAGAGCTTATAGCTTATAGCTTTAGTATGGTTACCATTATGTGTAAAATATTTAGTATTTGCATAGAACTAAAAAAACTTACATTATAACAAACTTCCATCCCTTATACAGAACTATGACATAAGTATTTTACATTTGATTTGTGATTTACTAAATTATGAAATATATTTCGATTTAGCTTTCTAAATTCAAAATTCAAAATACAAAATAAATTTATTCAGTTTAGGTTACAAGGTAACACTTATGAATGTCAAAGTTACACTAAATTTTTCTGTGAATTTACATTTACTGCCACGCTCAGCAAAGCAAGGGTGTAGGGCTCATGAGAAGAATGGGCAAGAAATTCATGGTCACTCTTTTTAATTGCCTAGTTTTTGTTTACAAATCGTAAAAGCTGTAAGGTGCTGCAACCATTTCTCCATGAACTATTACTGAACATACTCAAGCATTTAATTTAATTTGATGGTAGCCTCTAAAAAAACAGCAATGTCTAAAGAATACAATGTTTCACGTATAAATATTATGTTAAAGTCATATAAAATAACCTAGTAGGATATAATACCTGAAAAGCAGTAATATTATATTAGCCCATATTAGACACTTTTAGAAAGCGTTTCAGGATTTAATACTTTGTTAAAATTCAGATTTATTATATGTAGATAAAATATTCATAAATGGTAACTATAAACAACGATATATCAGTATAATAATTCTGGAGGTACAACTAATTTTGATAAATAAATGTAAGATCGAAATATGATTACATACTACGTACTATAGTACACAGTGGCAACATAATATAGGTGAAACATAGTCTTTGCAAGACAAAGTATTAATACTTTTAATTAAATTGATCGTATTGCTTACATACGAAGCGTGTAAAATAAGTCAAAATGTACTTACTTGTGGCTTATGATATGTTCGCTAAGTGTTACAATACCATCTATCACTTGAGTCAATTATAAAGTTACACTCAACAGTTTAAAATTATTTTATGAATATTGTTGATACAGGTATAAAACAATAAATATCTAAAATGCTCAATAAACAAACTGCAACGCCCAACAACGGAACGTTCGTTATTAGTACATAACTTTGACAAATGACAAGACATTAGATAAGTCAAGTGAAGTGGGTACTGGGTAATGGGTATCACACTTACAATAAAACTTGTGTGTTTATGGTTTATCCCTGTACCACTAACCTCTATGGTACTAGTACGCAGGAGTGGCTATCGGCACCAGAAAGATGATTCTCATTGATTTTCACCACTTTGGGATTAAGAGCGGTAGTCAGAGATTCAGGACTAATATTACTATTGATATCGATAAAACTTTATTTAAGCTTTAGTTATTGATGGGAGGTAATATCAGACATCACTATTACAACTACCATGTAGTATAAACTTGGGATGTAGTAAACTTGGCCATCTGAGGCCAACAAATAAAACACACATAAAAAAAAATAACTTAGCGTTTACAACTTATGATGCTCTTTAGAGCAGCGATAGCTCAGTGGGGAGGCCAACAGACTGCAATGCAGACGGTTTCGGGTTCAAACCCACGTCGCGCACCTCTGACTTTCGGAAGTTATATGACTTTTCGAAATTATGTGCGTATTGATTGACAATTATCGCCTGCTCCGTGCCTCGGAGAGCACGTTAAGGTGTCGGTCCCGGCTGCCATGAACACCTATGGCAGTCGTTATTGGGAGAGTGTCGACACAAAAGATCCCACTGGGTCGAAGTGTCGCCGATCTGCACTGACTGGCCCCCACATAAGATACATAATATGTATCTTATGTGGGGGCCAGTCATATCTACATATTATGTAGATATGATGCTCTTTCAGCCGTTCCACATGACGGTGTCTTGACACTCGTGACAGTGACACTGACGAATAAAACGCATAGAACAACATACTACATAGTACGCAAATAGAAAAGAAAACTGTAATATAGATAAATAAGTAATTTATATCAAAGAATATATATATAAAGTGTGTATTGTTGAATTCCAATTATTGGAATATAAAATAATGGAATAACTTCAGCAAAATAATATGAACAACCAACGCGTGATTCAGTGGTGCGAATAATAAATTATATATACGCTTGGTCAATATTACTTGAATAATAAAGAATTAAAATTTGAAAACAATGAGTAAATGTCGAATATGTTTTAAATATAGCAAAAAATTACGCTCACTATTTGACTCGGAAGATGGAATAGTTTTCCATGATATGATAACTTTTTTTGCAAATACAAAGCTATGCAGGGAACCCAATATTCCTGAAAATATATGTTTATCTTGTCTCAAAAAGCTTAGAGAAGCGTACACCTTCAAACTCGACATTGAGAGATCTGAAATGGTTCTAAATGAAACTGCATATTTTAAGAGAATTAATTTCAATAATATTCGTGACCTCAACATTAAGATTGATACACACTTGATATCACCCATGAACAATTGCTTGCAGGACTTATTTAAAGATGATGATGATGATGCTAAGACTATAACTTACAATGAAACTATTATAACAAGGTTAAAAGAAGATACATATGATGGACAAGAAAATCAGATGTCTGTGAAAGAGTTTCTAAATTCTGTCAATTTGGAATCTGATGATTCTTACTGTGAACAAGACTATGAAATAGATTCTGACTATGACTCTAACAATTACAATAACCATTCTTATGAGAAAATATTAACAGTCAGTAAGAAAGCTAATAGAAACTGTAACAAAAAGCTGAAGTTTAAAAGATCCACACAAAGTCAACATAAAAGAGAATTAAAATATTTAGTTAGAAATCCTATTAAACCAATCTATTTAAAAGATGTAAAAATAAAACACACCATAAAGATAAAAAATCAAGTTAAACCCAAAAAGAAATATAGATACCCTGTTAAAACTAGTATTTGCCCTTATTGTGGTAAATCATTAGTATCTAAATATATTAGTATGCATATAAAAAGACACACAAGTGTAAGAGCATACAAATGTAATGAATGTTCAAAATCTTTTTTCACTCAGGAATGTTTAAAGTTACACAAACAAAAGCATACAGCACCTAAAACATTTAAGTGTAATCATTGCATTGCTTCTTTTATTTCCAATACACTATTGATTTCACACATGTCAGTACATAGTGAAGAAAAAAGATATTCTTGTCCAATCTGTAATAAAGCATTCAAATGGAAATCTGCGTTACCACGGCATTTATTGATACACAGCTTTGGAAAAAAGGCTTTTCGGTGTGATTTATGTCCCATGACATTTCATACAAAAACTAATCTAGGACATCATATGAGAATCCACACCGGTGAACGACCTTATAAGTGTGAAATTTGTGCTCAACCATACAGTTATAAACATGATTTTAACAGACACTGTTTAAAAAAACATGGTGTTTTTCTCAAAGGAAGATTAGTAAATATTATGAATGAGGAAGTGTTAGAGCAAGAAAGAGTACTAATGAGAGAGTTGGCACTTATAGCTCATACTGATGTTAAGGAGAAAGATATACCCAATGTATTTCTAAACTCTGGAGGGATTGTTGCATTTAAACATGCTCTAAAAGCAGTACAAGCAAGACAGATACCAATAATTGAAACATAAACAATGTAAAAGCTCACTTATACATGGAAACATGGTGTGAAATTATAACAATTTGTTTTTCATTTGCTGTGTAATTTTATACCATTTTTATCTGAAATATAATAATTACTTGTTACTGTTTCTTGTTTTTATTTACATACATTTTTGTCTATGATCTATGTCAAGTAGGAGGTAGACCGGTAGTGCTAAATTAAAAACATCTACATCTGTAGTATAAGTGTTAAGGTACATACTTGGTGCTAAAGAAACATAAACCGAAACATGACTTAACAAAATTTTAGTTGTCTGCGTAATATAATTCGTTATGGTTGTGCATTACATGCATAGATTATTACATGTTCTATGGAAGAATACTTACTAATATAATAAATGCGTTGTTTGTTTGTTCAGTTGATTTTCTTCAAAATGCCAAGTCGAGTCAATGGGCATTTTACACAGAGTTACTTATCAAATTTACTTATACCACATTTTCTAAATAAATGTAAGTAAGGAGTAAAGAAGGGAAGCCATAGATATAAGCTCTAGCTTGTACAATACATAATCTCTAATATATGTATTGTCGAATGCTATCTATCTACTCTACTATTACAGACTCCAGCTCTAACAAAGGTTGATTATTAACTATTACTGTACTCTATTTGTGCACCTTTTGAGAGAAATAAGTGAATTTATTAATACAACTATTATAGAAGAAATCGAGTTTGAGGAAATTGGAAGTGTTCTTATAATCGTGTGACAGTGGTATATTGCATAGAGTAACTTAAATATGTATATTACGAGAACAGATTAATGGAACAACAGCTTACAGTCATATGAGAGGATGGAAATGTTTCCACTAGGAGTGGTAGTCTCCTATTCTTTTACTATTTTACACTCCGACTACTTCACTGCCACATTCTCTTTTATCCCTTGTTGGTACTTCTTTAGGACCACATTTTTGTTCTAATGTAACCTAACTTGTCATACCTACATATAGGTACAGAAGCACACATTATTTTTATCTCTCATACTAACGACCTACCCACTGTCATCTACAAGTGAACGCACGATAAGACTGCTCGATCCGGGACTCGAACCTGAGTTCGATCACACGATCAGCCAAACTTATGCAATGGCACCAATATCTCGTATTCAGCTAAGAATTTTTAAACAGGCAATCCATAACATTTTGACTAACTCGGAAATTGAACTCTCACGTAGTCACAAACTTATGTTACGAAGACCCAATCAAAACCGATGTTCCACAGACAGCCCTAGGACCGAACCATGGAACACCGCACAATGTAAGCCTAGATTCGAAGCGGACGCTTCTGCACCAAAGATAATGTACCATTAGCTATCTCAGGCATACGGGAACTCGAACATATCGGAGTGCTTCTCTGATGGAGCCGAAATGCCATTCTCAATCTAATTATAATTGCGTTGTCAATTTCGTCACCTGCACACGCCTCTCACCACGGCTCCCAGGGCCAGAGTCTATTAGTTGAATCTTACTTTAACTATACGCTGAAGAGAAGGGAAAGTCCCGAGTCCTACCGACTAAACCTACCACGGTGTGCCAACTCGCTGCCTTGGTGGTGGGTGTGGACCGCTGGGAATGAAACTAGATTAGTGATTCACCCACAAGTGCCCAACGTAGCATGCATAGGCGCCCCGGTCTATCAGTTGAGCCTAGTTTAACAGAAAAACTTGGAATACGTAACACTACTGTAACTTATCCAGACTCAAATACTGCGAGGTGAGCCTAAGATAAAAATAATCCCCGACAACTGATCAGTGGAGCATCTTAGTTAAGCCTCAGGTATGCAGCGTATTTCTGTCCCGTGTAAAGATCGAATCTGCACAAGTATTGCGTACACTTGTGCAGATTCGATGTGGTTATAACTCATCTGTAGAAGTAACAAAATAGTAAAAGAGTAGTAAAAATATGATCACGTGCAAAACTAATTGATATGTTTTTGTTACAGTATTTTACGAACCCACAGATAGAAGAAAGGCGTCTAAAATTCTTAACAGCAAACATGTAATAGCATATGCTTCACCGAATTTATCAGAATTACGCGAAATGGCAACATTTTGCGATGCTGGTAAGAGCACTGTACCTGGTGGTAGCGAATTATATGAGATTTTCAAACTATCAGCAGTAATATCGCAATACATAAAATTTCTCATCATTACAAAGGGATCTAAAGGAGTCATCACTGTTAAAAACATGGATTATGAAAATGATAATGAATGTGAGAATGATAAATTAATGATAAAGCTATACCCAACGAACCCCATGGAAAATATTGAAAATGTGTCAGGAGCAGGAGACAGTTTTTCAAGTGGCGTCATCCACGGCCTTCTGCATGGGCTCAAAGAATCGCAGTGTATGGCAATAGGTTTCAAAGCAGCAAAAATGACCCTGTCATCCAAAAAGACTGTTTCACCCTACTTAAATTCAATTAATTCTTCTTCTTACGAGGAACTAAATTTTAAACATTTAAAATAAAATATACTTACTTTAGGTTTTGTAAATATAATTTATTTGAAAAGCACTGTAATAAATTATAATACAGCTAGTTGGTTGGCTCACATTTACATTTCCATACATAACAATTTAATTAATTAGACATACATATAAATTGTTACACATAGACAAAGTGTATGAAAGCTTAATCTAGAAATAAGAAAATAATATCAAATGTAAAATATACTGTCAATAATAACAATTCTATAAAATGTTAATTTTCCCACAATAGATTTAAGGAAATATCTAGTATAGGATGGTTTATAGGGGTTGTAGATATTTCTCTATCTCATTTCAATTCAGTTAGTGCAATTCAACAACACTGCAGACCAACTTATCAACTGGTAATTGACACAAAATATATATATTTAGGATTATGTTTTTTAACTGCCACTTTTGGGTGATTTCTACTACTGGCCACTATATACCGGCAACAGACACAAAAGATCCCACTGGGTTGAAGTGTCGCCGGTCTACACTGATTGGCCTCCGAAATAAGATACTGGCAATGAATTTCACCTATACTTAAATAAATATTTGAATCTCATGATGATGTTTCATTTCATAGATTATAATTAGTTCATAATGCTGTTAGAAAAAATTAAAGGAGTCACATTGTATAAAAAAAAATATTTATTAGTACAGATACATGAGGATGTAACCAATTTGGTAAATTATCTTGGACATGTTAATGATGAATTAAATTGATTGAAAGAAGAGAATTATGGCCAGTTTCACCACTACCAAGTATAAGTTATTTGAATGTTAAATTCCATGCTGTCTCACACTTCTTTGGTTAAAGAAGGGAGATGGATGAAAGGATACTTATCTTATGGATAAATGCTATTTAGTGGTGCTAGAACAGGCTATTAATATTGTTAATCTACCCATAATAATTCAGGTTGACAGCAACAAACCATTATACACATTGCAATTATTAAAATGTTTCATATTAAAAACGAATGCTAATAATTACTAAAAATATGGTCAAGACACTTACTAAACACTACACAAAAAGTTATAATATAGCTTGTCAGTACAATATAATACCTTTGTTTTATACAAAAATATATCTAATGCATGTTTGTGCAATACAAAAAACAAGAATTACTTATACTTAGTCTAAGTAATTGCTGTATAATTAAGTCAAGCCACACTTTTGGACGGATATCATTTTGTTACATGGCTCTTTTAATAATATAGTTATATTGCAATTTTTATATAAAATCAATATTAATATTTTTATAGTACCTAGCCTAGCTTAAGTAATATGTCTAAGTCTTTAAAGTCTTATAAAATCATTTTTGGACAGATGACTTTTAATAACTGCTTCAATTGGTATTAATTCTAGAGTTAGTGAAGAATTCAGATCTATGTATAAGGATTGTGTAAACTTAATATTTATTACAAATTTTAAATTTATATATCTGTATGTCCCCCTGTATACCCAATTTTTCTTTCATGCATGGTGTATGAGGATGGCTCTCTGCTCTGCATCTCATGAAGCCTTTTGTATTTTTGTACTCTTGCCTCCACTAAAAAGAGAATACCAGCAGGGAATAACAAAACAACACCTACTACACCAAGAGCATATGCCCAGCCGAGGTCATTGTGTTCCCATCTCGGCATCCAGTCTCTACCATCTCCTCGTGCTCCAAAAGTAACAACAGATATGATGCCTGAAAATCCTGGAAATTAAGAATACCACGTAAGTAAACGTTATTATTTAAAAAAAAAATATTTAATCCAAGACATCATATATAATACCAACCTCCTATAACAAGCACTGTGCCCAGAGTCACCAGAAGCGTCAAATACTTGTCGTCATCTCTGTCTTTCTTAATGTACAGGTACGCCAAAAAAATTGATAACAACACACAGCACATAGCAAGTGTAAAAAAGAACTGTGTTGCAATAAGGAAACCAGGCAGTAATAGATCGTGGATGATATAATATTCTTCTTCAAATATCCACCAGCAACCAGTAAACACGGTGTCGTACCAATGATGAACGTCTTCGAAACCATTGAAACACACTTCCCAAAGACCTGAAATTTATTAATGTGTTATGTTTCTGAGATCGAAAGCAATATTGCAACTGAGAACTTTAGATTTTTACGTTCAAGTTAGTATATGCAACAAAGCGATTATAGTTAAAAATTATTAATGATTATCAACAATATTTGTTTTCATACAAACTTTACTTGCCTATTTTTATAAACTTCGGGTTTTTCAATTTGCCATCAGTAACTAGCCAATATGGACTAACAAAAGCAATTATGACAAATACAGATGCTAATAAGAAGAAACCTAGCGCAAATTGACCTGTTTTTGATTTAGTCATTATAAAGAAATTTCTATAAATCTAAATCACTAATTTTAAAACGCCCTAGAAATAAGAATAATGCCGTAAACCGTTGTGACAGGCCGCAGATTACAAATACAAATTGAATTGGTACTATAGACAAATTATTTTTCCAACGTAGTGATGTAATAACGAGGACTTGAATGAATAAAATATATGTGAATAATTTTCAGGACTTGAATAATAATTTAATTAGCGTCAAAATCACGGGACCAATCTCTTAATGTTAAAACTACGTATTGTCAGTTATACTACTGAATTGATACTATTTGATACCTTAAGTTAAAAATTAGAAAATAAATCTTTTATAAAATAAAATTATCGTATCATCTTGCGTTTTACAGTATGGCTCAATATATAAGGGTTTATAACACCTTAATTTTTTAACGGCGGACCGATCAATTCTGATACTTTACGATCAATTTCGACTAATTATCGATTAATTCACTACGTAAATAGATTTTCAGTGTGTGATGGTGGCTGTGCCAAGATGAGCCATACTGTAAAACGCAAGAAGATACGATAATTTTAGAAATCAGGAATCAGGATATTTATTAAAAAAATACTGTGACAAATGGTGTTACAAAGAAATACATTCAAGATTCAAGTATTTTGACCAGAATATTGCGGCATGCAAATATTAATTATATAAAATTAAAATAAGTAATTAGGTCAAAATCAAACAATATTAAATCAATATAAATAATTAGATTGGATGACGAGAGAAAATTATAATAATACTATCATAAATAGTCATAATCATTATAAAATAAAAAATAAAATACATCACAACAGTTAGAGAAACTTGGTTTCTCTGTCTACGCCTCATTCTCATGTACCATAAATATGAAACATGTTGTCATCTCATTCTGTCGTTACTAATTGACATTTATAATGTGCACGCTTTTTGTGTTGAATAAAACCAAGTATTCTTTGGTTGTGGCTATTTTTCTATCAATTTATTCAACATAAACGATTAATAAAAATGTCAACCAACAATCCAAATCTTCTGAAAAAATCCTGTGTCATCGATGTCACGATTTTTACGACCGGAGCGCTTCGACATCGAACCCGGTACATTAGCAGCCGATATAAAATGGAATCACTAGCGGTACACTTTTACAAACTTTCTATGTGATGAAAATTCTGAGCAGATTCCGGATTCGATTAAATTAAAACTTTTGGCTAATCATTTGACCCCCACAACTTTCTCGAAGATACGAGATTGTACGACATATGAGACTACCATGAATTTGCTGGATAGTTTCTACATATATATAATAATATAATATAATATTTTTTCACATACACGCAACATCATCTAGCCCAAACTAAGCAGAACTTGTACTATGGATACTAGACAATGGATAAACATACATATATACCTTTTTTTTTTGTAAATACATACATATTATACATAGAAACAAAGCAAAGAATGTTATTCATGCGAGATATCCATTATCCACTAGGAAACAAAAGCCAGAAGAGTCAATTGCCAACTATATCCGTGCTCTAAAGCAAGTAGCCATTAATTGCGATTTTAAAAACGTGATGCATTTATATCAGGCGTTTCGAATCAAAAGATACGGCAAAGACTATTAGAGAGCTTAACTTTAACACTGGACCAAGCTCAAATTCAAGCCATAGCTCTAGAAACTGCAGAAAATAAGTCTTTTGCCTATATGCGTAACAGTAATTCTGAAATGCAGTTACACGCAGTAACAGATACCTACTATCAAAAATTGCGTTAACGAAACTGAAGATGTTATGGCTGCAGTGAATCAAAGCAAGGGTCGGTGTTGTTTCTTCTGTGAGAGTAAGAACTTGCATTGACGAATTAAATGCCTAGCGTTTGATGCAATTTGTCAATTGTGTTCTAAGAAAGGCCACTTTACTTCTGTCTGCAAAATTCGTGGACAGACTTTCAATTCTATTGAAACTGAAGACAGTACTGCTCATGTAAATGAAACAAAACACGTTACGGCTGCGTCTCCGTCGAGCTTATCTCTGCTGCATCTCTGATCAACACAGGAAGTTCAGTCAGTTTCATAAATAAGAAATTGGTCCAAGATATGAGACTCAAGATAAGACCTGACCACCAAGCTATATCTTTGGCTTCTCTATGTATGTATCTTATGTGGGGGCCAGTCAGTGCAGACCGCCGACACTTCGACCCAGTGGGATCTTTTGTGTCGACACTTTCCCTATAACGACTGCCATAGATGTTCATGGCAGCCGGGACCTACGGCTTAACGTGCTCTCCGAGGCACGAAGCAGGCGATAATTGTCAATCAATACGCACATAATTTCGAAAAGTCATATAACTTACTTAAGTCAGCGGTGCGCGACGTGAGTTCGAACCCGAGACCCTCTGCATTGCAGTCTGTTGGTCTCTCCACTGAGCTATCGCTGCTCTATATTTATATATAGAGCAGCGATATATAAATATAGTTATATTATATAATATAACTATATTTCTATTCTATTGGCTACTCTAAGTCACATTTCTTTCGTAGAAGGTATTTGTAATGCCACTATTAGACTGAACAAGCATACGTATCTCCAATAGTGAAAGAAGTCGAGGTTCTACAAGCGAACCCCACGTATTCGCCTGTCCGACTCTCGGATGGACGAGAATGTACTGTATCCAATAGACAATTGGCGCCTTTACCTACAATTCCTAATATTGAAAACGAAAAAGACCAAGATAATTAAATCAATGTCCACCCTGAGCTTAACACGAGTAATGAGCCACAAGTGCCAGCACAGTTTGTAGAAACTGAAGATGTGCAAGATGAAAATGGTACAGAAACACATAGAGGCAGCACATGAACTTCGCCGCTCTACTCGTGAAAGACGTCCATCATATCTTTGTGATTATATTGGAACTTCAAGGGCGGATGATTGTAGTATAATTACCTCCTTCTTTTGATACCTCTATAGACACCATTCATCACAACAGTTAGAGAAACTTGGTTTCTCTGTCTACGCCTCATTCTCATGTACCATAAATATTGTTACGCCCAGTGACATCTCTCGGCATTGTGGGAAAGACTCCGCAGTTCCGTCTAATAATTTACACCGCCATCTATTGACATCTTACGGAACTACGTAGTAGGTATGCTTACGAGAATCGTAGAGAAGATGCTGGTACTTTCTCGAATCATCGTACTGTTTGCATACCGGGAGCGGCGTTGCTAGAAAGCTCTAGAAGCGCTTTACCCGCGTATAAATAGGGCGCACGCGCACCGCCAAAGCAGTTTACAATCGTAAGCGGTCAAGTGTTCATCGAAATCGAACGGAAGCGGAAATACTGCGGAGTTTGAAGCAGTACAGTGAAAAAGTGTGGTATAGTGTTTGTTGTGTTTTAAATTTAATTGTGTGTTTGAATAAAACGTGTTTTAGTCGGTAATATTGTTAATATTCTTATCCGTCGAACCCAGCACGTAACAATATGAAACATGTTGTCATCTCATTCTGTCATTGCTAATTGTAACCTATAATATGCACGCTTTTTATGTTGAATAAAATCAAGTATTCTTTGGTTTGGCTATTATTCTATCAACCTATAGTTAAGTACCTAACCAAATGGAGTATAGGCTATAGGTACCAATTTTTTTACTTAATGTATCAATTAGTATCAATTCAGTAGCATAACTGACAAAACGAAGTTTTAACATTATGAGATTGGTCCCGTGATTTTGACGCTAATCGCTAATATAATTATTTATGAGTAAAATTTCATAATAGTTTGACTAGATTTTCACTAATAAGAATGAGAAATAGAGTATTAAACATTTCTAGATACTAATTTGCCGAACTTCGAACTAAACCAAGCATGGCTAGCCGGGCAGCCGAGATTAAGTCATCGAGTGTTATATGCAGGGACACTGTAGGTATTAAGACTGCGCCGAACGAAATGTGCCGAAACAGGCGGTCACAGTTAAGTAAATGAAATCAACACTTTTTGTTTAATACAAATATAAAATATACATTTACCATAACAATGAATGTGTTTACTTCCAATTTCAATTGATTACTACTTGTAAAAAACATTATAATAAATATTTTCCCTATAAAATCGTCGTGTTAAGTGATTTTTAGATTTTAACAGTAGAAATCTATCCTATTTTACAGCTTAAACGAAACGTAAATAGTTATATTACACTTTGACCGTCCCAAATATTTAAATTATTGGTTGACAATAAAGATACATATTTATCAAAAAAGCACTTCAAATCCTCCATACAATTTTACTATGGCGGCCGCGCGCCGATTTGAATATGCGCCGCACGAATTCTGTCATTATCTGATTCTGTCTTACGCTCGGCGCAGTCTTAATAGTGTTTTATCTAGTACTGTAGTATAAATGACATTTAAAAAAGAGAGACGCGCCATCTATTTGTTGGCGTTAGAAGGAACTCTTTAGCTGATTATACAGAAATCTCAATAGATGGCACTAACTCATGATTAGGCTGTTATCATTTACGAGGAATGCCTAGTGTTGTCAGTAAGAAGAATAAAATTACTCAAGAAAACTAAGCGAGACTATTCTTAAACTAGTTCAGTGATTATAGACGCAGTAAGACGTAGCAGATTTGCTTCATGATTTCTTCCTCATAATTTAAATCATCAGTTACTGCGTAATTTATAAGTATTTATATAACTATATTAATTTTTTTGAATAGCAAAAGATTTTTTTTGCTTGGTCACGCTGTAAACTTTATGGGAAAAATAAACAAAAATTAATTAATCAACAGTAACAAATTGGCGGTTAAGTTTGGGAATAAGGTTTCCTATGATTATTGTTTTGGAAACACATAACAACCCAGTTTTGTTGGAAAAAGGAAACGTAGAGTAAAACGTGTTTCTAAAAAAAATATTAACCTAATAAAAATCTTCAAAGCTATATTTCCAAACAGTTTCCCTCAGTTATTGTGACTGACACACAACTACAATAGGATACCGTTATCGTTCATCTGTTTCAATGGCGACGCAGTTGATTTTCGGAGAAGTAATTTAAAATTAGAATGTTTTTTAATTGAATTTTGTATTTTTTCTTCTGAAACGTTACTCACATTTTGTTGCGTCATTATTGATACAGATGATCCATACAGTATCGATATAAGTATAATATACTTACCAAATAACTATATGTAGATATCTAAGCACGTTGATGTCGACGCCAAAATTCAGATGGCGCATTGTCGTTTGTCAAAATCAAAAAGGTTTGCTTCAGTTCAGCTCAAGAGGGCTCTCTTTTCCCGTAGTATATTTAATTATTTATACTCTTTGGTTATATGTTCGATCCCCTCACACGTATCACTGTCACTAATGTCAAATGATTGTCATCTCGAATACTGAAGTTTTAAGTTTTAATGTTTACATATTTTCATCTTTAGATTGACTTTCTGCAAATTTTGCAGGAATGTGTATTATACATACTACAGTAGTGCAATATAATAAATATGATGATGAATTTTAATAGATATAATTCTATGGGTACCCTTTATAGGGGAGCCCGTCAATTGCAAAGTATAAACCCAAATATTCAAGAAAACAACTATGTGCAGTGTTTGTGTAATCATTTAAAAATAACTGAAAGTAAAGCTCAATATTTGAGCATGAAACATCCTGTTATAACTAAACTGAATGAAGAAAGAATTAAAAGTTTGGTGTATACAGTTAATGAAATTGGTTTCGCCAATGAAGTCCTGGTCAAAGAGCCTGCATTGTTTGGTGTTCTGCCTATTACTTTAAAATTTCGCTATAAAGTTCTAAGTGAATGTGGCATTAAGAATGTTTCGCCTTCTTTATTATCAAAATATCTTACAATATTACGACAAAAAACGATTGGAGAGTTGAAGAGTTTACATGAAATACCTGCGCACATGAATATTGAAAACAGGCTTGCAAGCTATATGACACAATGGCCAACATCCCTAACCACTTTAATTTATGAAGATGCTAACAATACAACATTGTTCACATTACGTTTAAAAATAATCCAAAGATACCTGGAACTTGTATTGGATCTCACAAGCGAAGAATTCTATAGAGGCATTGAAACTTATCCAACCATTAAGCATAGGCCATTAGAATACATTAATGAAACACTGAAACTGTTACAATCTATAATCATGATACCTAATCATAAGATTAAATGTAATCTGTATTTAATTCATGCTGACCCAGAAAATTTAAAGAATATACTGTATAATGTCCGGACTATTGGTGGAATCGATGTTAAGGAAGTTATTAGAATGCACCCAAAATTAGCTACTAAGAATTGTCAGTCCATTCTGGATATGAAAAAGCTTTTAGACGAGTACGGTATAAGTGATGAAGCCCAAAGGAGATGTTTTGATATATTTACTCTAGCTCCAACTACTGTCCAAGAAAGGTTGGCAAAGGCAAAATGTACTCCAGAATTTAGTCTGTTTTATAACCATCCGAGATTCCTGAAAATGATACATCATAACAAAATAGCTATGAAAAGATTGACTAGATTATATGAAAACAATAAAAAGTGTTTAAGTCTAAACATACTTTCTGGTTGCTCAGCACATTACCAAGTTTTCGAAAAAGCTCCTGGTGACCGTTTGGGCAAAGGAAAGGACTTATTGTTTTGTATATCTCAATCACTAGGGAAAAAATACAACATGAATCATGTAAGAAATGTAATTAAAAGACATCCATTTTGGATTAATACACCAGTGCTGCAAGTGAAGTATTTATATGATCAACTTTCTACACAGTTTTCCGATAATGATATTTATGAAAATTGTCCTATTTTATTATATCCATGGAAAAAAGTCAGAGAAATTTTAAATATTTTAAACAAATCACAATTACAAGAAAAATTTCCAATATTTCATGAGGATTTTAAGTTTGATACTTTGAGTAATTCTCAGAAGTTGAGTTTAGTTCTTTATGTTTTGGAAAAAAAACATTACTTTTCTGGCAATGGTGTGTGGTCAGAGGAGAGGAATAAGAATGTTGAGAAGCCACAAACACAAGAGCAGCAAAGCTTGTAATGTGTAAATATTAAATATATTTTATTACCAACAAAATGTTTTTTAATTTTTCCCTTTTGTTCAGCTTCTTTCAGCTATCCATAAAAACATTGTTGTTTTTAAAAGAAACTTTATTTTAGTACAAGCTAAAAGCAAATATTTTTGGAGGGTAATAATAAGGTAAGGTATGCCAATGATAAGACAATTTGTTTTTTTTTTATTACTCACCAAAACGACCACACTCCATCTGATGGTAAGCAATCATGTTTTCTAAGAGCAGTGGCCTCTACCATCATCCTCATAGCAGCAGAGGCGATGTTGAGGTCCCTACTTTGACGGCCTAAGAAAGTACTTTTTTACGCCCCGCTTAAAGGACCCAGGATTGAAGGAAACACGTGCCTTGGCAGAGAATTCTATGCCTTGATCGTTCGGCAGAGGTATGAGGACCCAAACTTGTTAGTGCGCACTCTAATCGACTCTACCGTGTAAGGATGGCATCTGAGCCCAGCACGTGTTGTTCTGAATAGGAAAGTGGAGGGCGGGATAAGGTGAAATAACTCTTCAGAGCACTCCCCGTGGTATATTCTGTAGAAACATGCCAAAGAGGCGATGTCCCGACGGAGTTGCAGAGGTTCCAGTGATCTCTGGATTGCCGATGATATGGACAGCCCGCCGGTGTAACCTGGCGAGAACGTCCAAGCACTGCGCAGAGCCATCCCAAAGATGAGAACAGTACTCCACGCAAGGGCGCACTTGCGCACAGCTGCTCAGGCGCGAAGAACCGCCTCACCTTGTTCAGAACGCCGAGTTTTCGCGAAGCTTGCTTGATGAAGTTCTCGATGTAGGTTTTCGGATTAAGGGTGCGGCAAAGATTCATCCGTAAGATAGAGAGTCTGTCACGTATCACCAGTGAGTATTCTTCGGAGGGGAAGGAAAGGAGACTTCGTTGTTAAAAACGCGCAAGCCTGGGTCTATATTAATACAGTTTCGACCCCAGGTCTACAACGCTTTCTAGCTATTTTAATTAGTCCTTTTTATGCCTTTGTAATAATGTGTTCATAATAATGAGCATATTAGTGTGTAAAGAACAGTAAAATGTTGAGTGTATAGACAAAAACAGCAGAAATACTTTAATATACAGTAATGCAGTCTTAAGTTTGATTTCCAGGTTGGGTAGTGTAGGGTATTTCTCTCAACAGATTCTCAGTATTAGCACAGAAATGAATGCTACACCCAGGAGACGGCAATTAGGGCATTAGATGAGACCTGATAACCATAGCTGGTGAAATGTGTTTAATTCACATCTCTTCTGGGATATAGGTGTGAGCTTTATTTGAAAGTGTTCTGTGGACACAAGCACAGTGCAGTGTAACACAGGCTAAATGAGCATGTAGTTATGTTAAAAAGAACAACTGGAATAGGTACATACATTTCAAGTCGCTTTTATAAAGAAAACAATACCAGTTTATTTAGTATAATAGTATAATTTAGGAGTGTAACAAATGCTTAAAAATAAACTATAACTTATATACTCTGATCATCACTTTCAGCTAGACTATCATTATCAGAAAAATTAAAATCATCATTTATATCAATATCATCTAATTTAGATAACATGTCTTCTATTTGTGCTTTTATTTCTGGTGTGACCTTCTGCTGTCCATCTTCTTGTTTGTTTAAAGACCTAGAAATGTATAAACAAATTAAAAATAATTAAAACATAAGTTAGGGTGATGTTAAAACCCTTGGTAGCAACATTCTATTTATTAAGATTTATATGTGATCTGGACAAGTAAATAAACTTCTTTTTTAATTTTACTGATTTGAGTGGACTGCACAATTTAGTCACATAATTATGTACCATGTCACACTGCACACATAAATAATAAAAAAGTTACACAAACTTGAAGCTCACACATTAGTTTTTATTTATGAATTATTATTTGTTAATAAATATATTTATCATATAAATTATAATCACCTAAGTATAGTTCGACGTTTGCGTTCTGGCAAGTCTTTTAGCATTGCCTTTAAATCAGTGTTTGGATTCTCTTCAATTGATCCAGTCTCTTGACCCTGTAATTAAACTTAAAATATTAGACAGAGTTTACAATAGTAATAATTAAATCTTAGCTTAATTTAATACCTCGACTGGTTTACAACATTTAGCACAAATCTGTTTATCCTTAGCACATTGCGTGCACATCAGGTGGTAAGCATATTTCACTGTCTTCTGTTCACAGGTCACACATTTACGTGGCGCTGTTAAAGTTTTATACTTTTTATATTTAATCTTCCATTCAATAATTTCTTTGCAGCGTTTACATACTCCTGTGACTTCTAAGGAATTTAGAAATTTGGTTTTATGACTCGTATCATGTAAGTCATTTTTGAATGCTGTTCTGTTTTGATGTTTTTGGGGACGTTTTCTAACGGTGCTTCCTTTAGAAGAACTCATGTTCGATACCTAATGAATACAACCAACGTTAACAATTTATGTACAACCCAATAGTACTTTCTTTAATGTAAAAATAAAATTGTACACATTTCAAAACAAACATAACCTCACATTTATATTGATTATTCATTATTGAACTAGGCTTGTTGGTTCGTTATATCGATGTTTTAGCCATTGAGGTATTATGTACTAACGGTTTTAGCTGAAATATTCTGACAAAATATTTAATATCGAAAATCGTAGCAGGAAAAAAAAATATTGCAGAATATTTAACAGAATTTAAAGTAATAAAGATAGCAACGAAGGGGATAAAAATATCTGTATTGTCTATGACTAGTATGTTTAGAAGATTGCTATTTATACTCCATTTGGTTAGGTACTTAACTACAGGTGTCTTCATATGTCTTTTTATCTAAAACTCAGTTAAAAATAAAATGCTGCTAAACATCAATCTAAATACAACAATAACGATTACTAAACCAATTAATCCGTTAGATTAAGCAGTAGTTAATTTGTTTAATATCTGTTAGTGTAAAAAGTCACACCAAGATTGTTTACCTTTAGTTAAATATCTAACCAAATGGAGTATAGTTCTCGATATTTTCTAATTTTGCTTAATGAAAAGGAATAATGAAACCTTACATTTTTATTAAGACATATACATTAAAATAATGTTCAATTACTTTTTATTGAGCCACACTGAACTAAATACATTATTATTTTAAAGCCGATAATCTCTGAAAATTTGACCAATACATCGATATATCGAAGTGAATACCGTGAATATTGATATTTAAAAAAATATCGATACATCGTTTTTTTTTAATGCTGACATCCCTATTCAAAGAGTAAAGTAATACATAGGGAATCCATATTTTGAGCTGTACTGTACCTTACCTACGCAGCTACGTATTGAATTCTTCGGACTATGCTGGCCTTGGGGTGGACCCAATGTTGCCAATGCAACTTAATAAATACTGTAGCATTTAAACCTGTAGTAGCAAATCCTTTACCTCTTCGCAGATATAATGTACATACGTGAGTTTATTTTATTTTTTGAGTGTTTGTGCACCATCACCCCGAACTGCTTTTTATCCTTAATTATTAATGCAAAGTTAGATACTACTACTACTACTTGTCCCACAACGCAATTTGTAAATTGTTTAGCTAGTTATATTAGTATTTCAGAACGTTGTTTGTCATTACTGTCAATCTGCATTCTGAAGTCCCAAGAGGAATGAAAATAATGAAATCGTCTGATATTATTACAAGTATCAAAATAACTCATTTTTTAAATAGATTGTAATCGTAAGTGATTATTTTACTGTTTAAATATAATACAATAGGCTAGATACCAGCAGACCGGTGCTGGGCGTATTGGAAGATACCAAACCCGGTGAATCAATCTTGAACTGGCAAATTTTTTTATGAAATGACTATATCCACTAGACGACTTGTACAGATTGCAGCATGGGGTGGCTTAATAGTCAGTTCCACTGGTTATTTTTTACAACAAAAGTTTATAGAAAGAGTAAGAGGCAACGATTACTACAAAAACGCATTGAAAAGATTACGAACTCATCCCGGCGCCGTTCACTATTTAGGAGAGCCAATTAAAGACAAGAAGTTCAAGATAACTGATACCGTAAATAATTTTTCTGATGACAAAACAGCTAGATTTTGTGTACCAGTGTCAGGCCCGAAAGATCGTGGATCATATTATTTTTGGGCTGAACTTCACAATGATGAATGGAGAATTATTAGAGCAGAATTAGAATTAAAATCAAATCAGGATGCAAGACTTGTTATAGTGAAATAGTATTATTTTGAATTAGTATGTCTTTAACTTAGATTGAAGAATAAATTATTGAGATCAATATCACATATTTTATTGAGAACCATTTAGCTTGACATTAATAAATTTTTGTTTGATTATGCATTATAAATTCACTCAAAATACCTATACAAACTTATTTCAAGTGTTAAGCTGGGCACATGCTGACAAATAACTTACATATTTACATTGTAAAGATATCTATGTCAACTAACTACTTGCATGAGTGTGAGTCTGCTTGGCAATCTGGGAATAGTGTGTTACAAACTTTTCCCTTATTACTTACTAAGTGTACTATACACTTATCATGATTTTTTTAACAGTAATAGTTAAAAGATAGTTAATATAATTCAGTTCGTTAATACATATGCAATCCTAAACTGCCTTTGAAATTAAAGGGTCGCATGTATAAGGTGGTGATAAGGCCTGTCGTACTGTATGGAGCTGAGTGTTGGGCTACTAAAAAGATGGATGAGAAACTATTGCATGTAGTAGAGATGAGAATGTTACGATGGATGTGTGGAGTGACGAGAATGGACAGAATTCGGAATGAATACGTAAGAGGTAGTCTGAAAGTGGTGCCCATAGATGAGAAAGTGAAAGGAAATCATTTGGCTTGGTATGGACATGTTATGCGAAGAGATGATACGTATGTAGGTAAGCAAGTGATGGATATGAGGGTAGAGGGACGAAAAGGGATAGGAAGGCCAAGGAAAAGATGGATGGATATGAAAGGAAAAGGGGTAAATGATCAGATGACGGGTGACAGAGAAGTATGGAAGCGAAGGACATACTGCGCCGACCCCAAATAAATTGGGACCTGGGCAAGAGAATGATGAGAATGATGAATACATAAATGTTTAATGCATAAAATAGTTTTACACATTTGTTAAAATATGTTCAGCTACTTATGTTACTAACTGTACTAGGTCTGGGTGTTCTTTGTGTAAGTTGTTTCAATGTTTGTAAAGTCTCATGGGACACAGATTATTTCTATAACAGAGGAAGTCTTTTCTTTAAATAAAATTAACAGTGATATCATGATGCTATGTGGTTCTAAAATGAAGGATAGTAGCAATAGAATAAAAAATATTCTTAATCTTCACACACAATAATCATGGTACACTATCATGTGAATTTGAGTCCATAGAAAACATGAGAAATTGTTAAGAGACAACACAAATAATATCAGTGTTGATAGTTGATATTGAAAGAACATAAATCATTTTATAATGTCAGTCAAGTTTGATACATAAGCCTGTTAGTTGTGCTCCATACACTTTTTATTGTTTTTGTATGTTTTACATCCTACATGTATTGACTAAGGGCTAAAATATTTTCAGAAATTCTTAACCCAGACATGACGTTTATTGGGACAGCAAAAGAGAAGTTTTTCTATCATAATACTTTGTTGTGCCTTGTAAGGGCTTTGAAAGATCAAAATGTAACTGTTGACCTTCGTAATGATTCCTATGTATGTGGGCACATAGACAGTGTAGATGGGTAAGAAATTTATTGTTAACAGAATTTTAAGAATATATTACCTATACTGATTTGTATTTTATAAATAACTATGCATTGTTACAGTTATATGAATATTTCTTTTTCAAATCTTGTCTATTGCGATCCTCAAGGAAATGAATTCTTTTTTGAAAATATGTTTCTACAAGGTCGTAATATTCGATATGTACATATTCCTGAGACTGTAAGTAAAGGATTTATAGTTAATTAGACAAACATCGTAGTTAATGGAAATTTGGTATTTGTTCTAACATAAAGATGTTTCTAAATTTTAGGTATCCATTGTATCAACAATAAAAAAAGAATTAGGGGGTAGTAAAAAGCCTATACCTAATAGGAAAGCTGTAAATGAATCTAGAAAGGTGAAGAAAGCTCTCAAACAACATTTGGAGACAGTGGCTTCTTTGCAAACAAATAAATGATTTTATATCCAATGAGCATAAATATATAAAAGATCGCATATTTTTTGGAGATTGTTCTAAAGACATCGATATTTTCAGCATATGTATCTATGGAAATATCGATGTCTTTGCTGCGGCGCCCTAAACATTGTCAATGGTAGACATGGTTTTATAGCCTTCATCCAAATGTAATTTTAGGACTATGTACATAATAAAATCAATTTTATAATAAAGCCTTACCTTTTATTTATCTCCAAATTAATTGGTATTTGGTATCAAAAGAATTATAGGTAGTACAGTTATTCGTGTGTGTTACCGCAGCAAAATTTAATAAAATGTTGTGCTTTAGAGAGTTGAGAGTATAACATATAATTAGTTCATCGTGAAGACTAATTTATTCAATAATAGCAAAATTTGTTGAAGTTGTAGTTGTAGTTATTCGAGAAAAACAGATTTTGCTGCAGTAATCTTTGAAACATTACCCTGGCAAAACTTTTTTATAAAATCGTCTCACCCGGAAATAAATGCATAAATAGATAGCTTTTGTTGCGTAGTAAATGTTTGTGAACAGCAAAATTTGTGTGTTGTAGGTAGTTCTAGTTATTTAAGATTTTGCTGCGGTAACGTTTTGCGATTGCCCAGATCTCAAAAACGGCTCAATGTTTGTTAAAAAAGAAGTTTGAATAAAATACCAATAACAGACCGTAATTAATTCAAATTTGTTCAAACATTAGTTTTTAATTTGTTTGATGAACACCAATGTAATTATATGGTGCCGAAATTCAGAAAGAAACGGGTTTGCAAGTAAACCACTACACTTACAATCTAATAAAAAGCTGTATCATGTACCCTTGGTACACCTTTATAAATACAGTAAATTTAGATTATGTGACTCTACGCAATATGAAGATACAAAGAAATTTAATTACATTTTATTAATCTGATTTAAATGATCGGATACGCAGTTCCAATAAAACAAGGCAACATGGAATACTATGAACTTATTAAACTGTTCTATCAATAAACAATCCTGTTAATTTTAGCTTTAAATTACGACTATTATGAAAGTTATATCTCATTTATCAACAAAAATAATGTGTCAGCAATTCTTCTATAAGCCGATCATATTATAAACGTAACGTAAAAGCGACCACACCATATATCAGGCTAACCATCTTAAATGAGCAGTATGTTTCTTTCGTTAGTACAGTCGCGACCAAAGGAGCTGTGGTTGGTAAATAATCAAATGAGCATAAATAAAAGCTATCATTTACAGAATTTGTCTTACACAAATTATATTACCTTACCTAATTATTTAAATCTTTATGATAAAATCACAGATAAGTTGATACCTATTTTAAAATATCAAAGTTTTTAAATAAGTACGCCTTTTTCAGACTTTCAACTACAGGTACTTCGTTTATAACTAATTTTCATTTTTTCCACTATTATTCTTTGTGAAGGATTGATTCGTCAAACCAAAAATGTTTTTTTGTTAAATTGTCTTAGTTTTGAAATCGCAGCATTATTTTGGTGTACTTTTTTTACTTAGAAAACACTAATCCTAGAGAATACCTAGATTTTTTTATTTTACACAAATGTCTTATTTTTGTTTATTTTTATTTTGCACATTTGAAAGGAATCTTCCGTTACAATTTGATTCACATATTCTGGGACACCCTGTATACAAGTTGTTGGCGTTGAAAAGGTTAATTGTCTAAGAACGAACGAATTTGCCCTAATAGTCACAAATGCACTCTCAATTTTGTTTTTAAGATCATTTACGCTTTGGGGCTTTGTTCGTTAAATAACGTCCATAACATGACCCCAAAGATAAAAATCCAGCGGAGTCAGATCAAGCAACCGCACTGGCCTCTGTACCGGGCCGCCTCTGCCAATCCAGTGGTTTCCATACTCTTCGTAGAGAAAGACACGCACTTGTCACGAATAGTGAGCTGGAGCTCCATCGTGTTGAAAGTAGAGCCCCCACGATACACGTCCAGCGGCAGCTCTTCTATTAGATACGGTAATGTGTAGTGATGCCGATCGATAGGCTACTATCGATAGTCTATCGATACTGCGGCAATAGTGGGTATATCGATAATATCGACATTATCGATAGTATCGATAGCACAAAATATGGTAATAATATTGATGATTTGCAATATTATCGATAGTATTAAACCTTGATAGTCGCTATGCTATAGATAATATTGATACTATCGCTACTATTTTCGTCCGTGACGAGTTTACAATCGATACTATCGATAGTCCTATCGATATCCTAACAGATTTTCAAGGTCAACTATCGATAGTTACACTATTGATAGTTATCGTTTCGTTATTTGACAGTTTAATCTCGGCAAGTAAACTGGGCCAATAACTTTGTCGTAAATACTATACCCGCCCATACATTTACCGAGAAACCCACATTTAGTGAGGCCCGATTCATATCAACACATGAATCGGGCCTCACTAAATGTGGGTTTTCATGAGCCCAGTGGTGGGTGTTGTGGCGGTACGTCCTGTAGGACGAGACGGGGGTGCGGGTAGCGGTGCAGGGTGCACATCGAAATGGGAATGTGCAAACTATGAATGATCTCTATTTTAACAAATTTTGACAGACTTTTGGGATAAAATATAACATGGTTTAAAAACTATTGTAATCGATTCTATTGCTGATTCTGAACTGAACAAACTGTTTTCAGGTTTCGTACTAAGTAAAAATAACGTTGTATATTACATTATATGGAACAAGATTGTAAGATATCATAGAAATTTAGTAGTAGTAGTAGTATGGTACGGCTTAACAAATCAAGCATAAGCTAGAAGTGTCTTTTTGTTACCCATCATAGTTAAACTTACCATTCTATCAACGTTTGCTGCATTCTAGCAACGTTGTACCAGAGAGATAGGAGGTTGATTAACTTGCACCTGAACTAATGATTGTTGTTTTGGTAAAAACTTTTGACATAAAAGACATTACCCAACCCTTATTGTATTACATGCTGCGCCTACAGTTACCTACATCTCGCCGGTCGTATAATTATGAAGGATTATCAATGAAAACAAAATTCTGCATAGAAACATTTAATTATCTAACATTTTGTAATTAATTCTTAAAAATATTTTATTTCAACATTAATTTTAGTGCCTTTTCTGTTCAGATAGCTTTCTGGACACTTAGTGAAACATAGTGCCTTATTTGGCCTAATTTTTTATTTCTCTTTAACAAATATTCTCTGTACAACACAAGCTAGTTCTCCTAGCTCTATAAATAAGTCCTCATTCACAATACAACAAATTTTAAATATATATCTTTCAATATACACAACACATATATATATGTGCAGAATACCAACGACTAGATATCTAGTCAGTAACACTATAAGATCATAATATCTTATTTCTGATTATCAGTTGCAGTGTTGTTTTGATCATTAGAAAATGAACTGTCATTGTTGATTGTTATCTGGTGTAATTCATTTTTTTTGTCTTTTGTATTTTCACTTTTGGTATCTCTGTTGTACTTAAGAGCAGATTCGCGATTAAGATTAGCCGACCCAAACGACTGTTGCGCATCCTTATGTACCGCGGGTACACGTATACCATTATCCGTAAATGAAGATAAATAGAACTTTTGCTTCTCATAGCCAAAGCTGTTTATTTTTAATGTCGGTTGAGTGTATTCATTCTTATTTGACTGTTGATTCTCATACATGTCCTGAGTGGCAGCATATCCCTGTACATAGTTGTTTATGACTAAGTTTTTGAAGTCGTAGTTATCTTGTTTCTCGTTTCGTGGTTCCGACGTTTTGAATGAAATTTCTAACTGTCCATTAGCAATGTAATTCTCTTTTGATAGTGTTGTGCGTTCAGATACTGTCTGTGATGTGATGTTCGTGTTTTGTGTCTGTTGTACAATAACAACTTGCTTGAACGGAGGTGGTGGTTTTGTGGAGTCGGATCTAATGCTACTCTGCATCGGCCTCTGGAAAACGACTTTGTCCTTGTATGGTATAATTTGTGGTATAGTTGTCTGTGGGTCCGGTGTTTGACTGCACAAATAGTTCGATTGGTTTATACTGGCTATTATAGAGGTCGGGCTCGGCGACGACTGCATGACGTTTGGCCGTGATACAGCATTCGGATTTAATGTGCCTGGAAATAAAACCGTGACTTAGGATTGCATTCCAACTGCATGAGTGGGTTCGGTCAGGTAGTAAAGTAGTTGGTTAGTTTATGTACCTTGGGGCTTGTATTTAGCGAGTTGCGCGTAGACTTGTTTGATGCGCTCGATGTTGATTTGCGAGGTTTTGGAGTGGTCGACCATGGGCATCGGGTAGTCGCGGCCTATGAGGCAGCGCGCCGACTGCTGCACGGACTCGGGCGCCACCCACGGCTCGTGGATGTACCGCGTCGGCATATTCTTTAAAGCCGGGATGTACCGCCTGTCAGGTTATAAACAGATGTTTTCATTTTCAATAGGTTTTGGGTGACAAATTAATTAAAATAATTTTAGAACTCTGGTAAATACACAGTCAGCAACATAAATATAAATCCATCTACCTTTCAAAATTATAATATAATAGTTAAAAGATAAATCATTTAAATAGTTCTAAAATACAGAAATGAATTCTTCTCAGTTCAAAAATACAGAATATCAATTAGAAAAGGTTCAGCTACTTATGTTGTTGATTGTATCATATTATTACTATAAAATGAGAGAGATGAACATGGTTTCATTTTTAAATAATTTTTAATTGAGCTCACTCAATAAGTCAATACAAAAAAAAGTCATATAATATAGCACTTTTAAATTATGACAATGGTTCGATATTAATTAAAACGAGTTACTGGTACACTTAATGGTACTAATCCTGCATACGGCATGTTTACTGAATATTGTTGCATTTGCTGTGCCTGACAGGGTTCATAATAATCTAATTTGTATATAGGGCCATGTTTGTATAACATTTTGGAATGCAATAAAATGTTGAGTTTAAGTATTAACGTTAATATGGGTAGATAAGATTTGCCATAGTATTTATTAAAACAAAGCATTACGAACCTTATAAAATCACCGTTAGGGTCGGTTTTCCTGCCGAATCTGACAGGACAGTAGCAGTGGAAGAATTGTTGGAAGAAGGAGGAGCACGAGAGCCACATCCACATGCCCGCGTTGACGGACCAGTCTGCGTCCAGCAGCAGCTCGTCGAACACCTGCTGGCACGGGGCTCTTCACACATTAACCATACCTCGCGCAATCATACTTTCACCCCGTTAATCCGTTTGCAGTGGCGCCACAAACAAAATAAACATTAATATTATTTAATAAGTCCCAACTTTGCTACACATACTGGAAAATGTTGTGGCGCTTTTAGCAAATAATTTGTATTTTCTACGTGTGTTAAGTCGTATCACTACTGAATCTTTCCATCCCAATGAATGATGACCACAATACAACTGTGTTGAATGTAATGAATATGATCAGTGCGTTAATAATGGTCAGGACTTGGCCTCATTCTGTGGTTAAAGCACTCAATGCTTTAGCCAAGTTTGTCATCAAGCATCTCTGGTTTCACAATAGTTTGAATTGATCTGCTACGAGAGACGGTTTATCCAAACATGTACACAACACATGAGGATCCATGTTTTCTAGAAAATTCTAAAGTCAATCGTTAATTAATAATAGTCTTGCCTTCATTCCTTCTTCCCATGAGATCCATAAGTCTCCTCTAGTGAGGAAACACGCGACTGCGTGCCGCGCCAAGTGGTGAATCCAACCCTCTTCTCTTAACTGTATCATTATTGCGTCTATCCAAGGGAATCCTGTTTGACCCTACAATAAAAAGATGTAAGAGTTTAAAACATTATTTTTCCAAGTTTGGAGGCCCATATACCCACCCTCGCCGATTTGGAATAAGTACCGTATCGTTTTCTATAGATATTAGACGACATTCTTTCTCACCTTGTCAAAACAGACAAGTCGCAAAAGGCTTCGAGTTGAAGTAGGCACACGATAAAAAATTAAATCAGGTAAGGACACAACTATAAAATATAATAATAGTTACTTACACTAGCCCATTTCGCGAGCGCTTCTTGATTCTTTTCCCATGGTATTTGAACGCATATAGGGTTGCCCTCCATACGATCGAAATTTGGGTTTCTCGTCGCAGCACAATAGAAAAATTCCCGCCATAATATTTGTCCGTGTAGGGATAGAGGCGGTCTCACTCGCTTCACTCGTTTGTAAAGTTCCGTCAACTGATAATAAAATAATCTAGTTGACAAACAACCAAACCTAAAACATAATGACGACATGTAGTGACGTATTGATATGTGTTATCTTAAGAGTGTATCAAATTTGTACTTGTTTACCTTAGGTATGGCGATAAGCCTGTCTGGCTCGCCAGTAGCGACTGAGGAGTCATTTTTGGTCTGCCGAATGACGCCACCCATGCTTTCCTCTCGAGGTGCCTTTCTAGCCTAGCGAGCGCTTCACTTTCCCCGCCAATCCACACTAGAGGTTTTAAACCCTCTGTCTCGAAACCTGACATAAACATACATAATATAGTCAAATACTTAGTAATAATTCCTACATAAGTTTATGTCGGAAGTAGTTATTAACTTAGTATAATTATGTTACGTAATGCTTGTACTGATTACTGTACCTAAAGTTGTTAAGTGAAGGTTATATTAATTAGCAATTAGTACACTAATACTCGATTTCTGAAAGGCAGATCAACAGAAATATATACACAGGCAGTCTAACGCATGTCAACTGTTAAGGTAGGCTAAGATTTACTTTAGGTATCTGGAACATGTTTCGTTGAAGGGACTTCGATACGACGTTATTTTCAACTGTAGGGTCGGATAGTAACAGACTGCTTCTCAGTCAGGTAAGTCTTTTCGATATTTTGGCATAGTTAGCAACGAAAGAAATGTAGGAATATTAAAAAGGTATAGTTATTACATCACTGCCTAACTACTAAGTACTAACTACTACAAATTTACATATTACATAACAACGTAATGTGTTGATAAAATAGAAAAGCGATTACAGCCGTTTACATTTCCTACGTCAGTTCACTTTCGATACGTAGACTAATAAACGTCATAATTATAGTCTATCAAATTGACTGCACGCTGCCTCACGGTACACAAGAATGAGATAACGTTTTCCAACTTTAAGATGCAAATGCACTGAATATATATTTCTACTTTGTTATCAATGCCTGTCTCTTATCACTCGGTTGTTGGGCAGCCGGCGTCGCAAAGCCGTTATATTAAGTGCTATGTTTGTTTGTTGCACTAACTTTTATTGCAATTGCACTAGCCGTAGCGATAGCAAAGATATAATATGAGAAATTGAGATTTCATGAGGTGACGATGTCTTTTATAGTCCTATAGAATATAAAAAACTTGATGTGTATACTAACCAAGTTCCTCGAGGGTGGGTACGCCGAATCGATCGTCATGATCGTCGGTAACAGGCGTGGTGGCTCCGTTGAGCATCTGCGCCGAAATGGGCGCCTCAGCCGGTGGAGGGGGCGGCATGCTGGCTATCAATGCCTGGAACTGGTGATACGTCAACGGGGCCTTGCCGCCGTTCCGTTCTATTATTCTGAAATAGTTATTCACGATTATGACTCTGAAAGTGAGTGATTATATGGGTAAATACTACGTATAGCCAAGTCTTTGAGATATACTCGACTGAAAATAAAAGTATCAAATTCCTTTGCCAAGCCTTAAAAAGTGTAGCCACTTTACAATTACGTAGCTTTGAAATACGTAATTACTTACAAAGTGACATTTAGGACCAGTATACGCCCCTGTAGGCGTATAGGTATCTGTCATAAACAATAGCTACACTTTAGTACGGCAAATGCTAATCTAATTATAAACAATGGTTTAAGTGTTATTTAGTTAGTAATGAAGAAAAATTACATTAAGATTTGAAGAGAATTTTGCTATAGAATGTTTGTAATAATGTTATAATTAATGTATCTGTTGCTAACCTACTATACAAGTGGTGTAGGGCCCCAATTAAAAATAACGACACGTAAATAATATCTTACTAAAATAGCTTTTACGCCTTCTCATACTGAGAAGAGGCCCGTGCCTAGAAGCAGGACATTTTATAAACAAGACTGATATTGTTATTTAAGATTAAAAAACTATGCGGTAACATTTGTTTCTTGCATATATCTTCCAAGTTTGAAGAGTCATCGTACTAAATGTATGGCAGTAGGACTCAAAGTTGTTGCGTTAAATATTCATTACGAATGTCAAATATTGATTTTGCATTTATTTGGACATATGCTTCAAACTCGAGAAAAGTATAAATCAATGTTAATATTGTGTAAAACGTGCATGGTTTCTCATACAATATTTTTGGTAATAAGTGTTTTTACTGATGTAGTTAGGTGGTGAATGATAAAAGTAAATCGCATTCTCAATGCCCCGCCTCTGTGTCGCGTAGTTTTGACCTGCGCAACCGTGGTGTGTAATCAGTAACGGAATTTATGACGTAGTAGTAGTGTCAAAAATAGATATAATATAATCATCTCCTTCCTTATAATTACTTTGATTATTTTAACGTGTCGTGTTGGAGGAGAATGTGTAGATTTTTGGGCGGCCATCTCCCTAAAATGACACGTTCCGAAGTGATGGTGTTCATTGACAATCAGAAGACAGAAAGTTCTTTAAAGAAGAAGCGTATACATTTATATATATGTGTATATTATCCATTGAAACTAAAGCCCATGGGTGCAATAAAATTTGTTTTAGAAAATCTGCCTCCATATGTCTAGTTGTTATCAGCATGTTAAATTTTACTCAATATGGATGAGGTCAGTGTTGTAGTGTAAAGTATGAAACTTAAAAACATGTACACATATTTTAACTTAAATTTGCAATCTTACATAAGAAGATGACGTATGTAACCATCAAAGACTTTAATAGCTATAACTGAAAATAATGAAATATTACTAGTTAAAACTTACTGGTCTAGCTTGTAGAGGGTGTGGGACACTCGCGATATGACGGTGATGCCAACTTCGCGACATTTTGACATAATATTGTGGTCCCGTACCCGTCCATAGGGCTCTGGGTCCTCCTCAAACGTTAATGCAGTGGTGCCCCATTCTCGGAACAATTTCGGTAACGCATCTGCCGGTTGTCCGCGAACCACGAACAGCCGTGAATTCAATTTTCTTAAACTACAGTCTAAATCTTCCAAACATTGCAGAAGAAATCTGAGGAAGCAAAGTTATTGGTTAATTGAATATTGCTCATGAAGGAACTATGAAACAGTGCTGTAGAAAAATGACATGTTGCAAATTACCTCCATTTGTTGATTCCAACATTAGAGGAGCTGGCAAACCACGGGTCTATGATGAACACACAGCGAAATGTGGCAGCATTAGCTAAGCCTTCTCTCAAGGCGGGGTTGTCGTGGAGTCGCAGACCTTTCCTGAACCAATGCACCGTGTGCTTGCCGTCAGAACGGCGGCTGGTAAGCCCTGCAGTCGGCGCGGGCGACGCATGTGTGCGCGCGTTCGACGCCGGGAGTGTCTCCGCGGCTGCTGACATCCTTACGTATTTATCCACATTGCGCCTGCTATAACACACCTAATTTTGATATTCGTTTTATCGAATACACAAAACGGAAAAGATTAGTTATATGTTTCTAATATATCTCACTTATGCCAAAAGAGGTACGTTTAAACGTTCTGTATTGAAGAAGTCACCGCACAGCTGGTAAATTAACGAAGAATGAAATATGAAATATCCTACACGATTGCAGTAGGTCTCAAAGGGTATAAAAGTGTCAAGCAAAATGAAACGGTTTTTACGTGTTGGCAAAGGAAATCAACAAGACGACACTATCGTAAATTATAGGAAAACGTATCTCAGATTATACAGGACTGTAATCAAAGCATCTTAAAAACTAACAATGCAGTCAAAGATAGCTAAATCAATAAATATATCAAAAGATGTCTGGAAACTTATAAACGAGCACAGAAATAAGAAACATGAAAACAAAACTAAATTAATGCAAAAAAAATACAAATAAACTCATAAGGGTTCTGCCATTGGAAGTTGTTAATATCTTTTTGAAGCAGTTTGAGTTATTCTCTAAGGCTAGTTCCATAAATACAAAAACTGCTATGGATATTTTACGTAATAGTGCAGAAAAGGTAAGAATGAGTAGGTAGCACCTTAGTGCATTCAACTCCACGAGAGATATAGAAAATAGTAAATAAAATGAATGGTAAAAGCTACTGGTTTTAATGACATACCTATAACAATAATAAAAGCAAACATAGACATATTAGCAGAACCACTTACTATTATATTCAATAAATGTTTTGATGAAGGGATATTTCCAGAACAATTTAATGTTGCTTAAATATTGCCCATACATAAGAAAGGCTCGAGAGTTGATCCGAATATATATAGAACCAACTCATTGTTAACTACTACTTCGAACATTTTGGAAAAATTAATTAAAGTCAGGTTATTAACGCATCTAAATCGAAACAAAGTGCTTAGTAGTAAACAATTTGGATACCAGAAATTCGTTGGGATACAAGATGCAATTTACACACTTACAACGGATGTTGTGCGTAGAATGAACAATAAGCAAAAAGTGGCTGGACTTTTTCTAGACTTAAGTTCAGCATTTGACACAGTTAGTCACGAATTATTATTATAAAACTACACTACTATGGTTACGGGGCAAATCATTGGAACTTCTTACATCATACCTAAAAAATAGAAAATGTTTGTTAAAATCAAATCTTGTACTAAAGCACTAAATTCTTCACGTGATACACTTAGTGAGGAAACCTACAAGTCTCAAATACATGCTCGTGTTCCCGAAGGTTCCATATTGGGCCCAATTTTATTTATAACTTTTATTAACGACCTTATACAATATGTAAGCAAATCTGTTGAGGACACTATTCAGTTGATCATTTTTGCTGATGACACAAATGTAGTAGTATCCGCCGATGACATAAATACTCTAAATGTAAGAGTAAATAAGACACTAGATACCTTTTATAACTGGTTTACCGTAAATAGCCTTACAGTGAATACTAGCAAGACAAACACAATACTATTTTGTTCAACAGCCAAAAATAATGAACTGTTAAGTACCAAAAGGTAATGTTAAGTTCTCAGGAGTATTCTATTCTATCACATTTTCTATATTATTATAACTAACTAAGTACCTACGCATAGATGATAGATTAAATTGGAAGTCAGAGTTAACGCATTTAGAAAATTCAATTACTTCGGCCTGCTATGTACTCAGAAGTCTTAGAAACGAAGTAAGTCGTATCATTTAAAAATGGTATACTTCGCGTTAGTTGAATCTATATTATGATATAGTATCCTTTTTTGGTGAGGAAGCTATGAGTACAATATTTGTACAAGGCATTTGTTGCCCAGAAAAGAGCGATTAGGACCATAGTAGGAATCCAGCAAGTAGAATCATGCAGACCATTTTTAAAGAACTTAGAATATTAACAGTGCCCTGTTTATACATCCTAGTATTACTCATTTATTTAACAAAATATATCCATGAGTACGCAACGCAAGAAGAAAGGCAAATAAGGGAGCACAAGAAGGAAAGATTTACAATCAAATTATGTACCAAGTCTTGATGTTGTGAAACACTTATTACAAATCAGTTAAACCATTTAATAAGTTGCATATACAAGTAAACTAAGGATTTCCAAAATGAACTCAAGCTGTTGTTGTTAAAAGAATGCTATTATTCTATAATTTATATTATAATTGTGACATGCACTTACAGTTATGTATAATTATTGGCTTGACATTCGTTTATTGTCATTTATATTTTATTGTTTTGACATGGCTACTTATTAATTTGTTTTTTAATTATTGATATATTTATTATTTTAATCTATTCAATTTGTTAACTGATTTGCAACGTTGTTTTTTTATAATTAATTGTCTTTATTATTATTATTATTGTATATTCACACACAATGTAAAAATTTATCTTGAATAAATAAAAGGAAATATAAGAACACCCATGTGGAATTAGCTGACTGTCCTTCAATATAATACTCTTAGAACAAACGGCGAGGCAATCAATCATAGTTTACAAATTGTGTTTACAAATACGTAAACACAATTTGTAATGAAATACTAATGTAATTACGATGATGATATAATAAATGAATGTAAACGAAAGAGGCGCGAAATACATATATTCATTAAATTCTTTACTTACATGACTAACATAATAACAAAATTAAACGTTGTTTAACGATTAAAGCTGACGTTATTTGAATTATTATAGTAAGCTGACACAAGTATCTACTTGTTACGTAATGTTGTTTTGTTTATAAAGTGCTGATTTGTGCAATATTACCTGTTTTAAGTATAAAACCTTAAGTAAACATGTTTGAAGAACCAGGTGAAGTGATATCTCATACATTTATATTTATTTACAATATGTAATTTCATGTTAGACTGAACATTAAATTTTTTAGTGTACCTATTTTTAATTGCGCAATGTAAACGCTTTGAAATTTAAGTTGACGATCGATGCCCAGAGGTATCGTTTAAAAATGTTGCTCAGAAGACGCGCTTTATTAGTATTATATAACGCGCTTCTTTTTAGTATTGACATGTGTATGTCCCTCGATTGAGATGAGCGTCATACTGAATGACATATTATTATAATTCGCACATTATCTAACTACCCGTAGCGTCACTAACGGCAGTTGCGATATGCTAATCGAAATGTATGGAGAAACACGCTGATCTTAAATGCTGCTGAAAGTTAGCAAAATTCGTACCTATAAACGAAGGACTACAGTACTCTTAGTACGAATTTTCATAGGCTTGATACCTACGAAAACTAGATGTGTTGATTAAATGTGACGGGTCAGACGTACATTTTGACTTGATTGAAGTTTATTAATTTCCACTAGAAGATATATTAGAGGATGTATGATGAGATACGCTGTTGTTTATCGTAGTCGAAATTCGAAAGCTTATTTTTATTTTTACTATTCGTCGCAGGGGATTAAATATAATGACCATCAAAAATACTAATTGCACAGCAAGATATGCTTACTAAATTATATCATAACGAGCACCTATACGCATCAAATCACTGCACTTCGTCTCGGAAGGTTTAGGTTATGTTAGGTTCCTTCTTAAACCCACCCAAAAATAGGAGTCCCGCGAAGCGATGCTCCGTCGACTTAGTTTGATCTCTTTAAATATATTTTGCTGTGCAATAAGTATTTTTGGTAAGCATATTTTACTATGCAATTAGTATTTTTGGTGGAACAAAGGTAAAAAATTGCGGAACAGTTAAATACTACCCTTTAAGTATTAGTGGTGAGCTATGTTAGCCTGAAAACTCGGCTCTTACAACAGTTACTATATTGTGTAAACGAAAAAGTAAGAGTTGGTTAGCAACCGCGCGCACCGTCACTATAACTCTTGTCTGTATATTTTCAATTCACTCGTCATTATCTGCCGCGTCACAGAGAACATGTATGCATAATGACTCAAAGTTCCACTGACTACAGATTAGATACCACTGTAACTACCGCTAAAATCTGTTATTACATGCAAACGATCAATGTAAGTAACTATCAGCTGGCCAGTCGTCGGGCTCTGTGATCAGATTAGATAATATCATATAGCCGATGGAACTTCGGACATCACTTCCGGAGGCTGGCCCCCAAACTCATGGGTGCGGCCGCCGCTTTTTCGCGGCTGCTTAACTTAGGGGAGCCAGACGCCTCCTACCGGAGGCTCTATATATTAGATATATTGGGATCGTGCGGTCCATGGCGTTATACTGCGCCCCTGTCTAGGCGCCCTCCCTGACGGCACGCAATGCGGCAATATTACATCCACCGCAACGTGTGATGGCTGTTAGGATCATAAGAGGTTTTCCTTCGAAGCGGCGAGCCTCCATGCCGGTACTCCGCTCTGGGATCTGGAAGCGAGAGCCCTCGCGTCTTTACATCAATGGTGCGGTGAGGCGCTGAGCGCGTCTCGCGCCTCCTACCACGTGAAATCTAAGTGCAGCGTTGCGCACTACGTCAGATCCTGGTGGCGGACTGGAGAGCACGACTAGTGCAACCAAGAGCAGAGCACGCCGCGATAGCGGCGGTAAGACCCATCATGGAGGAGTGACTGGAGAGACAACATGGTGCCTTATTATATCGGCTGATATCTATATCCATATCGGCAGAGAAGAGACGTCCCGGTGCCATCACTGTGGGGACTGCCTGGAGGACACAGCGCAGCATACGCTGGATGAGTGTCCAGCCTGGGCGGAAGAGCGCCGTGACCTCATCGCGGCAGTCGGGGTGGAACGTCTCTGGAGAGAGAGCGCATGCGTAGCCGCCACCTCCTACTGCGAGGTAGTAATGTTCGCTAAGGAGGTGGCGGAAAGGGAACACCAGCCTCCCGGCCCGCAGTCGACGCACCGGGCGCCGAAGGGCGCTAAACGATCTCCAGCCCTCATGAACGCTGGCCTGGGGCGACAGACTAGGACAGTCTGACGTCTGTGCAGAAGCAGGCCTGAGACAGCGGGGTGTAGTGTTACGCGCGCGCCTCTTAAAATGAAGTCTTACTAAAACTGTGACGAAACCGCCACAGCCAAGTGGCGGCCCAAATCTGCCGGGGCTGCAGGATGAATGCGTGAGTGATCCCTGCGCCCCGGCCACAGATTGCGAGAAGGAATACCGTGGTAGGTTTAGTCGGTAGGACCGAGATTTTGCCATCTTTTCCCGGGTGAGCCCGACATAACCCCTCCGCCGCCCTTGCGGAGAGGTACGCGACAACACATACACCGTCGTAAAAAAAAAGGGAAAAATGGGTTAGACAATATCATGTCTCAATATGCCATGATGATATTCGCGATGGATATTTGATAATTACCTGACAAATATGGATCTACGAATTATGCAATCAATTGACAGACAAACTTTAAATAGAAAAATAAATGTGGTAATAAATGTGACGTTCAAATTGTTCCATAATTAAGTATAAGCTTTTCAAAAAAGTTTGACTGTATATTATTCATATTTTTAAATGGACGACCCTGCGGGCGGTTTGCGGTCACACTGGGAGACACGTGATTGCAATTTACGGCTTCATGAATCGGTCTACCTATTATGTGACTTCACGCCAAAATGTTAACACTCCTTCATAGTTCTATAAAGCTATCAATATGTAAAAATGCAACATTATTAAAACAGGTAGACTTGTGCTTAGTATTTATCAGCGATACATGCAGGTAGCTGCTAACTCTTTCATGCTAGTACCGACGTAATATTACACAAATAATATGCTAAATTGTTCACAGTTGTTATTCATAATAACGATTCTTGTTATTTACATACGTGCACATAACATACGACGTCATGAAAATTGTGCATAGCGTTACTATTTATGTTTATCATAATGACGATGATAGGAAATCCCAAATTAAATCGAGAAGTACTCTAAATAAGTCTTAAATGTTGATAATAAATGTTTTTATCATTTTAGAAGTTTCGGACAGATAATATAATTAGCAGCCAAAAGTTATCGACTACAATCAATAAATTGATCATTTGATTGTGTTACTTTTTAAATAGTATGTATTACTAGTTAAACGCTATATCAATAATAAAATTGTCAAGCTCTTTGTAGACAATGATAGATCTTATTTGATAAAGGATTTGAATTATAGGGAGTTTTGGTATTATCTAATCGGTATTAGCACATTAATACTGAGTGAATACATACTATAAATATACACACATGTTCTGTATGTATAACCAGCATCATAATATTTTTATTCTTATCAGCAATTGCGTTAACTAATTAAATGATTAAGAATTAAGTTATTTCATAGTTTTACTTCCAATAAATTTCGATCTTTGGTTTTGGTATCATTAAATTTTTTATGATTAGAACAATATATTATACCTACTTATTATAGTTGTGTTTGGTAAAATTGTTATTCGTACTATACAATTAGGTACCAAAATAGTGCACACAATAAATCTTATACACAGGCTAGTAAATGTACCTATATGCATATTCACTTACTCACTCATTATGTTATTATTATAATTAGTTCAGGTAGGTACTGCTATGTCTAAAATAATGTGTATAAATTAGTATAATTTTATTATACTAATGTATTTTTATTGTATAATTATAATAATCGATTGCGATAAAGAAAGTAAAGAAGTAAAAAGAGAGTTTGTTTAAGAATATAATATGATGTCGACATCAACTTTCTCACGATATATTTTGTAGTATATAGCATAATGACTGTTTCAACATAACATTTCTAACTTTACCGGGTTGCTAAAATAATTTCGCCGCTTGCGAAATTCGCTTAATTGTACGAAGGAAATCCTACAGGTTGATGCTGTTGTAACTTGGAGAGTGGTAGGTATGCGAATTTTCTTAGATTATGTAATTGTAAAACATTATGAAGATTAACGTGAACCGTATTTTTACGTTCATCTTTTTAATGTTTACAATAGCTCTCACTCTCGAAGTATATTGGCTAAATCATTTATCCAATATTTTACTTATATCTAGAAAAGCATTATAGCGATAACTTTCAGTGTTAAAATAATTTATAAACATTTTTAATATTATCTGATCGGAATAAAAAATCGCTCATGGATAACTTTTATGCCTGAAAGGAGAAAACATATATAGAACCTAATTAATGTGCCAAGGGTCAGTTAGGTCAATGATCATGTATTTATAAGCTGTTGTAATACAAAAATAAAGACATTTACCGTTTGTTACGATAAAAAGCTACCTGTAATAAAATGTATATGACTCTCAGTAAAACAAATGTGAAGAAATAACGCATCATTTTTTAAGGGTGGCCCGTGGGAGTGAATAATGGGGTGGCTGTGCGGCGCGAGTCACGCTGTTAGACCAACGACCAAAGTTACCTTACTTGACCAAGTATTAGTAACAAGAGAACTGAGATATAAACAGCGGCAGAAACATGCGTGTAGTACGTGAACAATTTATATATAGATTTTACGAATTTGTAAACATATCGCAGTTTTAGGAAACGGTACTGTGAATAGTCGGTTTTCAGCTCCCTTTTTTGCTATAAATATACGAAGCCTTTTCTCAGCATAGAAACCAATTTCGTAACATAAATAATAAGTTCAATCCCTTGCGTGATAACAGGTGCCACAAACGCACAACGGTCGAAGGCACGTGTTTGGTGCGGTGAGTCTAAAGTCTCTCAACTCAACATCACAACTATTCTAAGACTATCGTCAAACCGTATGACGCAATAGCTGACCGTTTATTCGATAATAATAATAATTTCCGATACTTTACAGAGAATCTAATCATTAAGATATTAAATACCTGAAATAGCCGGATTTGTTATAAGGGTTTTTATTGTGCTTTATGATTGATTAGCTATAATAAATGACTTAATTATTAAAACAAATAGATAACAGAAAAATTTACAACTTCTATGATATATTACTTAAATAAATAGAGGGCTAAATTGGGTCATATAGAGGTATATAGACTAGATTGGCATTTAGGACTGATCCGTAAATTTCACTGCAAAGACGACATTTTTCTCCTATTTGTATACCTATGGCAACTCTTGCACGACACGTAAGTGATTTATGATCATTAAAATAACGAACACAAAATGCCTATGCCTTTGCCTTATATTTTTACGATCACTAACTGAATTAAATATCAATAGTACTGCTTATGTCGGATTGAAATCCACGCCTCTTCTATCTCAAACACGTGACATTTAAGTTCAATTAACTATTATAATTATAATATGGATAGCAGGTTTCTACATTGGATATAGTACTTGGTTATTTTTTATGGATGTGAATAAAAAAGGATATATTATAATACGTTAGTTAATGTATCATAATATAGGCAGCTCGGTATGACGTCATATCGTTAGCACGGTACAACCGGCTGAGACGCAAGATAGCGGACGATGATGCATTTTATTGATTGTAATTGAGTGACGAAAGCATTACGCGTTTGTATTACTAGCTGTTACCCACGGCTTTATTCAGGTTGTATTGGTAGGTATATAAGTCATGAAGTCATGATACAAAGAAGTAGACTAGCGGCATTCGGGTAATATTTGATTGGTTTGACAACAAGACAATCGCTGCACGCTGAATCGTTGAAATTGCAATGTAGTTACTTATCGCGTAGTGCACAATTGTATTCGATAACTATTCGAATGCAATTATACGCATATTACTAAGTCAGATCGGTTTAGCGATTTTAACACTAAAATCTAGGTCACATACGGAAAGTTACTTTGAGATATTTGCGTGTAGTTTAGTGTACTATTAAGTATTGTATATTACCGAGTATGAACATGGCTTAGCACGGCAGTAGGGACTGTAACGCGATTCGCCTGAAAGCATTGTTTACAAGATTGTAGATACGGCGACAACAATGTATCTAGAAATCATTCAAACATATCAATCAAAAACAAATACACGGATCTAAGATCAAGTACTTATATGACAGCACGAATGACGCATTCATTTTACTGGTCACTTCGCCCCTGCCAATGCGCTATTTGTTGGAGTTCCTTCCCTGACGACCAAAATTTTGTGTACTATACAAATAGCTGTATTGAGTTTAAATGTATTTTGTGTTCGTTCTTTCATTGCTTGTAGGTTCGCCTGCTATACGAAGATTACTCTAGATCCCGGAATAGTTTAATAAGAACCTAGTAACCCAGTTTACAATCAGCCTAATGCTATCCGTCCTGCCCGCGAGCTTTTAGAGCCAAGGTTACGCTAAAATAACGAATTGTAGCTAAGTACTAGCTAGGCCAATGATGTGTATTATCGTTTAATATAAGATTATGTTTATTTATCAATATTTCTTTAAAATGCTAGTGACTTTGTTTAGTCTTTCATCTAAGCTTAATGCTTCTGTTGGGAGTGGGTAGACGGCGTTCAGGTCGGTATTGCTGTGGGATTGACCTCACGATCTCTCTCGATCGTATCACCGATGTCTTAGGGCTACCGACGCTTCTAATTACTTATTAGCATCAGCCTTATCATACTATTATCAAAAAGAAACTGTACTTCTGATGTTTATTTATTATTTCAGTTAACTTTGTATGTTTTGCTTTATCTATTAGGTAGTCCACAACTCTATACAACAAAGATTAAAATTATTAATATGAATAATGTGATAATTATCATGATATTTTAGCATGTAAACTTAAACTGTGACTACTATACAATGTTAACCTAGATATCAATATAACTGATGATATTTTTTTCAGAGTATATTTAGCATCTATTGATTGGTTGTTACTATGCACAGGTGAGATGCTAAAATGTTAGTGTAAAAATTAGTTTTATGCTCTATTGTTTTCATTAAATGAGGTTTTACACATTGGTTTGATATTAATTATAAGTCTGTCTTTTATGTTTATAGAAAGGTAGTGGCATTTCGTCCAAACCACTTGCTTCTGTCATATTGGCGCATTTTAACAAGGACTAGTTACCGAACAGGAGACAGTATAGTGTGGTTGTCTTTTTAATAGTGTTCCTGCTAATTCTACATCTATAAGAGTGGACAGATGTGGTTCAAACATAACATCTCCACTTCAAGCATCAAGACATTTTGGTCTTTTAGATAACTAGCTCTTGAATGAAGAGTAGATTATGGCACAAGAATAAGCCCTTAAATATTGTCATATCATTATTTATTAGTAATTAAGTTAATTAAATATTAAGTATAAGTGGCATCCCTAGAGGTCAGTACTAAGACAAGTCTAAACATTTTTAAGCTACTAATGTGAACATTTTGTTGGTTGTGACTAGTGCAAAATTTAGGTGACTTGCCTAATGAAATTGAAATATAAGTTTAAATATGATTTATTATGAAGCAGCTTTGCCATAGGCATTCTGGATTTCTGGAATAAAATTATAACTGCGAGTTACTAAGTATTAGGAATTGTAATTACTTTCTTAAAAATTACTGGGATTATCATAGATTTACACTTAATAGATTATAGTATTTAGTTAATGCATCTAATTCTGCCTACTTTGTATACCATACTGATAAATAATAGAAAACTACAAAATTTTAACAACTGGAATTAAAATTTTACGATGGTACATACTTACATACAGGATGTTACAAAATTATAATAAATATTATTCATCACAAATTATTAGAAATTGTTTTGTACAATAATTCTAGTTACTAATATTTGTTAATTAAATTAAAATTTCTATATTCTTTATTTTAAGACTATACCTGTAAAATACAATTGAGTATGTTAAATCAATTATTGTTCAAGTCTTTATTCAAAGGACTGATATGATTAGACATGTTTATAACAAAGAAATTATTTAGAATGTCATAGTACTGAGTGAATCTATTCTACTACACCAAGCAAACATATATACTTACTTCATTTATAAACAATAATTAAATACAGAAACAATTGTAATATTAAATAAATAAGACAGTATTACACTCACCTCCATTAATTTTCAGTGTTCACCAAATAATTGTTTTAATGGCGCACCAAATAGACTTTTATGAACCTAAATACAGTATTTTCACAATTAAATTGTAGAGTATTCAGTACAATTATTAACAAGAATGCCACTTTTTGCTATCACTTCAAACCTTCTTCTCCTTCAAATCGGACGGAATTAATTAGTCAAATTTTAAAGGTTTCAAAAACGCTAATGCGTTTGCTATTTTATTAGGTACTGGATCCAACAACTATTGCAATAGGGCTCAACACCTTCTAGAACTTTTAGAATATGTTACGTCGGTACAACAAGGGAGGAGGCAATCACAGAAGTGGCGTACAAACTACTGAATTATGAGAATTATAGAAATGTCAGATTCGTCCACGCCACTTGCAACGTGACCACAACGTGACCTAAATGTTTGTATAATACCATACATTTATCACAAGTGTTTTCTTTTCATAAGATGAAATGATTTATAAATGCTCATAACAATGAAACCTTTGCTATATTAGACCCTAATTATGAAGATCTTGCAACAATTAGAAAATTATTTTTAATTAAAATAGGTACATGATAAATACTATTAAATACACACTATGAACACTTGAACAGTATGATGTTAATTTTACCGTAGTTGAACAATGACAGATGACAGTAATGACAAGATATTATTGACTGCGGTGACATTTAATCCATCCGTATTTCAGTGAAAATGTCAGAAAAAGTAAAAACCTAGGAATAAAAATAATATAAAAAAATAAAATACTTTATTTCATTATCAACAGGTCACAAACGTTGTAGAGATCTCCTTTTAAGTATATGAATACTTGTGTCAGAAACCCACACTTCCATATCTAAAAAAATTTTAGGCATAGCCTGTCACTAAAGTAAAAATAACAATCATAATGTTTTTTATAACAATATGATTATTTTTTATTTAAATGGATAACAAGAAAGAAAAACGAGACTAAAAACAAAAATTAAAATAATGTCAGTGTGTGTGTGTGGTATGTGACTGTGTGTGTGCGCGTATGTATGTGTGTGGTTTTTGTGTGGATGAAAGAAAGAAAGAAATAAACATTTAATAGCACAGAATATAGGTAATAATACAGAAGAATAAGAAATATAAGAATAAATAACAAAAGAATAAGGATACAGGTGGGTCTGTGTGTGAATGTAATGTTCATACTACTGCCTATTGTAAAGGTTGAAGAAGAGCTTCCGTTTCTGTGTAGGTGAATTCCTTTAACTAAAAATTAAGGGCATTAATTGCATTTATAATATGGATTTCTGTAAATAGCAAAATTTTTATTGACTGCATTATAAAGTAAGGTAGCCTGGGTGACAAATTGGTATCTAGGAAATGAAGTTTTTACTCTATTTATCACCACAGTAGCATATCTTCTATTTGTTAATACATTTTGATCAAATACTGTAGATTTGTGCATTTTTAATAAAGCATTTAAAACATATAATTTTCTTACTGTTAAAAGGTCGCATAGTTTGTAAAGACCACCTGTACTGTAACAATATGGTTTAAAAAACATAGCCTTCAGAAGAGCACGTTAAGAACTTTAAATTAAAAAGAAAAAACGGTTTGTGCTCCACCCCAGGATACAGTAATGCAATAACTTAAAATAGACTGAGCAAGAGAAATATAATTATATTTGTTTGAGTAGACAACTTGCAGCTATGTGCGTTAATTGTTTAAAAATCCATATTAATTTTCTAGTTCGTTCACTTACTAAGTAAAAACAAACCGAAAGCCGTAGGTTCATAATCTTAGATAAAGGTCCTATAGACAGCAATAGTATAAAATTTTAACTAAACCAATGATAATATTTAAATCATTGCGCTAAACACATAACTAACTAAAGAGTCTTTTTTAGTTAAGAAAGTTACAGATAGACTTATTTCTCATTAAATTTCTAAAACTATCACAATAATTATTAAAATAATACGCAGAAACCGGCTTGTGTATGAAATTTATATTTATATATCCATGATAAATTGATAACAGTAGTCAATGTGCAAATGAGAAACTGACAAATTGCCAACAGCAATCATCGAGAAGTACTTAATCTGAGATCATATAGGTAGTATTTGTCCAATCCCATCTATACTTATATAATCTCAATAAAGTCTTTATAATATTTTCGCCACGCTATCTCAGTTTTTGTAAATAAATAAAAGGTAAAGGTTATTAGTATTTTTAAATAAACAGAGTTACTGTATATTTGAGCTGTTTGGTGTCGAACTGCTAAGAGATGCTTGTCGAAGCCAAGAGACTTAAAAGACTGATTGATGCTCCAAGCGAGACAAAGGTGGGCTTGTTATTTAAAAAAATAGTATTGCTATTCAATGTGGCATTACTGCCCATAGGTGCTGCCAGTCTTTTGGGTACAATGCTCAGGTCAGCAACGCATAACGCACGAATATTACTACGCTTATAATATTTTATATATATTAACACTTTGGATATATACCTAGGTATGGATATATTTTTAATTCTTCGATTTAGAAATCGACTAAAATATGTCGCTAATGTGAAAAATATAATGCGTCCTCTTTCTCTTTACCAATTGGCAACACTTTTAAGTTCTTTCAAAAGTGTCCGTCTGAGAGATGTACGTAGAAATTTTGTGTTATAAATTTTCATCCCATTTTATCGAAATGAATTTTGTTCTTTTTTATCAGAAGATTATAAAATACTCAAGATATTTAAATCAACTATCGGATTATGGGTGAATTTTGACTAAAGATCATTGGAAACTTTCAGTGACGGGTCGCAATCATGGGTCGTGTGATTCGTGCTCAACGTAAAGGTGCCGGTTCAGTTTTCGTGTCACACACCAAGAAAAGGAAAGGAGCGCCCAAACTTCGCTCTTTAGATTATGCCGAACGCCATGGTTATATCAAGGGTGTCGTAAAGGTTTGTAAAACGTTGTCAACTCAATCTTTACATTTCAAAACAAATTCTTCGCCAAGCATGGACATATTTCTAAACTACTGTATGGGGTCAAATTTGTCTGCATTTTATTTCAGTATTGTAATTTGCACATACACATGTTTGTTTATCGAGTACCTACATACATTACTGGTTCTTTTTAAAGATCGAGGCAATATTTTGATAGTTCATACTGAATCAACGTGTTTTGAATGTTAGATTACGTTTTGATGCAGGTATATTATTTTAGAAACTTAACCTCAAATTTAGAATTGTTCTTTCCAGATTTTCAGGCTAAAGAGTAGTATGATTTAGTTAATATTGTGATATGTTATCTACAGATATTGAATTTTCATAACCTAATAAGACAAATTCTTCTATTGACATATTTGTACTAGTATATAAGTGCTGTATGTACTTGTGTAAAATGCTAATAGAAGATAATTTAGATCAATCATTGTTATTCTATTGACATGATGACTTTTAACTTACCTACTCTGAAAAATCTTTGATTGCACAGAGGCTCTTTCTGAGGACCACACATGTATTAATATAATTTAATGTTCTTATGTTTTCTACAAGTTTATTTCGAAATGTTTTAGGACATCATCCATGACCCTGGTCGTGGTGCTCCTCTGGCTGTAGTTCACTTCCGTGACCCCTACAAGTTCAAGACACGTAAGGAGTTGTTCATTGCCCCCGAGGGTCTTTACACTGGCCAGTTTGTCTACTGCGGCAAGAAAGCTACTCTGGAAGTTGGTAAGATTTTTAAGTCTTGCAGGTTTTATTGTCGGATATTAAAATTAGCTTGGACTACTTGAAGTTATGGCTCAATATTATGCTCTAACTAATGTTTTGTAAGATTAAAATATGTAAGTAAAAGATATTGACCTTTAAATTAGATATTTTGATGTGCAATGGCTAAGGCTACACTTGTGAAGCAGAGGCAGTTTTCCCCATTCCTTGCACTACAATTGTGAACACAGTTGTAACAAAAGCGTTTAGCTTAATGATAGCTAGGATAGTTTGCAACCTAAATAGCCAGTAATCTATTTTTGTAATAGAGTAAATCATTGCTGCATCAATTTCATTTTAGCTTCATTCTATGGTTGCCTAGTATTGAATTCTTTTACAAGGGTATACAATCAATACTACCCTTGTAAAAGAATTTAATACTAGTCAACCATAGAATGAAATAATAATGGTTATTTCATTATGCATAAGGTATATCAGCCTATCAATGCAAAAAGGCCTCAATTAATAGCTTTATATTCTAGAGTATATTCTGCATATGAGCATCCATATGCCTATAGATAAATTAGACTATTGTTAATGTTAATATATAAATAAGAAATTGTCTATTTAGCACACTTTATGCCTAAACTGGTGAACAGACAAAACTACTAGATATTTACCAAATTGGAATTTCCATTTGGTACTGATATTCCATTATGTCCTCCTGTGAATTCTTGGAATTCCAGACAGTTGATAAACTATTGTGTCTGGGTACTGCTGTGCCATTGCAAATCATAAGGTTAATTATATCTTGACTGTTATAATTATAATACAAAAATAATAAAAAATTTTAAAAGGAAAGAGACCTTTTGTGTCTTTTGCATGTGTCTATGATTTATATCCAAGGTCCCGGACTTTTTCTCATAGACCACTTTCAAAATTTAGCAGGTCCCGGTGGACTCTCTGCAGTTCTTTTCTATCATATTCCTTGGCATTCTGCATCAAATCTCTACCTACCATAGAAGGCTGACCTTTTTTTTTTAGAAATTTAGACTTTTTTCTCTACAGAAAAATCCACCATTTTAGTTCTTCACTATCGAAAGCAAATAAATTTTCGTGGACTTACGAATTGTGGATCCCCATTTTTTTGTCACGCCAATGTAGACCTCCGTCGAGTCTTCCGTGGATCCCTGGAGATCCACCGGACCACTTTGGGAAATAATGATTTATATAATTAAAGTATTGACTAAAAGTATATATATTGTATGTTTATCCATTGTCTAGTACCCATAGTACAAGCTCTGCTTAGTTTGGGCTAAATGTTGTGTGTATGTGATAGAATATTATATTTATATTTATATTGACTGACTATAAGTTTGAATAGGTTTCACATAAATTAGCTGTAGTCCAAAAAAAGCTGATAAATATGATGTGTAGTTTTTATGATTTGCATCTGTATGTGTGTATTACAGTTTATAATTTGTTTTTATCAGGCAATGTCATGCCAGTGGGAGCCATGCCTGAAGGTACCATTGTGTGCAACCTGGAGGAGAAGATGGGTGACAGGGGTCGGCTGGCTCGTGCCTCTGGAAACTTCGCCACCGTCATTGGTCACAACCCTGATGCCAAGCGTACCAGGGTAAAGCTGCCCTCTGGAGCCAAGAAAGTGCTGCCATCAAGCAACAGAGGCATGGTTGGTGAGTAACTGAGTCTTAAAGAATCATAATAAGCATTACTGAATAATGAACTGGAACCTCATGGTTAGGAAGCTTAGAGATTTGGCTTAGCACAGTAATTTAATCAGTTGGTCTGCTCCTGTATCAGCAATCTTCTTCTTTTTGTGTGGTTAGTGGCCAACCTGATGTCAAGAGTTGTTCAAGCCGCCGTAGGCCTCTGACATGGCTGCTGTCAATTTGACAACAACCGGGACTGACTTTTACGTGCCTTCCAAAGCATGGATACGCTTAGATGAAATACCACTAAGCGGTCACCCATCTATAGACTGACCGCACCCAACGTTGCTTAACCTCGCTAATCGTTTACCGATCAGTAAGTGCAACTGGCTAATATTTGTCTTGTAGCCAACCACAGGCAGCAGACTTTGCTGGGTCTAGTCTGCAACACAAATATTGTTTGCTTTTGTGCATCATGTGTGTTGCTGCATTTTATTGTATTCTATTTACATCAATTAACCTTTTAACCAATGTTAGGATGCTGGCATCTGAGCTTAACCAGACTATTATAAATGTGAATTTTGTTACGATAGTCTTCTTTTGTTTGAATAGCTATTTTGTATTTTCGTATTTTTGATAATTGGATTGGTTAAGAGGTTAAAAAGTTGCCTACAGGTTCTTTGCCCATTGCAATATGCCTATAACTCTTATTGAATATGATGACTTTCAACTTACCTACTCTGAATAATCTTTGATTACACAAGAGGCTCTTTCTGAGGACAACAGTTTATTAGTTTATCAATAGCTAGTTATATTACATGTTAGAACTAAAAGCATTGTCACTGTTTTACAGGTATTGTCGCTGGTGGAGGTCGTATTGACAAGCCTATCCTGAAGGCTGGTCGTGCGTACCACAAGTACAAGGTGAAGCGTAATTGCTGGCCGTATGTGCGTGGTGTTGCCATGAACCCCGTTGAGCATCCTCATGGTGGTGGTAACCATCAACATATTGGTAAGTACACCTTTCTTCTTGAATATATTAAGGACATTTTCCATATCTTTATAGGTTAGATGAATGATTGATTTGTTATCTTAAAATAAGGGAGCAGGATATATTTCTATATTGACAACACCCTTTGCAAATATTGAAAATACCAGTATCATGAAAACATTTTGTGGCTGCTCTATTTAGATTAAATACAGAATAAGGAAATGAGTATATCACTTATATTTAAATATATTCACATTTAAGAATATTAGATAAATTGGAATGACATACCTATGTAGTCTAACACACCTGTATATTCTCAGATGCCTTTGAGAAATTACTGATAAGCTAAATGTATTTTGTGCACCAAAGGACTGCATTTCCTGACTTGTTGCTACTATTGAGAATTGTATAACTGGAAACCCAATAATGTCGGCGTCCGCTCTCCCCAAGTAGGGCAAAATGTTTATGGGTGAGTTCACAAATGCCTTAAACATAAGCGCAAGCAAGGCAATGTAATCGCCGGAGCTACGTATATAAATAATATATATAGATATCTATGCATACCGTAGATATATACTATGCCTCATGGTAACATTCGTAATATCTGTTTTCTTAGTAGTTCTTCCTATGTACATACACTTGTTTGTATCCAACAAATTATAATAATTATAATGTCCTTGTTTGTTAATAGGTAAAGCTTCGACTGTAAAGAGAGGAACATCTGCCGGTCGCAAGGTTGGTCTGATCGCCGCCCGCAGAACTGGAAGAATTCGTGGTGGAAAGACCGATACCAAGAAGGAAGCATAGACGTATTTTTATTCAAAATAAAATCTATAAAACCCGTTTTGCTTTTTTTATTTCTTTTCTCAGTTAATAATGAAAAATGTTAATGAATATTTGACATCACGATTGTTTTGCTATTTGTATCATGAAACTTGAGGTTGGCAACTTTTTTGTCATCATAAACTCAACCATGTGATGCCAAACTATAGATAGTTCCATGATTCGACCATCGAGAGTTAATGTTGGCAAAAAAGTAGAATATTATTGATATTTAATATCGATTACTTATATCGATAGTAATTAAGCCTTGATAGTTGCTAATACTATTGAGATTGTCAAACATGACTTGTTTCTATTAATATTCTGAATAATCGTTATTTGTTTATTACTCATTATTATTAATGTACTCCAGACTGAATTTCGGCGGGCGGTCAATCTTAACGGCGACTGGCCATCTGCGCAGGAGAAATTATAGTGCACAAGCACATACGTGCGCTAACACAGATGCACTCTGTTCCTTAACTCTCATGATCCGGGTGGGACGGCGATCCGTGATGACCAGAGAGAGATCAAGCGGACCGCTTTGTGACCATCAGAATGTACGGTCACTACCCATATTTTACATCGAATTAACTATAGAAAGTTGCTTCCTTGTTGCTTCTAGTTGCTACTAATCGTCAGATAACTGCTACTCCCAATTTTTTTAAAGTATACTGCTATTATATGTCATGGGCTATTTAGACAGGATGGCTGGTCACCTAACCAGTGAAAACAAACTGCGCAAATGAATTGAGATTTTTTAACCAATAGTTGCTACTACCTTTATATACCTACATAGTTTTGAACCTCATAGCTTTAAGGATCAATAGTTATCATCAATTTGCTATTTTGATGTCTAAACGCCTGTAGAATTAAAAGAGCAAATTTTGCAAATTGGGCCTTAACAGCAGATGCTACTACACGGTTGGCTATGCGGACGACATAACCATTCTGATCAAAGCGAGTCGGAAAACCATCTGTAATCGCATGCGATCAGCCTTCAGAATCATGAAACAATGGTGTAACCATCATGAACTGACGGTAAATCCGACTAAGACAGAACTGGTTCTTTTTACTCATAAAAGGAAAACTCAGTTAACCAACGCCAAAATTATTTGGAACGGGGCTGCTTACCCTATCGCAAGAAGCTAAGTATTGGGCGTAGTAATCGACTATAAGCTGAACTTAAGTAAGCACCTAAACACGAAAATAACCAAAGCATGCACAACATTCTCGCAATGCAGAAGATTAATAGGAAGAAAATGGGTCCTCGAACTATCTATAAACCTTATAGCGCTACACGACCGTAATATGCTCCATGTTAATATAAGGCGCCATAGTTTGGTGGCCCCGCACTCTTCTAAGCACAGTCATACACAAACTACAAAGCCTACAACGTCTCGCTTGCCTGGCGACGACAGGCTGTATGAGAACAACCCCCACGGCAGCGCTAGAGGCGTATACTATATATACTATACTAAATCTCAGACTCCTATACTTCATCATAGAGCAGGAAGCTGTCACAGCTGCCATACGGCTTGAACAGGTAGGGCTCTAGTAACGGGACAATAGAATAACTCATGCGCGCCTAAAGGAGTTAGTATACAACGAAATTCCAATGATATAGGCGACTTGTCATATCATCCCAAAAACCTTTGTATTCGACAAAAAATACCACATCCAACTTCATGAATCTAAAGATAGCTCTGGGATACATGAAGTGAGAATATACATGGATAGATACAAAACAAAATCAGAAACTAGAGTCGGAGTATTCTCCCACGACCTAAACATCAATTACTCAACAACCCTGGGAAACCTGAACACTACCTTCCAGGCAGTATGTGTTGGAGTCACCCGGGCTGCAACAGCGGTTACATCAAGGGGTATAAGCGATAAGTCGATACGCATTATCTCAGATAGTGCCGCGGTACTACAAGCTCTTACGAGCAACTGCTTCAACAGTGGACTAAATTAGCGAGCAAAAAGGTGGGTGTACTGAACAGGGCGAGGCGGTACTTCACACCCGGTCAACGTCTTGTGCTTTACAAAGCACAGGTCCGGCCGCACGTGGAGTACTAGTACTGCTCACATCTCTGGGCAGGGGCCCCCAAATACCAGCTCGACCCACTTGACTCCCTACAAAGACGGGCAGTTCGAATCGTCGATGATCCCAATCTCACGGATAGATTGGAGTCGTTGGAGCAACGGAGAGACTTTGGGTCTCTCTGCGTGTTCTACCGACTCTTTCACGGAGAGTGCTCTGAAGAACTGTTTGATTTGGTACCAGCGGCCCCTTTCTATCATCGTACCACTCGACAACGAAGCAGGGTTCATCCATATCACCTGGAAGCGTTCAAATCCAGGACGGTACGCTTCCAGCGATCATTTCTCCCACGTACGTGCAAGCTCTGGAATGAACTGCCTGCTTCGGTGTTTCCCGAGCGCTATGATATGTCCTTCTTCAAACGAGGTTTAAAGAGAGTTCTTCTTTCACGGTAGGCAGCGGCTTTGCTGTGTCCTGACATTGCTGAAGTCCATGAGCAGCGGTTACCACTTTCCATCAGGTGGACCACTTGCTCGTCTGCCACTGAAGGCAATAAAAAAAAAAAAAAAAAAAAAAACATCCTGGAGTATCACCGTGAGCTGCAAAGTATTGCCACAAAAAATCGGGTAACGTTGTAGTGGATACGCGGCCACAGCAACACTTCTGGCAATGATGCTGCAGATCAACTGGCAAAGAGAAGATCGAACATCAAAATGGTAGGACCCGAACCGATTGTCCCGATACCCTTCTGCCAACTCAAAACATGGTTATGCGATAGAACCACGAAACTACACGAAAAACAGTGGACAGAAACAAAAGAATGTAGATAGACGAAGGAAGCCCTTCCATCCTTGGACAGGCATCTGTCACGCAGACTGCTACGTTCCACAAGGAAAAACCTACGCCACCTAGTGGGTATAATAACGGGCCACTGCTCACTTACCAAACACCTGTTCAACATCGGCATCACTGACAGTCCTTTATGTAGAGACTGCATGGAAACCGAGGAGACATCGGCTCACGTGCTCCTACATTGTAAAAGCGTGAGCAACCAACGGGCGAAACTCCTAAACAGTCCAGAAACGATGAAAGAGGTACTGCGCGACATCGGTCCCCTACTATCATTCTGGACGGAGCTGAGGTGGTATGAGTAACCGAACAATATTTCGCGTCGGCTACTTACGCACAATGGCCAAATTGTAGGGCTAAGTGCGGATAACACACGTCCAACTAACTAACTAACTAACTAAGGTTTTAAGGATTTTTATGGCAGCTGGCTTGCCTGGGATTGTGAAGCATTTCTATGCATTCTTTTTAATATTGATAAAATGCTATTGTACCAATGGTCCTCCAGGCTAGCCCCCGTGGGGGTACCACGAGTAAATTTTCTTTCCCAGACTACGGGTAAGTACCGAGATTAACTATTATAATATTAACTTTAACCTAATTACGCACTTCCCATACATACCTTTAATTTAAGGGCTGAATCCAAAACGACGTCTTATATTTTTGGATAACAATTTTTTGTATAAGTTAACTGCTGCATTAAAAATAATTTCTGTATGGCGGGGAACTTTATACACATTCAAACAACGGTATCAAAGAACACTAATTTAGTACCGAAAATAGTGGCTTTTCGGTACTAAATTAGTACCGAAATCCACTATTATAATTTATGTATCACATAAATTATTCTGTATGGGGATCGAACCCGCTCTGGTAATGTCGAGGCTAGCACTTAAACCACTGCGCCATCCATGCGGCTAAGTTTTATTTATAAACATAACCCTAAGCACGTCTTGTCATGTTTTTCAATAGAAAATTACGAGTCTCTCAGTGCTCACGGAAGTATAGCTTACGCGAGCACTGAGAGACTCGTAAATTTATTAACATAGTGCTCCATTTAAGTACACTTGGTCACCTTGCTGAATGCGGCGTGCTCACACTGAGGCGACCAATGTCTTCGGCTTGACGACGAATATGATTTCATCTAGACTTGATTACCTATATAATATTAATTATTTTCACGTAAGAAATTTTAATTCGTTCGTAGATGGCTTTCAGTAGGCACTTATATCTGGACATTATACAACAATTAAATAGGTATTTTGTAACATTTTATTTTAAACATTTCTTTCATTTTACCTAAACTTTACATCTATCGCCTATAATTATTTTTATGTCTGAATAGACATCCACACAATTAAAAATAAAATTAAAATGACTCATTCTTATTGACTATACCGTCTATACTGAACTCCGAGATATCTATGTCACTATCGTCCTTTGCAGTCACTCTCTTTGGCTTGACAATTGTTTTATGATTTATGATTGGCACACTCTCTGAGTCGTCTAAGATGGAGCTTCCAAGACTCGTGTTACTGCCACCAATGCTGCCAGCCTTTATCATCGTACCAGCTAGAACGTCCACTCTTCCAACGAGACCGGGTGTAGGAGTATCGTTTCGTCGTGCCAACTGTGTTTCAATCTTTTCTTTTAATTCGGCAATTTTTGGACTCGTACGTGTCACGTTTTGTATTTTTGTATCTTTCTTTAAAGGTTCGTTATCAATGCTGTAAAACAAATTTGATTAGTTCGACGTAATAAATTTGTATTTAAATTTAAACAAAATTTACTATTGATTGTTTTAAATTTCTAGTGAAACCTATTAAAATTGTCACCGTTCTTACAACTTATACATACCTGGATATGTCCCATTCTTCACCGTCAAGATTAACCAAGCCCAATTCATATTTTTCATGACCGTCACTTTTTTCCGTAAGACTTTGTGATGGAGATGCACTTACGGATTTCATTTGAATTGCATCCATGTCAAACAATACTTTCTTTTTGTTTAGAGACGACGTAGAAGAAGCATTTTTCAAAACACTTTTGGTTTGTTTTACTTTATTTTGTACGTTTTCATCCAAGAAGTTCCTTTTAATTGGAACATCCGACAGTGATTCTACATCATCACTACTGTTATCAATAGTTTTGGATGGTGACAGTTTCGATGAGTGGTTTTTAATAATTTCATTTGAAATCGTAGTGCTTTCAACCAGATTTGAAACTGATTGAGTACGTAACAGATTATCATCACTTATTGTGTATTTTTGGACAGTGTGATTGTAGTCTGCGGCAGCAGAAGCGGGTCTTCGAGCTGGCGACTTAATTAAATTCTCAATAGATTTAGATGATTGTTGTACTGTTGTAGTATTATAATATTTATGATCACTTTCTTCCGAAACTTCTTCTGAATTACTTGTCGGTATGGATATTTGCAGAGTCTTCTTGCGTAAGCCGGGTGCTTTCACTACTTTTTTCGGTGTTATATTTATATCTTGGTTTGTTTTTGTATTTTCGTCTATAGCATTTCGACTCTTTTGAGTTATAAATGCCCTTAATGGACTTCTCTTGGTGGTTATAGGGCTGGATGATGCAGAGCCCGGAGGTGTCTTAAGTAATGACATTGCTCGTTTCGCAACTTCAGCGTGTTGTGATTTTTGCTTTTCTTTGAGATTCGAATCATTTAATTTTACCAGAGATAATGCTTTTGTTTTCACATTGGATATTACAGAGGTTAAGTTTTTAAAAGGTTTAATTACTTTAGTTGGAGATATATAATCCGGCACCTGCGTTACTTCTTTTTTGAAGTCCGTTGTATTTGAATCCAAAAACGCCAAAATTGTATGTCTCACTTTATCATGAGCAGGATTTTTCTGAAAATATGCATATATTTATTTTCAATGTCCAATAATAATTTATATGAATAATTTAGTCTGCTAATCGATTTTAATACATTACAAATTGTCATTAATTATTTTACTTAATTTAGCACCATAAAGATCAAAACAGAAACGGAACAAACAGAATTGCTGACTCTTTTCCTCAATCAAACTTAGTTGGATATTATGTTCCATTCTACAATAAAACCGCAAGTGATATTTCAAATTGATGTTTTAATCAATTTAATAAGACAAGTTGTCTGTCACATTTCTATATTTTACTTATTCATTTCTTTACGAACGCCACACAAAATATATCATAAAATTTGTAAAGAATATCACTCATATAAAATTTTATGGAAACATGTATGTTTTGAGCCATTGAAAAGAGTGGCTTTTTTTTCTTGCCAAGTTCTTCTCGAGAGAGCTTTATTCCTTGAAACTGGAAACTGCTTTTCGTTTGCAGACGTTTTCTAAAAATATTGAAATAATTCATGGTATACTTATATTTATACATGTAGACCATGATTTTTGAGAGTTCCTATTTAAATTTGTTAAGCATTATTGAGCGAGGCTATGTTGAAAATACGATTTCTTTAATTTAATATGTTTTCTAATTGTAAATCTATAATTTAAATTTACAATTAGACTAAATCTATAATCTATCTCTATAATTTAAATCTATAATTTAAATACTATTATTTACCTTAGCTTTCAGTTCTTGCTGTTGTTGAAGTTGTATTCGCTGTTTATGGAAGACGCTTTGAGGTAATCTGGATTTAAGTGGGTCCACTCCGGCAGTCACTAAACGACTATTGACTTCTTCAGTTATCTTCGCTCTAACAAGCTTCATTGGGCTGCAAATAATAATAGTTACGGCATGACTAAAAAACAGTATTACTTAAAACGTCCTGTTTTGTAAATATTATTATTAAACGTTGTACCTTCCAGGAATAACACCCGGGCTGCTTCTTGCTTTAGGACTTTTAACGTGGTTATTTTTAAATTTCTCCTTTTTTAATTTTGGTCCCTTGCCATTTAAAAGTTTAGTAGCCTTCTCTATTGAATTCTGAACTGTAGTTTTATGAACAGAATTCTGTATTTTTTGTGGTTTGTCTTCAAGTTTTTTTGGTTTATTAGTTATGTCATCGATTACTTTAATATATTCAACGACACGCGTCGGCCTCTCGTTTGTAGTTATATTATTTGTTTTAAATGGTTTTACATTTTCAGCAGTCGAAGTATCAGAAGAACTCGAAGTAATCGAAGCGATATTAAGCAATTCTTGTGCTTTACGATGAAGTTTTTCGAGACTATTACGATCGGGTTCTTGTTCGGCTTTATTACAATTGGATTGTATTTTTATCTTTCTTTTTCGCAAAGCCATATTGTTCGGCTTTTTGTCAGATGTTTTGTCTTGTGTCTGTAATATAAATGCACTAAAATGATTTCTCAAAATAAAAGCAGCAAGATCATTTTATAAGTGCGACACTTACCAATACATCGTCAGTGCTTTCAACAACATCACTGGTTCGACAATTCAAGCTTTGTTGTAATAAAACCTTTAGTTGAGCTGCTCGTTCCCTTTCTGCCTCAGCGAGAGCGCGAGATTCCTTAGCATCTCTAGCAACGTCATTCAATTTTTGAAGCAATAGCTCGTATTGCTTAGATTGAGCTTCAGCACGATTTGTCCAGAATGATACTTGAGCTTCTGCCTCTTTATTTCTATCAGCATTTTCTTTCGCAGTCCTATGTTTCTGAAATAAAAGAATACTGTTTTAGTGTATACATGCTAAAATAAACTAGTTAAATTACTATGTACCGAAATCATACTATGTATACACTAACAGAATCATTTAGTTCTTTTTTTAGAGCTATTATTTCTGCTCCTTGTTGTTTGATCGTCTCATGTAGTTGTAAAATGATATTTGATTCCGACTGAGAAAGTTTCTCAGTGTCTTTTTCTTTTATACTATTAATCATTTCCATTATTTGATTGCGTAATTTATTCATCTCTTTATTATATTTTTCATGTTCTTCTTTTTTCCATTCTTCAAGTTTGTTTAGTAGGTATTCGTCACTATTGGTCGATACTTCTGCGTCTTTCATCTCTTTTTTATTATTTTGGGAATTAATTTTATCATGTTTTTCTTCGTTTACAACTATATTGGAAGTCTTAGTTTCAATCAGATTCTTATGGTTACTAATTTGGTTACTCGTATTTGCAATTACAAGTTCCATTTCATTGATCTTTTTTTTCAGTTCAGTAACTTCGTCACTTAATTTTGCATTTTCGTTATTTTTATTATTTTCAAGTTTATCTTTCTGCGGAGGCTCCACTACATGGCCATGCCGTCTAGATATATGACTTTTTAGGTAAAGCTGATTAAGAAATACTTTATCGCAATAATTGCATTTGTTATATTGCATCAAGGATTCATTTGACGCCGATTGAAACATAACGTCACCTTTATGTGATAAAGTTTTTAAAATCATTGTTGCTATGTTATCATTGCCATAAGGTAGAGGAGTTTTAAAAGAATGACGGGATCTTTTTCTCAATCTTCGTATTTCTTCATCTTTATCTCTTAGATCTTTTTTACACGTGTCAAGTTCCTGGAAATAAATACACGCATGAAATTGCTTCTAGAGATAAAGAATCGATTTAATAAAAATGTATCACCTGTGCTAATGAGGTTATTTCTTCTCGTAGTACGTACACACTACGATCTAAATAGTGTCGGCAGAATTGATGATATTCGACAGCTAGTTGGGCTAATCTAAACATCTTCATGACGCCTTCGTCCAGAATGCGGACATCAAATTCAGACTCGAACACGCAGTCTAATATCTGTCAATATTTTGCCAGGAAAATTAGGACCTAACCTTCATTTTTATTACACTATTAATTTTCTTCACCGATGGTTCTATAACTCGTCTAATAATAAGCGAGTAACATCTCCAGAGCTTCCTTAAGAAGTTCTGATATTCCTACATGCTAGGCATTTTTTTAGAATGGAATTTGTGAGAGATCTGTTCTAGGTTTTATTAGAATCCTAAGGTTGAATGTGGACTACTGTGTACTCATCTTTTTAAATTAACCTTTAGGTACTACTGGTGTAAAACCCCATGTGGGGTTCGAGCCCAGTCATTTATTTACATATCTGAAGGTCGGTCGTGGCCTTTTATAGGTCTTGACGAAACTCGCCAAGCCGACGCCTTGTTTGATGGTCAGCTTGTTTGTGCCTATATTTTGATTAGTTCATCGATGCTTTACGGTAGTGGCTCTTTTATACAATGTATGGCAAGATATTATATGCCGTCGACTAAGCGCATCGAGTAGCGTTAAGGGAAATGAAAACTCATGGTAGACCCTGTAACTACTACTTTCTGAAACTACCGTTACTAATAAAAGAAAGAAGAAAATAGAGCTCAAATAGTAATAAGTAATGTTTTAATATAATTATGTTCTATCTGAAAAAGTGGATCTGGTAACAAAGAGTGAGCCTATTGCTGTCTACCGGGCCCAGATCTGAACTTAGTGCTAAAAAGCAATTTCGCACGATCCGGGAATCAAGTCCGAGATATCATGCACAGCAGTCGCTTTAGCTAAATGCGAAACCGACGAATTTAAATATATTGCGCTGAATGGGAACACTATAGCAAAAAATTTTGGAGCTTACTTTTCGATGTCTGTGACGTACTGATGTACTGTTCTGAACCCTCACGGGAGCAATTATTAGCAAAAGTAAAGTAACAAATGATATTGAAAAATAACTAATTTTATCTTGAAACATATTTTTGACTGTAATAAGCATTACCTATTTCTTATATCAGTTTAAATAAAGCCTATTATTTTTAATATAAAATAAATACCTATTTATACATCGTTTATTAAATTTATTGTTGATGCAGCTGTTCACATTAGCTATAATCTATGTGGATATTCAGTATTATAATAAAGGGGACCGCGCAAGTCAGTGACTGGTTTGACACATAAAAGAGAAATCAATATGGGCTTACGTCATTTAGATGTTGTTCGATGATAACAAATTTCCTCTCTTTTATCAAACTATCTATGTCTATCAGTCCTGAAACATAAAATTGCTTAGATACAATCTTAGCTAAGAAGGTACTTTATATGAAATATTTAAAAATGTACTTACTAATTTTATTCCAGTCTATATGAATTCTCGGCCGATGCGTATTAAAAGTAAAACCGGATTCTTCTGCTAACTTAGGAAAGTGATGGTGAAGCTCAAACGACGTTTTGCACGCCATATTTGCAAAGTATACAATTTATTTTACCATTATCCAATTATTATTAAAAGTGATAAACTAAAGTTTTTACTGGGCTATTGATGACATTCGGGCATTTTTTGTGTACTGTTGTGTAAAATTGTCGTTGCCTAGCAACTGTACCCCTTCCAAAGAGAAATAATCGCTCTCTAAAAGTTACTTGTTGCAAGTTGTTGTTGTAGTTCAATTATCGTAAATTATTGTCTTTTATTAGTTTCTTGTTCGTAACTTATCATATCCATTTTATTGACTTACTTAGATAAACAGAATAAGAAATATTTATCTACGTGTCACATAACAAGCAAAGTTTTTAAAAACAGTATCATTTATTTATTTATTTACAAAAAAATCTTTCGGTAAAGCAATTTTGAACCTAAAGCATTGTATTAAAATTTGCGTGTCGTGAAATGTCTGATATAGTAAGTATTTATATACAGTGTGAGTTTTCATAAAGTGCACATATGAAAATGAGTGAAATTAGACATCATTTTATAGCTAGGCAAAAAATAAAAAAAATAAAAAATAAATTCTTTAATTTATACCTATTTATATTTTTTCTTTAGTAGTTATGGACCTTATACCAAGAAAACCTTGTAACTTTTGAACCAGGTGGTTAATCGTGTTGAAACAAAAACAGTAATAATACGCAATGTGTAGACAATAACGACGGTATACTATTCACATCCAAAAAAATACCGGTGGCATAAAAATAAGGAACGTTTTGACCAAAACTGAGTTTCGTATAATGTTTTTTTAAACATTGTTGAAATACTCAAAAAACGTCCCCATTGCTCCTAGTTTTTATTAATTGACATTAATCTGTATCTAATAAGCTTTAAAACAACATAAAAACTACACCTGTATCCCAAACAAAACAGTTTTTATGAAGGGCTAAACAAAGACCTTGCCGCCACCACATGCATCTTTTTTCGAAAATTGCGTAATCTATCTCAGGTAAAAAATTAGGTCTTGTCTCATCCTTTGCCATAAATTACTAAACATACACTTGGGCTGCAAGTGACACTTATTTTTCTGTAAAGGTACGAAAGGTATAAGTAATAAATAAAAAATATCAAGTAGAAATCAGCACGTTTGTTTAGTTTCATCAACCTACAATAAAACTTTTAATGTAGCAAGTTTTCAAAATGACTACCACGTTGTTGTAAACACATAGTACTTCGCAGCAAAATCTGTTGCGTTGCTCGTCTTATCATTGTGGATCTTCCTTTATGGCACTGGCGCAGTTTAAAATCTTCTCCTGCAGTTTTGCCTCACTATTGATGAGAGAGTTATAAATTCTCTGTTTCATTGTCCCCCACAGAAAATAATCAAGGGGTGTCAGATCGGGTGAACGCGCAGGCCACCCGACAGGCCCTTGCCTACCAATCCATCGATTGGGATAGCTTTCATTTAAATAATTGCGAACTATTCTTGCATAATGTGCAGGGCATCTGTCCATTTGCAAAAACATTCTACGTCGTATTCGTAGAGGTACATCTTCCAAAAGTAATGGGAGATCATCCCTTAAAAGTTGGAGAAATCTGTCTGCAGTTAATGTTCTTGGGAGTATTAATGGACCAATCAACATATCATCAATAAGAGCTGCCCAAACATTGATCGAAAACTTCACTTGAGAAGTGGAAGCTCTTTTTAGCTTCGGGTTCTATCCTTAAGGACTCCAAAAATGTAAATTTCTACTGTTTGTAATAACGTCTCTTGTAAATGGGGCTTCATCCATCCAAAGAATAGTTTTTGCAAACACCGGGTTATCTCTTGTTTGTCTCTGAATCCATGCGGACATAACACACCTTGGGATGACGTCAGTTCCTTCATGCAAATGTTGCACTCGCTGATAGTGATAGGAATGTAGACCTTCTTTCTTTAAAATGCGTCACACAGAAGTTTGCGATATGCCATGTGTCATTGCTAATCGTCTTGTACTGATATTTGGATCAGCAAACAAATCACGCAGTACAGCTTCTTCAATAGAGACGTCGATTATGGCACTTGCCTCGCGAAGATCTCTACTTGGTCCAAGTCTAGTAGTAGCCAATCTTCTATGAACATCTTGAAAGTTACGAGCAGATGGGACTGGTCGTCTCGTTGGAAACGTAGCTAAATAAGTTGTACGAGCACCTCTTGCACTGCCATTAGACAGTCCATAATAAAAATGCATATCGGCGATATGCACCGGAGGAAAATCACTCAAACGGGGCATCACAAAACAAGAACACACAAGTAGCAGCGGCGAATGATTCGGAGCGACTGATTCTTTCTGTAGACCTGGCCCGAAATTTATCCCTTACCCTGTACCTCAATCCCACCTCAAACTAACTGAGATAAATAATGCAATTTTCGAAAAAAGATGTACTTGGTGGCGGCAAGGTCTTTGTTTAGCCCTTCATAAAAACTGTTTTGTTTGGGATACAGGTGTAGATTTTATGTTGTTTTAAAGCTTATTAGATACAGATTAATTTCAATTAATAAAAACTAGGAGCAATGGGGACGTTTTATTGAGTTTTTTAACATTGTTAAAAAAAACATTGTACGAAACTCAATTTTGGTCTAAAATGTTCCTTATTTTTTATGCCACCGGTATTTTTTTTTATGTGAATAGTATACCGTCGTTATTGTCTACACATTGCGTATTATTACTGTTTTTGTTTCAACACGATTAACCACCTGGTTCAAAAGTTACAAGGATTCTTTTTTTTTTATCTTGGCTGTATGCATGACGCATACCCCTCCGCGGGGGCGGGCGGAAGGTTTTATGCCGGACTCGCCGGGATAAGAGAAAGATGGAATAACAATAATGTTCCTCCCGGAATACCGACTAAACCTACCACGGTGTTCCTCGACAAAACCACTATCGACGGGGCCGCGCGAATCACTTGCACATGCGGTCGCGACCCCACCGAGGTTTCGGCCCGCCGTATGAAACGGCAGGCCACTACCCGATAAGACCTACCCTATAGGCACTTAGCACAAATAATCCTACTGTCCCCCTTAGCGGGGAGACGGACTCGACACAGAGGCGCGCGTGGGAACACGCACGCCACCTCTCGGACCTGGTGCTGAACGGGTGGCGGGCAGGCCCACAAAGCCCACCAGCCCCAGCTCAAACCTCAGGGTGGCTGGAGGTCGTCTCGCGGCCTCCGGCGCCCGGCTCTGCGGTTGGGGAGAGGGTTTAAACGCTCCCTCTCCCGCTCCGCAGCCTCTTTCTCGTTCCACGACCTCTCACTCCGTACCATAGACTGAACTACGGCCGGGAGCGAGAGGGCAACCAATCCGACTGCCGCGATCAACTCACGGCGCTGCGATGCCCAGGCGGGGCAAACCGCCAAAGTGTGCAGCGTCGTGTCCTCAACAACGTCGCTGCAGTCGCCACAGTGGTGAAAGTACAACCGTAGCCAGCCGCCCGAAGGTTTTCTTGGTACAAGGCAGTACAAGGTCCATTAATCTACTAAAGAAAAAATATAAATAGGTATAAATCGAAGAATATATTTTTTAAATATTTTTGTTATTATTTTTCCTAGCGATAAAATGATGTCTAGCTTCACTCATTTTCATAATATGTGCACTTTATGAAAACTCACACTGTATATTGCGCCTCGGCTGAATGCTAATGGTAGGTACCTATGTTCCAATATCACCCGATATGACATGTTCTATTGATAGACTCAATTAAATATATAGAATTGCTTTATCTAATACTTAAATTCTATTGTACCTATAACCTAAGTATATTTAACATAATATAATTCGTGACTACTGTGTTTTTGTAGTATATGTAGTAATTTTATATATATATTTCTATATTAGGTATGTGACTACCTCGATGGCGCAGCAGTAAAAAATGCGTGCATGAAGTTTCGGGTTCGATTTGCAAGTCAGTCAAATGTTATTGGGTTTTACTGTTGCGAAATTTTAGGATAAAATAACTTTTTTTTACTTACTGGACAGACTGAACTGAATTTAATGACAAATGTTGAAACTTATTAACTGTTACCTACTAGTTATATTTTCCTCACGAATGGAACTATCCTCACTATGCCTATACGGCGCTGTACCTCGCCTTTGATGTGATTAAAAATTGATAATTTAAATTGGCAACTGACATGGTGATACGGTAAAGTTATGATACTCTACTGCTTACAGTTATTGGCTGTACACTATACTTCACAATTGGCTGGCAACACTCATTGCATGGCTTCTGCCCTTCCACCCATGCGGATTAGATGTGTGACAAAAAAAATTAACCATATTTTGTGTGATCGTTTTTTCATGTTTGCGTTTTCCGTGTTATCGTTCTCTCAATAGTCTCATCTTTCATCGTTCGTCATCTTTGCTTAAATCACAGTGGTAATCACAGAAGAAATAATGAGTTGATACCAGATGATAATTATTTTCTAGAGAACACGTTTGGTCAGAAGGAAATTGTAGAATGAAACAAAGTATATTTTTATGTGGACATGAACCACTTTGCTTTCTTATATTTATTGGTCCAAGTAACAGAGCATGTTTCGTCGTAAATATATTTATAGCATTTCCTATATCTAAGAGGAGCAGTCTCATGGATAGGGGGCGGCCTGGCGACATACTAATCACTACATTGTTTTTTTTGGTATTTTTTTATGTCGTCGACCAATGTTTTTTTTTAAAACAAATGTAAGGTATAAGAAAAGTGTGCAAGTTCAACTCGATACACAAAACGTGAACTCAAAATACGCAGGTGCCAATTTGTAAAGGGGTCAGCCTGAATATTTTGCAACTAGCACACGCTCTGTGGCCGAGTTTACAGCTTTGTACAAATGTAAATGTTTGCGTATAAAAATAATAAATAACATCGCTTTGGCAGAATCGTGTGTCCGGTGAGCAGCAAGCCAGGTTCGTAGTGTCGTGAGTGCCGGCGAGGAATCAGCGCAGTGTCGCTTAAGCGGCGGGCTTCTCCTCGGAGACGGCGGTGGCCCCAGATGCCACGGAGCCGGTTTCCTCCGGCGATGCCTGGCACGACAGCGAAGGGAACTTCTTGTACAGTTCGGCGCGATATTTAGGGTGACTATAACGAAAGCATTCCATTAAAGTTCATCGTCCAATCCTTTATTAGCTATAATGAATATTGAACAAGATTATGAAGTCGAAGTTAAAAAGAGTTTACGAATATGTATTACTGAAGCTAGAAACTAACCTGATACCATATACAATAGGATTGTAGACGGCATTAGCCTTCGCAAAGAGAGAGCCCCAGATGGTAGCGAGAGGACTGATTGGAGCACTCTCAAAGACACCAGTGTAGTTGATCACGAGGTATGGTGTCCACGCCATGAACCACAGAGAGATGGTCATTAGAGCTACCTATAATAATATTTATAATTAGTATATAAGTTATATCACAGGTAAGTCGATGGACATTGAGGTACATTTATATGAATTGGAGCCTACCTTTGCTAATTTGCACTCTGCGCTAGTATTGGCCGCCTCAGAAGACCTTAGAGAAGCAACGTTCATTTTCTTAGCTTGTTCCCTCATAGCTTTTTCGTGAGCTGCTACAGCCTGGAATGGTTTTTATTTATATACGGTTGGCAAATAAGTTGGGACCAGGGCAAGAGAATGACGAATGGCTAATAATAAGAATACACATTGATCGGATGAATTGATGTCAAAGTTACCTGAACGATGAAGAAATAAGAGTAGATGATAAGCAGAAGAGGCATGAAGTAAACGAAGACGGAGTAAATCAGAATGTAGCTGCGGCTGAACCAGTCTTTTGCCAAGTAGTCGGTTCCGCATGCAGTCATGTTTCCTTCCGGCACATAACTGTAAAATATTAAAAAGATTGTAGACACTGAACAGATTAGTAAGACTTGACTTATGATATAGTATTCAATGAATGAACATTACTTTTTATAAATATAACATTATTATCAAATCTATGTTTAAATGTGTAATGCAATAAAATAGGTGATAGCTAGAATTAGTTTAGGTACCAAGACATGTATCCATGTCTATGTTCAAAGAGCTAGTTTCACCAGCTTGCGTTAACCTTACACATTGTATATTATATTATAATGTTACCGGTTCCAGCCGAAGAAAGGAGCAAGAGTCCACGCGAGTGAGAAGGCCCAAATTCCAAGTATGCGCAGTAGAGCTCCGTTGTTGGTCATTGGCTTGGCGGCGATACCCTTCACGATGACATTGTAGCGGTCGAAGGCGATCATCGTCATGGTCCAAATCGAAGCGCAACCGAATAAAGAGCCGCAGCAAGCATAGATTTCACATGCCAACGGACCTGTATCACGAAATAACGTGTAGAAGTATTTCTTGTATATTCATAATCAGTATATTATGTAGTTTTGTGATAGCTTTATAATACTAACCCCAAACCCAAGTTTCGTTATAACAGTTAACAACCATAGCTGGAGACATAGCGCACATCATGAGGAAATCAGAGAAAGCAAGATTCACTACCAGTAAGTTAGATGGCGTTTTAAGGCTCTGAAATAATAAAACATATTTAGAGATTTACATTTATAAAGTTTATAAAATAGAAGAAAAGAAAACCACTACCGAGATAGAGAACAATCCATATAAGAGAGTATTTTGTAAAACAATTTTATTACGATCATAAGGCAAGTGCTTACCTTGGTGGACATGAAAATATAGATGACCATGCCATTGCCAGTGATAGAGATGAAGCCAAGGCAGCCGATAGTGAATCCCAAGAGTCCGTGCCAAAGTGGGTTCATTGGAGGAAATTGGTACCTGTATTAAACATAAACAATAGTCATAATCATTCCTTCTTACTTTTATTAAGAGGATATATTATTAGAATATTATATCTTAAACAGCGATGAAAATGTAAATCTAAACCATTTTTATAAAATTGTGAACTTGTAATAATCATTCTACACGAGAAAAAGAAAAATCGTTTTAGTTATTCTAAGACGACCAATCTAATAACTAATTATGTTTTAATCAATAAAACAATATGATTAAATATTATGCTTTTGGAATTACTTTACAACTTTCTTAATATATCCAAAGGTTCCGGCTGCATGTTGATGACTTACCAGTGTGGGTCGATCATATGAAGCATGTCTGGTGGCACTTTGTCCACGACGGTCTGGTTAGCTGCTCCATACGCCGCAACTTGTCCACCCCACGCCTGCATAGCCGCCATTCCTGGCCCGGGGTCCAGAGACCAGGTCATCTTCGCTACGTTACCTTCGAAAGTAGCAGAAGTATACGTAAAAGGTGCACTGAATCAATAACTATGTATCGTTTAAAAAGGTCCTTACTTATAAACAGGAGAGGAAAGCTCGCACCGAGATGGTTACGACAAAAATACTGAAGAAAATCGTTGAACGAACTACTCCAGTCTTTAGTATACAAAACCAATCTCGCGACGCGGCGGGACTGCCGAGGCTGGGGAGGCTACTCACCGATGCTGCTCTCGCGACGGCTTTTATATGAAGACTTTACGGATTAAGAGTGACGTCGCGAAGAAAATCAATATTCATAATGAGATATAACTATCTAAGACGGTGAACACTTACTCGTTCGTATACGTACGTAAGGGCTAATTCTACAGGAACGCATTGCAATTCAGTTCGTTATTTGTTCAGTGTGTGTTAATTTTATTAAAATCTGGCCCATTTTTATTCCTATAAGAAAGAATTCTTTGAGTTTCGAGTCTATAAGTTTAAGGTCTCTTTTGTCCCGGAGTATAAGTTTGCGGTTGTGTTTGCGTCATGAAGACCCAGAGTTTATTGTTGATTTAAAACAAAACAAAGCCTAAGTTTAGACAAGTTCAGTTAATCAGTATAGTCCAGTATAAAGAGATATTAGTAAAATTATGACAAGTTTGAGTAGTAGAGCCTCGCTGATTTCAGCACGAATGGGCCGGCTCGACCGGGGAAGGACTACCCTCTCACAGAATATCGACGTGAAATAGCAGTATTCCTACTGTTGTGTTACGTTCGGTGAGTGAAAGTGCCGGAGGCCTACTCAGGGTTCTTTCCCCCTTCCCACTTCCTTTTTCTCTTCTTTTTTCCTAAAAGGTCGGCAACTCGCAAGTGATGCCTGATGCCTCTGGTGTTGCAGGTATACATAGGCTACGGTGACCACTTACCATCAGGTGGGCCGTATGCATGTATGCCACATTAGCTGTATAAAAAAAAACTGTAACATGTTATTAACAATTTGAATCATCACATCAGTATGAATCAGATTGGCTATAACTACCTCCGCTTGCAATAACGTCATAATGCCTACAAAGATTGCTTTATTGCCTAATTGATTATTGTATCCAATTTCGAAAACTTTTCCGTTATTAATAGATATTTGAAGGTAGAAATGCCTATGTATACTCGTATATATGTACAGTGGTGGACATATAATTAGAAACAGTACATAAAACTTAGGTTAACACAGAATGAACTATCGTTATGAGTAAAAAATATATAGATTAAATCACTATTAACTATGCCAGAATATAGCCAATGAGTAAAAAATCTCATAAAATATAAAAAAAAGAAATCTGTTCTATCTTTAATTATTAAAAGAGTTTAAATATGAATGATAGTTGAATTTCTATTACTGGCCGCTTGGACAACTAATTAGAAACAGGATCCATAGCTCGATCCATTTTTGAAATTTAAATGGAAGCCTCTTTCTACGCTTTTTCTTTAGTTTCGGCGGCAATTAAACGTCAATTTGGAGTTACGTGAATAATAAGTTTAGTTAAAAATGGGTAAAAATAAGAGTTGTGACGCAATTAATTGTTAAATTTCATTTAGATCAAAAGTGGACTTATAAAAGAATTGCTAATCATCTAGAATGTTCTGTGAAGAAAGTTTTAAACGCTATTGTTCATTATAAAAGAAACGGAACTACTAAAAGTGTTGTTAGAAAGGCCTCGTCCAAGGAAAACGTCTCCCCGGGAAGAAAGAAAATTTGCAAATAATACGTGTAGCTAAACAAAACCCGTTTAACGGCTCCAACGAGATTAGAAAAAGTTTTTCACCTGATGACCTAAGGAACATTTCCTCGAAACTGATACGCCGCAGATTAGTGGAAGCTAAATTGTTCGGGAGGGTTTCTCGAAAGGTACCGCTTCTTACCAAGCAACACCGAGAGAGGCGATTATTATTTGCAAAGAAATATCTTAACTGGATCGTACGAGAATGGAAAAAGTGTTATTCTCGGATCAAAACAAAAAATATGGTGAATTCAGACGGCAAACGCTACGTTAGACGTCCAATAAACCATGCTTTTGATTATAAATACACGAGGAGCATAGTCAAACACGGTGGTGGTAACATTAAAGTATGGGGATGTTTTTCTGGCTGCGGAGTTGGACCCGTCCGTAAGATTGAAGGTATAATGGATCAATTTCAATACAAAAACATCTTAGAAGAGACAATGATTCCCTACACCGACGACCATTTGCCTGTGACCTGGATCTTTCAGCACGATAACGACCCAAAACACCCGGCCCGCAGTGTTAAATCCTTTCTTAGTGAGCAACGTGTTACCATGTTCGACTGGCCTGCAAATAGTCCCGATTTAAATCCTATTGAAAATTTGTGGTACGTCTTTAAAAAAAAGCTCCGTCAAACGTAATTCCAGTCAAAATGAACTTTACGAAGCCTTTGTTGAAGCATGGAACTCGATCCCACTCGATAAATGTATGAAATTACTTGAATCAATGCCACGTCGTTGCAGAGCCGTCATTAATAACAAAGGCTATGCAACTAAATATTAATTTTTAAGAAGTTTAGTAAACCAAACATCATTTTACGTAAATAATTTGAAATTAATGACGTTAACACGTTTATAACTTTGATTTTTACCTCATTTATTTATTGTTTCTAATTACTTGTCCATGACGGATGGTACTGCAAATGTCGTTTAGTTGTTTGTACGTAACTAAATATCTAAATGGTAGTTGTAAACTCGGATATTTAAGTGTTTTTTAATGAATTATAAGTTGTTGAACGTATTCTATGCATTTTGTTGTTTTATTTCCAAAAACAAAAGTTTTACGGCAATGTGCCTTGTATAATGTGAAATACGTCGCAAGTGTCTCTAATTATATGTCCACCACTGTATGTTTCAACAAAGTAAAATATGCATAATTGATATGTTATTTCGGTGTTGGTTGTCCACACTATACCACTATAAACAAAAATAAAAAAAGTATAGAAGAGTTCGACTCTGCATTTTTTATATCTACCCACTCGGTTAATATCGTTATGAGGGCACAAAGAAGTACCTTCGTATAACACTAACAGGATTATACCCGCTTACTGTCGTCGCATTTACATCAGACCTATTTCTTATATGTGCTATGTAAGGTAGATTGTATGCTAAGCCACTCGGTTATGCGAATAGAGGTTTCTATGTTATTTCTTTTTACAAATAAGGTATTCGAGACCGAATCGCGGTCATGGTGGCCAAGCTTAACGGCGATTAGGTATTTGCGCAGGAGATATCATAGTGCACCAGAGTGTGCGCAAGAACTAGAGCACCCTCTATTCGCTGATTGTCACATTTCGATGGAACGGTAATCTGATACGACTGTAGGATGTGCTACACCGCCATCTTTTTAACTCTAGGCTGTTATTGAGAATTTCTTCACAAAAATCCCAAAATCTTGTTGTTGATCCGACTCGAGATTTGAACCCGAGATCTTATACACAGCATTCGCAATCACTACCGTAACGGACAGCTTGATGATAAGCGGTTAACGCAGGTGATCGGTGATTAAAATAACGACGATATCACAAAGATCACACCTGTGTTGAACCTCACCGTCTCCTCAAGAAGTCTGAGCCCTATATAACACAGCTCCGAAATACTGGCGGATATTTAGCTTTAACTTTGTAACTTTTGCAGTCGGGCTGCCTCATTTCCAGAGAAATATTAATTGTTTATGAGATATGCCGTTGTGCCTTATCGTGCACGAAACAGTGACTAGATGGTTCTTAAGTTTGAAAGACTATTAGATATTAACAAAATTATAAATTTAATTATAGTTCTAAATAAATAGATATAAATAATTGTGACACGAAAATAATAAATAGAGGTGATCATACTCTTGGTCTGCTCCTCCAATAATAGAAGTTGTTGGGCTGGCAAGTTAACGATGATGTTAACAAGTTTTAATTTGAGATTTCGGTTTAGATTTGTATTCTTACTATAAATATTATATTTCATTATAATTATTATTATTACAAGCTCTGCTTAGTTTGGGCTAGATGGTGTTGTGTGTATGTGATAGAATATATATAGAATATATTAGATGAGTTAAATGTGGAGTCCTTATTTATAGGGTCATCATAGCAGGCTGCCGTCATAGAAATTTCGTACTGGACTAAATGTTGAATTACCGCCTAAATAATTGAATTCATATTACAAGTTAATGTAAGGGTTACATTTTAATTACATTTTATTTTCCTATTATAAAAACGTTAAAAGCACTCTCTGTTATTTTTACGAAAGATTATATAGACCAATTAATTGGGGTTTATTGAACTCGAAATTAAGTTTCTCTTTATGTCTGTTTGATTGTATGAGTTTAACAAAAAAAAGCTGAACTGATTGTGATGCGAATTTCACATTCAGGGTTCAGTGATGTTTCATCTAATTCACTTCAGAAGAACTAGGGTGATCTTTTATGGTGAATGATGTTGTGACAGTTTAATCTTTTGTAACAAATAAACACAACATTATAATTAAATAATATTTATTTGATAAACAATTAATAATTTACGTAGACTGATTAATATTATATTTAATACTCTAATACGATCTATAAAACAAATATTGGAGTTATTTAAAACGTCTACTTAGCTATTTATTTACAAACTGTAGGTATATTATTCTTTCCAAGTAAAAAACATTGGTAGTTATTTTCTTAAAATATAAGCTTTATTTATTTTTACAGGCCATACTTAACTACTTATTTAATATTTTACTATACATACAAATCAAAAACATGAACCTGAGAATCATAAATTAGTATTTCTCAAATTAGTGACTACACTATTTAAATAATTATTTTCGACAATAACTGATTTCTAATTGAGAAAGTATGCTTTGTTGTAACTGTTATGAACATAGAACATAACTTGCAAAACAATAATTCAATTAAGTTGTTGAGTATTCTTATTAAGTCTAGGATCCTTCTCCGAGGTCGATATATTGTATGTGCTGCTGATATGCTGTTTCAGCAAGGCTGCGCAAACTCTGTTCGGCGGCAGGGCCGAGTTGTTTCACCATACGCGTAAAATGACCATCTTCTTGTTGCAGCAGTTCATGAGGATGACCGCATTCCACGATCTCACCTGACTCCATCACCTGTTTGGTCAATTATAATTAAATACCTACCACATTTTTAGAAAATGAGGATGTCTGTCGCTGTGGTAAAATCACGCAAGTTAAGTTACACCGTTCACATCTTAAAGCACTAGTAAAACTGTTTGTTGCGGCAGTTATAAATAGTTGATATTGTTAACAAGAACATGAGTCTCATAAGTATTTTAGAGCACCATAATAAACTAGTAGGCAATGTATTTTAGCTTGTCAATTATTGTGATGCCATTTATAATAGCAAAACCTATAATGTCAGTTCTCCGGTGTGCCGTTGAAACTCAATAGGTTAGTTGGACTATGAAATGAATCCGAAAGGAAGGTACTCACCACAACGCGGTCGGAATCTGCAACGGTATGTAGTCGGTGGGCCACGGTCAGCACAGTGCATTCAGCGAAATGTTTCCGGATAGACTTCTGTATAAGCGCGTCCGTACTGCAAAATCATTAAAATTATACCTGTTTGTCTTATGGGTTCGACAATGACGACGTAAATCAATGAATAAAAAGGTGTAATAAGTGAAGTGCATACTTAGGATCGACGTTAGCAGTAGCCTCATCGAGCACAAGCAGCTTGTTTCGTCCGAGAGCGGCGCGCGCCAAGCACAGCAGCTGTCGCTGTCCAGCGCTATAGTTTGTCCCGCCGGATTGTACCATTTCTGAGAGCGCTGTTATGCTCTTTTTTAGTTCTACCTAGAAGACAATTATACGAAAATAATTATTTTATTTTATTTTTGTACTAAGGTCTTTCTCATACTGAGCCCGAATTTCTGGTAAATGAGATATGTTTTGTTGTGTTGTTAGTTAGAGAAAATACAACATACACACTGATAGCTGATACTTTTAGTCATAGTGTATGTATCCTTCATTTAATGATATAATTTTAACAAGATTTACCTGTTCTAAAGCTGTCCATATTTCGGTATCAGAGTATTTGTCGAATGGATCCAGATTGTATCGTAAACTTGCAGAAAACAGTACCGGCTCTTGTGGTATTATAGAGATTTTTGACCTCAGCTCCTATAAAAGATACATTGAGATATGTAATTTTAGCACAGACTAGGTACAGCTATTTTAACACTCATACAACATATAACTTACTTTTAACGCAATTGATCCTGAATCTACATTGTCGATGTAAACATGTCCCTCAAGAGGAGCTAGTCGGAAAAGAGCTGATATTAATGAAGATTTACCCGCGCCGGTACGCCCAACAACTCCAACCTGCAGAAAGAAGGTAGAGAAAGTAGTGACCAAGTAGTCTCATAGTTTTTATAGTCGTTAGATAGCCGTTCAAAAGTTACATATAAGGAATTACAAAATAATATTTACTCACTTTCCATCCACTCTCAATTTCGATGTTAAGTTTCTTAAGAACAGGATTAGAATCCTTATCATATCGTAGTGTTAGGTCTTTGAACACAAGTCGAGCGCGCTGCGGCCAGTTGGTTGGCGGTGAAGGTCCGCCGATGTCCTCCTGTGGTAAAGACGTAAATTGGACCACGCGCTCCACGCTCGTCATCTGCGATATGACCTCAGTCACTTGCTTAATACCATACTGCACCATATTGACCAAAGTGAGACCTTGGCTAATAGCTAGACCGACATTACCAGCTTGTGTGCTACCTGTTGGATCAGAAATGGTAAAGTGTAAGATTACGTTAGTAGTTTTGTTGCTGTTATAAACGCAAATAATTAATTTATTTAAAGAAATTGTTAACTAATACTTATATCATAAAAAAACAATATAGTATGAATACAAAAACAAAATACTAAAAACGTAAAATTCTCTAATAAGCTTTATAGAATTCTGCCGCATCACAGTCGACTGGTAGTGTGCCCGTAAGACTGCAGCATTGCCACATGTAATGGTAATGCCATTTATTTCATAGGACTAAATGAGTTGGCTTGGTCCAATAATAATAATAATTCTTCCTTGCGGTACTTCAAAATCATTTAGAAGTATCTAACTGCTGCTTCGATCTTAGCAGGCACTATTTAAACTACTTACCATCATCTAAGAACAGGAAGGTATATGACACGGTGATGACGTACGTAGCGCAAATGAGACTGAGCCATATAGAGAAAGCTGTATTTGTAACCAGTGTTAAGTACCTAGAACATAAATTACTTATATATTAACAGATTATCATTTAGCCACAATCCACAAGTTAGCCTTTTTGATAAAATATGATTATAATTATATTTTTGATATAACTAACTCATTAAATACCCTGAAACCATTAAAAAAAAGGAACATTGTGTTTGTGTTCCGGGTTCCAAAAGTAGGACAGGACATTAAACTGCACTTTATTACCATATAAACTTTAACTATGCCAAATACTACATTTCTTGCCATGCCAAAAGGGGAACAAAGTTTTCTATTTATGCATTAATATATATAGAAAAGGACAAAAATAAGGATTCAATATTGTAATTGTAGGTGCATTGTTTTAGCAATTAATAGGCATTATGATAGAATATACAATATTTTCAGGGGCGGATTATTTATAACGTGTGGATATTTACCATGCAGCTGTATGTATGTCTTGTTTGTCATCGAACTGTGTGCGCAGTAAGTTCTGTGCCCCGCACGCGCGAACTGTACCCAGCCCTGCCATCGTAGCTGACACATGAGAGAACACCGGACTTCGCGTCAGACCTTCAACCCTGATGGTTCAAGTAAAATAATATTTAACTTACTGTACTAGATTCTTGATAGAATGATGAATGAAGACTATAGCTTAAGACTGCACCGAGCGTAAGACAGATAATGACAGAACCCGTGCGGCGCATATTCAAATCGGCGCGCAGCCGCCATAGTAAAATTGTATGGAGGATTTGAAGTGCTTTTTTGATGAATATGTATCTTTACTGTCAACCAATAACTTAAATATTTGGGACGGACAAATTGTATTTGTGTTTAAAACTATTTATGTTTCTTTTATGCTGTAAAATAGGATAGATTCCTAATGTTATAATTTAAAAATCACGTAACACGAGCTTACGTTTTGCATTTTTCGTGCAAATTTACGTAATTTTGTAGGCGAATATGTTAATTATTTTTAGTTTTTTACACGGAGTAATTGTAAACATATTAATTGTTATGGTAAATGTATATTTTATATTTGTATTAGACAAAAAGTGTTGATTTTATTCACTTAACTGTGACCGCCTGTTTTGGCACATTTCGCTCGGCGCAGTCTTAATTGCCACGTCGCCTATACCAATAGGTGAAGAGTCCTCACCCTACAGAAGACCATAGTCAAATAACCTTGTCGTTGTGCTTCTGCTTTGAATGGTATGAAATAGGTATTAAGGATTAGTAGTTTTAGTGTTGCCAAAAACGGCACCATTGGTGTGTCTCCTTTGTACTGGCAACTGTACTGCTCATTATATTCATAGAGTCGAATTGCACGAGTTTCTTCCTTTTCTGTGAATTGCATGTGATACCAGGTGCATATAGGGCTTGGTATCATTTGCACTGGTTTACTCTTATTGGCCCACTTTTTGTAGAGTTGCTGGCTCTGCCTGCAGTAATTGCTTTACATTGTGTATGCGCTTATGCCATCTTATTAGTATAAAAAGATTTTTTATGATTTTAATATTGCTTCCATGTCAATGTTAGCTACACATTTGCTTGCTTGTTATATTGACTAAGCTTTAAATTAAGAGAAACCTGAAGTAACTTTTAAAACAAATGAAACTATTTTAAGTTAGTCCTACCTTTTGATTGCCTGAGCTGTTTTAAGATATATGATGGTCCACATGTACATAAATATAGCGCACACGGCCGTCGTTATCAGCATGTAAGGGCTGACTATAGCTACCATCACTAGAATACCCATCATCACCATGAATATCTAAAAATAAACAAAAAAATAGTTAAGTAATCAAATCGCATAGTCTTCTTCTCTCTTAGGCTTTATTATTCCCAAGTCACTTGGGGTCGGCTCTTCTGGTCTAACCGGATTTGACTGGATATCAGTTTTTACACGAAGCGGCTGCCACCTGACCTCCGCAACCCGAAGGCTAACGATACCCTAAGGCTAGACCAGTGTCAGGATATTAGAGGGTACTGACTTTCCCAATAACGACTGCCATAGATGTTTATGGCAGCCGGGACCGACGGCTTAACGTGCTCTCCGAGGCACGGAGCAGGCGATAATTGTCAATCAATACGCACATAATTTCGAAAAGTCCTATAACTTCCGAAAGTCAGAGGTGCGCGACGTGGGTTCGAACCCGAGACCCTCTGCATTGCAGTCTGTTGGTCTCCCCACTAAGCTATCGCTGCTGTGTATGCTACTGTACTATGCGATAATCAAATCGCATAGTATTATATAAAAATAATATCAACTGTTTATTATCATCATATCATCTCAGAGATGAGATGTGAAAAGGGTAAGGTCATAGTCCACCACGCTGATCTGCTGCGAGTTGGTAGACTTCACATACCTTCGTAAATATTTTGGGGAACTCTCAGACATGCAGATTACGTCACGATGTTTCCTTCACCGCTCAAGTGAATGAAGATATACTATTTAACAGGCACAACTTCGAAAACTCAGAAATGCGTGCCTTGGGTTCGAACTTAAGGCCTCTGTGGGGCAGTGCAACGGTATCCCACTAGGCAATCGCTACTGTTAGTTTTTATAAGTAATAATAAATATTTTAATAGTGATAAATATTTACTTGTATACTGTCTAAGTACATCTTTGGTAGGATCTCGTCAACGACGCCCATGTCTTTAGAGAATCTGTTGAGAATGCGCCCAGAGGGGTTGGTGTCGAAGAAACGCATAGTAGCCGCCAGAATATTGCTGAACATCTCATTGTGCAATTTTATTGAACTCCGCATGCACATCCATAAAAATAATATAGATCTGAAATGTTAGAAAACGTTGATAATTGAGCATCCTTATATATCTCTTACTATAAAGTAAGTTTTATTACGAACAGTATTTCTTAATGTGTATGCTTAGAGGGAGCAAGACCGGTTAAAGTAGATAACAAATGGCACAAAATAAAATATTTTAGTCTTTTATTTTTAGCTACAGTAAAAACATATAAGTAGCCAAGATTTTTTCTGATATCTGATTTCTGATATCTATTCTGATAATATTGTCTTCTGTTTACGCGAATGTTATTCATTGACTTACTATATACGGATTTTATCGCGTTGTTTATTTTACACTTTATTACATAATATAGAAACTGTTACACTACTACTAGATACTATTAAACTTTACTAATTTTTAAGCTAATTAAATTATTAAAACTATTTATATTTAAGTTTACAATTTCCTCGACGTTTCGGTTGCTTTTCAGTTTCAAAATAATTATATATTTTGATATTTAATAATTATATATAAAAAATAATAATTATTAAATATCAAATTTTTACGGCATAGTACCATAATAGCCAGATTTTCTTACCTTGTTGTAGTAAGGACTATGCAGCCAAAGATGCCAATCGCCCATATATAAATGAAGAAAATATGGTTTAAATGCATCACACTCAACGATTCACTATCTTGTTCTAAGACGCTTGAGTTACCATCCGTTGTTTGGTTCATTGTAATATTAGGTATGGTATTATTATAGCTAATATCACTAAAATTTGTATGGTTTCCAATACTTTCAGCTGATTCTATGACTGCGTGATTATTTTCAACGTAATTCATCCTGCAATGTTAAATTATTCTAGTCTTTATATGGAATTAACAAGAACATGTATTACGTATAACAGAAATAGAAGATACACTTCAATGAAATTAATTTAGCTGTCAGTTAAGTGTTTGCAAATCTATCTTTAATTATATATTAAAAAGTAAGTAACAAGATGATTTTACCAATACGTAAGCCAGAGATCACTAAATGAAGTAACAACTTGGGCTAGAATAACGCCAGCTACGGTGATTAGAATAAGGCACCAGCCAGAGCCTGCACGGAAATATTTCTTATAAACTGCTCCTGATACACGACCTGAAAAAAGCATATAATTAGTAGTAGAATATACACATTTTCATCTCGAGACCTCCTTTTATATAAAAAAAGTTGTTAACATTAATAGTAAATCACAAATGCTTAATTTTATAAACAAGTTGACACTTGATTCGTAACGTATACAGTTTTTGAATATGTGGATGTAATAATATCCTAAAAATTTCGAATATCTCGAAATCGAATTTCGGCTACGGCGGTTAGTCTCAATGGAGATTGGCCAACTACGCAGGAGATATTATAGTGCACAAGTGTGTGCTCAAGCACAAGTGCACTCTCTTTTCTCTCACTCTCATGATCCGATGGGACGGTAATCCGACACGACCGGAGAGAGATCAGGCGCAGGACCAACGGCTTTACGTGATTGCCGAGGCACGGAGCCGTCTTACACCGCCAACTTCCTAACTCCGGGCTGCTGTTGAGATTTCTTAACTGAAAAACTCAATAACTGTTTGTTGGTCCGACCCGGAATTCGAACCCGAGACCTCATGCATAGCAGTCGCATTCACTACTGCTGCGCCACAGAGGCAGTATATGTGGATGTACATGTATATCATTATCATACTTCTCTACAGCGGTGTCTCGTATTAGCGTATTGTGAAGTACCTGTTCCTGTGATCTCTTCCACCTGTGTTTCCTCTGCTTCGTTGTCAATATAGCCGCCTTCTGGTTCCGTTATTGTACTTGTTCCCGACTGAACGGAATAAATAAAAATTAATTATATTATTAAAATTTTCTTATTATAAGTACATTTTTATTAGTTTTATACAGAGGAAGATTTGGTTGTTCATAAACTTGGGAGAAACCGCGCGAGGCAGATATATCTTTGTAAGATGTTTATCAGTTACACTGGATAAGATAATTTATAAAATTCTACCTGAATAGATAAAGTTCTCTGACGTAAAAATTTTACAGGTGACTGTTCGGTCACCTCCTCTTCTTGAAGTAGTTCAGCGAATAATGGCGAACGTGAAACTTCCTCGAAGTCACCTTGAGTCTCAATTTCTCCCTGGGGAGAATACATGAACATTATAATACCGATTATGTTTCAGACAGCTTTCAAGAACTAAGAAACGCTTTAACTTGAGTCAGCAAATACTTACGTTGTGTAGAATAATGACTTTGTCAGCGGATTTAAGATGGTGCAGCTGGTGCGTGACGAGCACGCGCGTAGAGTGTCGCAGCAGTCCCATCACACACTCGGACACGAGGTGCTTGCCCACGTGCGTGTCCACCGCCGACAGCGGGTCATCCAGCAGATATATGTCAGCCTGATTACAATTCAATGCATAATCATCAGAATATGCTGTAATGGTTACGCAAAATAATTTTTTTAAATTACTTGTTTCTTAAGCATCTTTTTTTGTAATATAGTGTCAGTGTCTTGCTATCACATAAATTTACGCTTTCTTATCTTAAAAAAAGGCAACTCCCGCTTCAGAAACAAGACCGGTGGCGCGGTGTACTTTTGAAATATTCAAACACCGGACAAAAATAACACTTATATATGGGTTATTTGACGAGCACACAAATTTTAGTCCCGTGTGGAGATCAAACCTACAACACTCGACGTAGTGGCAATGGTGAGGCTATTCGTTGAAACTACCACGCTATAAGTATAGTTATAAACCTTCAAACCTGTCTATAGCAAGCTCTGGCGAGGCCGATGCGAGCGCGTTGTCCACCGCTGAGGCTGACGCCGCGTTCACCCACGAGCGTAGAGTCCCCTGCTGGCCACTGCTCAAAGTCACGCAGCAATGCACAAGCACTCACAACCTATAGGTATAATTGAACAAAGTTAATTTATGTTTATTATTGTTTCGTGAAAAACACGTAGATGCAGATTGAACCCCTTTTAAGGTGCATCTCATACATGTGAGTGATAGTGATTTTAATATTTTCAATAGTAATTTCATACTGCTACGATCTTCTGTAATAGTGTAAAATTACTAGTTGTAGTATTGTTGGTAGTTCACAAGCGCTTTATTTTGAAAGAAATTCCAGGTATTTGTAGTGAGAAAACCCGTGGTTTCATGTCACATTTTTATTTTGTGCGTACTAGGTATCCCCGCAACTTCGCTCGCATAAATGTAGGTTAGGTATCTCAAATTTTGACCCCTAGGGAACAGTACTTATCCTGGATGAAAGGTCTCCCATGTCCTTTTCTGTACACCTGACAACGTGAATGCAAAAATTCATGATGATCGGTTGTATAGTTAAGGCGTGAAAGCGTAACAAAAAAACAACTCACGTTCGCATTTATAAAATTAGTTAGGTTGTTTTAATTATTTTATTCAATTACACGATTAATAAAATAAATAAATATTTATTTAGTATATTTTTGTACAGTTGTAGTGGATTGGCTGAAAAGGCTGATTTGGTTGATGAACAGTTGCAGAGATATTTAGCAGAGAATTTATAAGATAAATTATGAGGCTTAAGAAAACATGAATTAAAGTATAACCTCACCTTCTTGTATCGTATACGGTCGTACGGCAGACCAAAAAGTATATTCTGTCTGACGGTGGCTACGAACAGCCACGGCTCTTGACTGGCGTAGGCGATGCGTGCGCCGCCCACTGTTATTGTACCTTCAGACGGCGTCAGTTCACCCAGGATTAATTGCAGCAATGATGACTGTTAACAGAATTAAATAATCACTATAGAACCACGTTACTAGGTCCGTGCTATCAGTTTTATGTCACAAATTATTTTCTTACCTTTCCGGATCCAACAAGTCCAGCAACTCCAACAAATTCGCCGGGCATTGCATTAAGGGTGATGTGCTTTAAAGTATCTTCGGTTGACCCTGATGTCCAGCTTGCATTTACATTAGAAAGTATTAAAACACCCGGCTTAATATTTTCATTTTTGGCTATTTTTTGTTTATCTGTTATATTATTGTCAATTTTTAAATTAGCATTTGTTACACTTAAGCTTTCAGTTGAATCAAATTCTTCTAGCAGAAGAAAATCCTGAAAACCATATTCTCTATATTAATAAAATACATTAACAGAGATATTGTCATTAACCTAGCAAAAATAAAATATTAACCTCTATTCTTTTCACGGACACTTTTGCTTCTGCTAAGAAGGATAGAGCATATGGCAAGTATATATTGGCTGCAAGTTGTAGTAAGTTAAAATATTGAACAAGGGAGAATGCAATCTCAGCTCTGATGTCACCTCCAATAAGGACAAATGTGACGATAGCTGCAAACAGAATGCATCTCTCTGTGAACACGGATAGTGCCGTTGAGAAGCCCTTGATCATGGAAGTGCGCAATATATAATTCACCTCTAGCCTAAAATGAAAAGAAAATAAAACATTTTTACTTATATATCATGCGTAGTGTAATCCAATGTTTCTTAGAGTAGTTATAGGTTTCTGTTTATTACCTATATCGTACAAGCTAACTATTAAATTACTTACTTGCGCAATTTATCGACTAGATTTTCAAAGGGCTTTTCCCAAGCGTACATCTTTATCACTTGTACGCCATTTACTAGCTCACTCATTACTTTGACTCTGCCATCTGTTCGCTTTGCAATTTTACCTCGCAGGACTCCTTGTAGATTACTTAGATATACTAAAAATCACAGGTATATATACATTAATTAACATGCTAATTTCCAGTTTTGGATAATGGAATCAATAAAGGCGATTTACATCAGTAGCAAGGGCTAGTGTTATTCTTGCTGCATAAAGAAAATGCTGTGTCATACAAAAATGGTTTTGCTATAGTTATATTTTAAATCGTTCCTTAATAATAGAAGACTTAATCTTTTTATCAGATTAGCCAGATTAATTAATTATTAGGTAACCCATTTCATTAAACGCGGGCAAAATTTAAGCTATATATAAAATTTATAAATATAGTTATGGTTTTTGTCACAATTTCAGAAGATAACTTGGTACACAAAGTACATATGTGTTTAAATTTCTGATTTCATCGAATCACGCAGACATAACATAAATGAGTGTTATCAGTGCATTTTTTTCATTGCCGTGAGATGTTATCACATAGTATCATAACCGAGGCCATGTAGTACGCTACATCGTCTGTTATCAGATTATAATATTTATCTTAACTTATATTTTAAATTTCCTGATCTTACTGACATAATATTGTGAAATTGCGTTTATCTTAGTAAAGATAATTTTAAAGTGAAAATTTTTTTAGGCGCGTTGAGCACCTTTTGGGTGAACAAAAATCATGGAACTCTCGTCGTCGTCACCGAACGCTTTCCATGAGCTATATATATACTGTGTATATATGTGTACTCTTTGGGTGAACAAAAAGCGTGAAACTCGCGTTATCGTCACCGAAGCTCATAATTCAAAATTCAAAAATAATATACTAGTAGCTCGACGATACAATTCACAAGTTACTTAGTTTTCACTTCTATCGGCAGTCCCCAAAGGCTGCCCCGCATGTTTCTTTTTCATGCAAATAGGCAAATATGGTTAAAATAAATAATTGCTGATTATATTATAAAATACCTTGAACAAGTACAGTTTGCAACAATATCACAGCTAAAGCTGCGAGCGTGGCCCAGCCTATGTGCTGCCACACCAGGTATGAAACCATGGGCACCACGATGGGACCCACCCAGATGAAGTTCAGGAACAAAGCAGCCATGTCGAACCGCATCACGTCGTTTGACATTAGATTTATGACTTGACCGGGCTCTGTTTTCGACAAACCACTTTGTCCGAGCTTTAAAATCTAGAAAGAGACGTATTTATTTTTAATAATTGTTTCTAATTAGAATACCGTAGTAAAGTTTTACATGCCTATTGAAATTCTTACCTTTCTGTATAATAAAGAACAACTAGCTACTCTAACTTTCATTCCGACGCAACCCTGACTCAACAACAAATGAGTCGCCGCCATTGAAGTGGAGACACTCAATAAATTCATCAGAAAATTGTATATGTGTGCCATCGTGTATGCATCCTCTGTTTTCTCTCCAGAAAAGTACGATATGAACAAAGCTAGTGTATAAGGTATAAATGGCCTGTAAAATAAATTAAGGCAGATCTAGAAAATATATATTATACATCACGTATTTTGTAGTTACGACAATCGTTGTCGTCTTAAACGTTATCTTGCAATACATAATTTTATTATTGTAGTTGTGCATCTAGTGAACTTCTAAACGAGCTACATTTTGTGCATATTATGCTATGCATTGGGCATTCTAAACATAATTCTTTGCATATATCTAAATGCAAAATATTTACGTGTACTTATTCTGTAATATAGCTGTTATTGCATGCCACTCACACACTGCAATAAAAATATGTCCTTTTAGAGAAGGTGCACCAGGGCAGCGACACTAAATAGAATTGTTGAATAGACGTTCCATATGTTTGGGTATTTTAAGTTACATAACTGACATATATTTACCATATTATAATGTAAATAAGACCAACAAATAATCCATAAGTCATGTATTCCAGCCAAAACGTCTGAACGATAGCCCTGGTAAAAGAAGGTTTGTAACCTTTCTCCTTAGCTTTTCTGACTTCATCTTCCCATGCTTGTTCGAGTCGATCACCTAATTGGCCGGAATGGTCACTATTTCTAACCTCACATAGGTCATCTATCGAAAGACCATGTTTATATCCATTGCGAAACAGCTTAAAACTCCATCTGAAAGGTAGAAATGTATACGATGAAACTATCAGGCTTTTTTAAATTGCACTAATTATTATATAACATATTATTATATTATACTAGATTGCCCGCGGCTTCCTTTGCGTTAACCCAGATGTTGTCAATAAATTACTATCCCGCGATAACAGTAGGTACTACTTATAACTTTGTCCTGGGTGAAATATACAATATGTCCTTTTTTGTACCCCTGACAACGTGAATGCGAAATTTCATGATGATCGGTCGAGTATTTAAGGTGTTAAAGCAAATAAATAAACAAACACATTCGCATTTATAATGTTAGGATTAAAGAATAAAAATTTGCTGATTTCTTATAAGATAATGTGTGTACTTACGTTAAAAATGCTTTAGAAAGCACGTTCGCGCTATCATGAGGATTTTTTTCTTTCAGTACCACTCTGCAATCCATCTTTAATCAATAACAACGACAGCAGCCCAAGGTTCTAAAATATCAGTATAAAATAATTATTGAGTATACAATTAAAAATGTACTTTTTATTAAAGTTTAGATATTAGTAAATATAATGGATAAATGTGTCCGCGGTTTCACCTGCGTCTATGATTACTGCGCCGCCCCCGTGGGTCGTAGCGCGATGTTATATAGCCTAACCTTTCTTGATAAATAAGCTATCCAACAAAAAATATTTTTTAATTCTATTATTTATTTATTATTTCTATAAGTTCCTGAGATAAGAGCGTTCAACCAACCAAACAAACAAACTCTTCAGTTTTGTAATATTAGTATAGATTATAAACTCTTATTGTAAACGTTTGCTATTAGAAGAGGAGAATTCCCAAACGAGAACAGCATGCTATGTTTCACATGTTTGATCGCACGGATGGCGTAGTGGTTTAACCAGTTACCTCGTCACTGCGCCGAGTGTTGTGGGTTCGATCCCCACACGGGACAAACATTTGTGTGATCCACAACTAGCTGTTCCGAATCTAGATTCAAGAAAACACACCCAGGTGTTCTTTGCATCCGGTGTTTGAATGTTCGTAGACCCTCACGACACAGAATTTATTTCTAGTGTAAGAATGTGTACAGTGAGAAATGATGACTACTGTTACTTTTATTGTACATCTTTCAAATTTTGAAAATTGCTTTGGTTACTACTAAAGCGGGACACAAACACAACACATCAGACGCTTATCATCGTAAGCAATTACCGTAACTTACAGACGCTTGCAGCATAATTCGCATTTGACAATCTTACAATAACGTAACATAATATGTATCTATACATCGGCGCGAAACATACTCGTTACCCGTTGAAAACCCGGGCAAATGCTAGTAATTAATAAAATACAGTGAATCAAGAATTGAATCCGGTACCTGGCATCAACAAAGCGACCACTAGCGTAACCAAATGCTTTTGGACCAACGAAGCGGTTCAATAAAAATCCAGAAATATATTTTTATGTGTCTAATTAATTTTTATAATTATTTGTTACTTTTGTATATTTTTATTTATTTACTTCGGTATAATAGCGGTGGTGCATGCGACTGCTGTGCATAAGGTCTCTGAGGTCTCGGGTAAGGTGCCCAGTTCGATCAAAGTGTTATTGAGATTTCTTGTCAAGATATTGAAATATAAATTGTAGATCGCAATAAGTTCCCCGTATAAGCCCGTATTACCTGACACAAAAATTCATAGTTGCTGAAATCTAAGGAGTAATTCAACACTATTTACTTCCCCTCTGGAGTTAGAGACGTGAGGCTACGTATATATGTACACCTAGTTCTAAGGTAAGCCCGTAAAACTTATCGTGGGTATAAAATATATTTTAACTGTTACAAAACACTCAAACTCAAGTGTTTTGTTGATGCAAGGCACTGTCTGGCAAATGGCATATGGTACAGAATTATAGCATACACATAAGTCATTTTCGACTTACGTAATAATATTTATCTATTTGTATTACTGCACATATTTTGTAGAGTTGTCGGTCCGCGTTATAACACATTATAATATATCTTATTTGCTTTTGAAATTAATGTGTTGCCGTCATGTTTGTCTTATATTTTTGATGAGTCTTTAACAAATATTACTTAAAAGTATTAAAAGCAAGTTGTTTATATCAGTATAAGTATTATATTGCAAGGATTTTTATATCAGTATATTATATTGCGTAGGCAAATAATGACATGACTTATAAATATTTATATGGTCTTTCGAGCTAGCTAAAACAGGTTGTCTGTACCCAAATACGCCATCGCCGTATGTACATACATATACTTATTTTCTTGCCTCATAAATAGTGATAGCCTAGATAAGAACCTACAAGATTTAACTTAACATTTTGGGGCGGGCACCACAAATTATTTGGAAGGGTATGGCCTTTTTTTTTTGAGGTAGTTAGTTGTTGGCCTCAGATGGCCTTGACATCTTTACGCGGACTATTGGTAAGCGCAGACGACTCCCAACCCGTAAGAGCACGGCTCGCCTACCCCCCTCCTTATATACGTCAATGACCAAAAGGACCATGTTTTATGCTATAAAAATATTACTCCAGCTTTAGGGATCCAGGTCAGTGTCGCGGGGACTTTACAAACATACATTTAATGGATACGAACTACATGCAGACTCAGAGCTGTTAAATAACTGCTTTGAGTCTGCATGTAGTTTGTTTGCGTGATCACACAAACTATTGTCTCGGCAGCGCGCTACTCCATCCGTACAGTTACTTAACCCATCCTCGTTATCATATGTAAACAAAAAATTTTAACAAAAAAGAAACCCGACTTCAAAAAAGAATATTCTAAAACAAAAATGTACTAAAAGGTTCAAAAATAATTGCGTATTCTTGTGAATAATTAAATTATTATTATTAATGGAGTCGGTGTCAGCTAAGGTAAGTTTGTAACTACATATTTAAACATGAGCAGCCTTATTACAAAAAGCGGTTTAACTAAAATCCCTGGTTTAAACTTCTATAAACTACGGTTTAAACAAAAGTGGTATTACAAATCGTGGTTTTGCGATAAACCATACACTAAACCATGGTCTAAATCGTATCTGTCAAAGTTTATTTTAAGTTATATCATCTTTTTCATTGTATTGTGTTGTTTTAACCCGAAAATGGATATTAACATGGTCGATATAATTGATATTGAGGCTATTGAAGCCTCTGAGTTGTTGAAAACGCCACGCCGATACAACAGAAATCGTGTTCGAGTCAATCCATTTGTGAAATTAATCGATGAAGATTTCAGGTTAAAGTATAGGTTTATAATAAACGTTATGCAATGAAAATAGTGGACTTATAAAGAGAAGATTTAACTAAAGATGCTCGAGGTTGCAGTGTCTCCCGAAATACAAGTGGTTTGCGCATTACGAAGCTGGGCTCGACATGAAGTAAGTAGATTCCAAGCCTAAATTGCATTTATCAAAACATTCGTAGCAATTTATACTAAATGATGTCCTAAGTTCCAAACTAATATTTTGTTTTTGTTTTAATAGATCCAGGATGACACAGCCGATTTGCACGGAGTCTCACAACCTTTTATAAGTAAGATATGCAAAAAAATTGCAGGAGCCATAGCCCGAATATCACATAGATTTATAAAAATGCCTGCTACATTGACAGAACAAGAGGAAGCGATGCAAATTTTCGAATGATGTTTCTATTAATCTGTGGGTGATATTTAAACAATGGTTCAAATTACAGTATTAAGAACAACACGGCATTTTTAAGTTTTGTAATACCAACAAATTTAGACCATGGTTCTGCAGATAAGCCTGGACCTTATAGTACAGGTTTAAACCAAGGTTTATTTGATTTTTTGTAAAAAGACTGGAGATGTCTTACTATAATCATAACATAATATTGGCATGCTCAATTACACACATAGAAGCAGCACGCGGCGCGGGCGGCTGACACCGACTCCAAAAATAACAATAATTTAATTATTCACAAGAATACGCAATAATTTATTAACTTTTTAGTGCATTTAAGTTTTAGAATATTCCGTTTTGAAGTCGGTTCTCATTTATGTAAAAATTTTTTGTTTATTTTTCAGTTTTTAGTGTATCTGAAGTTCGATAAATGATTTTATTTGTCTGAATATGGGTAGACTTACTGAATGCGCTGCTCATATGAGACAGCGCCGTTTAAATGAGACAAACGAGTAAAAGGAGAAACGCCTATCTCAAAATAGTAAATCTACCTACTGGGCCATTTCAAAAGAGACTTGTGAAGAGCGCAAAAATAGGCTTTCGAAAATGCGGGCTTGCATGAAAAATGTTTTGGGCAGGAAAAATCGGGATATACTGTTTAAATCATTTTTGGTCCTAGTGCATCTCATGATATGTAATTCCAAATACGGTTGGGATGATATATTGTATTCCGGAGTTCGGGTGCCTAATTGCTTCAGCGTCATATTAAAAATTGTATTATAGACATAATTGTGTTATTAGCTTTTTTTGTATACCTTGTTGAGTTTAACAGTTGGACAAAACCCTATACTAATAAATGCTATCAAAAACCATTTTGGAATTGTGTAAACAATACATACACATGTCGAAGGAAGCTATGAGTCGGGTTGATTGTTGTTTGCATGTATAATTTACAATATAATTTGATTACATTTTAATTACTTTTAAAATACTTAATTTAATATTATTTGATTTGTTAAATTATTATATAACTCAAAAACCTTACTAATCTAATAAAAGTTATGAATATTGTAATTCACGTAACGACCAATCAAAGCAGAGCTCATGCTGTGGAGTCGAGGCGCCAACTTTACTTTAGGAAGGCCGACAGTTATTGAAATACATTTGAGTGATAGCGACGGATCGAGTTGGAACGGTGAGAGTGTAAAAAATAAAGTAAGATCAGTGCCCTGAACCCACTACTCGGTCTTAACTGTTATTTTTTATTCGATATTAATGTGAAGTGAAAATATTGTTTATCTTTTATATATATAAAATCAATTGCTGTTCGTTCGAGAACGGCTGGGCTGATTTAGTTGATTTTGGTTTTGAAATGTTTGTCGTAGTCCAGGGAAGATCTAAACGGTGAGAAAATATAGAAAAATTCGTTAGGATAGGTGATACGAAGTACAGCGGGTCATCTAGTTCTAAATAAAAATAGTGTAAAACCGGCATCGTTGTGATTTGTGCTCGCATATTACCCAGATAACGCCCACTAAACACGCAACCACTAATGACGTTCTCATTGAGAACAATACTTCTCCGACATACATATATGTATGTGATTGTAGCAATCACGGCAGATTTGCTGTCATTTATTAAAGAATTCTGTTGTATTTAACCGAAGATCTTTATCAGAAAATTACCAAATTAGAATGTAGCTACCTCGAAATATTACGAAGGGCTTCCAAACTATCCTACACAGTTGTTTATTTTGTTGTTGCCAAAAATGAGAACATCATCAATGTAGCCGAAGTCAACTAAATACGTATTATTAAGGATAACTCGAAAACTAATGGTCAGATCTTGATCAAAATTAAATGGATCCAAATGAAAAGCACCAGCTTTCAAATAAAAAAGAAAATCAGTACAATCGGTTCACATAGAAAAAGCTATGAGGTAACACACATAAAAAAAACACAGTCGAATTGAGAACACTCTTCGTTTTTTTGAAGTCGGTTAAAAATCACAATTAAGCTTCAAACCAGGAGGAAAATTATTAATGATTTGTTTGAAGAGTTATATATTAAATCATCCTCAACGATGTGCATAAATGACATAACAAAATATGTGTTGTATTTAAGGAGACTTAATTGAATCGCTTCGAACATGCAGATTTGCTATGCCTGCTTATCACTCAAGACAGTCAAGACCCGAAACCACAGGGAGTAAATTGACGCATATCGTATTTTGAATAATCTTGTAAATGAACAAGATACTTTGAATCGAAGCAGGCGTTACTTGTTGGAAGTCCATTGTAATAAAAATATTGGGAAGAGAGGAGCCCGCCACGCACACGAGCCCAGACGATACGACCTTCCGCATTTTCTTTTCTTCTGTTTGCGCTTAGGTACTCTTTGTGTTTCTCCGCATCGGTGTCTTTATGGAGAAGGCATCGACAATCTTGGTTACTATGGCCTGTCATGCAGCAGGAGTGCTGGTCGTATGTCACGACACGCCAACGACGGGCTCTTGTCACCGCTGGGGTATCGGATCAGCTTGAACCTCATGGCTTGGTACGCGACGATGGCAAGAGACTAGATGGTATGTCATTACTGCCATGGAAAATGGGTAGGCCTTTGGTGGAGGACGCAACTTGTGTCGACACCCTTGCGCCATAATATCTTTCTAGCACAGCGGGTTGTGCTGGTGGTGCTGCTACATCAGCGGAGACGCTCAAACGGCGCAAATATCAAAACCTTATTGGTGAGCACATATTTGAGCCGTTTGGTGTTGAAACGCTTCACTCGACCAGGCGGCTGGCATATTCTTTGCACAATGAATAAGAATTGCTATTCAACGTGGCAATGCTACCAGTCTTCTGGACACGTTGCCAATTGACGATGATGCGGAGGAATATTATGACGCTTTTTAATTTTATTGTTTTATTCGTTCTGTTTATTTTATATTTCTTGTAAATAATTTGTGTATATATTATGTTAATCATATTTTTTATATTTGATGAGCAATAATGTTGCGTTAGATAAATAATAGTATATTGACAACGATCATTCATCATCATTAGCGACATATTTACGGACACAATAAATTTTCAAGACAATTAAATATGCACGAATCATTATTAATAACTATTAAATGAAATTTACTATTGATACAGCACAAAATTAAATATTTTTGTATGTTAGTGATCAATTTGTAGTATATACAGGCTCGGAGTACATGTGCAAGTACCAAGACAGTCAGTTAACATGTTGAGCCGCTAGCTTAAAAGTATTTCTTAAAAATCTCTGGTAATTGTTCTTTCGATTCTATTAGGTTATTTATTCAAGTTGCCGTACTTTTACATATTGAATAAGTAAATATGTTTAATTTACCTACCATGTATTGTTTGAGCTGCAGAATACTTATTACGCTATGGATACTATTGTCAAATTCACTGACGTTGTGATTTATTTTAGTCACAAAATTCAGCACCACACCCGAATTTAATCTTAATTTCTGTTAGAGCACATCCTAATATAAAATATTAACTGTATTTGTATTTGATGTCACTTTTTATACTAACTGAGATACCATATTACGTTATCAATTATCACACTCGCAGCTTGCTTGCTACTATAAAGACAGTAATATACTAGCAGTTTATTCATATGAATACCTACATATATGATTTTAATATAGGCAAACAAGCATCTCTATATAGGTAGGTACACTTGTGATAACATATCTCTGTAGGATACGTCGTGATTTACATTTATTATAGTCGGCATGAGTTGCAGTTTCTAGTTAACTATTAAATTAAAAAAGTGATTTTTATAAAATATGTAATGGTGTTACGTGATGGTGAGATAAGTGATAAAAGCATTCGACTATATAATATACATATAATATATAATATCAGTATATAATATATATATCATTTGTATAGAATATCAGTCCAGTATATAAACTGTCCCACTCCTGGGCACAGGCCTCTTCTCTTCCTCAGGGCGATGCCATAGTTAACGACGCTGGCCCAGTGCGGGCTGGCAGAACTCACATGTCTTCGAGAACATTATGGAGAATTCTATATAATTAATAAAGGTTGTGCCTTGGTCTCAAATTCCAACTCTAACCAGGCTACCGCTGCTTGAATTATATTCGAATATAATTGTGCACAATGGATTATCTACTAACCTACGCTACAAGGTCACGAACGCATACATCTAGGTAGGTACCCATAATAATATACCCATTTTATTTTATGTTTATAAGTCTACATGGACATGGACACTGACACCCTGATCGAACACGAGAACTGAATATCGCCTATTTAGGTTCCTACGCGTAGTTCAACAGATTCGAATATGATTCAAAAGTATTTCTTATCAATTATCACATCATTAGTTGGATGACGATGCATCGTTATACTTCTGATGTAACTTTTTATTTGACCACGAAGTAGGCAGACAAAGCTAAGGTTTACTGGCGAGGTAATCACATGTACAAGTATACATCAATCATCAACAAGTATCACATGTCCGAGGCTCATGCGGGTAAGCTCGTGATTAGGCTTTACTCTCCAAATGTTATGTTCGATCCTCAGACCGGACAAAAATGTGTGGGTACCTACTACAAAAATATTTGTTTTGAGTTTGAGTGTACTTTGTGTATGTTGTTTAAGTATTTGTTGAGTCACCTATGATATGTAAGGATGTGTAAGTGGTTTCTTAGGAAGTCACTCGGGGTATTGTTACATATTTATTCACCCGATGATGGCCACAAAATAAATTAAGTTGGCGAGAGATGTCGTGCGGCGTTCCGCAGGGATCGGTTCGGGGTCCGCTCCTGTGGAACATCGGTTACGACTGGGTGCTGCGAGGTGCGCTCCTCTGTGGCGTTGGCGTCATTTGTTACGCCGACGACACGCTTGTTACAGCGAGGGGTAAGTCGCACAGGGCGGCGGCCATATTGGCGACCGCTGGGGTCGCACAAGTCGTCAATCGTATCTGGTGGTTGGGCCTTGAGGTGGCCCTGTTTAAGTCCGAGGCCATATGTTTCCACGACCCTCGGAACCGGCTACCTCCAGAAGCCTATATCATGGTAGGAGGGGTCCGCATCGGCGTCGGGTCAACCCTAAAGTATTTAGGTCTCTTGCTCGATAGCCGATGGGACTTAATAGAACATTTTCGTCGTTTGGTCCCCATTCTTTGGGGCGCAGCAACCGCGCTCTCGCGCCTGCTGCCCAACCTTGGTGGGCCAAACACCTCCTACCGGAGGCTCTACAAGGGGGTCGTGCGGTTCATGGCCCTGTACGGGGCCCCAGTTTGGGCGCCACAGCGCGCCATGGCCGTCAGGTTGATTAGAGGTTACCGCACGATCTCGTTCGAGGCTGCGAGCTTCTTCGTCGGATCGATGCCATGAGATCTGAAGGCGGCGCTCCTGGCGTAACTCTATCGTTGGCGCCAGAAGGCGCTAGCTCGGGGCAAAGGACCTCTTCTTTCCACTCTCGAGGCGGCAAGGTCTGAGCTCCGCCAGGTCCTAGTGGCGAATTGGAAGGAGCGACGTGTGCACCCCAGTGCCGGGCACGCCATGATCGTGGCGGTAAGTCTCATGTTTGAGGAGTGGCTGGAGAGGCGGCATGGCGCCCTCACCTTCCGGCTGACACAGGTAATGACTGACCACGGTTGTTTTGGCCAGTTCCTGTGTCGTATACGCCGGCAAGAGACGCCCGGTTGTCACCACTGCGGCGACTGCCGCAACGTTGTTGAAGACACGGCGCTGCACACTTTGGCAGATTGCCCCGCCTGATCGCGGCAGTCGGATTGGTTACCCTCTCGCTCCCGGCCGTAGTTCAGTCTATGGTCCGGAGTGAGAGGTCGTGGAACGTCGTTGCCTCCTTCTGTGAGGAAGTGATTTCCATCAAGGAGGCAGCGGAGCGGGAGAGGGAGCGCTTAAATCCTCTCTCCAACCGCAGAACCGGGCGCCAGAAGGCGCGAGATGACCTCCAGCCAGCCTGAGGTTTGACCTGGGGGTAGTGAGCTGCGTGGGCCTGCTCGCCACCGGATCAGCACCAGGTCCGAGATGCGGCGTGCGTGTTCCCACGTGCGCCTCTGTACGGCGGGGTCGCGATTGCATGTGAAAGCGATTCGCGCGGCCACGCCGTCTATGGTTATGTCAAGGAACACCGTGGTTGGTTTAGTCGGTATTACCGGGGTATCTTTTCCCCGGTGAGCCCGACATAACCTCTACGTCGCTCCGCGGAGGGGTATGCGTCAAAGCATTCCCCCGTATAAAAAAAATAAATAATATATCGTACGTACGTATATAGTAGTTTAATTTCAATGAATAACATTCGCGTAAACAGAAGACAATATTATATTTGTTAGATGTTACTAGCACCAACAAAAATATGGTAATAAAAAAGCAGGTTAAATAAATAATACTTTATTTTCGAAGCTTGTACTTTATTTTTTACCTCAGATAGTAAATGTACTCTATATGTTCAAAATAAAAGTGGCAACCCTAAGCATGCTTGTCTATGTTCGTCCACGGCGTCGCGTTGGTCGACGGTAGCCTTCCTTGTGCCGTACATTCACTTTGTGCCTGGACTAGAGAGCCTAGAGACTACACGTAGCGAAAGTAAAATATTTTAAAATATATGATAGGAAAGTTTGTTGATAGCTGTCAGCTGTTTGAGATTTGTATTCAGTAAACAATGGTACCACCTCCTTTTCTGATCGTGAAGATATGTCTGTGTCTTCTTTGATGAATAACATTAACAAAAATATATTCATGTTTTCTGACCAAATAGGAGTAGGCTTTAGTAGACTAATTAATTCTCATACAGAGTAGCCTTGCATAAATGTTTGTTCCCCTGGGGCTAGTCTTTATGTCTACTCCTTTTTTTTATGTCGCACTGTATTTTTATGGTTATTGTTCTGAAACGTTCTGAAAGCAATATCTATGTTCTGAAACATTAGGTTCATGCACGTTTTTGTTAAGGTTACCTTGTCTGTATTATTGACAGGTATTAATGTCAAATTTGCCGGTTAAGTGTATTCAGTTGTCAAAAGTGTCAAATACACTCCTCATTTGTACTTGTATGTAACTTGTAGTATTCAACTTTATTTTCTAAACTGATAGTATGATTTATATTTTATTAGACATATAAAAAGATTCTACACGCACAAATACATCGTTTATAAACTTTGTCTTTAAGAAAATGGATTTAAGCGAAGATAACATACAGTTAAATGAGGACGATGAAGAAGAAGAAGAAGAAATAACAGCAGAAGTAGTGTTAAAAACTCTTCAAAGTGCTTGGCAAAACGAACGTTTAGCTCCAGAAATACTTCCACATCGCAACGACATGGTAGAATGTATGTTAGGACAAATACAACATATGGAGCGCAACATAAACAAGTTGCCAAAAACAGATCTTCGTGCATCAATTCACAAACTGGAATTAAATAGAATAAAATTTATTATTTGCAATTACCTTAAAACTAGATTAATTAAGATAGAAAAATTTTGCATTCCTATTTTAAATGAAGAAAGGCAAAGAATCGAATCTGGTACAAATTACCTTACCCGAACAGAATATAAATATGCTCAGGAATATTTACTGAATATGGAGAACCATATGAAAACAGTAGTATTAAATAAAATGCCAGGGAATATGCAATTGTTTGAAATGAATAAAATGGCTGAGCATCCCAATTTACATAGTCATGTGTTCTTAAAAGCAAATGAAACTGTGAATGGGGTAGTTTTAGAAGACCTGGCTGGTGAAGATGAAGAAATAGATTTAGAAGGTTTGTAGCCATGTTTTTTACCTAATCACCACTATAGTAATGTAGCTATACTCTGTGAATTACACTTTCTTGTTCTCATGTAAAGTATGACTTGCCATATTTGGATAATTAGCGAAGCACCATCTTATATATTGCAACAACAAATGAGTTTTAGTACCATCTATTGTAGATAAAAATAACCTGCCTCAATGGTCTGTGGATTTAGTTTGCCCTTTTGTTTACAGCACATTGTGTGATCTTGGGTTTATTGCCTAAGTTGGAAAATACATTTGTTATTAAGGTTTTTGTTAGAGAATTTTTAATAGCACATTATCTGAAAAGTATCTGGTGGATAGCTCAATGTGCAATCTGGTGGCAAAATGTAGGTCTGATATACCACTGCCTGCTCCTTTCAGCATTTTATGCTACATAATTGGCAATTATAGCACTAACACTTTTCAAATTTAGACTACAAATTATGTTTGTTTTATTATTAAATTTATTTTGTTATGTTTTCATTTCCAGAGGAATCGCAGCACATCTTGCAATATAAACCTATAGCTGATCTTGTCAAGAATGGAAAAGTACAACTCATATGAAATAAATTTATGGTATTACTAGTCAACAGTATTTTATTTTCTTTTCAAATCCAGATTGCCTCTTATCTGTTTTGATGTTTGACTGGTATAGTTAAAACTAGTAACAGCTATTGAGATACCATTTGATTTCTATTTGGTGCTGGATAATCCTGTTGTCTTGAATTACATAGGTACTTATTTATGTAGTTGCACAACTATATCTCCAAAGCGGTACAGTCATACATGTGGTCTACCACCCTACAATTAAGGTTCATTTGAATGTCATGAAACAACAAGTTTGATTTCACTTTGCAGTAAAATTATGACAGAGACTATTGCTCTCTTTATCATTTATTATATTTTCGTCATGCCATGTGTCAAGTTTGAATTATCACACCTTCTTTTCTAGGCCTTATTTCAATCATAGCGAAAATATTCTAAGTCTATAATTTCAATTGAATCAGCCAATTCGAAATCTTACTATGGGTACTAGTATAGTATTATATAGCAGCGTCAGCTCAGTGGAGAGGCCAAAAGACTGCAATGCAGAGGATCTCAGGTTCGAACCCACGTCGCGTACCTATGACTTTCGGAAGTTATATGACTTTTGGAAATTTTGTGCGTATTGATTGACAATTATCGTCTGGTCCGTGCCTCTGAGAGCACGTTAAGCTGTCGGTCCCGGCTGCCATGAACATCTATGGCAGTCTTTATTGAGAGAGTGTCACATTGACAGAAAAGATCCCACTGGGTCGAAGTGTCGCCGGTCTGCACTGACTGGCCCCCACATAAGATACATACATAGTATTATATTATCTGTGCTATGGGTACTAGTGTAGTATTATATAGTATAGTTTCTATGTATAATATGTATGTATTTACAAAAAAAAAAGTATTTAAGTATGTTTATCCATTGTCTAGTACCCATAGTACAAGCTCTGCTTAGTTTGGGCTAGATGGTGTTGTGTGTATGTGGTAGAATATTATTATTATTATTATTATTATATTATCTGTACTATCGGCTTTAAAGTGACTTAGGTTGTTCTCGAATTACCAGATTCAATTATCATTTAGTATCGCGGCTTTTAAGACAATTTTCGAGTTATCTCTATCTAGCAGCTTAAATAGTCTACAACATTTTTATATTTACACAAATATTTTTTATGTAAACATAAATTACTATTAAAATATATTTTTTTGTTCTATTCTTTATCAGTTTTAAAATAATTAACAATGATATGAAGAGTAGGAAACAATTAGTTCTTTTTAAATAACGTTTTTGTAACATTAGTAAGTATACAAATTAGTAAACAAGAAACTTCAGTTATCAATCTTTATTTTTGGTTGTAAGTCTCTGGACCAGTAACTTAATACTTATTGATTTGATTTCAAAATATAAATATAATATTACCCTACTAATATGTAGTGTATCCGCCTCAGCGTCAATTACTGCTCGAAGACGGTCTTTCATTAAGCCGACAAGCTGTACTTCATTACAATGTCGCTCAAGGGATTCCCATCGTGGCGGTTGCACCATCTTTGAAGTTTGAACCATAAGGGCCTAAAGATTCTCTATTGGGTTCAAATCAGCGATTTTGCATGCCAACAGGTATTATCTTTATTTCCGGGTGTGCATCGAACCAGGCACGCGTCACTAACGCACATGCAAACAAGAATTGTCTTGGCAACAATTAAATTCTGACATTACATTTTCTAAATAAAAAGTCCAGATAGCTGGCAACATTGAATTTTGAAGGCCATCTATATAATCAAGTGCCGATGCTCGAGGTGGCATACAGCACAGCTCTTCAACTCCGTCAGCAGTCATCCAACCATAAATGTTAACAGAAATGCGGCCCGATCTCTTGTTCGATATAACATGGTCTTGTCTATAACGCGTGCCATCGCAACGCCATAGACATAAACGTCCATGCTGGCTGGACTTAAAAGTTTTCTCGTCACAGAACACAGTAGGTATTACTCCAATCGAAATCTAAATGCTGTCTGGCAAAATTCAATCGAGCAATTCTATGAGCTTCAGTCATATCAATTTTCTTTGCATAATGTCTGTAATGCAAACCCATGTAATACAAGTGATTTCTGATTGTTTAAGTAGTAACATCAAACATTGTTGCAAAATATTTAGTCTGCATGAAACCATTATTTTCATATCCACGTCTCATAATTTAACTGTAATCGTCTGAGATTTCACGCCGACCACCGCTAGGTATTTAAACTACGGGGTGATGGAACTTGGTAACACTGACAGACACATCTAAACGTATAGAAATCTCACTATTATTGAGGCCCTCGTTATGTAGTGTTATAATATTAGCTCGTTCGGCTCCTAATAAATTATGAGGCATTGCAGTAGTAACAAATCAAGAACTTTAAACTGTAAAGTATGACGTGACGAGTATCACGTTGACAAAAATACTTGAACCTTGTGATACTTGTGATACTGTTTCTCGAAAAATATCGAAATGGTTTTAAATTAAGAGAAGATTATATTATTGAACAATAATAGCCTATGGCATTGATAATAAAGGTCAAAATAACATAATTAATCCATGACTTCAAATGTCAGGCATCTCGGACAGTACGTCATAGTTGTGCATCTCTTACACTCTCAATCTCAATTTGATCTCACAGAAATCTTTGTCAAAACTGGTAGATCACTTTCTTGTACTACTGTATTTATAGGTGTCAAAACCCACACCAAGGTAATGTTATCTAACAGTATTCTATCTTCATACAAACGGTCGGAACGCGAGACATACCTACACGCCTCGACGTCCGTATGCACTCGGTCTGTCGGTACACAACCAGTCGCGAATGTGTCGCAATAACAAACGGACGGTGTGATGGTTTTGTCAGAAGTAAGCGTGCGATTTGTTAATATTTGATTGAATTGATTATAAGTACAAGTACTTACATAATAATTATAGCAACGTGCAATTGAAAACTAAAGTATTTTTGAAATTAAACCACTTTATAGGTACGGATTTTGTCGCGTTGTTTATTTTATAACACTTTTATTACATAATTTTGGTACTCTAACACTACTATTATTAAACTTTACTGAATTTAAGCTATTTAAATTAATTAAATCTATTTATTACATTTGTATGAACATGTGCAACACAAACCAACCAACCACTACCTACGATTTGACAAACCGCAGATACTTGCAAAACAACACCGATTCCTACTAAGGATGCTTCGTGAGGCAATTGAAATTAAAAAACATCCTAATTTGAATAGAGAAGATGGTTGGAACGAACACAGCGACACATCAACCTAGACTGTTTGGACTTGAACTATTAGAAGTTGAACGCCGCGAATCGTCCGTGAGAGTGAGTTAAGTATATATTTTGTCTCATTCCGCTGTAAAGCAACCGAAACGTCAGGGCAAAGTGTAAACTTAAATATAAATTGATTTAATTAATTTAAATAGCTTAAGTTCAATAATAGTAGTATTAGAGTATCAAAATTATGTAATGAAAGTGTTTTAAAATAAATAATGCGACAAAAACCGTATAAAGTGGTTTAATTTTAATGTATAAAATTCGCGTAAACATAAGACAATATTATGTAAAAATAATTTTCATTCAACTTTTATCTGAATGCGGATTTTTAATCCTATTAAATTTAACAATAAAGCTTTTCAGTCTCAAATATTATATACCTAAGGCTGTTTTTTATTAAATCTACTCCTTAAAAAACACAACATGATGTTTATTGAACACTGCCTATTTCATTCACAACAAATTTCATTATTTTAAATAAAAAATATACACTTGGGTGCAATGAAATCGCACATGTGAATAATAAAAATAAATATTATTTGTTTATTTTTATTTAAAGAAATACATATATTTTTAAATATGGGATTAAAGGTTATTTCAATATCTATTCAGTGATACCACATAAGCGATAATAAGGTTACCTTACTGCCGTAATAAGGCTAGGCTACGATTTGCACTAAAAACAAAGACAATATCAAATTCATCTATAATAGAAAATTTTTGCTTAACTAACAAGGTTCGTAAATTAGGATTAATTAAAAATAAACATAATTTTTGAAAAATAAAAAATATTAGTAAGAACTGTTACTCTCTCTTGCCCGAATAACAGCTCGACACCGGTTTTCCATAGATTGATAGAATCTTTAATAGTATTTGATAAAGCCTTGTGGCATAGCATCCCATTCCTCCTTGAGCGCGTTTTGTAGCTCCTGAAGATTGGCTGGAGCAATATTTCACCCTCTTATTCTTCTTTTTAACTCGTCCCACAAGTGCTCGATCGGATTAAGGTCCGGAATTCGAGCTGGCCACTCAATCACAGGGATACCCACCTCTTGCAAGTATTGTCGTACTATAGCAGCGGTATGGAGTCTTGCATTGTCAAAATGCATAAAGAGAAAGTTCTCTCTAATAAAACCGCCAAATGGTACGACATGTTCCTGGAGAACTGCCTCTATATACCGTTGAGATGTTAATCCTCTTGCTTCTTGCTCAATATTTGCCCCAGCGATGAAGACAAGCTCAGTTTTAGCTTCGAGTGACATACCTCCCCAGAGTATACACGAACCACCGCCGTAAGATACACGTTCCATAATGCAACACTGGAGAAATCTCTCTGTAGGCCTTCTGTAAACCCTTGAAAAATCTTAAAATCCTCGTCCATCATTGCCATGTAGACACATCCTGCACTCATCTGAGAAGAAGACTGCTCTCCTTTGGTCGACTGTCTTGTGCAAATCGAAAACGGGCCTAGCGGTGAGCTGGCGTCAGTTTAGTGCCATTTGCTGGCCTATGCGTAGTCAGACCTCATTCAGCAAGTCTTCTTCTGACTGTCCACCAGCTGACGTCCACTTCACGCATCTCTTGAACATGATGTGCAAGGTCAACGGCAGTCAGATGATGATTTTACAATGCTGTCGTTACGAGAAATCGGTTGTCGCGCTATGTTGTAGCTCTGGTTAGACCAGATCCTCGTCATCGTTCATAGCCACCAGTCTCCCGATAGCGCTGGTACACACGACGAACTGGATATCGGCTGATATTCAGCTGTCGAGCTACAGCACTCTGTTTCTGGCCCGCTTCAATTAGAGCAACAATTTGAGCGGCTTTTTCCGGAGTAGTATCCATTTTCTTCAGATGAATGCAACTGTACTCAGGCGACGTCATTTCAAGTTGAGCGTTGAAATGCAAATGATGACCTTTTTTATGTGTTTAGTTGTTGGCCTCAGATGGCGTCTACAACTTTACGCGGACTGTGGATGAGCGCAGAGGGCTGGATAAACGGGCTGGCCGTTGGATGACGTTTTACTCAAAACATGCCTTTTTATATCTGCAACTAGTCTTGCAAACTGCAGTGAGCAATTTTTGGGTTTGTTATTGTCTTTTCCTTTCGGCAGTAAAACTTATTACAGCTTATTTGGTATCACTGAATAGGTATTGAAATAACCTTTAATCCTATATTAAAAATATATGTATTTCTTTGAATAAAAAGAAGTAAACAACATTTAAAAAAATATATTCTCTCGTGCGATTTAATTGCACCTAAGTGTATTTACAATAATTAAACTAGAAGAAAATTCAAGTAGGTAGATGAAATTAAAATACTGTAAGTGGGCAGCCATCTTGCGTCTTTGCGTACCGCATGGCTGTAGGTAATTATTTCAAGGACAGAGCCGAGTTACAATACTGTTAGATAACATTACGGTGCCCACACCGAGATCTCAAACACGGATGCGGTACATGTACTTAATTAGTTATAGTTATTGTTAAACATATTTTTTGTAAAAATTTTCATTTATTATACTGCGTAATAAATAGTCTACTATTCTATGGACAAATCTAAGAAAGGGGTAAAATAAATGAATTTCTAAAAATGAAACAAAAAGTAAAAACATTGTAATAAGTATATATTTTCATTATAATAGGTTTAAATTTCAACAGTAATCTCAAACTTTAAGGCAATATTGATAAAGCTTACTTTAATATATAAGGCATATCACAATCACCGTTTAAGAACACTAAAAGCAGTAGGTACCTGAATTTTGAATAGAAAAACATTATGTAAAATAAAAGTCCCAGCCATAAAAAACTTGGATGGAATGTTTCAGGATATACATAAAGATCTGAGAAATTTATCTCTTTATCTAAGTACATATAGAAATATGATTTTAAGTAACTATTGGCCATTGGCTGATATATTTTAAGTAACATTAAGTACTTCAGTTATTAATAAAATAAGTACTCCAATAATAAATAGAATAAGCACCAGGTTCATTTATCTGCTGAATGTTTACTTAAGTAATTATTCAAGAAAACACTTATTTGAATGCCACAAAAATAATAACCTTTTTTTATTCATCATTCAAATCAATAATTACTCATTTAAGAAAATGTTGAACATCGTATGTTTGGAGCCATAACGGCCCTTTCAAAAAATGGTATTGACTTACATCCGGAACAGCCGGTTTAGGTAACATTGTGAACACAAAAAAATATTTCGAAAGATTTGTAAACATTCTCATAAAATACTATAAAATTAAAACAAGTTTCTTAAAAGTATGAATTTAAATATAGGTAGGGTACATTTATCTAGGCCGTGGAGGCACAAAATCACAATAAGCTTCGAGCTATGATACCTAAACAACATTATAACTATGTATTTACTTATCTTAATAAGTAGACACCTTTATAATTTCTTGGTATTATAAACACTGGCTATTTTAATACAAAATAAAACTATACTTTTAAGTAAATGATCCCTATTATAAGTAGGCAGTTAAATAAGTACTATTGTTGGTTGGCATCGTCAGCGTCGACGTAGCGTATATGTTCCTGGTGTGCGGCCGCGGCGAACTCTCGCAGGCTCTGCTCAGCAGCAGGGCCGAGCTGTTGCACCATGCGCGTGAACTGGCCCTGTTCCATCTGCAACAACTCGTGCGGGTGACCGCACTCCACTATTTGACCCGCCTCCATCACCTAAACATAGAATAAGTAAGTAAAGTTGCACTTTTTATTTAAAATCAGTGGCGTTTCTGCACCTAATTAAAATTGAAATTCTGCATTACATATTATATACTTATATTATACCGCTAGCAACATGTAAAATATAACAGCTCGATTCATGTAGGTTTACCTATCTACAGTAGTAGGCGGTCGTTCAAGTATAACGTAAGTACCAAAGGAGGGTACTTACTGCTTTGCTTATTTTAATGACATCTAGACTTAAGTCTACAAAGACTTACGTTTTTGAATGGCGATCATGTCAGCAATATTTAATTATTTACTTTTCGTACACTTTTAGTCAAATTAACATCATGATCATCGATTACTAGTCTATTTAGTGATCGGCGATACTGGTTGATAATCAGCGTTTACCATAAGCCTGATAGCAGAATTCGACATCAACGGATCCATGAGTTAATTAGTTATTTAGGTATTTATCTTTATCATGAATATAGCTAATACTTACAACAACTCTGTCCGAATCGGCGACGGTGTGTAGTCGATGTGCCACGGTTATAACAGTGCAGTCGGCAAAGTGCTTACGAATCGATTTTTGGATAAGAGCATCCGTGCTGTGGAATAATGAACACACTGATAATTACAACTTCGAAATTGACTAAATATGTAGGCACCTACTTAGCGCAAATGGGGTGTGTCGAAACAGGCTAGCCCAACTCACACTTACAACACAAATTATACATAATCGTTTATATATTTTACGCTAGTATTGAAACCCTCTGAAAGACAATTAAAACTAAGTTACTGTTTGTATTATTTATTTAACGTTAGCTGTGCTGGCAAGTGCCATATAACTTGCATGGGCTGCGTGGCTAATGTGTGCGAGTTACGTACTTAGGGTCAACGTTAGCAGTAGCCTCGTCGAGCACAAGCAGCTTATTCCGACCGAGAGCGGCGCGCGCCAAGCACAGCAGCTGTCGCTGTCCGGCGCTATAGTTTGAGCCACCGGACTGAACCGCAGAAGACAATGACGTCACATGACGCTTCAATTCAACCTGCAAATAAACAAAAAACATTGTGATGCCGTTCTGTAACCAGTCAGAGTGACAAAAATCAAATCAACATTATTTATTCATTTTAGTCACGCACTAGGCATATGAAAACAGCGCTGCAGCGTCATTAGGGAATTAGATAAATGACTTGCTAAAACTGAAACTAAAGTAAATAGTTATGCATATAAGTATTATAAAATGGACTTATTACATCTACAGATAATTTAAACTGTAGGTGCCATATTTTATGGATATCTAGTTACCTGTTCCAAGGCTTGCCATATATCTGCGTCGGTGTATTTATCAAACGGATCCATATTGTAGCGCAAACTGGCAGAGAATAACACCGGTTCTTGTGGAATAATTGATATCTTTGACCTCAACTCCTGTAAATAACAGTTATATTAATATTGTTTCATATATTTACATAAATGTAATTAAATATATTCTGAGAATAATAATTAAGGTGTTCGTACTTTTAGCGCGATGTCACCCGTATCGACGTCGTCAATTAACACATTTCCCTCAATGGGCGCCAAGCGAAAGAGTGCTGATATGAGTGAAGATTTACCAGCTCCTGTACGCCCGACTACTCCAACCTAGGAAAACAATATATTTTAGGTATTAAAGTTACGTACTAAATAATCAATATATTATTATTTCTGTTGATGGATACTGTACCTACGCGTGACGTATTAATCTCCCCACTACCCCTGTGTTGTGAGTTCAAAATCCACACCATCATTCCAGAATGGTATCCCGGATCTGAGTATTCTTTATAATAATATACTTACCTACGTTGTTTAAATGTTTGTAAAGCCGCCGCTGATGCAGGAATATACATATAGGATATTACCTTAAGTCATATTTTCGAAATATTTATGATATCTGGCTATAAATATAAACATTTCAAAAGAGTTTCTAACCATTATTACCGGTAATAACGTAGTTAATTAAAAATAACTACCCACCTTCCACCCACTTTCGATGACAATGTTAAGTTTTTTGAGCACTGGATCTGCGTCCTTATCGTATCTTAACGAGAGATCTTTAAAAATGAGTCTGGCGCGTTGAGGCCAGCCCTTCGGTGGTAAAGGTCCATCATGATTTTCCTTCGGTAGAGACGTGAACTGTACCACCCGCTCCACACTCGTCATCTGTGATATCACCTCTGTAGTCTGCTTCACGCCGTACTGGACCATATTGACCAGAATCAGCCCTTGACTTAACGCCAATCCGACGTCACCCGGCTTAGTAGTGCCTGTTACCAAAAACAAATATACATAATACATGTACTAATGTAAATACTTTAATTGTGCACCGCAATTTAATGCATTAATTGAAGTAATGGTCACTTTCACTAGCTTTAGGTAGAAACTTCATGATAATAAAACCTTCTGTAGATTTTAAATATCAGATAAAATTTCTGTGAGAAGTGAGATTCTTCAGCTTTAAGTATAGATAGCTTATCAACTAAAAACTTACCATCATCAAGGAATAAGAAGGTGTACGCCACGATTACCACATACGTGGCGCAAATGAGACTCAACCAAATGGAGAAGGCTGTATTTGTGACTATAGTTAAAAACCTGAAACACGTTATTAGTCGATGAGTACATTAACTTTATGTTACCAACTTGCTTTTCTCTGTGGTGTTAGCCACGTTTATGATTATCTACTACTACGCCCACGTTCGTAGGGTGATATACCTACAAAATTTTGCCCGCGGCTGCGCTCGCTCGGGAACAATCTTTTTTTTTGGATGGAAGGTATGTTCTTTTCTGTACCTCTGACAACGAGTATGCGAAATTTCATAATGATCGGTCGAATAGTTAAGGCGTAAAAGCGTAACAGACAGAAAACTTATATTAGCATTTATAATATTAATATATGTAGTTAGGATGTGTAATCTATTCAGGCACGTTACAGTTTTATAAAAGTATTGATTAATTACCAGGCAGCGGTGTGCACGTCTTGCTTCTCATCGAAGTGCGTGAGCAGCATTTGTTGCGCGCCGCACGCCCGCACGGTCGTCAGTCCCGCCATAGTAGCAGACACGTGCGAAAACACCGGGCTGCGGGTTACACCCTCCACCCTGGAAAACAACATAATTACAATGTATAGACATACATACATAGTCTCTCATGTATATCCTCGAAAGGAACAATAGAGGTGTTTTGCAGCAGTATTTCGCCAGTTTTGGTTTTTGGTCGAGAATGCGGGACGAAAAAGGCGACCTTTTGTTGTCTACTGGCTACAGATTCGGACTCCGTGCTTCTACTAAAAAATTCTTGACCAAAAATCCCAATAACACTATGGTAACCAGGTATTGAACCTGAGAACTCGTACACAGCAGAAGACTTTAGAATCGCTTTGTAACCAAATGCTTATGTAAGTACAAGCGATAATAATGTATTTAATTTATCCTCAATTGCTACACGCCAGAGGGTTTAAAATGATGTTAATATACCAACAAAGCGTCACATCGCTGCGCCACATACCTAAGTTTTGTGAACTTTTGTGTAATGTTTGCTGGGGACAAAAATGACAACTCATTCTACTAACATTTATAACTTATAAGTTATAACCTTATTATGTATGCCCTTAGATGTTATTTGATATTCAGCTAAAAAATCCATCAACGCAATATCCCAATTCATGGGTAACCTATATGTATTCATATGATTGGAGACTATTCTGCAACTCAGTTAACAATATTTACTACGATTAAATTAATGTTTTAATGTTTTAACGTATTACCTTTTGATAGCCTGCGCGGTACTTAGAAAGATGTTCGTCCATAGGTACATAAAAACACCACAAACTGCCGTCGTTAGGAGCATGTATGGACTGACAATCGCCACCATCACTAATATACCCATCATCACCATAAATATCTGTAAACGAGAATATATTGTAGCTTAATACGGTCAGTTAGATTACTAATGACATATCAGCACCATACTTACTTGTATGCTATCCAAGTACATTCTAGGTAAGATCTCATCTACGACTCCCATATCCTTAGAGAATCTGTTAAGGATGCGCCCCGAGGGGTTTGTGTCGAAGAAGCGCATAGTAGCCGCCAGGATATTGCTGAACATTTGATTGTGCAACTTTATTGAACTGCGCATGCAGACCCACAAGAACAACATCGATCTATAAAAAAAGGAGTTTCGTTTTAAAAATATCACAATTTTAAAGAATTTTGCGTAGATGTTTTGCAATATGTTGATACAATAAAGTTTTACTAACCTGCCAGTAGTCAGTAAGATGCAACCCAGAATTGCAATCGCCCAAATGTATATGTAATATGGATGGTTGTACATATCTTGAGACGGCGTTTCGTTTATAGTGAGATTGTGCATAGCTATACCTGTCTTCAACATAGTTCCGACTACAGTAAGGTTCGGAGCCATCGTACTTGACATTACATCATCTATTAGTGGTATTTCAGCGGTGTTGTTATCATTAGTATCAGTGCCATTTAAAATACTCCTAATTGTGTCGTTACCATCCTGTATGCTACTAAATGTGTCGTTGCCGAAGAAGAGATCTTGATTTGCATCTAATTCGCTGCGCTTGAGTTTTACGTCATTCATCCTGAAAAGTTGACATTAAGCATTGATACAGGCAGTAAATATATAATAATGCGTATAACAGTTCTCGTAAAATTTATCGTGACTGGGTGAAAATATTTATTAAAATCTAGCTATTAGGGTGTATTTCGATTGACGAGTCGAGGCGATAATTGCATGAGAGAAATAAAATTGCAATTTACTACTTAGTATTCTTCATAAACCCACTAGTTAAGCTTAATGGTAGGTTTGGTAACACAAAGTCAGTAGCGTAACGCGTGGTAGTCTCGAAACCACGGCTGCTATTCCAATGCCACAATCTTTGGGTTAGTAGTACTGCCATCATAAGGAAAAAAGACGTATCTATAATATTTTTCCAAAATTAAGATTTTTACATATTTGGAATCAGCAAAAATAGAGGAGTATGACAGAAAATAGGAAAAACAGTTTTTTGACACATACGTCTTTTTCCCTTATGACGGCAGAGTACTTCATCTACATTAATAGCTCACGCCAACTACTTGTGAGCTCTCTTTAGTTTACTATTGCACGTTGCATGTACATTTGTATGACATTTCAAATTCAAATTAAATTTATTGCGTTCTATAAAGTACATTTGATGGAATGACAGGTGGTAGGCATAAAAAAGTGACAAATTATAGACCCTGTCGGGCACGGCACTATTATTTATTTAAAATCTGACTGCCTACCTTTTTGTCAGGCAACTACATAGGTAGAAAGATTGAGCACATTTTGGAGCTAATACGATAATTATTAAGATATTCTATTTGTTTGTTGGTATATACTTACCAATGTGTTAACCAAAGATCGCTAAACGATGTGACGACTTGAGCCAATATGATTGCGGTTAAAGTAGTAGTGATGAGCCACCAGTTAGCACCGGCTCGGAAATACTGACGGTACACCGCTCCCGGGACACGACCTGAGAAAGACATAATGCTTTTATTATTCACCACGATTGTGCAAATTATAGTACCGTATTTATACGCGGTTTATAAAGTTAATTATATGAGGAGCTTTCGTGTTACTAAGCCCAGATTTGGCAGATACACGTTAAACTTTTTTAAGTGCATGATCCAGTAAATTATTGCTATGTCATGTATCAATTAACAAGTCTCTGTTTAACCAGTTACCATAATTTGCATAATATTAGTAAAGCATTTGTGCTAAATAGCATTGTTGGCTATCTAATAATTGTTGGTTTTCTTGGATGGTTATCCAAATACGTTATTACCAAGTTGGCACAAAAATATTTATTTTGGTTACTATTTGTTCTTGTGTGTAAAATAATGTACAATATGAAACATAAGCAACTAGCCTATTGTAAACCAATAATGTACCTACACGATACTGATTTGCGCGAAAGGAGCAAAACAACAATTATTATTATATTAACTATATGTAAATGCATCTTTGTAAATACCAATAGATACTATGTAGTGAGTAATTATTTCGTTATAATAAATTTAATCTACTCAAAAAGATGATACATATTTCTCTGAAAATGAGTTTACAGCCTCTCTTTTAACTATTTTATTTTAATAATGTGGCCTAAATTATTCGGCATTTATTATTTTTTACATGTGTTCTTTCTAGTTTCAATTAGTATATTGCCGTGGCTGTTTCTGTAATCCTTAGCTTTTATTTTGTAAGCATATTTTATTGAGCTGTCTTCAAATCCAGCCGCTCCTGATAAAAAGCCGTAACTACCATTCATGGACTTGAGTGTTCTCTTCGCATTGCGGCAACATTGCCTAGAAAATACAACTGAGTCTCTATCTACTGATACCAAGAGCGAAAAAGAACAACTGAAAGGCCGAATATCTTTAGTCAGAATGCAAATATACTTAGCGACTGAAATAAGTAGAACAGTGGCATCACACGGATTACAATTTTGATAGACTCCACTTAATTGCCCTCTCAAGATGGGTGGCCGGTGTCGTTGCACATCACACAGCATACGAGGAAAATGCTGCGAACGTAGGCGTACCTCAGGGCTCAGGCTGGTTTTACAGTCACGCTGATCGTCGGCGCTGACAGATCAATATGTATGTAATTAAAGCAATTGTTCCTGAGTCACGCTGATGGCTCAGCGCTGACATGCGTCGGCGCCGAGCCGTGCGCGGCCGTACGAATCTAGGTACCGTCGGCGCGGCTGATCGCTGAGCGCTGACGCGCTTGCATAAAGCAGTGAGCGTTGCAATGTCACGTAGAACGCACGCGCCGATGAGAACTGTCATGTCGCAAAACCGACATATATAGACACTGGCCGTGTCATCGATGAAGTAAGACTGAAGAGATGTTTATGGGGTGCTTCGGACCAGTTTTATAAAAACAAAGGCATCTTTGTTTTTATAAAACTGGTTACGAATGAAGGCTGGGGTGACATTGTGGTTGCATTATTTGGAGATGTACCACAAAATGAAAAAGACGATGGGTGCACGCCATAAGCTGTTACGGGATAGCTTATCCTGTAACTTCACTAGAAGCTTGTCAAAACTTTTTGATGACATGCGAAAGTAGTTAAAGAACTTGTATTCATCGGAGCTCAACTCTCTATATAATGAAATAAATGTTCCACTAAGTAATCTCTGAGCAAGAAACGGATGAACATTTTGTTTTCTTTTAGGTTGTCTTTTTCCCATAAATAAGACGCAGCAATAATTTTCACAACCAACATCGTAACTGTACCTGGCGGTAATCGGCGTGAGACTAAAACCAGCTTCCGAACCAATGATTATATTCCAAATTTATATTCGGATTGTATGTCATAGGTATACAAATAATAATTCTCCTGCAATATGAACGTTATAAAAGAGTACCTAAATATATTTTCATTTAGTATTGTTAGGTATACCTACATAATATGGTGCACATGTGCACGTTGAGTGGCTATAATAAAATAAAGACATGATAATCTTTAAAATAACTACAATTAATTAAATAATGCAGTAGCAAATATTGCATTTCATAGACAGACATAAAAAATGTGCAAAATATTTAATTAACTGGCTTTATGACAGCAATGTGTTTTACTGCTATTTACCGAGTGATTTGGAGATAAGCTTCATGGTAAAACCATATCAAAAAGTAGGTACTTAACCATAATCTTGTTTAAATTATTAGTAGACTAACGTGAGTTGTGAGAGGTTCGTTGAAACTAAAAAGTATTTAACAATAAATTCAAATATTAAGCATACCTGTTCCCGACACTTCGGCGGACTCTTCCTGCGCTAAAAACTCTTCCGGTACGGCACCATCTTGTACTGTGCTCGTGCTTGTATGAGACTGCAAATAAATACAAACACGATCTATGTAGGTACTGCATATAGAGATATATTTTCATTTTCAGTACCAGCAAAGTGAGTAACTTTGCCCGATTTACAGTACTGGTCTTAACCATCGTTTAGGTTACTCTCACTTGTAAAATGTTCCAAAAGATCTCATTATGAGATGATAATGTTATTATTGTCTAGAATAACCTACCTGAATAGAGAGTGTTCTTTGTCGCAAGTGCTTTGGGCTGACGGCATCTTCAGGCTGATCCTCTTCCTGCAAAAGTTCGGCGAACAACGGCGATCGCGACACGTCTTCAAAACTGCCTTGAGTCTCCACTTCACCCTAGAACAACAATTAATGTTTGGAGTTATATGTATGTTAGCTTAATTAACAATACTATTGCTTTATATTTATAATTTTTTACAGAAATAACAATTGTTAAACAAAGGTCTATCACAAGAAAATATACAATTATATAAAAAGAAAGATAATAAATCAGAATACAAATATAACATTTACTGCCTCATGTTATTATTAACATTGTGCTATATGCAGATAGTTCCTTATCTCGGGCTCGCAGAGGTTTTATGAGTTTTCGTAGATCACAAAAGAACTAGATGTGCTCGACGACGCGTTCAATAACGTTTTTTTTAGATTAAGGTAATGTTTGGGGTGGCATGCCAATGATCAAGTGTATCGAGATGCGTCATAAGATACGAACTGCCGTGCCCTCAGATTTGTTCATGGTGTATGTTGCGTCTGAATCCGGTAACACCAAGTTATTCAGGTATTGTATAGTCTAGCAGGGCCCACACTGCCCACTTATATCGTCAACGTCAATTTTATTATCTATATTCAATTTTATATTTATTTTTAACACGTCCCATTATAACGACGAATCTATTTAACCTTTAATAATTTATTTTTTGTTTTTTATGGTATAGGAGGCAAACGAGCAGACGGATCGCCTGATGGTAAGCGAATAACCCGCAACACTAGAAAAGTGACAAGTGCGTTGCCAGCCTTTTAAAATTGCCTCCCACCCAGGAGGCGAAAGATGGGGTTGGGCCTCCGGTATCCTCACTCACTCGACGAAACACAACGCAAGCGCTATTTCACGCCAGTTTTCTGTGAGGCTGTGGTATCATTCCGTTCGAGCCGGCCCATTCGTGTCATGGCTCTCCCACGGCTAAAATTTGGTACTGTTTTATATAGGATAAGAACTATAATATCAAATAATTGACATATGACGATATGGTATATGAATGCTTATGTTTATGCAAGAAATAGGCTTCAGCGTTCTCTCTTAGGCCTTTGAAACGAAAGATGTTCTACATTATAATTACCTATGTATTATTTTGGTCAAAAGTAAAGAAATACTGAAATGTCCAACACTGATAGTAGAATTCATACAAAAATATGTTTGAGAATAGATTTCTATTGATACAATGAACTCACCACACTACAGTTTAGCAATGGCCGTGCTTTGTTGTCATAAAAAATATGTATGCGCAGTCTTTTACTGTAAATAGGTCAGACAGTACAATGACATTTCATTTATTAAAACGCGTGGCCTGCGTCACTTCCGTTTGATTACGCAACATACATACATAATGATTAGTAAATATATATGACATTCTTGATTTTTTGTCACCCTACGACATTTTATCTTATTTGTAAACTACTGTCAAGGTCTTGGTAAGTTGGTATCAACAGTTGGTAACTAGCAATAACTTAATTAATTTGCATGCTATCCTTAAAAATACACCGAAGTATAACTTAACTAATTTTATTTAAAGATAAGTAAATATAAGTTATTTACTTATCTTTAAATTAAATACACGGTGTATTTTTAATGATAACATGAAAATTAATTAAGTTATTATCCGTTTGAAATGTTTATTTATACGAGCTTGTAATAAAATAATATTAAGCAGGTACATGTGTTTGAGGTATCACACTCACTTATTTGTTAGTAACCAAAATAAATATATAAATTTTACTAAAGGCACACATATATTACAAAAAATAATACTGACTGCCTTTTGGAACATATCCTATATTACGTAGGATTTGTGAATAGCTGGTTATAAGTAAAATACTACGTTACTACCTATGCTTTAGAGAAAAAGCAGGCGTGGTGTATGTTACGTAGAAATATTTATTCATTGACTCAAATCTCAATGACATGACAAAGTAATTTTTAGAACACTCGCTTCGCGGGTTGTTCACCAACTCGACACAAGAGACTCGGCACACATGTGTCCAGTTGGTGAAACTCAAAATTAGTATCACCTATTATTTCGTCAACTCGACACGCGAATATTTTTACGCGTGTCCACACAGTGAATTTTAAATTAAATCACTTTTATGTTGTCGCCAACTGGTAACACGTAGATTTTTTTCGAAAAAAAGATCATAGTTAGGTTAATAATCGCCTCGTTTATTAATTTATGCTGTCTCACTTTTTACTGGAAAACTTAATAACTTCTATTTAAGACAAATTTTAAAATAAATCAGTTATATATAAATTAAATAATGTGATGGATTTTGTGTTACAGTCATCATCGGCCACTAAACGTCCCATTCCTGGCAATGCGTAATTTTGTTCTTTTAAAATAATATGTCACCTCTTTTCGGTGATACAGTGGAGAGTGAATAAGTACTTCTTTACCGCACCATGAACAAAGGCAGCCTTGTGCTATTTTTAGGTTTTAATGACGAAACGTACCTAATGCCGCTGCTGTCGAAATAACGTGACTTTTTGAGGCTATGGTTACCATGCATATACACACACATCCAGTGGATCCGGTTGAGCTGCTGACTTGTTTCGTAGAGTATTTAGCTAGTGTAGTTACTTATGTGACAAAAAAATATTGATCGAGACGAAATAGTAGTATCTACGCATGTTAAAATTTTCTAACATGTTCTGATTGGTTTAGCAACTATATACATATATGCAGACTCTCACTTTTAATATGTTTCATACGTTTATGTATTTTAGTCCTAGGTGTATATATTATACCATGGGTTTACAAGTACCTACTGTCTCTGTCCCTTTATCGGTATTGCTGTCCTTCTTCTAGCACTGGTAGTAGAAAGCTGTAACTATATGAATCCCGCACATAATTTTAGTCCCGCAGGTTTTTATTATTACTCTGCATATTTCTATCGGATAGCTGTTTCTGCCTTGGTCAAGGCTTCGGGTCACTCGCCGCTTCCAAACGCAAGACAGTACTTATTATTTTATATTAGCCATACCTACCTACAGTCCTATACATCATTTACAAAACTACTGTAATATTGTGGAGTAGTTTTGATATGAGTGTTAAGACGAATATTGTTATTTTAATCTGCAAAAGCGTATTCTTTAATTAATATAACTTTATTAATTTAGATTTGCCTGATATTTGTACAGATTTATACCCAGAGATATAATTATTAAAGGACTAATTATAATACGGATTACTTAACTTTTCGTTTACGTTTTGTGATGACATCGCTTGTTTTTATTATGAGCTTAAACTTATCTTTATCTGTGTGTTATCAATTTATCATGTTACAAGTTAAACTTGACCTACTAACTTCCCGGGTTACAACCGTTTGTAAGGAGTTTTATAATAATTGTATTCTAATATTACGAATTACATTCAAATGTAACAACAACACAATGCCCATATAAGTATACAATCTTCTTGTCTTTAACCATCATTACTACATATTATAAAACAAAGTCCCCCGCTGCGTCTGTCTGTTCGCGATGAACTCAAAAACTACAGAACGGATTTTCATGCGGTATTCACCAATAGCCAGAGTGATACATGAGGAAGGTTTAGGTGTGTAATTTGTTAAGGTTTTGTACTACCCGTGCGAAGCCGGTGCGGGTCGCTAGTACAGGATAAATGTATTCGAATGCAATGTCTTTTTGCTGGTTTGATGATGTAGTAATTGCTATAAGCACGCTGTAATAAGATAATGCAACTCCAATTAATTAATTTGCTTCATCTAACATAATCTTCTAATCATTTCTAATCGTAGATGGTATCGAGGATTTGTCTGTAGAATCAATGACTGATCGGAAGGCCTAGTGGTTTAAGTGGTTGCCTCGCCATTGCTTCTGTGCCCAGTGCTGTGGGTTCGATCCAAACGGGACAAAGTTGTGTGATTTATTTATAGTTGTTCCGAGTCTGGTCGTTCTTTGTGTCCATTGTTTGAATGTTTGTAAAGTCCCACGCGACGCAGGAGCTAAGCCTACTGCGGGTGCTCCTTTAAAATAAAATAAAGAATCCACAAGGCGCTACGGGAGCTAAATAAGAAAATGTCAAGCAACCCTGTCAAGTTCTAAAGTTAGTGACACGCTCATTTATATTATCTTTGAAAGTATTGACTACACCCATACAACCTACATAATTAATAATTATACAATACTATATACACTATATATATATATATATAGTATTGTACATATGTGAATTCATAACCGAGGTAGATGTTTAAGGTATGATAAAATAATTGTTTCTATCAGACAACAAAATTGAAAAATTTTTAGCGCACTGTTCGTTGATGATATCCTGGCATTGTTATTGTATGACTGCATACAATTTGCGTATTTTTATTGTACCTTGTCGGTAGTTGTTTAAATACGCCAAGTGTATATTTAGTTGCAGTTGATAAGGATGATTAAGTATCGCATTAATATTATTTTAACAACTGACTGCACGCCGAAGTAACTAAGTATATGCGCAGAATTAGCCAAAGGTGTATTACACATGTATCATGTACCTACCTATTTTGTTGCCATTTTGAGTTTATCCTTATAATAGAAGTCTTTATATTGCTATGTTTTATACATCGGACTTTCGTAACAATCACAACAAGGTGTTATGTCGAACTACACGGGGAAATCTGTGAGAAAATCGATCCGGGTTGTCACAATAAAATTAACAGTTGCGCGCTTGCGCTCTCTTCTCTCTCTTACGGTACAAGGCAATTAAGACTTTTTATTGCTTTACTTTTGGTAGCGCACATGCCAGCGCCCTGGCTGATACTGAGTGAAATTACGGTTGTCTTCATACGGCATCGTTCTGCAATGCCAAGGATCACAACCAAGTCCACCTTCCGCATAGCAAGTAAAACCACGAACGACTTTGAACGAATGAAATAAATAATCTGGTATGGAAGCTATAGGTTCGGCGTTAATAAAAGATTAACATTAAAACCTTGGTATTATTTGGCTGTGCCCTGTCCCCAGTGTAACGATAGCAAGTAGAGAAGGACTAAGACTTAGTAAGTGCAGACATAGCTGGGTGAACGCCGTCAATGTTTCAGAAGCCAGGTCGCGTAATAGACTCATCAGTATTGCCAGACAGGCTAAAAGTCTTATGCGTAAAATGAGCCTATTGCTATTCCTAGCCTTTACTCGGCAACTTTTCGGTCCTATCATGTCGGCCAGATATCTGATGCAATATTGATTTATATTTACATCTTACTTAATCTTGTATTAACGACAAAAATGTATTGTTGTTACTCTCTCTGTATACGTTTATACAAGAAAACCGACCACCTAGTAGATATAGTAATATTGTAGACATAGATCGCTATCTTTTAAAACATTGTATCTGTATAAATGTCGTGCTGAATATAAATAGATAGGTTGGCAATTAGTCCAGTCGTCTATAGATCAGCAATATTTAAACAAATTACATTGTTTCTTTAAGCATTACTTAAGCCTACAATGTCAATTTGTTTGTGAGAAAACTCCTGTCAAAGAACATGATTGCAGCTGTATAATCTTAGGCCACAACACCGCTTTATTAGGTTCCATATGCAGCAGAAGTTTAACACCTGGCGGCTATTATGTACTTTACTAGATAACACATGCAGTCTCAGCCTACTCAGAGCGTAAATTATATATAAACACGGCATACGGCTAAGGCAAGCGCAGCAGAGGCATGATGACACTTCAAAACTTTTCCATACAAAATATAACATGCCGCTTCTCTGCCTGCGCCGCACCTAGTCAGTTGGTACTCAAGCGTCGCGGAAGGAATGCGTCGCTTGTTATACAGCACTTTTAAAGAAGACATGTTATCGTAACAAAATCAAATTGATTAATGGCACACCTTGCCGTATCTTCGCCGCCCTCTTCTGTTTAATTGTACTTGCATCTGTGCCTTATACATTCCATATCTACGCCACGCCTGCTCCCGTGCCGTTGTCTTACGGCGCTGTTTCTGTATAGGTACACCTAAGACCACAAAACTCTCGAAGGTCCTCCGAATTTCAGAATAATGATATGTTGTGGGCACACTAGGTTATCGCTGTTATACAGTTTACTATCTGACTAAATGAAAATTAATTACTTAGGTATTGCGTGTTTCAGGCCCATTCAATCAATAGCAAATGAATTCAATTAAGTCTATTGTTATTAGAGTTATAATGATACACAGCAATGTGTACTATTCTATTGAACTAACCATACAGTTACTTTATAATTTTCTAGTAAATAAATGTCTGTTTAATTCAATATGCACAAGTTTCTTTAACATTGCCTTTATGTTTGCAGTCTTCCTTTTGTTTTCTTTTGAATCTCAAGCGGCTAAAGTAGATTTATTTTGTAAATACTAGTACTTTGTTAAAATGTTCAACTGAGATAAATGCTTGTATGCATTGAATCTACGTCGATGGTACTGTCAGTGACATAACAGATATCAGATTTACTCATTGTGTACTATTAAGGCCATTATTTGTATTATACTAATCTTAACATAAAATAAATAAATAAAATGAGGCACTGAACATTTGTAAGTTTTTGAATTCTTCTGTCTTTCAAAGTAACCAGCGTACCTATGTTTTTACAATCACTATAGTTAAAAGATATATAGTTTATTGATAGTTAGTAAATAGGTCATATAATGAGAAACTTTAACCCAACCCTACAATGATTTCCCAGAGTCTCCGTAAGATAGTCTATACTAATATTATAAAGAGGAAATATTAGATCTTTTTGTATGTATGTTTATTTGTAACGATTTAACTCAAACAACTGATTTTAATAATTCTCTCGCCATTAGAAAGCTATATTATTACCGATTAACACAGGCATTTTATTTTATAAAGTAGGTACTGTTTCTAACATAACCTAACCTAACGTAGTTTTACACGAGCGAAGCCGCGGGCAAAAGCTAGCAGCTAATAAAATCAGTTTACTTGCATTAATTACCTACTTGTTTACGCCTGAGGTCGCGGGTTCGATTCCCGCACAAGTCAAACATTTGTGTGCATGAACATGGATGTTTGTCTTCGTCTGGTGTTGCTATTTATAATATATACGTGTTTACAAAAACAAAGTATATATATTATGTATGTTTATCCATTGTCTAGTACCCATAGTACAAGCTCTGCTTAGTTTGGGCTGGATGGTGTTGTGTGTGTCAGAATATTATTATATTATATTAGTAGGTGTCGCGGATATAACTCTAGCTCTCCTAATAAAAATATTGCTCAATGTTGGGAAATTATTATAGACTAGATGCGCCCGCGGTTTCAACCTCGTTTATAGTTACTGCGCCGCCCCTGTCGGCCGTAGCGTGATGTTATATAAACCTATAACCTTCCTCGATAAATAGGCTATCCAACTAAATAATTTTCAATTCGAACCAGTAGTTGCTGAGATTAGCGCGTTCAACCAAACAAATAAACAAACAAACTCTTCAGCTTTATATAATACAGCTTTATAATATTAGTATAAATTAGTATAGATATTTATCAATCAAGATAAAGAGCACTTTGTCAGTGTCAGATAAGATAATCAAAAGACATCTTAATTAAGCTAGTCGTTCGGAGAAGCTTTAAATTATGAGTTCATGACTTAGCATATTAATAGTTAATTGCAGTAGGTTTGCACAGATGGCGCAGTGGTTTAAGTGGTCGCCTCGCCGCTGCTACTACGCCGAGTGTTGTGAGTTCGAATCCCACACGGGACAAAAAATTGTGTGATTCACAAAAGGTTGTTCCGAGTCTGGATGTTCTTTGTGTCCATTGTTTGAATGTTTGTAAAGACTCCCACGACACAGGATTCCTTCACAGCGGGATAGATATATTTTAGAGATTTTCAGAGATCAGTATTACTTACATTGTGTAGGATAATGACTTTGTCAGCGGATTTGAGATGGTGCAGCTGATGCGTGACGAGCACGCGCGTGGAGTGTCGCAGCAGTCCCATCACACACTCAGATACCAGGTGTTTGCCTACGTGCGTGTCTACCGCCGACAGCGGGTCATCCAGCAGGTACAGGTCAGCCTGGTCAACAGAAATAAGCCTTTTACAATATTTACTTATAAGGCAAAACTGCTTACATTTATTTGGATGTGAACCAAACAACAATATCTTGTATGTATAACTAAACGGAACACAATCCTGCCACTACTCTTGTCCACCTTCTTACCATACGTACACCTTGATTGTTGAATTAAACCCTGACCTTTAAAATAATACTACATCCTTCTTTTAGGGTTAGTTTCTAGAATAAAAAGATTTTGCTGTTAGGAATCTCGCTATGTACAGCGATAGCTTATTTGAAATACAAATCATGATAACTATAGGTATTATTTAAAACATATATTTGCAGTGATAACAAAGGGCAAAATTGCCTAGATATATGACACGCGTTGACGTAGTTTCCATAACTAAGTATTAAAAATATCATAAGTGGAACGTGCAGTTAAAGAGACAGGGATTTTTCAAATATGACGGTTCAGTAAAGTGGGGCCAATTTTACAACATTTTCCAGGTACGTAATGAATCCTCCAACTCCTATAATATCAAAAGTTGGCAATCCCATGTATGCAAGAGCGTCATACCCTACTACTACAGAGGATATAATTGCCCAATGCAGTGTTTTCAGAAAAGGATAGAGAAAGAACAGTATGGTCATGACAAATTATGTATAAATCATAACGCATTTTTATACTTTCTATGAGTAAAATTGATTAAAATCATATGTAGGACACTTATTTTGTACATAATTAGATACTTATTCGACTTTTTATTCAACTTTAAAATGTTGTTACAGTGTTACCAACGTACGACTTTTACCCAGTCCATTTTGATAAATCAAAGATAAGGTCAGATACTGATAAAACCGGTAAATAATTCTAACTGTCATATTTCATTGCATAATAAATAATGATGCGTGTATTTAATGTCTGTTGTGTTCACAATACAAATGACTTATTCAGTTCTTCATTTTACTCAATTTACAAAAATCAGTGGTATTTTAAAATATTTGTTGGCAACGCTGGTAAGTGTAGTTATAAACTGACAACACTGATAACTGTCAAACTGAAACTATTTTTAGACGAACGATAGCGACGGTTTGTTTCAAAATAAAAACATTGGTAATCGTTGAGATTGTTATGCTGAAAGTGCCTTACTGCTTAAATTCGTGTTCAGTTGAGTCTCCGGATTCCTGCACGACTTTTAGTCGTGAACTAGTCGAGAACCCTTTATTGTGTCTGTTTTATTCTCGTGGATTGTGTAAGTAGAACGTTTTTACGACTACGGTCCATGTTCTGTGCTGCAAATCACATAATAATGACGGTTTTGCCAAAGATATCACGCTGTTTGAACTGTTCCCTTTCTTTAACAGATCCGCTACCCCGTCATCAAGTCGAGGCGGCAACGAATATTATGCTTAGAATATTACGATCTTGGATCCACCCAGTAACGGTAAGTATCTTCTTGACAGGTTAATTAACTAAGCTCAATATCCATAGCAGGAAATAAATTGAACATATGTATATACTTACTAATTCATTATTATCTATATTATGGTTTTAGCTGACTCCGGAAGATGTTCTCTGTCAAGAATTTTTCACAATACTGCAAAGAGAATCTCTTCAGACCAGGACAGACTAGACCAGATCTGAGAGGCGGCGTGTGTGTTCCCACGCGCGCCTCTGTGTCGTTTTGTCTTCATCCACAAGGGGACAGTAGGAAAAAAATAAGGTAGGTATATTCGTGTAATGGCCTGCCGTTTTATATGGCGGGCCGAAACCTTGTCGGGGTCGCGATTGCATGTGAAAGTAATTCGCGCGGCTCCGCCGACTCTGGTTATGTCGAGGAACACCGTGGTAGGTTTAGTCGGTATTACCGGAATATCTTTGCCCCGATGAGTCCGACATAACCTCTCCGTCGCTCCGCGGAGAAGTATGCTTCAATGAATACCCCCACGTAAAAAACAGGGTCTGCTAGAACCGTATAGTGCAGCTAATTCATATATACTGGATGTCTGTATTGTTTGTCAAACCTAGTCTCAAAACAAAAATGAACTCCACAAAATAAAAGGTTTGTTTTTATTTGTTTTCAAAGTACATTATAGCTTCTCTTAAATATCTAATATTTTCAGCCATACTTTAATATATGCTGCGCAACGGTAGCCCTAAGAAAGATGGGCAATCTCCTTTCTATTGGACATATTAATCTTTATAATTGACTACCAACCTACACGATACATATCAGAGCTACGTGTGTAAATGGTGTGACAGAACTAATTAAATATTATGCAACAAATGACGGAAGGTACTAATGCATGCATGTAAAATGTAAACGGTTCTATTCAAATAATACAAAGTATATTTGTATGCCGTCCCATGACGTGTGTTGTCGTAGTGCTTAAGCTATGCTAAGCTTTTTTATCGTAGTTTAAATAATGTTATCTGTCAGCGCTTTAGTTATACAAAAACATTTGTAGTAGGTAGCGGAGTACGAGTGCCGAGTAGCAAAATCAGTAAACCACAAAGTCATTGTATTTTTAACTAAGAATTCGTACTGGAACAAATTGGAAACGAATAATGTCAGTCATTCTCGACCAAAGCAACGATTCGTGTATTCTAATGATAATATCGCCAAGTTTAAAGCAAAGTCAATATATATTACTTTGCGCCGTTTATTAAGCATTCAAGTTTGGACAATAGTTAGTGTAAATAAAAAACAGAACATTTCATAATAATAATGGTCTCCAGACCGAATTTCGGTCACGGCGGCCAATCTTAACGGAGACTGGTCATCTGCGCAGGAGATAATATAGTGCACAAGCGTGTGCGCAAACATAAGTGCACTCTCTGTTCCCTAACTCTCATGATCCGAAGGGACGGTAATCCGACACAACCGGAGAGAGATCAGGCGCAGGACCAACAGCTTTACGTGCTTTCCGAGGCACGGGGGTGTCTTACACTGCCAATTTCCTAACTCCGGGCGATTTTTTTTAACAGAATGTCCCATTATCTTTTTTTGGCCCGACTATCACATAATAGGTATATAGCGTAATTAGATATGGATTAGCAGTAGAAAATTTATCTATGCATAAAACGACACATGTATATAGCATTTTTTTGCATAGTAAGCGGGCAAGAGGTGAGAAGGCAATACTGTTGTAGCCTTGTCAATTACAGAATTATTTGTGTATCTAATTCTTAGCGTCCGTACCTCTCTATAGCACGCTCTGGCGAGTCCAATGCGGGCTCGTTGTCCACCGCTGAGGCTGATGCCTCTCTCACCCACTAGCGTCGAGTCGCCTGCTGCCAGCTGCTCGAAGTCTCGTACCAACGCGCACGCGGTCACCACCTTTAAATAGCACCATCGACTACGATCATATCAAGACTTAAAAAAAATTAAACCAAAATCCGTGGCAGACCAATGAAATAGCTGATAGGCTTTATAAAAAAGAAAATAGCACCGTTGCCCCGGGTATAGGTAAACCCTGTCTATTTTCTCATATTTATAAACATATCGCCACTCAGTGGTTATAAGTAGCACAGAACATGTTAAATAAAACAATGTCGTATTCTGAAATGCATGATAAAATAGCACTACATTATTGTAAAAGGAGAGTTCTTGATAAGGAGTCTGGTGTTGCAGGCGTTCATAGGCTACAGTGATCACTCACTATCAGATAGCCCGTAACCCTACCTGCCACTTTAGATCTATAAAAAAAAAACTATACAGATGGAATTTAGCAGAAGAATTTTCTTATCAATTCAGGTATTACACCAAAGTTATTCTAGGTATTTTGGAATTTAATACCATAGGGTCTGGTAATGGATAGGTACATTACTTCATTTACTCGATGGTCATAGCCAGTGATCGGAGTAGGTAGATTGAAATGGGGTCATTGATCCGAAACGTATATATTAATATGGACATTCCTCCGGAATTGGTGGATTATTTAAAAAAAACCGGAACTTATGTAGGAATTTTATTCTGCCAGAGTGGAAGGAGTCATTTGATGATTTGCCATCCTCAAAAAAAGGTAGGAATTGTAATAAAATGAGCAATATTATTCTTTATTATTCTTCATATTTTTTTTAACGGCACACAGTCACGATTTGACAAAACCCAACGACCAATCAGAACAAAGGATCATGGGTGGTACAATAACCGGTTATCAGAACAATGCGTACGCCCGCCGACGACATGCCAGGTAGCTCACTCGTTTACTTCGGTTCGTAGAGTGCGCATCTTTGTTTGTTACTGTGTTGTGAAAACGTTACTTGACCCTGGCTTGTGTACATACTGACTTCTGGAATCTGCTCTAAACCACGATTTGGCTCGAATATACGGACTCAGATTTTTCACTATTGAATTGGATCTACATATTTAAACCAAGCTTTGGTAAGTAATATTTTACTAGTTACAAGGAGTATAAAGCATGTTTGGATGTACTATAAGAATATTTTTAGTATTGTGTTTGTTCGCTTAACCTGCTGAACATACCATGAGTCTTAATATTGTTAAATCTTTAATAGAGTATGAACTAGTGAGCTTAGTGCGAAACAAAATTATGATATTCTAGTAATGTAGTCGCAATTCAGCTAACTCCACTATTAACCGACATTTTACTGGAATCCGTATATAATTTGAATGCCCTGTGTCCTCTTGCAATGTATTGGTAAAATAAATTACTATAGGCCTTATCTACTTCTCTACAAAATATTCTACGTAACAAGCCCTTTCATTTGATACCCATATTGATGGGATTGAAAAAAAAAATAAGTTGTCCGCCATCTTGTAGCGGCAGCCATTTTGGATTGACAATAATATTGAATATACATAATTGTATTGTCACCAGAATCAAAGGCGAATACCAAATTTTAGATCAATCGGTTGACAGGAAGAGGGTGAAATTTCAATGACTAAATTTGATCCACGAAAAATAAAACAAACGGAGTAAGCTAAATAAACTAAATAAAATGTAATTTTTTCATGTCTTTGTTTTAGGTGATATATACGAGGTTCCATCTCTAAAACAAAGTTCAGATATGGCAAACGTCAAGGCTGAAACTGTAGAAAAATGGATATCCGGTCATCCCGAACTACTTTACGATCACGCTAGTGGTACAATATACTGTTCAAAATGTGAAAGCCATTTGAAAACCATAAATAAAGGAAACGTTAAAAGACATATCGAAGGAGCAGTACACCAGGGAAAGTTTAAGCGGCCCGAAGAGGAATTTTATTTCGATCTTATAAAATTTCTCATTTTGTGCAATATTCCGTGGTCTCAGATGAAAAATACTACTTTTCAAGATTTCCTTAAAAAATATATGTGTAGTACCTGTTGTTGTACGTGTACTAATCGTACTCTGCCAGATGAATCACAGTTACGGAAAGTTTACTTGGACAAGTTTTTTAAGAATAAAATCAATTCGATTCGGCAAAATTATAAAAATGAGAAACTATGGATATCATTAGATGGAACGACAGACTTTTTAGGTCGCTATATAGTCCATTTTTTAATAAAACCATTACATCCTAGCAATTTGACTAGACCTTATTTGGTAGCATGTAAAATGCTAACTGTAGTTAATGGACAAACAATCACGCAATTTGTGTTAGAATGTTTGGAAAACTTTTGGGAAGATTCTTTTGAATCGAAGGTAGGTAACATTCTTGTCCTCTGCACTGATAGCGTTGCATATATGCTGTCTGCAGGACGAAATTTAAAACAATACTTACCTGAAATGAAGCACGTAACATGTTTGGCGCACTCTCTTCATCGCGTATCTGAGCAAATTAGGTTAGAATATCACGATGTTAACATTTTAATAGCAAATGTTAAAAAGGTATTTTTGAAAGCCCCAAGTAGAGTCAAAATTTTAAAAGAAAAATATCCAGATTTGCCGCTACCTCCCCAACCAGTTGTAACAAGATGGGGCACTTGGTTAGAGGCAGCATTTTATTACGCTCAAAACTTTGAAAAAATAAAAGAAGTATTATCTTGTTTAAGCAGCTCTGATGCGGTATCTATTCGAGAGGCAAAAAATATTATAGAAAAAGAAAATTTAAAAGAAGATTTAAATTACATTAAAGACAATTATTTTATAATTCATTTGTCTTTAAAAGAATTGCAAAAGCATAATTTATCGTTGACAGATTCACTTTTAGCATTTGACAACGTCAGAGATGCTATAAATCAGTGCAATTCAGAAAATATAAAAAAATAAAATAGAACGTGTTATGGAACGAAACCCAGATTTAGACACACTTAGAGAATATAGTGAGGCCATTGAAAAAATGAAGCACATAATTTAATACCTTTTTTTAAATTTGCTCCTTTGACATCGTCAGATGTAGAACGGTCTTTTTCCATTTATAAATGGACTTTAGATGTTAAAAGAAATAGGTTGAAAATAGAAAATATAGAGAAACTCATAGTTATATATTTTAATTGTAAAGATCAGGATTACCAGGATGCTGACATTGTAATCGATGAAGATTAAAAATGTGAATAAATGTAAAATGTACATATTTAACAATAAACAATGTTGATTTTTATCTTTTTTCTTTATTCTACCCCTTTTTTTTGGTCCTAAAATCTGACTAAAATCAACCTGTTCCTTCGTATGCCCTTTACGTTTCAGAGTCGTGGTGCATCCTTAGAACAGTCTCACGACCCCAGCAGGCATTGGCCCTCTATGGGGCCCCGTCATGTATTCTACCCTTAATGCAAATTACCATGACCCCTATGAAAATATTTAAATTTAAGTGCAACAATTTATGTCTATCTATAAAAGTTCTAGCCATAAAAGGCTAAAAATAAAAAAATAAAAATTAAAGCTTCAATCGGAATTCGATTATTTTTATTATTCAACAGATAAATAATGAATTAATTTAGTTTTGATACCTTCCTTTAAATTTTGAATTGAGTAGGAATAATATCACTACCAACATTAACAATATTTAATTGAATCCGGAAATACCGGAATTACTTTCCGGGAAAATGGCGTATCCATGTTATTCTTTCTGTGTGCATTTATGATACAAGTACCAAAAATCAATCTACCTACTCCGATCACTGGTCATAGCTCTAGGTTATGCGGTTAGATAACCATATTATTATGAACCATTGCTTCGCCAATTCGATCTAATCAAGTGCAAACTGAATAGATTATATCGACGCGACATCCACTCGTCTAATTGAGATAGCAACATACTACCACGTGTCCGTCCATTACTACACTTCAAATATAGAGCACTATTATATCTTACCTTTTTATAACGCAACCTGTCATACGGCAGTCCGAACAGTATGTTTTGCCTTACACTGGCGACGAAGAGCCAGGGCTCTTGGCTGGCGTAGGAAATGCGTGCGCCACCGAGCGACACCGTGCCTTGAGAAGGCGGGAGTTCACCCAGGATCACTTGCAACAGCGACGACTGTAGGCAAAACATATATTTTAATTAAGGCTATATTAATAAATTCTAACTAATATTATAAATGCGAATGTGAGTTTGTTTCTTACGCTTTCACATCTGAACTACTCGACCAATCATCGTGAAATTGGCTGTTCCCTAAAAATACTATTCCCTAGGCATAGGCAATTAACATAACCTACAATTACTTGAGCGAAGCCACGGGCAAAACCTAGTGATTGATAAGTACAGCAGAGTAAATTTTTTCCTCGGAAATCTAGACGATGCTGAATGGTGGGATGGGTTAGTACCCTACAATAAGTCCAGTGGCCACCGGTCTACAAAATGTCCAGTGGTGAATATAATTTGTAGGCTCCTAGAGTTAACGATGAGATTACAGTAGAGAGGCCGGTGTGATCTTTGCTAGCTGCTAGTTTTTTGAAAGGCTGACAACAAACCTTCGTGTTACAAGCACCCATACGTTACGTTAACCGCATATCATCGAGTGATATTATGTTAGTTAGCCATTCGTAGTATAAGAAACAACATTATGCATAGTATCATAGTTATAATTTTTATTGTCTATATATTATGACATTTATGACTAATAACTTCTTCAACACATAAAACGCCATGCCAGTCATAAATAACCGTTAACAATATATTTTCTATTGTGTCTGCTACATGGCATTCAATGTATTTATCGACTGTCTTTTTCTACATCTTCACTAATATTATAAATGCGAATGTGAGTTCGTTTGTTTGTTACGCTTCCACTCCTTAACCCCTCGACTGATCATTATGCAATTTTGCGAAGGTACACGTTGTCAGGGGTACAGAAAAGGACATATCTTTCATCCAGAAAAACACTGTTTATTAGCAAGCAAAACTGCGGGCAAAAGAGATCAATCATAATTTGTATGAATGCTATACATAAAGATATGTAAGTATATGGTAATGTTTCTAGCCATAACCATAAATATGCAGTTGTGTGTGCAGTTCAAACACACTGCTTCTTAATTGTACTATCGACTTGAGCGACGGTTGACCGTTTCAGAAAAATTTTCGCTTGCACATGTTGACTTTAAGTGACTTCGCCCTCCGCCCGACCAAGTGTTGGCCTGCTATGCGATTTTAACCTTAGGAGTGGTCATCCGTCGATAGTACATCGATGCCGACTGTGAGCCACTGTAGCTCTTAAGTCCTTCCCTGTTCTCCCAATTTCTTTAAGAATCAAAGTTATTGAAGTAAACTATTTTCATTATATTACTTGGAGCTGTTAAAAGTCTTTTTTAAGAACATTAAAGTAATTCACAAGTAATTTGCGTGTTCAAAGACCGGAAAACGGCAGATACATAGATAAAACCGTTTAACATAATTATGTAGCACATTGTAAGTATGGTAATATAGTTCATACAATACTGTATATGATTATATTGAGTTTCATATAAGATTGCAACAAGGAAAATCCGAAATATTTGACAAAATTATAACGTTCGAAAATATATAGTTATAGACTCGTTATAGAGAAATAGTCACTGCTCAAAATGCTAATCCATCGTCATTTGACGAGGACGCCGCGCGCCGGTCCAAAGATCAACAAGCAGCTTTTTTGCTGAATCACCAACATCCAAATAGGCATTCGAAACAGTAATTTAATCTTGACTTGTCGTGAGATTTTGTATTTCATTTGGCGTCTAGACATCTTATCAAACGTCAAAAACTACAGATAAATCTGGTTTATGACTGTTCATTCTACATCCAATTTATTTATGTCATTTACATTTTTTAGAGATCAAAGGGGGTGAACCATTTATCAGTATTAATTCATCATCACCCAAGATAAAGAGGCAGATACCTAATTACTGTTGAATGATTATAGTATGATTTAGCGAAATAACTTGCAGTGCATTGATTTCTCTGGAAATTCACGTAATTATTAGTTTGATAATGGTGAATGTTGTTGACGTTAAAAACTAATTGTATACAATGGTTACTCGCATTTAATTAACTGTTACGTTCCAAACACTTTAGAGTACAAGGTCGATAGAATTAATTAATCATCCAAGTACCTACACTAGCTAATACATTTGAGCACCGTACATTACTGTATTGTCTACAATTATATGTGAAGTGTAAAGTATGTATATGACTATATGATACTAGCTGCTACTCGTAGCTTTATTCACGTCAGTAGTACATAGGTACCTACTAAACTGGCTGCTCCGAAAAAATAACAGCATAAATTACGTGCCAACTCTAGCGCCATATGCGAGAGACTCTCTGGAACTAATATTGCAAAAGACTGCCGAAGTAAACAAAGTACCTACAACTTGTAATGTGTTTAAAAAACGTTTTAACAAAGAAAATTAACCGCCGAATAAACTGAAAAACAAAGAATAATAAACCTTTTTTATTTAACCTTAATAACTAAGTTCTTAAACTAATGTAAGTATACCTACGTAATTTTGAGTCGGTGCGGCGCCAAACAAGCAAATTAATTAATTACGTAAAGTGTGAGGGTGGTTGCATAACGAAGCAGGTTACAGGTACGGATGGTACATTTAAAATAGCCCTATGCAATGTTATGCGCTCGTTCATAAAGAAACAGGTTGAAACCTGTCGGTACCGACACTACCGACTATCTGCAGCGATCCGTACGTGTTTACGAACTCGATGACATGTTGATCACTAAGAACAGATTTACCTGTTTTTATTATGTGGTTTGACCGGTACCTATCAGTACCGAACTGAACTGACATATCGGGACCGAAAAACCTGTATCTTTATGTTTGCACCCTGATGCGCGGCGGCGACGGCGCGGGGGCGACACTCTCCTTCGCCGGAAAATGCCGAGCGTTCACGAAGTTAATGTCAGCGAGATAGCAACCCGAACGTCCCAAACTGAACGGGCACACACTAGTGTTGTTGCAATAGCGAAAGTTTCGCTATCAATAGTTGACCTTGAAAAATAGTCGATAGCGCGAATAGTCCTATCGAAAATATCGAAATGCTGCAATAATATCGATAGTATCGATAGTGAAAATTAGGCGATACTATTGAAATTTGTTGATACTGTCGATACTATCGAGAAACGATATTATCGATAGTATCGCGTCAAAAAAGTCGATACTATCGATACTATCGATACTATCTATGATCTATCGACACGTATCGATAGTATCGATAGTTTTGTTTTAGTAACTATCGAAGTAATTTCGATACTGTCAGCTGGGAATAAAACGAGCAATAATATGAGAAAGCAATACTATCGTAAATTGTTCGACTATCGATAGTACCGATAGTATCTATAGTATCGATACTATCGAAATGCAATCTGTTGATAGTATCGATATTATCGATAGTGTATGTACTGATTCTATCGATGGTATCGATACTATTGATCTTTAGCAATAGTATTACTTTTTTTATCTATCGATACTATTGATCTTTAGCAATAGTATTACTTTTTTATCTATCGATACTATCATTAGTATCGAAAGTATCGTCAAGGTTCGATAGTTTCGATAGGACTATCGATAGTATGACTGATTTTCAAGGCCACGGTAGTATCACGATACTATTGCTATCGCAACAACACTAGCACACACGTGAGGCACACGTCGTTGCGAGTCGTTGTGCGAAAAGCGCATTTTTTGGAATGTTAAGCACACACGTGAGGCACACGTCGTTGCGAGTGGTTGTGCGGAAAGCGCAAATTTTTGGAATGTTAATGTTTATCATAACTTTTAAACTTTCGCGTTGCATGATATATATATGTATAATATGTAACGGATATTAACGCGATCATGCATAATGTTTACCTTTTTTATGCTTGACGTTTCGACCAGGTTACACCGGCCGTGGTCACAAGCTGACTGATGTTAATGTTTATCGCTGGAGATTTCACGTTGCATTGTTAATTTGAATTGGTTATTTCTTTAAATTAAAGAATAAGAATAAGAAGTCTTTAATTACTTTAAACAGGGTACATATGTTATAAGTTATTTACAAGAGTACAAGCTCATTTAGCCATCTCAAATGGCATGCAAATGTAATATTAAGGAAGCGCGTAAACTACAGGCGCGTAAACTGCACGCCTAGCTTCGGAAATAGCCGACCTGAAGAGAAGGCAAGAGGAGCTGGAAAAGCGGAACGACCAGACGCAACAAAACACCGAATCCGAGTTAGTAGCGCTGGTTCGAAAGGAACTCTGTGAATGCCGCGCCAAACTCTCCGTGATGGAGGGTCGGCTGCTGCGCCCTCTGTTGGCAGCAGACCGACAAATTAGGGAAGAGATTCAGCTCTCTACCTCCTCGCCGTCTTTAGCATCATACGCGGCAAAGTTGAGGACTCCGCGGCCCCCTCCAACCACTCCAGCAGCCGTCACAACGACCCCAGCCAATGCAAAGGGCAAAAGGAAGCCGAAAACTGTGGCCACGCCTACAGCTCCCAAGGAGCGCCTTGCAGCGCCCACCTGCGAAGCCGACAGGTGGGAGGTTGTGGGTAAGAAGAAGGAGGCTGTAAATAAGAAAACGAAGGCAAAAAAGACGAAACAGGCTAAAAGGCAGCTAAAAAGATCCTAGCCCCTCGCTCCACTGCAGTGGTCTTTACTCTGCAGGCGGCCGCCATCGAGCGAGGGACTACGTATGCGGAGCTGTTTAAGAAGGCGCGGTCTGCAATCGACTCCAGCAACTTGGGGATTACATCGGGATTGCGGTGCCGGACAACCCAGACCGGTGCCCGCCTCATAGAAGTACCAGGGGTCGCTAGCGGTGACCAAGCGGACCGTCTGGCGGAAAGCCTCCGTCAGACTCCAAAGACAGACGAAGTCTGCGTCGATATACGCATTAGCGGCCTGGATGACTCTATCGCAAAGGAAGAAGTCATCGCTGCTGTCGCCAAATCCGGAGGCTGCTCAGAGGAGCAGGTTAGGTGTGGCGAAATAAAGACGGGCCGCGCCGGAGTGGGAACAGCAATAATTAGCTGTCATGTTACAGCCGGCAAAAAGTTGGCTGATAGCCGACGTATTTTAGTGGGATGGGTGTCGGCGCATACTAAAGTTCCAGAACTTTAATATGCGCCGTCCAGGCCTGCCCGGTGTTACCGCTATCTATCCAGCGGCCACGTAGGGATGAATTGCAACTCGCGGGTTGATTGCACTGGCCACTGTTTTCGCTGTGGTCAGCCTGGTCACTTGGCCGCCACTTGCAAAGCCCCACAGCACTGTATTCTGTGTGCGGCGGCCTGTAAACCTGTACAACACCGGGCGGGTGGCAAAGAGTGCGTCACCAGCCATAAAACTTGTCCAAGGCTCCCCCTGACCTCATCGTCGCTAAGCCAGTCGGCACTACCCAGGGTCGCCGCTCTCGCAGTCGAGAAGGTGGAGGTCTGTATGGAGACTTAATGGCTCCATACTTCCGCCTCCTGCAATGCAATCTAAACCATTGAGCCAGGGCTCAGGACGTTCTCCTCCAGAGCATGGCACAGTGGTCAATCAATGTCGCTGTTGTCGCCGAGCCCTATTTTGTCCCTCCCAGGGCTGACTGGGCAGGGGACCTCGATGAGTTGGTGGCAATAACTTCAATGGCCACCGCTGGTATTCCGTCCTTCGAGAATGTCATCCAAGGACAGGGCTATGTCGCAGCACTCGTAGGAGAAGCGGTTCTGGTGAGTGGTTCTTCTCACCCAACCGACCTCTCGCCAACTTCGAGGCGTATATCCTCGAACTTAACGTCGTCGTCACTCGTAGCCACCCTCGGCCCGTGCTCGTTGTCGGGGACCGCAACGCAAAATCTGCAGCGTGGGGTTCAGTGACCAAGGGCGCGAGGGGTGAACTGCTCGAGGAGTGGACCGTAGAGAACGGCCTGCAAGTCCTAAACCCTGGGTCAGTGCACACGTTCGTGCGTCAGCAGGGCGGTCCTATCGTTGATGTCTCTTTTGCTAGCTCCGCCCTAGCACGCTGTGTTCAGGGCTGGCGCGTCGTCGAGGAGGTGGAGACGTTGTCGGCCCACCGTTACATCCGGTTCGACGTCTCCGCCCAGAACTCCGACCGCCCAGCCTTAAGGACCCCGATTGAGGGCGGTCCGCGTTGGGCTTTGAAAAAGCTAAATCGGTCCTCCTGGAAGCCTCCATAGTTCAGGCCTGGGTGCCAGCACCGGCCAGGCCTGACAATATCGAAATGGAGGCCGAGTGGTTACCGGAGGCCATGACTCAAATCTGTAATGCGGCGATGCCTAGAGTACCTCGCCATTCTCCAGCCGGGCGCCGGGTGTACTGGTGGTCGGATCACATCGGCCAACTACGCCATTCTTGCGTGATAGCCAGTACATCCGGTTTCGTAGGAGGCGTCGCCGCCCTCCCGATTTTGTTACTAGGGTCAGTTGCCAGATGGGATTTTAAAAGTAGTGGTGACCAAAGGGTAGTTCTTATCGTGTAGTGGCCTGCCGTTTCATACGGCGGGCCGAAACCTAGGGTAGGTCTTATCGTGTAGTGGCTTGCCGTTTCATACGGCGGGGTCGCGACTGCATGTGAAAATGATTTGCGCGGCCCCGCCGATTACGGTTCTGTCGAGGAACACCGTGGTAGGTTTAGTCGGTATTACCGGGAGGTCCATTCTTATCATCATTACCATCTCTCTTTTACCCCGGTGAGCCCGACATAGCCCATAGCAAAAAGGTTTAAAACTTAGTTATTAAGGTTAAATAAAAAAGGTTTATGATTTTTTGCATTTCAGTTTTTCAGCGGTTTAATTTTTTTGTTAAAATGTTTTTATATTCTAATTATTACATGCTTAAGTTTTAATTACTTTTAAAGTAGCTACCTACCTTACTTTAGCTATTAACTGTTATATAATCCTACTTTAACTATTATTTGTTGTATAATATAAAAAATTAAAGAATTATTGAAATCGGACTACTCTGTAAAAAGTAATGCGTGGTCATACATTTCAATCAGTGAGTGAACAATCAATCATCCCCTATATTCCTACCCTTAGGGTTGGATGGTCCAAATTAATGATATATATATATATTGAAATATATGGGACCAGCTTCGGAGTATACACATTCTAATAAAAAAAATAATTATCAAAATCGGACTACTCTGTAAAAAGATACGCGTCGTTATGGTCATACATTAAAAAAATATATGTACGCGTCGACTTGAGCACCTCCTCCGTTTTTTCGTCGGTTCAACCGCAGTTACCTTCAAGAATCCTCCAGTATTGCAGATGGACTTTATAAACATATAATTAATGGGCATAAAGTACACTGAGACTTAAAACAACTATTTGTGAATTACTCTCATTACATCTCTCGGCATGGTGGGAAAGACTCGGCAGTTCCGTCTAATAATTTACACCGCCATCTATTGACATCTTACGGAACTACGTAGTAGGTATGCTTACGAGAATCAGAGAAGATGCTGGTACTTTCTCGAATCATCGTACTGTTTGCATACCGGGAGCGGCGTTGCTAGAAAGCTCTAGAAGCGCTTTAGCCGCGTATAAATAGGGCGCACGCGCACCGCCAAGTCAGTTTACAATCGTAAGCGGTCAAGTGTTCATCGAAGCGAACGGAAGCGGAAATACTACGGAGTTTGAAGCAGTACAGTGAAAAACAGTGGTATAGTGTTTGTTGTGTTTTAAATTTAATTGTGTGTCTGAATAAAACGTGTTTTTGTCGGTAATATTGTTTATATTCTTATCTGTCGAGCCCAGCACGTAACAATATTATATTAATTATATACGATTCAAATATTCTGCAGTATTATATATATCTTTTAGTTTTATCTGTTTACAGCACCCATATGGAATCAATCTATTAGACACGAAAACAAGATTACAGCTAACTGTCTAGTAGCTTATTCACGTGCTTTACTGACCTCTGTCTTATACTTCTTATAAAAATAATTTTTGAAAGAGATACAGCGCCACCTAAAGAGCTCAGAATTTAGGTACTGTGCAATACCAATTATTTCATTCATCTTCGTTACAAAACACGTCGTACTCGTCAAATTTTAAAGCCGCCCTATAAATGAGATGAATGGCTACGCAGTAACTAAATTAATAATAAATAAGGGTGTAAGATGCGATACTGCGCAGTGGGTGGCTATCTTAACGGACTTCACAGCGGTTTAAAAGTCTGACGCTTACAGGACTTGATCCTATTTCACACGAATACAGAATAATGTAAAAACTCAGTCACCTAATGAAGTAACTATTATTCAAAATGTTTTATACGTACTTTGCCAGAACCGACTAGTCCAGCGACACCGATGAACTCCCCCGGATGGGCTGTGAGGGTAATATTCCTCAGCGTGTCTACTATCGCTTCTGGTTCCCAAGTGGCACTCAATCCTGAGAGCACAAGTCCTGTAGACTTTGGCTTTTCTTTCTCAGTGTCATTGTTGATGATTGTTTTAGCATCTATTGTCTTTGCATCTTCTATTCTGGCAGGCTTCAGTTCATCCAATAATAAGAAATCCTAAAACGAAAAGAATGCTGTAAATATTTTTTACATATAAGAACACTGTATCTCTTAATAATTACACTGCTTCTTGCTTACCTCAAGGCGCCCTACAGAGACTTTTGTTTCAGCTAAGAATGCCAGTGCCAACGGAAAGAATATATTACAGGCAAGTTGCAACAGGTTAAAGTACTGCACTAGCGAAAATGTGATCTCAGATTTGATGTCACCTCCCATGAGGACGAATGCGACTATAGCAGCGAACAAAATGAATCTCTCCGTAAACACACTTAGTGCTGTAGAAAATCCCTTGATCATCGACGTACGCATTACGAAATTGACCTCCAATCTAAAAACATAACGGTTTACATATTTAAGCAGTTATTAATATATTTATAAGCTCGATTCTGTTGTTATAATACGGTGCACTCATTTATAATTTTCATATATACACCGTGAATTTGTAGTCGTTTTGGAACGAAAACCTTATACTCTATATCAATAATAGAATCGATTAACTCATTATTTTAATAAAATAAAAAGTTTTTTTTTAGAAACAATAAATTTAATGTCGTTTACGAGAAATAAATGAGAACTCGTAGTAACGCCACTCAATTTCACGTACTACGTTTACCTACACGTCACTACGATCGATATCATTCATGTTTGACAACTTAAAAACATTCGCCAATAAAAATACAGAAACTGCCGCGCCCGCGCCGCCCGCCAATCCCCGCACACTACCCCAGGCGCCGGCAGAGCGAGCGCGAGCGGTTTTTCCCGTCAGACTCTGGTGCAAGCGCGCCCCGCACGCACCCCTTCCCGCCCTTCAGTACTGCAGCAACTCGCGCGCGTAATGGTCGTAACGTAATTATTCATTGTCACGCGAAAATGAGTCGTCAATACGAATATTCTAACGCTGAGTACTTGGCAATGGTACAGCTGTATGCTGTTGCCAATTTCAATTTGGAACAGGCCAGACGCTTATACTGCCAGCCGGAGCATTTGAATGCGCTGCGGCTACGAGGAATTGAAAGTCCTCAAGTGCCATCCACTCCCACTATCTTGGCTGCAACTCAGCGCCTTCTCGATCATGGAGAATTCCGTACGCCGACTCATGCACAAGGCCGAGGACGTTTTAATGACTCCCCGGAGATCGAAGAGGATATTCTGGAGTACTTCGAGCGGGATCCGCGGTGAAGCACGAGAATGGCGGCTCAAGAATTTAATGTTAGCCAATACTTTATATGGAAAACATTAAATACCAATGGGTTACACCCTTATCATTTTCGTCGTGCTCACGTAATAAATAACAATGATGCACCAGCAAGGATCGCCCTATGTGAGTGGTTGTTGAATAATCCGAACGCGAACATACTGTGGACAGATGAGTCATTGTTTACTCGAGTGGGATTGTACAACGTGCACAATGAACATTACTGGACTCTTATAAACCCTCACTTAATACGGGAAGACCACCACCAAGTGAGGTTCAGTGTGAATGTTTGGACCGGTATTGTAAACGACCGTTTAATAGGGCCTGTTTTTATTGAAGGTCATCTAACGGGTAGCTCGTATTTAGAAATGTTACGAACAGTAATATCCGAGCTATTGGAGGAACTACTATTATCGATTATACACGATATGTACTACCAGCACGACGGCTGTCCCGCTCATTATGCAAGTTCAGTACGTGCCTACCTCAACAATGAGTTTGGCGATAAGTGGATTGGGCGCGGCGGTCCCGTGGCTTGGCCGCCGAGAAGCCCGGACTTAACGCCCCTAGATTTTTACTTGTGGTCGGAAATAAAAAGACTCGTGTATTCTCGTGAACATGAAAGTCGTGACGAGTTACGTAGTGCGATAGTGGACGCATTTGATAAAGTTAAAAGTGATAGAGACACATTAAGAAAACTTAAAGACAATGGTATCAAACGTGCTCGTTTGTGTATAACGTGGCGTGTAACGTGGCGGACTTCATTTCGAGCAGTTGCTTCGATACAGGGAAGTGTAAATAATTTGTAAATAAACTGTCCATAGATACGTAAGTTGATTATTTTGTAAAAAGCTCCAATTTTTTAAATACGCCTTAAATAGTCAGAGTTCCCTCACCCTGTGATTATTTTTATTACATAGTAAATAAAGTTAGCTATTTATCGAAGAGTAATGTTCAGATAAAGTATTTCCGACGGTCCTAAGCCCGTGTAAAGTATGAAGGAGAAATTGGAGTATCCATTTACGTATTAATTGTGATGTTTCACAATGCAGTTTTTTCATAGTAAAAGGAGATAACGCATTGCCTCGTATCAGCTGATTTTGGCTCTATTGAACTGCGATATGCCTATTATCAATTTCGTAGTTATTACATTTACTTAATTTTATTAATACTTGTGTAGTCACTAGTTTTTAAATCGCGCATAGGACTCGGTCGGGATACACGCGGCTCTTTTGCGTCGATCTGTGTAGGCATCAGCTGATACACGTAGTTATCATGCGTCGTTCATAAGTACCTACGCGACTGAGTGGCAACGCCGGCCGCCGCCGACGACGGTTCGCAGCCGCGCGAACACGTGTGCATGCGTTTGTGAATGAATTGTCCGTGCGTTACTACGATCAAACTCGAATAAGTGAAAAATATTATTCATATTCCAACTTTTTTACTATACACAGTACAATTAATTTACTATTTTTTATTGATACTACTAATTATCCTAAGTTACCACGTTTCGGTTCCAAAACGACTATAAATTCACAGTGTATACAGGCGAATGTATATTCGCTTTATTTTGAGGTAAAATTAATATGCAATGCTTTATAGATTAAAAACTTTGTATTTAAATATTTATGGCTTTATATTTTTGATTTATTTTATCATTTGCTTAAATTATTATTAGAGAATTTTTTTATTTGAAAAGTTAATTAATAAATTTAGTTTCAATTTTGTCAGAATCAGCATGAATACAATTAAAATATTTGCATATATATTTGGACTTACTTGCGTAATTTATCAACCAACTTCTCAAAAGGCTTTTCCCAAGCGTACATTTTTATAACTTGGACTCCGTTTACCAATTCGCTCATTACCTTTACCCTCTCATCAGTACGTTTTGCGATCTTGCCTCGAAGGACTCCCTGAAGATTGCTCAAGTATGCTAAAACAACATCTATATTGAATACATATGCTTTTAACATGCCATAAGACGTTTCAATCGTTTATATAATTGCATAAAATAACGACTGCATTTGTAAATGTGGCTCTTCCGGCAACCATCGTATAACATCTGTGTTAATGTGTTTATTCATATTTCGTTGTCGTCTGTTTATCATAAATAATTCACAATAAAAGCTATCATCATTATAGAAGTACACGATTTACCTTGCACGAGAACTGTTTGTATGAATATGACCGCTAGGGCTGCTAGAGTGGCCCACGCGATATGCTGCCAGACCATATAAGACACGACAGGTACTACGATGGGCATCACCCATATATAGTTCAGAAACAGCGCTACCAAATCAAAACGATTAACATCATTGGACATCAGATTGATTACTTGTCCTGGTTCTGTTTTGCTTAAACCTGTACGGTCTAACTTCAATATCTAAAACGAAAAAGGTAAATGAATATACAATCAATCAAGGAAATCCTCTGTGCTTGCACGTGAGTACAATTGCGAGAGTTGCGTAACATTGATAAGAGAACTGTACTTACTTTTCTATACAACAATGAACAACTAGCTATTCTAACTCTCATTCCAACGCGTCCTTGACTTAAGCCTAAATGGTTTAGCAGCAACGCCGTCAATATACTCAACAAATTCATTAGAAAATTGTAAATGTGTGCATTTCTATAAGTTTCTGGGGTTTTTTCTTGTGAGAAATACTTAATAAATAATGATAGCATGTGTGGGATAAGAGGCCTGAAAACAAAAATAATTAATAAACACTTTGGGATGTGCGGTGGTTACAGAACCTTGGAGCTCTTATCGGAGTCGGTCCACAAACTACAGCCGTGACTCAACAGTAAGTATTAACATTGACCTTGCTTTGGCGTTATTCTAAATGTTTACTCTATTATATTTGCCCCGTATTTCTAAGTAAGATGTAAGTACATACTTAATGTATTAGGTCAGATTTCGACAGTCATATTATCATAAGGACAAAACGGCATTGTACACAGTATTTACTGAAGATAGCCCGATCATTCTATGTTCGACACTGAACCAGCAATCATAATAAACAACAAATTTTATTGTTCGCAATTTACATGGGTCTGGGTATTAATAAATCGTTATTCACGAAAAGAGTGAAATACTAACAAAATATCAATCTAATGATAAGGTGAATGTGGAAATTTAAAATGTAATCTTTGTAATTTTTCATTTCACTTACCAAAGAAATATAAACAATATTCCTACAGCTAAGCCACATATCATATATTCGAGCCAAAACGATCGTATGATTGCCTTAGAAAACGAAGGCTTTATGCCTTTTCGCTTGGCAGTATCGAGCTCATCCTGCCAAGCCTGCTCGAGGCGGTCTCCGAGCCGACTGGACTGGTCGCTGTCACGGGCTCTCCACAAGTCTTCTACAGTAATAGTCTGTTTGAATCCTTTGCGGAAAAGGCTAAAGCTCCATCTGAAACAAACATAATACTCATTGTATAAACGACTAGCTGTCTGTCCGCGGCTTCGCTCGCGTGACATTAAATTAGGTTATGTTAGTAACAGTAATTATCTTTCAAATAAAGTATGCCTATGTTACCGAAATCGGTAAATAAGATAGCGCTTTCCAATGGTGAAAGAATTTTTAAAATAGGTGAATTAGTTTTTATTTAAATCCTTACAAACAAACAAAAAATCGAATCTTTCTTCTTTAAATATTATTATTATAGATATCGGTCTTGTACACATTAAATTTTAATAGTAAATATCATCATGTCAAATTATAAAGTTATCTGGTGAATATAAAATATTAATGAGACCGATATCACTTATAGACAGTGGACAATTTATTGTTTTACTACTTATAATTTATAACACTAATTAAAGTTTTTACAATAATTACAAAGATTTTACAATAACTACAAGGGTTTTACAATAATTACAAAGGCTTTACAAGAATTACAGAGGTCTTTTTACACAACTCCCGCACTAGGAATAAATCCTGTGTTGCGGGAGACTTAACAAATATTCAAACAACGAACACAAAGAACATCCAACAACTAGGAACAACCATTTGTGGTGTAACCTTTAGGGTTTAGTTTAGGTGAAATGTAGATATATTTAGGAAGTACAATGAGAGAAGGTATAACAAATACACTTTTAATATATTTAGTATACAATTATAGTCAGGGCGTGGTTCGTTAGAAGGCTTGCTGCGTGTCCTTGTAGTCAGGAGCACTTAACTCGAGATGTGGAGCCGAGCCGCAAGGTGTCTCGTCCAGGACGCGATCGGCTTATATATGGCGCTGCCGCCGGGCAGGGGGGAGAAGGGGGGCGCCAGCCACCACTCCGACTCACGCGCAACCGTCGCGGTCGCGCGGTCCGCGTCACAGTGGATCACACAAAGTTTTGTCCCGTGTGAGATTCGAACCCACAAAACTCGGCACAGTGGCAGCGGCGAGGCGACCACCTAAACCACTCGTCGTCGTCGTTTCGTGCTGTTTATTTTAAAACACTTTTATGAAATAACTTTCAACTATAACACTACTATTATTGAATGTTACTACAATGTAAGCTATTTAAATTACTTAAAACTATTTATATAATATTGTCTTCTGTTTACGCGAATATTATTCATTGAAATTAAACTACTATATACGGATTTTATCGCGTTATTTATTTGACACTTTATTACATAATTTTGAAAACTGTTACACTACTACTACTATTATACTTTACTAATTTTTAAGCTAATTGAATTATTATTAAAACTATTAAAACTATATATATTTAAGTTTACACTTTTGCCGATGTGAAGGTTGCTTTACAGCAGCCATGTTAACGGGGAGACTAAGGTCTTCTATTCAAGGTACTTAAGGGCCACTGTCTGTTCACCAGACGAATCTTTTGAACTCGTCAACTATCTACTATAGTCTATACCATTAGATGGCGTCACCATTGTTTGGCTACACAGTTAAATGGAAGTATAGGCAAAATCAATAGCTAAGTGATTCATTTCATGATATGAATGATAACGATACTCCAACAGCTATCAGTTTTTGCGAACGGGATTGTCTGGTTGTTTATTCAAAGCATTCAGTTAAAAAAGATAAAAAAAACTAAAAATGGCACGCTTTATTTAAAAAACCAAACTAAAAAGTAGAAAACATTTTTTTTGAATAATTTGAAATAAGGATAGAGTGATTAATAAAAGAAATCATTTGAATGTAAAAAAGCGTGGGGTGGGGGTTATCAAAATATCAGAGAAAACACCTCACGCCTTTTTAAAATATCTTCTACTTTAGAGTTTGGTTTTTTAAATAAATCGTGTTTTTTCCTAGTTTTTAAAAATATTATTATTTTTTATTATTTTTCTAAATTATTGTATTGTAATCGGTCCTCAATAAGTCTACACCATTTAAAATAGATCGGGCTGTTTGAAGTGGGTCAAAATCAAGTCCAAAGGTGTCGGTTACAAACAAACTAACAAACAAACATACAGGTGAAGCTAATAATAGCGAGTTGAAAAAGGCCGTTTGGTGTATACCTATGTCGTATTTGAATTTAAAAACGTCGCCACTTTGTCTGCCTTGCCCACGCATGTTTTTTACTAGTTACACTCACAAATATTTACTATCAACTTAAATATTTTATGAATAAACTAGCTGCTATCCGCATGTATTACCTTATCGCGGAAATCTATTTTTCTAAAAATAGCCTAAGTTACTTCTTATAACATACGCTATCTGCCAGTGAAAGCCCTGTCAAAATCGGACCGGCCGTTTCAGAGATTACCTGGAACACTCAGACAGACAGATAAACCAAAACTCTAAAATTATTTAGTTTGGTAACTGTTATCTTGACATTACAAACAGACACTTCAATTTTATTTGCTTGTATAGATTATTTGTATAGATTTCGCCCGTGATTTTATTAAACTCTAACGGCAGTTTGTTAAAAACAAAGATATTGTAGGTAGTAGATATGAAAGAATAGTTTTAGCTAGTTACGAGCCCGTTCGCCCCTCAAGGTTCGCCCTCTAGAAGTATTTGTTAGGTTTTTTCTTAAAATCCACCCAAAAAAGGAGCCCTGTTTTGCGGGGCTCCGTCTTTCTATGAAAGGGGCGGTGTAGAACTCGTAGCCTTTAAGCCAAAGAGTGCAATTTTTTTTCGTTATATCACTGACTGACTGATATATTAATACTATATTTTTTGCTTTAATCACGTTCGTCAAAACAAATCGTCGTTGTCCTCAGAAATAAACCGCAACTCAATTGATGAATAAATACCTACGTAGAATAAATACACGTCAATTGACTCGTTCAGGAGGAAATAAATTTTAGCAAGTCATAGACTGTAGTCCACTGTAGCGCCTGCATTGCATTATTATTACAACCGAAGGAACAGGACAGTTTGTTACAGAGTAATTAGAATTGTCTTCGATTAATTCTTTCGTGTGTAGCTTTGTAATACCAACTTTAACTGTATGGTAGTACGAGCAGCCACGGGTTTCTCTCAAAAATGGTACCAGTCGGGGTCACCAGAAAATCAGCAAAATGCGTGACTGCGGCCTTGCTCACGATGGATACTTCTTCTTGGTCTTAGTCGGCCGTTATGAATATTGTAAACGGTCCCTTTATAGGAACATTCCTAATCCCAGAGTATAGGGGCGAACTCTATTAATTAATATACCTGTAAAATGTTAGTCTGTTTGCTCACGAAAACAAAATTATATATGTGATTGTTTGCATTTTGTACATCACTATGTCACGTCTAGGCTCTAAACTACTGAATCGAGTTTGATAAATTGCTACAACTTGAAAGCATATCAGATTTAATTAAAAGCTAGTACACATTTATATAATATAATAACGAAAAAATATATTTACGTGCTTATTCAATTAACAGCAGTGTAATTTTAACTAACATTAATTATACTAAGTAGGTACATCTTAAACAAAGACTATACGATACGGCAATCGAAGGTTATCTTTAGTTGTACGTATTGTACATTTACTCATTTATATTGCTACACGAACAAATTGGTTAAAAGATCGAACAAATATTCTCATTTCCTTTTATTATCTTCTTCCACCAAAATATAGTTACTAGTATTTAAAGGTATATACAACAAATTCAACATCATATAATTATTAATTACATTTATTTAAATAAATCGTTATTTCATTATGCATGTTGACAAACGTAGCCTGTCCACAAAGCGCGATATTAGCTGAAAATCCAATTTTGAGTTAACTTCTGTGGTAGAGGAGCCGAATAATTGAGGAGATGTGCAAGTGTCCGCCTCGTACTACTACTTGACATAGGTAGTTATTACTTATTGTACACTAATAAACTTCAATTATCTCGGGGCGTGGAGACAATAGATTACACACAAACAGTTTAGTTTGGATCGAGGTCGACACTTGACTATTTAATAATACTAACGGTCCCCTAGTGCTCGAAATTCGACCAAAGTTTGCCTGTAAGATATTGCTGATACATGTCATTATATTTTGATATATGTAACCATATTAGTTACGCGCTTCGACTGCGTATGTCAAATGCATGGTTGCGTGCGTGTAGTGTTTTTTCATTAATTTGATGTATTTCTAATGCATATTTTATATAAATATTAGGATTCACCCCTCCATCCCCATATAAACTTTAACTGTGCCAAATTTCATACTCCTCCGCCCGCGCAATTTTCGTAAAAAGGGGTACAAAGTTTTTGCTTCACGTATTAATGTATAGATTTGTCACTGGCCAGGGTTTATTTTAAGACATTGTTTAGGCAAAATATTGTTTTAAATTTAAAAGTGTACATGCAAAGCACCTGCACCTGGTTTACCGTTTGCTTTTTGTATTACGATGTTCAAACGTGATGGTTTATACTATTTTAATGTAATCTTATTATGTGCAAGACTTTTTAGAACTAATACTGTTATATCACTTTAAGCCTAACATTAGGTAGATTATCCGAAATACTAATATTCCATTAACCATATTAGGTATGCTTACTTACTATATAAAATTACTTATCGATAACTTTTACTTAAAAGCTCTTAAGGCACTATCTAGCATATTTTCCTGACAAGTTTATCAGCTTAATCAGACAAATTTGTGAAGGCAGGGCAAAATTTAATAACCTTACATGAAATAAGCAAATAAGGTTAGCGCGTACCCGAAAAAGAGTTTTACATATTACCAAAATATGTACTTTAATCAAATTATCTCTGAATAGTTGTGCTTCAAGTATTTTTAAAATCAATGCTTATCAGCTCCTCCAATGCTTACTATTAGTACGATAAATCTATAGATACTTATATAAATAGGTAAAGACAAAACAGTTGGTAGTAAGTACCTTTATCTCCTCTATTTGTCAACCGATTTTCTTATTTTATGATTCCTTTTATTGATGAGCTTTAGTGTCATCGTGAAATAATTTTGAAAGCCCTCTCTTGCAAGTTTTATAATAAGCTATGTTTATTCTGCATTTCTTAAATAAGGGAAATAACAGAATAACAAAAACGTGCACAAAGTTGAGTATAGCTATATATAAATTCTTTCAATAATTCCTGAATAAAAACGTGTATATATAGCTTAAACAAAATAAATTCGAACGAACTATAGAAGGCTAATGAGTCGAGAGAAAGACTGTAAACAATCGGTCAGCGGCTCTTAACATTTTTATATTAAAAATAGCTACCTACATAATTGTTTTGGCTATTTAGTATCTAAGTACTTTGATTTCTCAGTTTGATTTTCAAAATGTTTTGTGAACCTTTTCAGCTCCATCCGTAAGTAAATAATAAAAGTAATAATATTTAGAATTATAAATATGAACAAGTAACATTTTAAAAATTTCGTTATCTATAATAGATAATCACAAGAATGACAAATTTAATGATGAATGATAAGACACAGATTGTTTTTGTTATTAATTCTCGATTAATTCACGGTAAACAGCATTCCAAGCTGGAATGACAGTTCATGTTTTAATCTATGAGAATGACAGCTTCTACAAAATAGGAAATAAATGTTGTCATCTCGTGAATAGATTGGATGCCAGTACTTAGGATGGCATGACGAGCAACTTTTGTAACTTATCTATGTCATTGCGTGTCAGAAAAAAGGACAGACATCATTATAAGTCGCACTCGCACATCACTATACTAATATTATAAAGCTGAAAAGTTTGTTTGTTTGTTTGGTTGAACACGCTAATCTCAGGAACTGCTGGTTCGAATTGCAAAACTCTTTAAGTGTTTGATAGCCTATTTGTCGAGGAAGGCTGTAGGCTATATAACATCACGCTACGACCTACGGGGGGCGCGCAATAACTATAAACGCGGGTGAAACCCCGGACACAGCTAGTATTGACATATTTTTCTTCGTACTATAAGAGCATCAAAATCATCACTGTTACAAATGTAGGCGGATATAATGGCATCGGCCAAGAATCGCACAACTGATGCTTAAGGAGCTGAAAAGATTCTGGGAACTATCCAAAATAACAGGTAGTAAAAGTAGGTACTAAATTCTTCCTTAATACAATAAACGCCTTGTTGCAAATACAATACACAACGTCTATTTCGTAGCAAATATTTACACAAAATACACAATGCGTATTGAACAAACATCTAATACTGATCTCCAATCATTTGCCGATACAGGAGTACGAGTAGTAAGCGAAAGAAGACAAAATCTACATAAGCGAATCTACATTAGCGTTTGTAAATTCACCGGTGTAGGTATGGGTATATACCCATAGGTATATATCCATACCTACACCGGTGAATTTACTATAAATGCCCAATAAAGCGGAGCAGATCATATTATAACTTTTCATTCTAAATCAATCAAATCAATCTATTCAATCATGTGTCCCATGAGCCTGTCGGTTGTGGGTGAAGACCTCTCGCTGCCGGCCGTGATCAAGGCCATAGTTAGTTGGACATGTGTTATCCGCACTTAGCCCCACAATTGGGCCATTGTGCGTAAGTAGCCGACGCGAAATAATGTTCGGTTACTCATACCACCTCAGCTCCGTCCAGAAAGATAATAGGGGACCGATGTTGCGCAGTACCTCCTTCATCGTTTCTGGACTGTTTAGGAGTTTCGCCCGTTGGTTGCTCACGCTTTTACAATGTAGGAGCACGTGAGCCGATGTCTCCTCGGTCTCCATGCAGCCTCTACATAAGGGACTGTCAGTGATGCCGATGTTGAACAGGTGCTTGTTAAGTGAGCAGTGGCCCGTTATTATACCCACGTATACACATTTTTCCTTGTGGAACGTAGCAGTTTGCGCGACAGATGTTTGTCTAAGGATGGAAGGGCTTCCTTCGTCTGTCTACATTCCTTTGTTTCTGTCCACTGTTTTTCGTGTAGTTTCGTGGTTCTATCACATAACCATGTTTTGAGTTGGCAGAAGGGTATCGGGACAATCGGTTCGGGTCCTACCATTTTGGTGTTCGATCCTCTCTTTGCCAGTTGATCTGCAGCATCATTGCCAGAAGAGTTGCTGTGACCACGTATCCACTGCAACGTTACCCGATTTTTTGTGGCAATACTTTGCAGCTCACGGTGACACTCCAGGATGAGTTCACTGTTGAAGCAGTTGCTCTTAAGAGCTTGTAGTACCGCGGCACTATCCGAGATAATGCGTATTGACTTATCGCTTATACCTCTTGATGTAACCGCTGTTGCGGCCTGGGTGATCCCAACACATTCTGCCTGGAAGATAGTGTTGAGGTTTCCCAGGGTCGTTGAGTAATTGATGTTTAGGTCGTGGGAGAAGACTCCGACTCCTGTTCCTGATTTTGTTTTGGATCCATCCGTGTATATTCTCATTTCATGTATGCCAGAGCTATCTTTAGATTCCTCATGAAGTTGAATGTGGTATTTTTTGTCGAAGACAAAGGTTTTTGGGATGATATCACATGTCGCCTCTATCATTGGAATTTCGTTGTATACTAACTCCTTTAGGCGCGCATGAGTTATTCTATTGTCTCGTTTCCAGAGCCCTACCTTTTCAAGCCGTATGGCAGCTGTGACAGCTTCCTGCTGTATGACGAGGTGTAGGGGTCTGAGATTTAGTATGGCCTCCAACGCTGGTGATCAAGGCCATGGTCAACAGCGAGAGGAAGTGGGCAGCGGTCGCAACCTTCTGCGAGGACGTCATCTCGCAGAAGGAGGCGGCGGAGTGGATCCGTGAGGAAAGTATCCTTGCGGACACGAGCCGTCGCCGGCGAAACGGGCGGCGCAGGCGCGCGTTCGCACGCGTCAGGCCGCAATGATGAAGGCCGCGGGCAGGAGAATGGGGATCTCCCGTCCGACAGCCATTGAGTCGGTCCGACGCCCTCTGTAGAGCCGGGGCGTCGCCCAGGAGGGAGTTGTAGTCTGCTTGATGGGTTGCTGAGGTAGTCTCTTTTACAGAGGCCCCATCTACTATACAAGGCAGCGAGAAGGCACTCCGTGGGGTTTTAGTCTGTAGGCCCGAATAACGGGACAGCCGGACATAACCCTCTCGCCTCCCCTTGTGGCGAGAGGGTATGCATCAGGCGCACTTCCACACATAAAAAGATATAAAAATGTGTATAAAAAACTCTACGGAAAGCTCGATTTGACCACATACGGCTTGTAGGAAACAAACTAGTTTCTTACCCTGCGGATAGTAAAGAGTTTTGGTCCCTGGCAAAGTCAGTCGAAGCGATTTCTGCCGCCCCTAACTGCCACCACTGCTGAAACCTGATGGATCTCTGGCTCACACTGCTAAGGATAAGGCGAATTTATTCTGCTCTACCTTCGCAGAATCTTCGTGTCTGGAATCTGCAAGCGTGACACTGCCATGTCTACCAGCCTGCGAGACTCTCATGTCAGGTATACGTCAGACCGAGGTCCGTAAAACGCTGCAGAATCTTGACGTGAACAAGGCCAGTAGTCCTGATGGTATTCCAGCCATAGTACTGAAGAACTGTGCACCTGAGTTGTCACCCGTGCTGACACGCCTGTATCGCGTCTCCCTGGCAATAGGACAAGTGCCGAACTCTTGGAAGCTTGCTAATGTGCAGCCCGTGCCAAAAAAAGGCAGTCGAGCCGACCCTGTAAACTACAGACCCATATCAGTTACCTCCATACTCTGTAAGAGTATAGAACGTATACTAAACAACCGACTCCTGACATACCTAGAATCAAATAGTTTGCTCAGTGACCGGCAATACAGATTTCGCCGAAACCGGTCCACTGGGGACATTCTAGTGTATGCAACGCATTTATGGAGCGAAGCCATCGAGAAACACGGCGAAGCATTGGCTGTTTCGCTTGATATCTCAAGGGCCTTCGACAGGGTCTGGCATGATAGCCTTATCAGCAAGCTTCCGTCCTTGGGCCTACCCACTGGCCTTTGCGTTTGGATAGCAGATTTCCTAATAAGCCGTTCGATTCGAGTAGTCATTGATGGCTACTCGTCCGAACAAAAGGCAATTAATGCCGGGGTTTTACAGGGATCAGTACTCTCTGCAACTCTCTTTATGCTGCATATTAAGGATCTGCTGAAACCCGGTATGTTTGGGTATGCAGACGACAGCACACTTGTAGAGAGTTACGTCTCTAGCGCTAGGGCCAGTGGAACACAGAAACAGTTGCTCAGGGAAGCTCTGATCGAGCGTATGAACTTATCCTTGAAGGCATTCTCCGATTGGGGTGATGCCAACATGGTTAAGTTCAATGCCTCTAAGACGCAGGCGTGTCTGTTTTCTGCAAAAAAGAGCCCATTCCAACTGGCTGCAACTTGCCGAGATGTATCCGTGTCGATAACTAATCGCCTTGAGCTTCTGGGTATATCATTGACTCCAACCCTTAACTTTGGCTCCTGTATTGAGGCAAAAGCCCAACTAGCCGACAAAAAGCTGGGCATTCTCAGCAAGGTGAGGCAGTATTTCATGCCAGAACATTTGCTTAATTTGTACCAAGCACAGGTTCGATCCTGCATGGAGCTCTTATCACCTCTGGGATGGCTCTGCAAAATATCGGCTGGAGGCTTTGGAGTCAATTTAGCGGAAGGCCAGGAGACTTATCGGCAATGACCAACTGGTCAACACACAACTCCAAAGCTTACAGCATCGTCGTAAGGTTGCCAGTCTACCGGTTGTCTATCGGATAGATTTCGGAAAGTGTGCAGAGGAACTGCATAATTTGATTCCTCCTTCCCCATTCTACTAGCGGACGACCGGACAATCAGACCAGCGACACAGGTACATGGTGAATATACCACATTTACGCACGAAGCGCTTTGCTTCCACTATAATGCGTACCGGTAAGTAGTGGAATTCGCTACCTAAGTCTGTTTCCCGATGAGTACAATCGGGGTGTCTTCAAGTCGCGAATGAATAGGTATCTTCTAGGCAAGCGTACTCCATTGTCGACTGCATCTTCACTTAAGATCAGGTGAGATCGCGGTCAAACGCAAGCCTAATAAAGTATTAAAAAAAAAGATTTTGAACAGAAATATATATTGATAGCCTACGTTCAAAATCTATATCGATTAATCGATATAATTTTAAATATACAAAATGGCTAATCTTTTTTGACACTTAGTAAATGTTATAATCAAATAACTATTTTATTTTATTATTCGCTCTGTGACTCTCGCGATTTTCAGTTTTTGTAAATATCCAAAAACAGAAAATCCATATGCATATTTAACGACTTTTGGCTTTTTTTTACGGACTTCTTTACCAAACGATTACCCAGGCTTTCGAACACGGACAACTGTATCTCTTACGATGGAAGAACAATGGTGTATTAACTGTAGTTTGAACATATCCATGATGGAAAGGCATTCTGTGGAATCTGAGGAGATACTCACTTTTCTACAGCAATGAGTTGCACCGGAACAGGTAAGAAAACATACGTACCCTTTTCTTGCAACCTGTGCATTGTAATTTGAAATACTTTTACTAATCTTTTGGCAATCATTGTAATAGGTTACTAGAAATAGCCTTCTATTTCACAATTGCTGGATGGTAGTCAATTTAACTCTTGTTGGTCAAAGACCAGAAACAAGAAGTGTTGGCCATGAAAATGTGTGAATTAATTGTGGCTATATTCAGTAAGGCGCATACGACGCATTTACTAAGGACGCTTTTCTAGTTGAGTAAGATTATTTATTTCATGTTGATTCTAACGATATAAAGTTTATACACAGTTCCTATACAAGAGTTTCGAGATATCCTCGTTTTAATCACCTGCGCCGCTATCACGCCAGACTACCCAGAAGTAGCGTGACATATGCGGCAATTCGCGCAAAATGGCCGCGACAGTAGACTGGTTAATCAATAATAAGCAATATTTTGTGATGATACGTAGTTAACCGAATATCTACTTATCATCATAAAATATACTTACATAGTTATGGTAAACGAGACCGTTAACTGAGAAAAAGTTATTTTAGTAGTGCGTATTGAAGGGTAAACTGTTTCCTACCGCACAATCTGTATTCTGCCACCTAAGACTTTTCGTTTAAAGAATAAATATTTTATGATAAATAATTGTAATGGACAAATATCATGCACAAAAATAAGATTTGCTATTTTCCACAATACGATCATATGAACTAGGGATGATGCGAATATTCACATCCGTATCCGTAATAATCAACGCGGATGTTAATGCAGATCCAGATATAGCGCAGGTTGCGACGATGATTCTTCAAGTGAAGATGAGAATCAAGAAACACTAGAAAATGGTACCTATAGCTAAATTTATGGCCCTTTGCAAAACAGGCTTGAGGTGATATTAGATAGCTTTTATTAAATAAGATGCACAATTTTAATCATCATCCGCATCCGCAATTGCGGAGCTTACGCATCGATTTGGACATCCGCATCTGCATCCGCATTCGCAGATGTGAGCCTTTAAATATCCGTATCCGCATTCGCATTCGCGGATGTGAGCCTTTAAATATCCGTATCCGCATCCGCATCCGTGGATGTCAAAATATCTGCATCCGCAACATTCCTGAATTATGAACAGCTTTGTAAAAATAGATAACATAAACATTCAAACATTCAACACATATTAAGATATCATTTAAAGAGGGTAGGAAAACATGATGGATAATTTTAATAACACCTGAGATTCGAGTCTTGCAAGTACAGAAAAGAAAGCCGTTCCAGTTAAAACCGGTGAAGTCACTGTCAGCGTGTTACTACCCTACAGGGGTGACCTATCCGCTGTAGAACAATGTATATTTCAGTATCTGAAATTGTAATTTCCAACAATAGGGCCAGCAATATTCGATAGAAGCTCTAGCTTTTTAAAATCATAATTACTTGCCTCTTACCTCAATAAATAAAAGACGTCGGTGTCAAAAACCCTTGGCAATAAGATATGCACTAATTAGCAGTTGAATGGAAATGCTTATGCGGTACTTTAACTTTGTTGAATAGTAGATTTGTGCGTAATACCTGTGATACCTATACATAAACCTAGGTCTGTCGTTATGGACCAGGTGCGAACTGGAAACGGGACATGAGTGTTTTACGTAACCAGCTAAGTCTAGCTGACGAAGCAACCAAAAAGTTCTTGATGGAAATTTGAACAGAAATATAGAATTTTTCATCCAGAAGAGATCAATTTTGCGGGACTTTCTGTTACACATGTATTTTAAATAGTTACTTGAAAGGTGACCCCAACTACTAGGTTAAGAAGGATTAAATGTTTACAAATGTATTTTTATTTCATTATATTTATTTTAAATTCATACCTGATTTTAAGAAACAAAATAAATGGTACATGATAAATGAAATGTTCTAGTTTAGGATCTAGAAATAATATATATATACGAGTATTAATTGCTGAATAATATTTGCGACTACAAAAACTCTAATGGATCAGTCTTCATAAACCCGTTATTCCCAAACACATTAGGGTCAATTACTTGTCTAACCTGTTACATCTAAATAACAGGTTATCAACAGACCGAGATGCATTTCACCTCTTTAGTCCTCAGACATGAAAGCATATTGTAAGTTACTTTTGACGGGCTAATAACTATAACGTTGTAATTAAATACTTAATAATTTATTATTAGGAAGGCTTTGCATTAAAGAAAACTAAAATGAAAGAAATACTTATTTGTATTTTACAAAATACATTAATAAAATACAGGTTATATTTTTTTAAACTTTATAGTTATTTAAACTGGTCATTACTACCAGCCAATTTGCCGAAAATGAGGAATGTGCCGCGACCTCCATCGTATTTGATAGCGCAATGTGACGCCCGCCATTATGCTGAATAGATCAAATAATTTGCAGTTACTGCATACTTTGGCCAAATAATAATAATAATAATAATAATATTCTAACCACATACACACAACACCATCTAGCCCAAACTAAGCAGAGCTTGTACTATGGTACTAGACAATGGATAAACATACATATATACATTTTTTTTTGTAAATACATACATATTATACATAGAAACACCCAGACCAAGACAAACATCCATGTTCATGCACACTAATGTTTGACTTGTGCGGGAATCGAACCCGCTACCTCAGGCGTGGCAGTCGGTTACACTAACCACTACACAATCGAGGCCGAAAAGTGTTACTTATCTAACGTAACCTACATTTACGCGAAATGACCAGCAATGAGCACAAACCAATAGCAAATTGACGGACCTGGGATTTATTTTATGGCACAATAGTTAAGTGGTGTCCCAAGTGTTGTCTCGATCCCACATGGGACGAAGAAATGAATGAAGAAATCGGAATCAGTCACAATTATGGTGCCGCTTAATGTTCTTTTTCGATGATAAAACTCAAAAATACCTACTACATTATAATGACATCAAATTTTAATAAGATATTTTAATTCAAAACACTTTCACGATCCAAAGAATTCGTCTCAGAATTTATACGAAGAACAACTTGGTCAATCACGTTGTTTCAAAAAATGTTAACAGGCAGCGAGCAGCGTTCAGGACATTGACTGACGAGTGCATAAATATGCCGTTCCCTGAATTGTCAAACGAAGATATTATTTTGTTCAGCTTGGGGGCATATCATTTAAAACTGGCAGCTTCCTATGTCAGCGAACATTTGCGTGGCGGCGTCTATATACATAGAGGTTTGTGCAACTCCGAATCCAATTATGAATCAATACGGTATAGACTCGGAAGATTGCACTCTTCTGAGGGGTCGAATTTTATCAAGACATAGGTCAAATGCAACTTATTACACGTATTTACTACAGAATAACGCACAGGGCATTAACGCTATTCAGGCATATTACTGCTCATGTTTGACGGGTATGAGGACGGTTAGTGCTTGCGCGCATGTCGTTTGTATCGTGTGGTACTATGGGATTGGAAGGCGTTTAGAGAATTTCCTTGGGTCAGCCAGTCTCTGGGACAATATTGTAATAGACTCTGAAAAAGCCGAGTAACCTATTCCTTGCAAAAAAATTTGTTTTATTTGTAATGAAGGTATTTTTATTTGAAAACTCCTAAAAACGTCAATGGTTACTTCACGAAAATACGGAACCATTTTTGTTATATTTTTAATAATATAAAACATTCAACGGCAACATAATTGTCACTTGTGACTGCAGATTCCGGTTTCTTCATGTCGATATAACTTTTTCCAGATGGACATTTCAGTTTCGCTGTAATACAATAAAATGATACGATGGTTATGGCCCTTCGATTAACATAGATTTTAAAGTGTTACAAAGGTCTGGAGGGTGTCCGTACATTTTTGAACATTGTTCTTTCCGCTCTACTAACAATATTTCTCTCTGTGGATATTCTTTATGTCCGTTATCCGACACAACACAGGGCCGGTCCCTAGTACAGGTACTTACCCTTTAAACAAAATATTTACATATTTGTATCATATATAATAACTTACTTAATGATTTCGAATTTAGTATTTACAATTTCATTGAGAACACAATATACGTGCCATGTTCCATGAAAATGAGCGCATGTATGTATTGATGACTTTTAAACAAAAGATATGTACCTAAATGCACGAAGACTGTAAAAATCAACACTGTTGTTGTTGTTGTGGCTCGATATGCCGCTTTCATGCGTGGTAGGCGCAAAAAGACACAAACATCGTGGCAAATATCCCTTTTGTAAATTATATCTTTGGACACATCCAACAAACTGTTTTTCTATTAATGACAACGCGCACTAGTAATAATTTGTTGCGGAGGACTGTGCAAACATTCAAGCAACAGATACAAATAATATCGAAACACGAACAATTTGTTTAAATCTATTTAATAAATTACTGGGTTATAAAAACCATTACGATTAAAACCGTGCAAACAACGCGTTTCTACGGCAGTGTGTGGACAAAATCGAACAGGTTTTGTATTGCAGGCACATCGCACATATCGGCCCGTCTCAATCTCAGGCCGAGGTCTAATGGTAGCGCCGAACTACTCTAAACTTCGACGCCTGGGTAATGTAAAGACACGGATGACGAATGCGAGGTGGATACGCGGCCATAGTTAATGTATGTATCGCTACTTCGGCGCCATCATTTCGGTCTCGGTCACGTCTGACGTCCCAATGATTGCGGCGATGGACAAACGCGCTTAGTTTATGTAATTAATGGATAATGTTTAATCAAATATTTAAGGCAAGACGGATATCCTTAAAGGCGATAGCGATAGCTCAGTGGGGAGACCAACAGACTGCAATGCAGAGGGCCTCGGATGCGAACCCACGTCGCGTATAACCTCTGACTTTCGAAAATTATATGACTTTTCAAAATTATGTGCGTATTGATTGACAATTTATCGCCTGCTCCGTGCTTCGGAGAGCACGTTAAGCCGTCGGTACCGGCTGCCATGAACATCTATGGCAGTCGTTATTGGGAAGTCAGTGCCCTCTAATATCCTGACACTGGTCTAGCCTTAGGGTATCGTTAGCCTTCGGGTTGTGGAGGTCAGATGGCAGTCGCTCCGTGTAATAACTGATATCCAGTCAAATTTGGTTAGACTAGAAAGCCGACCCCAAGTGACTTGGGAATAATAAAGGATAGTAAGAAGAAGGATATCCTTAAAGGTTTATTCAAAACTTGTGTGGGCCGCGAACCACGTACGTAAAACAAACTAAAATGGCACAGTGCGTGCTAATCGTAAGTAAGCAGAAAAGTTTACATAGCCTGTTTTTGTACCGTACAACGTATGGGGATGTGCAGAATGTGAACGCTAACTATGCGGGCACGGAACAGAAAATATGCGTGTAATCGAGTAAGCCGTTTATGGTTTTCCATAAAACACGGCGTTGAAAACAAAAGCTATTTTGCGTAGGTACGCTACGGAAAACCGTGCAACAAAACGTTTCTGACTGGCTTGAAGCAACGTGTAAACGCTAGAGGATATACCTATAGACTTTAAAATCTTGGAGTAAGTTACTCTAGTGCAGCGTATCCAGAGACCATTACAGGCCAAGCCCAACATAATTTTTACTTTAATATTATAAAATTCAAACTAGTGCAAATAGATTCGTACTGGTGCAAGCGACGCTTCTGGACTTATATGAACAACGCCACTATTTAGAATTTGATTCAGATTAAAACTATGGCGGATCAATCTGACATGGTCATGAAGCCGCAGAGCAATCCGCAAGCAGGGCTGTACTCTTCGATATGAAAGCCGAAGTTTTTAATTAGAAACGATAAAAGCACGCAAATAGGTAGGTAATAGGTAAACTGTTATTTCTTGACGCAATGTCTGTGTTAAGTGTAGTTCATTATTAGTGATAAAGGATCTTATAATTGTTTGCGAAAAACTGACAAGAATCTGATGACCATGACATAAATATAGCCAACTAAAATTTAAAATGGAATCATCAGTTTTGATCTGTTGGTAAGTATAATTACGCAGAATCAAATGGCAGTAATCGGGTCATATCTGAAATACTTAATTTCTTACTTATTCATTTTACTACTTGCCATAATGATATTGAAACGATGTTAGGTAGCCGATCCTAATTAGACTATGAGTACCAATTGACAACGAAGAAAGTGTTTACCTACATATCAATGCCCCCTTGTCTCCGAAGCTTGCATAGCTAAGAATATAGAATAATTATTTGATAGAAGTTTTTGCAAAGATTTTAGGTAAATATCGACAACAAATCAAATTAGTTATGCGCTCGGTATTCAAGTAATTCGAATGGATAAATAATTTTCTATGTTACTTCTTCTTATGAGGTACAGAACTCTCGGTGTAAGAGCCCTACTTGCACTTGACCAGAATTTTTATAAGACAGTAGTTATGACTGAAACACGACGAAAGTATATATAATTTTGTATGTAAGAATAACAGGAAATAATATCAGAATATGACTCTATTACTCTACTTATACAATGTTTTGCATTGAGTGACTATATCGCGTTACGGACATTTTTTGATTATACCTTCTAAATTGAATACTTAATTCTTTATTAGGTTTTTAGCTATAACGTTGTAGAGAACGTGCAAATGTTAAATGAATAACAATTAACTACTACGTATATAATTTACTAGCTGACCCACGCAACGTCTGCGTCGTCGACGTCTGCTTTATATATGAGAATTTTCTGAAACATTTTTCATTGCTGCACTGCTCCTATTGGTCGTAGCGTGATGTTATATAGCCTATAGCCTTCCGCGATAAATAGGCTATCCAACACTAAAATATTTTTCAATTCGAACCAGTAGTTCCTGCGATTAGCGCGTTCAACCAAACAAACAAACTCTTCAGCTTTCTAATATTAGGATAGATAAAAAAAAATACATAATTATCTGAAACAATCTAAATATTTTCTCGATTATGCACAAATATTGTATTTTCTGCATAACAAATGACCAAAGTCAAGAAATTTGATTACCATAATGGTTTTGAATATTAATAAATATTATACAAGAATTTTCAATCTAAAGATAGAAATTAAATCAAATGCGACAAAGACGATGACGGTTTAAGAGTGACGAATTTATAGGTTGGCGGTATTAATTACCTTGCCTAAGTACTGAAACTACATTAGTAGAAACATTATTTATTATATAACTCTTTTGTTTGCCGTACATTGCATATATTATTGCAATCATTTCTTGCGCAATATGCGGCAACTTTAAGATAACGATTTAGGTAGGAATAGATGAAAGTTAGTTGGACGTGTGGTGTCCGCACTTAGACCCACGATTGGGTCATTGTGCGTAAGTGACCGGCGCGAAAAATTTGTTCGGTTACTCATACCACCTCAGCTCCGTCCAGAAAGATAATAAGGTACCGGTATTGCGCAGTACTTCCTTCATCGTTTCTGGACTGTTTAGTAGTTTTGCCCGTTGGTTGCTCACGCTTTTACAATGTAGGAGCACGTGAGCCGGCTTCTCTTCGGCCTCCATGCAGCCCCTACATAAGGGGCTGTCAGTGATGCCGATGTTGAAAAAGTGTTTGTTGGGTGGACACTGTGGGCAGTGCCCTGTTATTATACCCACTAGATAATAGTGTAAAGCTGAAAAATGATTGCGGAAAATATACTTCACGTTTATAGATTATCTTAAAGATATTTTAATATTTTACATTATAATATTTTGTACCGACAAAACATAACGAGATTATCACCCTTCATTGTAATTAATTACTTGTTTGTAGGTACAGTGATTAAATTTATTTTTCCTGTTCAACGTGTTTGCAGTTGACATTAGCGAAAATATTTTAGACCTAGATTTTATTCTTCGATATATAGATGATACAGTTAAATATCAAACATTCGTTTGCATCCTTATGGGTGGTATGTGTCAGAAAATGTCTTCTTAGATGTTAAAACTAAACAAATTAATGATGAGCAACAAAATATTGCAAGTTTTGATCAGAAACGTAGAATATAGAGTGGGTCAATAATTCAGTTCCCGCAGATAAGTTGATCGAATTGTACAGTTCGTGACAGAAATATATTTATAAATAATACTCCATATATGGTCCAGCTGCGAAAGCATGCTTCAAATTCGAAAATTAATATGACTCGAATCAGTTCGCATACAGTGATAGTCATTTATTATTTATTGCTTCAATTGAGCTGATCTATAAGCACATACCCGCTTACCAACTATCTCAGGTAATCGAATATGTTCAAACCGCCAATTTTCGAAAACGGTTCAAATTAGAGTCAGACTAGGTAGTCCAATAAACGTCAAATGTGAACTAGAATTATATTCACATTTTACGTTTTGGAGAATACTATTTGTGATATTTACGACACTGTGAGTAGAGCGGTACTCTAATTAGAATTTTTTTATTACGATAATTAGGTTCATCCCGCTGCAGATAGGGAAATATTTCTACTGTTTTGCAAGTGAATACTATAATGTAATAGAGGTCGAGCTTTTTATCAAAAATCATCCAATTACTGAGATTCTTTACAGTAAAATCGTGACTGCATACCTATCTATGTATAATATATATAACATCTCACTGTCGGACTCAGGAGGCTAAAGCAACTGATTTTAATTATGTTTCACCATTAGAAATCTAATTTCTCGCTGGACAACTAGTCCTTATATATACCTATTAAAATTTTTTATACTTATATTCAATGTACGTTATACTTTGACCGAATCTTAATTAAAATAAATCTATTTACATTTGCGCCACTGGTCCAACTCGGTAGGCCAAAGTAGGTAAAATAAACATATTATTATGTTAAACAAATACTGATATATTTAGGATATCGCCGAGCAGAATGAATAAAAAGAAGTAGCCTTGAATAAGTAAAAAAAATATCAACGATCGCGCTAGGTACTAATACTAATACCTACGATTCGATTCAACCAATACACTACGAACTCGTTAGACACTTAAGAAAACCGCTTGGCGACAGTGTACTTATTACCCGAGCGCGCGAAAGGAAAACAAGGGATAGGTTTACTGTTATAGGGTTTATGGTAAACACCACTCGGTATTGGAATGAGTGCTGTTTCGCGTTTGTTTAATCTTTGAGCACTACCGGCAGTACCGGCCCGTGTAGCTAGGCAATCACAAGTAGTAGTAAGTATCGATCGAGACTGCGTTCACGTTACTACCATAAATACTGAAATACACTTTGTCAAATAAATAAATAAAATTAATTTTACTTGTTTATTTAATTAAAATTATGTTTGTTTAATCACCTGATATTTGGATCGCATGTATGAGTATTTACTTTTTACGATGCGTTATAGGGCTGTACATTAAACGTTACGTTATCATTACATAGACTTAAATGTAAAATATTAATGAGCTTTGTTCTAAAATATATTTCTTGTTAGTACTGTATACGAGTGCAAAAATCTGTTTTAGGTTATGACCGGTCAAGAATCATAAAGAGCTAGTGGAAAATTACATAATATGTACGTTAAAGAATTATTTTATTTTATTATTAAAAAGATAAATAGGTACCTAAAGAACTTACTTTACGCATATCTTATATTTGGTGAATTACCTATGTCACATATAAACAATCATTTAACCTTTTTATTGTTATCGTTTCGCATTAATAGGTATGTGGTAACTAGCACAGATAAACGAGATCCAGCATCAATCAGCGGAGATGATAATAATTAATAATACACGTGGTAATACTTACGTTAGGAATATTTTTGAGATGATATTCGCTTTGTCGTGCGGGTTTTTCTGATTTAATACCACTTTTGATTCCATGACTCACTGGTATATGGTCACTGATTTACGTATTTACTTTATTGGTGTCACCAAACAGTAAACAAAGCTGTTGATTTTTCAGAAGAATACACGGGTGATCGGCGATAGTTAGTGATTTTACTACACTTTTACTTAATAACCAACAGCACCACCTAATAAATTTAAATATATTTATAAATTGTTTTCCAATACATATTGCATAATGTACAAAGCAACACTAAGTATTTTTATTACTAGTTGACCGATACACTGACCACTTCGTTTGGCATTAAGTACATTGGATGTTGTTCTATTTAAGAATTAACTGAACATCAAAACTCACGCAGTAATCAATAAAACGTAACAATGATATATTAGTTAGGAAAATATAGACTCCGTTTGATAATTATCACAGTTTATATGTAATGGTAGGTATTCTAAATTAAGCGCAAGCAGTATACCGCGCGCTACACGCTAGTGGCTCGGGCGTCGCCGGCGTACTGACGAGCGGTTATAATATCCTATACCGCCTCTCCTCCGTCCCATCACAAACCGTTCGGTATATATCACGGTGTGCTTTGCTACATCATTCTATAAATAATCTCACGTCAACATCTTCAATACTATGTAGAGAATGACAATCCAAAAATTAGATATCGATTTCCTATTAGTAATAAAGAGCAGGCTTCCTTAACTAAGTGTTAAATTCCTATGTCAATATATTCTAGTATATCTGTCAATTGAACGTATGAATAGTAAGATCATAAAATCCCAACAAATACATTACCTAAGCCGGGATATGTACAGTAACTGGAAAGATATATTTGTCTATAGATTGCACCATCGGCAAGACAAGGGCATAACTGCACTTTTGGTAATTTTACAGGAAAGCCATTTAAATGTTTTATTTACTTTCCTTATCGTATTAGTTTGCTCATAGTGTTAAGTAATTCGCACTCTTTATAGCAGCGCACAACAATTTAACTCTAATTGTGTGACTATAAATTAAAATATAATATTTGTGTTAAGTAATTGCAACAGAGTTTAAATTTGTTTAATCCAAATTATTTAGATACGTCTCTGTTTTATTAAGAGTGCGAATTGTTCTTGGCTTGAAGTAAACCCTATAGGTACATTTGTGATTCGGGCATGTGATTTACAGGAGTGAAATATATTTAATTTATTTTAATTAAAAAAGGGGTACATTTATGTCCTTGTCTTACCAAAGGTGCGATATATCTATGTAAGTATATGTTGTTCAACTTCTACAGTATATCAGTGAGTATTACCTACTACATTCAAAGTGAGTAACTATCCTAATGAAATACATAGCTCGTCTTATAAATTAGTAGGTATACATATCAATTAAGCCCGTGCCCCGCGTGTAACTTTGAGCTCATGCTTGCAACAGATGAGATTTAGGGCTCGATTCCCAGATCGAGTGTTATAGCGATTTGCTAATAAGAGATTCTCAGTAGCAGCATGGCGTCTGGGGATTTGTCCGGTAGGCAGCAACAGGTCGACCTTATTATGAAGGTCGTAAGAAGGCCCTTTCTCAATGATATACAAACATAAGGCTTTTTTATTTAACTTCATTAATATTACTTTTTCGTCTGATTTAAAATATTGTGTTTGTGAAATCTTAAAAGCCATATCGTACGGCGGTCACCCTTTTATAAAATGCATTCCTACTTCCACCACTAGATCGATGAACTCATTTTATACACTTATTTACAGAGCAGCATAAACGTTACAAAGCGGCAGCCGTGCTGCGGTCGTGCGACACAGTGACCAATTTGAAAGCGCTTCGAAGAATATTATTTGGTATTTACCTTACAAATTTTATACAGCAAAGATTTAACTACATGATTGTATTAGTGACAAAGATGAGATCAGTGCTATCTGCAAATAACATTATGATTTCGCCGGATAGGTTTAACCCTTGTGAGTTCACTAAATAAAGTAGGAACCAGTGTGCTACCTTGTGAAACCCTGTGTGACTTTGACATCAATTTACTTTTATTATCTTCTGTGACGATAACTACACATGGACATCGCTGTACTCTGGAACTAAGGCAACGATACAGACGACGTCATATTGAAAAGCGTAGTTGCGTTTCATTATTGGAGCTTAAGTAAGTATTGTAGATAAGAACTTCGGTAAAATTGTTATTATGAATTAAGTAATTTTTTTTGCTATGTTTAATGTTTACGACATTACAATATTGATACGACCAGCTATATCCGTTTTACACTCTTATTACTAAACATGACACAATACTTAACTGTCAGGGCCTTGATTGAAGACATAAGCGGCGCAATTAATATTAATTGGAGCAATACTATCTACCGTGTAACTCACAGAACCAAAGTGATTAATTTTATTTATTTTCTAGGTGTGCTTTTTTCATGAGAACATTAGGATAAGTAATTTTAAAGATATGCAACACTTTGTTAATTCTTTTAATGTTCCACTTCAGAACTCCAGCCAGTGGCGGCGCAAGATCTAAACTTAATGTGGGCAAGGTACATTTCGTGAGGCCCTCTGATGGTGCAAGAAGAGGGGAATATAAAATAAAAATCATACAGAAACAAACAAACCTACATTTTTACTTTTACTTCTTTGAAACATTAAACGAAAATGAACTAAATCAAGAAAAATTAAAGAAACAGAAATTTTCTACTTTTGGTTTTACTGAACTCCTTAATGATTGATTCGTAACTTATCTTAGATGCTATATCTGCTTCAATAGATAAAACAGCCAAAGCTGAAAGTCTTTTTGACCCATAGTATTTCTTAAATAATTGTTAATTAGTTTTAATTTTGAAAAGCTCCTTTCAGCGGAAGAAGTATGTACTTATAGATATTGTTAACAAAATTCTAATGACAATGTAAGCATTTGGGTAAATTTCATTTAAATCGTTCTCTATAATATATTGCAGCAGATCTTTCACGTCTTTAATAGAGTTGGGTAAATTTGGGATCATATTTTGTAACTCTTCATACAACTCATAAGGTTGGAAGTCACTGCTCCCACCTACTTTTAGGACTGTGTGTAAACCCTGACAGTTTTTGAGTATACGCTCTTTTGATTTTTTTTTAACTTGTTTAAGTCGTAGGGAAAATCAAAATCTTCTAAATGTTGTTTTAAAGACATAAATCTCGAATCCATGTTACTTATCACAGAATCATTCATGAAAAACGATCAAAAATCTGTATCATAGTGGCTTTTAGCAAACTTTATATGTTGATCGCTGCCTTCATAATCAAACATCCTTTTCTTTTTAAAATCTTTTGGCAAATCATAACTGCTTTTCTCAATAAACTGACGAGCGTCAGACAAAAAAACATTTTTCGAATCCAGTTTGTCGATATTCTTTTTTGATATATGATAATGCTTAAATGGACTTGTACAGATTGCCATAATTTACTTATGGTATTGACACGCGTTAATAACTTATACCATATATGTAATGATATGATAAATTCCAAACTGAACATTTCGTTTAAAACGGAATCGCAATCACTGAGTGTGTCCGATTATTCCGTTTGGCGTTTTAAGTTTTCTATGCATTCAACAACATCATCAAATTGCAATAATACGGCCTTCACCGCCTGGATTCTGCTTTCCCACCTTGTGTCTGATAAAAGCTTCATAGTAAGCTTTAATTTATCTTTGACTATTTTCCAGCGTTTGCTGAACTTGAAAATAGCAAAAACACCTTCTGAATAAAACCAAAAATTGAATATCTAAATAATTTTTTCTAGTTCTCCCTGTATTGCATTAGTCAAATATTCTCCAGTCGTTTTAGTGACAGCAAGAAATCCGATAAAGTTTGCTTCTATAGTTCCAGTTGATGTATTACAATATCTTAAGATAACCGACATTTGTTCAACTCTATTACATTAGTCTCTAGCGCAGTCGAGTAGAAAAGAATAATATTTTGCCTCGTTTATCCTACCAATCACTTCACTGGTTACTGTGTTTGTCATCAATGTGATCAATTCGTAATGTCGTCAATATGTATGTATTTACAAAAAAAAAGTATATATTATGTATGTTTATCCATTGTCTAGTACCCATAGTACAAGCTCTGCTTAGTTTGGGCTAGATGGTGTTGTGTGTATGTGATAGAATATTATTATTATTATTATTCATTTTGAATATCGTGGCTTAGATAATGGTGTGCAAATTGTTTATTATTAATGCGATTTATGTGTTCCTGTAACGTAGAATCATATTTAGATATCAATTTAAATAAGTCTATGAAGTTACCAGAATTCTTAGTGTTTTCGTCTGTTTTGAGAGATTCTCTGTGACCTCTAAATGCCAGATTATGAGAGGCTAATAAATTTATGATATCAATTAATCTCTCAAACAAATTGTTCTAATGTTTTTGAGATTCAAGAATTCGCCTCTCGTTTTCTTGGTCTAATGATTTTCCGTGCTTTATTCCCTTCTTTAATGTTATCCATTGGAACATATAGGCCATATGCTCTTTAGTATTGTCATGCCTGTGTAAAATATCACTCAAGTGTTTCCAATCACAATACCCTTCCTGTACCATTTGAGTTTGTGAATTGCTAAATAGTCTGCATGGAAAACAGATAACTTTATTTTTATAACTTGAATAAACCAAGCAGTGACGACGTTGAGATTCACCATTATTTAGTTTTCTTGAGAAATTAAAATTGGAAAAGAGTCTATGATCATCATCTTGAGGATAATATTCATCACTGTTATTTAACTGCTCTGTGGAACCGCTTGGAACTTATATCATGACGCTGAGCATCCGTCATGGGAAACGTCCACAATCCCGGGTCAAAACTGGCAAATGCTTATTTCACTACATCACTGGCATCTCTGTTAACAGGCGGAGAACTTATTTCAATCCCTTCTTCTTGATTGTGACTTACATTACTCAAAGTGAACACAGAAATTTTAGCGTCAGATTTTGATTGGCAAGCTATTTCTGTTTCCGATTTTCGTCGTTTGGTATCAATAGTCGGTGCTTCTGGAGTAATTGCCGAAATTTCGGATACAGACACATGTTGTTGAGAAGTCGGAGCAACCGATTCATTTGATTCTGTACTGATTCAGTTCGATTGAGAAATTTCATCATACCCGAACTTAAAACCTGGTTTGATACAGCTCTTTCCTCTTTTCTTTTTATTTTTGCTGGACCAGATTCACATTTTTCCCTTTAGCTCTATCTTTCTTAGTTCCTAAGCCTGACATGATTGATAAATTATGAAGAATGCGCCAATATTGTATCTGTAACCTGTAAACAAACAAAACAATAATAACATTTGTAGGTAGGTACTTGTTTCTTTCCTTAGGTATAATTAACATACTGCAGTATTTCATAACTTAATATGTATAATCTAAACTTCTAAACTAATATTATAAAGAGGAAACATTTGTGTTTTTATATGTATGTTTGTAATGTTTTTACACAAAAACTATAAGACCGATTTCAAAAATTATTTCACCATTAGAAAGCTGCGTCTTCACTAAGTGACATAGGCTACAATACATTAAAAAAAAATAGGGATCCTTAATAAAAATGCAATAATATAACGCAAGGTGTGAAAAAATTTGTCATAAAAAATCTGTCATCACGTGCGCTGCGGAAATTATTGATGATAGAACAAAAAAATGTTCTGCAGTATTATAGAACGTATCAATATCTACAAAAAGTCTGTGATACCATATGTCCAACTACTGTAGTTATGCTACCATAAATACTTTTTTACATTTTAAAAGTTGATAAAAGTGCCGACAATAATCAAACCATATTATTCATACCTCTGTATTAATTCTATCCCATTAAATGATATTTTAATAAAGATCGTTTCAATACCCGTAAAACACTTTTTAAATTATTAAAATCGGACATTTCATTCAAAAGATATAATTCTTTAGATATAGTAGGTAGTTTCTAAATATTAGTTGGTAGTTTTTAAGCATTAGCTATATATGTATATAGCTAACTACACCTATATAGGTGTAGTTAGACTTTTAATTTCTTTAGTTGTAGTTTTATATATTAAAATTAGATAACAAATTAAAAGTAGGTATTGGGTAATAAATTAAAGTCCACACAGACGAAGTCGCGGGCAACAGCTAGTACAATATAATATGTTATACGCATAATGAAAAACTTCAAAAAAGAAGGCGGATTCTAGCGCAATAAATAGAAGATATAAAACAAATAATAAACGTCATTTTCAGTCATGTAATGGTTTGTAATGAAGATAGCATGAGTGTGAGTTTAATAAATATTTCTTACCTTATTCTTGACAAATAAACATAAGTACTTACCATTATTTTTATTCACGACACAAACCGAATTGCTACTTAATAAACAAGTGTTATCGTTTTAAAAATATGTAACACTATTATTTATTTTAAAGGAACATGAAGCGAGACTGCGTCTGCATGCGATAGGTAATTTGATTGGCTTTCTAATAAGGGGAAGTCTCGAGCTATACCCCGTCTCTGACCGGGAACGCCCGAAATTGCAGCTTAACGCCAACTAATGGATTTATAATTAATTAATTTTATTACATAATATTGGTTATCAGAAATGACGATTATTTCATTCACATTAATTTCGTGCGCCGGTGAAATATCATTAAGTTAAGAATTAAGCGAGGCCGTGGGCGGTTGCCCACACCGCCCACGCCTTACGCTGCCTCTGACTCCAGCTATCGAATCATTTGATATTTTGCACATCTGTTTGAATCAATCTTTTTATATTTGTCTGTTCGTCGTCCATTGTATCTTTCTTATTAAATCTACATTATCGACAACATCGTAAAATTCCCACAAGCTTCTATAGTACAAGAAGTTGTATTATCATACGATATATTCAAGACTAGGTATTTACCTTTATACGTGTGAAGAAATTCTGAATTTAACGATGCCAGTATAAAGTAGGGTGCTGTGCTTGCAGCTTAAATATGTAATAGTTATCTTACATCACCATGAAAAAGGATGAATGTTCAATATCGCAAGTAGGTTCTATCCAGTTATTTGTGGACGTGAGGTTTACTCGCCTCTGTGTGTTTCCTGGACACAAAATATGTCACAATTTGTGGTTTGGCCGAGTTCTGCGAGGAGGGTTGATTTATTCTCGAATAATCCTTCTATGGTAATGGATATTACCTTAAGCGCTGGCTTTGTAAGAGATGGCACTGAAAAGTGCTGTTTGTTATGCGAGGTCTGGTCTGCTGCTGGAACCATTGTATTGAGAGGATTAGTCAGCCTAGATACTGCATTTCCGTATCCAGGTGCACCGCGGGGAGGCTCCTTTCATATACCCAAAATACAATAATTATACCCTTCCACTTTCTTAAAACAAGTAACTTTATTGACCGAGCGAGCTTTATTCAATAGCCATAGCTTAAACTGGGGTTATAAAGAAACAAATCCAGACGGTATTACAGTTGAAGAATGGGCAGAGTCTATGGATTTTATTTTACTTCATGATCCCAAATTACCTCAATCGTTTAACAGCTGTTGGTGGCGCAAGGGTTATAATCCAGATCTCATTTTTGTTAGTTCGGGCATTGGCTCACTATGCTGTAAATCAGTATGTCCGCCGATCCCAAATACACAACACCTCCACTACACTCCTCCTCCCGATTGAGTGTTGAGTCCAATTACGCCATTGCAAGTCCCATTTAAACGCCGTTTCAACCTGTTTAAGGCAGATTGGGTCTGTTTTGCAGAGTATGTGGATTCAGCTTTAAGTGATTTAGAACCATTGCCTGATAACTACGATAAGTTTGTAGACATCGTCAGAAGCGTTGTAAGGAGAAGTATACCCTCGGGCTGCCGCCGGTTTTATATTCCAGGACTCTGCAAAGATTCTGCCAACATCCTAGCTAACTACGAGCGGTTGAATACAATGAATCCTTTCTCTGAAGAAACTGCAAACGTGTAGTGATTACATTTTAATTTGAAACATTGCACCCGTATTTACTGAATATTTTCATAGTATCCAGTAAGTGTGACTTCTAAGAACCTCGCCACATGAATAACAAGTGCTTTTTACGGTAATGTATCGATGTTTATTTAATATATATATATAGTCCGTTATCACATACGTGTTTATCGCATCGTCGCCCAAATAATGCAATGTAAACGTGTATAGTGACGTACACTATAACTATACTTTAATCGTACATTATTCATCACAAACTATACGGACCTATGTTAATAGGTAGTATGGGTACCGATTCTTTTAGCAACGTGTAATATGATGCATAACGATTGTCAAGTCATAAAATCTTACTATAAGTCTATCCCAATCGAATTTGAGAAAAAGGTAAAAAACTTTTAGTGACTTTTATCATACAATATTCTCCTATAAAATAAATGTATGGATATTTATCAAAAGAAGGAGTTTCATACGGCTTATTGTATTCATTAACTACTGTGAGTTTGAATTTTCTAAATGATTTTATATTTAATTAGACATGCAACGATTGTTTACATAAAATATTAATTCTATTGGGACAGAGTTTACAAAATTGATTAAACGTTTATCTCAATATATAGCACAATCATTAGCATACATTATCAATTTGTCCCGAAAACAAGGTTGCTTTCCAGATAAGTTGAAGTTGTCTGTATTAAAACCGTTGTATATGAGAGGTCCCAAAACAAATAAAATAATAAATAGCGTCTTAGGACCGTTTAACTAAGATATTTTTATTACTTATTATTAGAAACATAACTGAGCCATCACGGCCGTTCCCATTGAAGACATCAATGCAAAAAAAATTAATTAGCGCAAAACTACTGGAACCGTGTAACTCACAGTATCAAAGTGAATAACTGTGTTCCTTAATTTGAATAAGTTACCTATTTGTTTCAGGCATTATCACGTTGTTTATTAACACGTTGAGTTAGTTTTTTATCGTGGGTAACAACTAGTATCATTAGAAAGCATTATTTAAATAATTGCAGACCGACCCAGAGACAAGATTACCATAATTTCTTGTCTCTGGGTTTTGTTTCAAGTTTGTAGTACGATACGATGTCCAACGGCACAGCCATTTATCCCCAAGTGCGAAATCTGTGCGAAATTTGTCTAACGTACCTAAATACAAATAAAGTATAATTTTTTTTATATTAGATAAGTAACTTTTAATACGCTAAGCTATATACCTATTCGCAATATGGCTTAACATAGTAGGTATGCCGGCAATACAAAACTGATCTAAACATAGAACGTCCATTCTCGCTAAAACTAGTAATTTGGTACTATACTCCATTTGGTTAAGTATTTAACTAAAGGTAAACAATCTTGATGTGATTTTTTACACTAACACATATTAAACAAATAAACTACTGTTAACACGTTCAGTGCCACCGACTCGCCCTGCGAGTTCGCGTTAATTTTATTCCAGTGCCGACGACTCGCGTGGCGAGTTCGGTGTTTTTCGGTAATATTTCCAAAACGCATCCGTATATTCTGTTCAAAATTACAGTGTAGATTTAATATGATGTTATTTAACCAATTATATGGTGGCTCGGATGATACAAACATTTTTTTATATGAAAGAAATAAAGTAATTACACAATGCCATGAACTCGCTAGGAGAGTTCACTGCCACCAGTTCTCAAAATTTAAATAAATAAACATTAGACAACAACTTCAACACAATAGCTCGGATACTACTTACTTATATTATGAATCTAAAACAGAATGAAAGTATCACAAAAATTTAGACAAGAGATAAATTACGGCTTCAGATTTTGTATATGTTGATGTGGAGATCACTGTACATTATGAACATTGAATATGAAAGTAGTTCGTCAATATCATGATAACACATGATTTTGATTTTACCCGATTAGTGATTAACTAATTTCACAAAATGGGTAAAACGTTTTTAGTAATTTTTTTATATTTTGCCTTACCAGTTAAATAGTTTTCGAGTTTATTATTACAAACAAATACAGAAAAATAAATTTATTTACTTTATAATATTAGTTGAAATTTGAATTATTATAAATAAATAATAATAAATAAAAACATTTATTAACTAAAAGAATACAAACAGGTAATGTCCGTAGACCCCACACTAGGCAAGCCTGTCCTGTGGGTGTCTTATTACGTTTACAATATTTGTGGTTGTACAATATTTGTTCGGATGTTAACATATCGACATTTCTTAATTCTAATAGGAACTTAACTAACACAGTGATAAGAAAACAAAATTACTTAGAATAAACAGTTTGACTTAAAATTATGTATATATTTTTGAAATGTAACTAGTGTAAGTGTACTAAATATAAATAGATTATAACTTAAATACTATAAGTATTATATTAATATAATATATGTATACTTATATATATATATATGAGTTATATATTTTTAGATCAGGTTAGGTGGACTAAAAGACTTTCTGTTGAGTCATAACTTAAGGTTTTAAGCCACTTTGTAACTGTTGCTTTTGCCTCTTTTGTGGAACATTATACCTGTAGTGTAATTCCTTATATTATTTTTTACCTGGCTGGCTCCTTTTGGGTCAGGTAGTAGGTAGGTAGTGCTTTTCACGCGTATGTATGTACATATGTGGGTATATATATATTTTTTTTTTTGAGTAGTATAAAACGGCGAGGCGACCTCTTAAACCACTACGCCATACGGGCAGTCAACATTACATCCGTTCTATTGAAACCTAGGAGACAGCGTTAAATACTCAGGGTGATATTGCTATTCAAAAACATTATTTATTAATACAAAATATAACCTTAACAATAACCACTGTACATGTTGACAACCACTGCCTAAATTACGAAACAAACTTACCTTTTATAATAGCCTTTGAGTTTTTTGCCATGTTTATAAGTTGAAACACACTGAACAATCGTCAAACACGTTTCACTTCCGATACAAACGTTACGAAGACTGAGACGGCCACAAAAATAACAAAATATTTTTTTTCCCCTTACATAATGCCAGTGAACTTGCGTGGCGAGTTCATTTAATTTATATTGTAGTGCCAGTGACTCGCTTAGTGAGTCCAATGTGAAATGTATGCGGCATCCGGGAAAACATCATGAAAATCGTAGTGGCACTGAACGTGTAAACTAACGGTTCAATTGATTTAGTAATCGTTATTGTTATATTTACATTGATCTTTAGCAGCATTTTATTTTTAAACTGAGTTTTTAGATAAAAAGACCCCAAGACCTTTAGTTAAATAGGTACCTAACCAAATGGAGTATAAGTACCTTCTACTGCTGCGGAGCAATAATATTACAAGCAACAGTTATTATTTCGGTTACTAATTTATTGGGGTACGCAAAAGATTCCGTTTATCAATATCATGGATTCAAAGTATACTCCCAGCCAGCATGATAATTTATTTCCTATATTATAGTGTCTTTTAAGCAGAGTAGCATAGCTTTTAACAGCCAATATATTAGGCCAATACCAGCAAATATGAAACTACATGTCAAATTTTTTGTACATGTGCATTTTCTATTATCTGATCTAGCGGTGGTTAAGAGTTAATGTATCTAGGTATCCTCAAGTTTTTCGGATATATGGACCAAGAAAATTGTAAGAAGAGAAAAAAATTAAGAAGAGAAGAAGAAAACTGGGTGAAGAGCGCTAACCAGTTATCGCTCTTCTACGTTATCCTTTATTTTCCTATTTTTAAAATCAAGTCCCGCACCTTAAATTCTGTCTCGCGGGAATCTTCACAAACATACAAACGACGAATACAAAGAACATCCAGAGTCGGAACAAATATTTGTGGATCACACAATTTTAAGACCGTGTGGGGATCGAACTCAAAACACTCGGCGCAGTGGCCGTGGCAAGGCGACCACTTAAACCGCTGCGCTATCCGGGCAGTCAACTTTGGCTGCTCGTAGTCCGAAAGTAATAGTAACGTGCTGGGTCTTTGAAACTGAACTGATGATCGATCGCCACAATATTGATACATATGCGCAGACTTCATGGATTAAGAAGTGCAAAAGTTTGATAGTCACATAGCCGTTACAATTAAGCCAGTATAATTTTGTCCTATTTACAAACAGTTGTTTTGACTTCAAGTAATCTAGAGCCCTATAAAATCCTTTTAGCTTTTCACGCTAGCTTTTTTTTAGCTTCTCACGATTGATGAGTCTCCTAGCAATGTAGGTCTAATCAAAGAAATAACTAGTTAGACATCCAAGCATACTGTAATTTGGTTTCTTATTAAACAAATACTCTACATTCATGATTGGATTACTGTATCAAGGCTCATTGGTATTGATTAGGTATTCGACCTTGATTTTTATAAGTGTCCTATGAAACTGCATTATACTATTATGGTCTGATATACAATAAATTATTTTGTGTTTGTGTATGTGCAACATTGAACCCCTATTGGAATTGTGAATTATTCTATATTATGCTTTTCTAATAGGAAACACATTCTAAATGTGCAAGATGGCAAATATTTTGAGACTGAAGTGTACACATACATATACAATGCATTTATTAGATGTAATACACATATCATTACACTAAACATTTATAGCTTATAAAGATCTTTGTACTTTACGAACATGTTGGCTTTTGGATTCTTTTAGTGCTTGCTCCAATTTATTTGTTAAATGCAATAAATTTGGTAAATCACATTGCAACAAAATATGGTTAACAATGTTCTGACAGTGACTCGCTGCCTTTGCTGCTTGTATGCTTGAATTTATACAAATTTGTGAGATACTATCCTCATTCTTGGATTTTTCATATCCAATTTTGTCTTTCTGTTCTCCATGTTGTCCATAATTTTTTGGCACCATGATCATAAAATCCATAGCTATCACTGGTTTTATGTCTATGTTATGGTTTCTTGAGGCTACCTGATAACAAGAAAAGCAATATTAATATGTAACATTAAGGTCATGGGGTCATGTCGCATTAGCACTGGGAAGTGCTAATGCGACATGCTCTCTATAGAGAAATAGAAAAAAGGTTAAGCAAAGCTTCCTGTGACCAGAGGGCTGGCCTTTATTTTGTGGAAAGAATAAGCATTGCCATTCAATGTGGCAATGCTGCCAGTCTTCTGGGTACACTATCAGTCGACTGTGATGCAGAGGAATTCTATGGCTAATGGCACCTATTAGAGGGTTTTAGTTTTCTTTTTTATTTCTGCTTTATAATATTTTATGTATAAGTTAGATTTCTTTTGAAACAAATTTAAAAATGTTTTTCTATTTCAGACTATAATAATAAAAATTTACAATCTCAAATATATTATGTTACATAGCTAATATCATGCCTGCCATGCATGAAGGCTGGTCATACCTATACATTACCCAATATATTTAAACTTAATATAGCAGATATTGAAACTACATTCATTCTATCAATATATAAATCAAGATATAAATTTATCATAGGATAACTTAGGCTTTGTAAGCCGCAATAACTTTACATGCACCCCCAAAAATCCTTGTTTCATTTTTAACTTAATGCACTCCATACCTGGATTTCAAATCTCCATGACAAATCCTGATATGTGGGTTCCTTTTGTTGTAAGAGATACAAAGCATCTGATAATTCTGTTTTCTTGGTATTATGTAGTTTGCCCAATACTTCTTGGTGTTCTGTAGTGAAGCCAGCTATAGCTAGTGATGATTTGAAGTCAGCTTCAGACAACTAAAATATTAATCACATATATATGATATTAATAAGCAATTATGTAAAAAGGACTTACTTTAATAATGTAGTAGATACTTACATTCAGTCTACATGCCTCTACAATAAGGTACACCAATGCATGGACCAAGTTTTGTACAGCTGTTAAGGACATATCAAGCTTTTCTGGAAACGAATTAATAAACAATATTATTAAATATTATTTAAGCGATTTTCTACAAGTTTATAGTAAGCCATATAATATAGTCTATTTATTTATTATGACACTAATGAGAACAAAGATGCTGTACATATTCTTACCTGCTGCAATACTATATTTCTTGTGATTAACACCATTGTTCAAATAATCCAATGCTAGTTTGCAAAAATCTATTAGAACTGAAAAATAAAAACAAATTCCAGATTATTGTTCCAATAAAATTTTAAACGAACTGTACAGTGAAAAAGTACCTTGTATGGAATGTTGATGTATAATATTTAAATGTTCTTTCTGTAATTCGCTTAAAAAAATAATCATTTTCTCTGTATTTTAAAGTATTTTCTGTAAGGTTTTAACGATACGATTCAATAACGTTTTGTATATTTATATGCCACTGACAAGTTTGACAGACAAGTAGTTTAGTTTTGACACATTGCTTTTTATATAAAATCTATTGAACTATTTCTAATAGTGATGTACACGACGGTATTCATTGATACAAAATATATATTAGTATTAGTACCATTAGAAATGGTTCCTTTCACTTACGTATTAGCGGTTAGCAATAGTTTTATCAATTTGCATCGGGTATATTATTCAGGTGGTCTAGATTCTGCTACTACATTTTATATGTCTGTGTAGAATCCATATTCAGATAAGATCCCTTAATCGATTAATAACAATTTTATGGAATAGAAATAGTATAATATACTGCCTCGATGGTATAACGGCAGTGCATGTGACTATTATAATGATGTCTTGAGTTCCATTCTCAAATCAGCATTATTATGGTGGGTATACACTATGTTCGCGCTCCAGCAGCGCTCCGCGCTCCTGCAACTGCTCCAATGGATACGTCGCGCGCACTTCTACGTGCAACACGCCTGCTCCTTGTGCGTTTTTCAGTTTACCGCGAACTTGTGAGCGAACATCTCGTCACCAGAGTCAGTAGCTAGCGCAGCATATATACTGATACACTGTTACCCACAGTACGGTATAATTTTTGTACACTTCAATTAGTGCCAAAGACTTTTCTTCCGACCATTCCATACTGCGTGATGCGCGTTGCAACAGCGTACACACATACGTGGCTTCGTGCTCGCGTCCACGGACACACTGCGCTCCTCTTTGTGTTCGCGCTAAAAACCGACACGAGTCGGAGCGCCTGCCGCGGAGCGTGCAACGTTGCACGCTCCGTGTTCGCGCACGTATCCACTACCGGGAGCAGTTGCAGGAGCGCGAACATAGTGTATACCCACCTTTAGATTTCCTATGTCACGAAAGGAGATGTTTCAGACACGTATGGAGCCTGGGCCTGCACATTGTACACCTAATTGAAATATAGTTAACCCACATACTAACCCATTTCAATCGTTACTTTTCCATAATTCTATATCATTCCTGTATAAATTCAAAATAACTTAGCGTAGGATCGCAACCCAACAAACAAAAATAATCATTTCGGTCGGACATGAGTCAAGATGGAAATGACAGCTACTTTCAGTCTGACATTTTCTTTCACTTTGTTTTGTCAGCTACTGGTAGTCTGATTATCGTAGTTCTGTATGTACTCTAATAGAAAATAAAGAAATAGTACAGAATTATACCTATTTAAGGTTATTTATATAAATAACAGACTTTACAGGTGGATAAGTGTGATAACTTGATTTGCCTTTTAATTTATTTTTTAGACAGACTGAACAGGACTTATCTTTACTACATGAATATTTAACAAAAAGTCAATTATAGGTCTCCTCTTATGTCAGGAACTCTTATGGGCTATAGGTAGGATATACAACGTACTATGTATTACTTATTTAAGTATTCCTTGGTTTTACCTGTATTATACGAAATCGTCACAATTAGTGATGATTCAGGGTGATTTGCAGGGAGTGATTTGTATGGATATTGTGTTAATATTAATGTCTTACCATTTTCATTTTGTAAGTATTTACCTAATTATTTTGGTACAACATTTTATTGAGTCCAATACATATTATAATAGTACTTCAGGGAAAGCATAATAATTATGTGTCTTATATGCAGGCGCCTCACACAAACAAGAATTTTAAACATAAATATTCGTTTAATGAATTAATAAGCAGATATTACTGTAACAGAATACATAAGACTATACCAATCATACTATCCACCTTGGTACAGTGCAATTATTTGTGAAGGCCTATATTCATTAGTGAGATATCAATGAGATGAAACTATAGTCAGGAAATGTAAGTTTTAGGTTTTTTACATAAAAAAGAAATTCATATGAAATATGCAGCAAATAAATAAAACATAATTTTTAGTGAAAACATTTTATTCATCTATTTCATTTCCTAAATCATGTCTAATTAATATTCCATCCAGAAAAGGAGCCGGAGCTTCTATATTATTTTGATACCGAGCCCAACCTAAGTACCACACAATTGTCATAATGTGAGCACAGCAACTCATCATTCTTTGTCCTGAGACACAACTGCAATAATAACTGATGATCTTATCATAACTTGATTCTTCCCGAGTTCATAATATATACGTATAGTATAATAGAAGGACCTGCTCGTTGTTGCATTTCATCCACATTTGCTGATCGCTGCACATTTCTTCGTGCTGATACCCAACAAGCATAACAAACCAGTCCTCCGGGTGGAATCTGAGTTATACTAATGAATATTAGGTGTTGATGGATAATTACTTGTACTTATTTATTATATATTAGGTCATTCCGATTCAATTATCGTTATTTCAATTTATAATAATATCAACATATTGATTAATGATTATTATTAAGTTTTAAGAACTAATTAATAATATCAGAATAAATCAAGAATGCTTTTTAAATTCTTTTTAATATTTATGTGTCAGTTGCATTGCAACAGTGAAAGAATTTCTACATATTTGGATAATCAATCATATCATATCAGTTTATTGTTTTTTAAATAAAAGAAATAAAATACCTCTCTTGGAGCAATGTTTTCTGCTATGAAGTCTCTTGCCAGACCTTCTGGAAGAGAGTGAGCTCTCCTTCCAAATAATGAAGTGCGACACCTGGCACACACAGTTGTGTCGTGGCAATGCTGGAGATTATGCTCATGCCCCAGAGAATGTCTAACAGTAGACATTGCCACAATGATGCGGTCAAAACATTGTGAACATAACACTCCATCATTCACTTCACCATCCTACAACAAACCAAAATCAAATAATTATACATCCAACACAAATATTGTAGCAATTATGTGATTAGACAGATTGTATAATTATTCTTACCTGATGGCTAAGGAAGTTCTGTTCCAAGAAAGAAACTATTTCAGGACCCAAATTGCTGACAACATAATATTGGTCCGCTTCTGATATGTCAGAAGTGCAATATACCAAATTTATCATTGCCAAAATAAAACTGCAATGAAGAAAAAACACGTAAGGTTATTAAAATGCTATTTTAGCAACAATAAATGCAAAATTATAAACAGAAAACATTGTTCCATCTATTTATGTTATCACCTAAATGCCTTAAAAGTAAATGCATCAACACGAAAACTAGATCCATACGAGAAAAACAAATATGGGGATGGGCATTCCAAGAGATACATGCACGAATTCCTGCTAATATACTATAATTGTAGAAAATAAAACAACATACATAACGATAATTGGGCAAAGCAACTAGAAAAGACAATATTGTTACATACCTGAAGATGAATTGATGAAACGGTGCGGTGTAACAAACACGACAATGTCCAAATTACAATGAGAATTAGAATCCTTAAAACGAAAGCCAGGTCAACATAGAAGAAATCAAACGGAATCCAAAGAAAAGCGGTGTCGTAAAATAAAGCTTGAACACTGACCACATTCAAAAAGCGCGAAACTGAATAAGTTCAACTTGAACCGTCAACGTCTCTACTACTTTGACATTAACTGTCAAAAATGTCGACGGTACATGGTTCATTCGTTCAGAAACTATATTTTGCATATGCATCTAACTGCTACAGCCTCTCTACGGCATTGAGCTACTCTCACTCTCGCCACATGAACATCACGAAAGTATGTGATTAATTAGAAATAGAATTAAGATATTATTTTATTGTTATTTTACTTAAATAATAAAGTGGAATAAAAAAATACAATGATAGGAACATCAGCAATGCGTCTACACAGTTATTGAACGATATGCCACTTATCTGTCAGTGTGGTCATATAAAAATCGCATGGATTTATACATATATTCGTTATTTACACATTATTTCTGATTTAAATAAATGCAACTGCATTTTTCTGATAATCCCTGATTTTTTCCAGTTTTTCTATGTACTGTACATAGTGCAAGCCCACAATGAAACACCTCCTTTATAGTCTCGCACGAAGTTTCTCTGTGTCAGCTGGTAATAGCTGGTAGGAAGCAATAGGCTGGCGATATGTGGGTATAATACTATTTACCTACTCTTTTGGGATATGCGAGAGCTTAGGTATGTATATACATGGTATACACCCTAGACTTGAGAGTCTAGGGCCTATACTATGTATATACATACATAGTAATATAATAATTGGTCCCTTTAGATTGAGGTCTAAAAAGATCAATATTTGGATAGGTATTATAATCGACTAAAACTGATACTGTGTTATTCATTTTGCTATAACTTGAAATGTCAGCTCTATAGTGGCTCTATGGTTGTCAATTTCTTGACGTAGACGTAGTTGCTTACGAGTTTTTCAATTTTGTAATTTTGTTGACATGTTTCTTTAATTTTCGTTAATTTATTGATAACTGAATCTTAATTAATGGTCACAGAACTGAAAACAGCAACATGGCTTTGAAAAAGGTCAAAGGGAACTTTGAGAGAATGTTCGATAAAAATCTGACGGATTTAGTGCGAGGAATCAGGAATAACAAAGATAATGAGGTATTTCTAAATTCCGCTACGTTCAATTTTCAATTAAGGGTTTATCAATTAACGGTAACTTGAATACCTTATATCCTAACAGAAGAAAATTTTCGTGACACTTTCTTTTTGTGCACCCCTCCACTATGACATTTTATGTATTAATTAAAAGGAACCAGAGCAACTGCCCATTTATTCTAAGGGAAAAGCTATTTTTATAAGCTACTATCAATTTAAGCAGCTTTTAAAAACTTGTGCTACCATTATGACAGGGTCAATATTTTACAATAAATAACTGGCATTCTCTGTTTGTAAAATAATATGACAAATGATGAGGTATTTTACATTGCCAACATTGTTTTGTTGACTCAGTCGATGTATGTATATTTATTGTTGTCATATTAGTGTGTGTATATCAGTTTACTTTAGTGACATGGCAAATTTAAATACTGATATGGTTTCTTATAACATAAGTACAGATTTCATTTCATGTTAATATATTAGAAGCATGTACAAGTTTGTTAAAACCCCACAATTTATTTTTCAGTCAAAATATATAGCACAATGCATGGAAGAAATAAAAGTAGAATTGCGACAAGATAACATAGCAGTTAAATCAAATGCTGTAGCCAAACTGACATATGTGAGTAGACCTTGATATCAACCATGTGGAATATATTTATTGATTCATGAGTAGGTATAAAAAGATAATCTTATGTAAGCAATCCAGTTAGATAATGTAAACATATTGCCCATATTTGCATATATAATATGTAATAAAAAAAATATTGTGATTTCAGACAGTTATAATATAAATTGACCACCATATATTTTGCATAAATTACTTATAGAAAATATGGTAATAATTCTGATAACACAAAGTATTCACCAGTTTTAGGGATTAGTTCTATTTTTAAGTACTATAGGCAGGAAACCAGCAATGCTAATGTGTTCAAATTAAATAATATCCTTTTTAAGTAGTTTTTAGATCAATTACTCTTTCAGGGCTTTTAGAGATTTGGTTGATAGTCATATACATATTACAGATCCTTACCAAAGAGCCTATTGATAGCCTATTGATACAGAAATAAAAATATGGATATGTTACACATTTTTTGTTTATGTTTGGAACAGAATAAATTTGAATATAAACTACAATATATATTTCATATATTATATATATTCAATCAAGATTCAAATAGGAAATGACATGTACTTAAAAAGAAAATTCAGTAACAAATGGTATAATCCTGTCAAGAAAATAAATAAAATTATTTTAGGGCTAAATATATTTTGTGTAAATTATTACAGTTATGTTTACAGGACTTATTATTATATTATGAGCATCAATGGCCTTCTGTATACCTATAGGCAAAAACAAAGAATGCCTTGGTAATAAGTAATATGAAATATCTGAAGTATAAATTGCATAAAACAGTATATGCATATAAAATAAAAAATAAAGTATATACTGCTGAGTTAAATATGCCTGTGCTACAAAGGCCATATAAAACTAATCTAAGCTGTCTTGTTTTTTATACTTAATCCAATACATTACCTTGATTTTGTACATTGAATTTTAAAGTGATCCTTTGTAAATCAACTACTTGCTTTAAATTTTAGTAACTTAGATAATGTCTGTTGATACTGAAGATAGCAGCCTCTCCAAATATTTAAGCAACAGACTTATAATAAATATTTTCAGATGCTTGACACTATTAAACATACCACTTAGTACATTAGTGCTCGCAAGTCATCCACTTAAATCACTGCATCATCCATGCAACAACATTTAATCTATACCATCACCTACTATGCAACAATCTTTTAGGTTTTCAGTTTGGTTCCTCCATGTTAGAAATATTGTGTTTTTATAGATGGTGTAAAATAATATTCTTCTTACAAACAAGTGATATGCGTAATTTTTGTACACTTCATTAGTTAATATTCTATATTTATTTCAGCTCCAAATGTTGGGATATGATATATCTTGGGCTATTTTCAACATAATAGAGGTTATGAGTTCAAATAAGTTTACTTACAAGCGTATAGGATACTTAGCAGCTAGTCAGTCATTCCACGCAGATTCCGAATTATTAATGCTCACTACTAACATGATAAGGAAGGATCTCAATGCCCAGAATCAGTATGAGGCCGGGCTGGCCCTTAGTGGCCTCAGCTGCTTCATATCTCATGACTTAGCCCGAGATCTGGCCAATGACATCATGACTTTGGTAAGTGTAAAAAGGTTATAATATTTTTAAAACTACAGTGAGTCTATTAAGAAAAGAGATATTATTCTTACATTTTTCCTTGTAGTGGATGTGGATAAAATATTTTCTAAATAATATCCCGTTTATTAGAAACCAAACTTATTTTATAGTTACAGTGGAATCCTTAGTAAATCTAAAATTAATGCAATTCCCTTCCACTGAACCCCTAATTATGCAGTATCTCGAATTATTTAGATTTAGTAACACGAACAAAATTTTATTTCCCTGCGAGTTAAAATAGTACATTTTAATATTTTATAACTCGAATTGCAAAAAGCTAAATCGGTAAGTCGTAGTTCATAAAATAATAATAATAATAATAATAATTTATTATCAAAAGCCAAATACAGTTTGTCCATCTCAATCACATAATATATAAAAGTACCATTATGTACAACATTATATATTTTTAGAAATAGAGTGAATGTCAGTGCCTGTGCTAGTATTTACTGTGTTAAAAATACATATACATAATGACTTCTTACTTGGGATACCCCAAACTCAGAGCAATAAAATTCAAAAGGAATATTCAAAGCCTCTAATCTATTGTTTATGACTTGCACACGTGCAATGAATGACTACAATGTTAGGTTTTTGTTGTTGGTCACTTGGGTTTGTTCATTATTGGTTACTTGGGTCAGTATTTATTTAGCTGTTAACTAGCAACAACATCAGTACTAAAAGAAAACTAACCACTTTAACTCTACGTGAAAAGTTCGACGTTATCAATGCGGTAAAAAGTGGCATGAAGAAAAAAGACGTGGCAGCACAATACAGATTACCAGCAAGCACTTAATCGACGATAATTAAGAATGAAGGCGAAATATTGCTAAGATTCGAATCAAGTAGCAATTTATCTTCCAAAAGACGACGTCTAGCAGAGCTTCCTGATTTAGAAGAATGCTTAATCACCTGGTTTAAACAGTGTCGTGACAAAAAGATATGTGTATCTGGGCCTATGTTACGCGAAAAGGCCGAAGAATTTTCAAAATCATTGCGACACAGTTCTTTTTGTGCCAGCAATGGTTGGTTGGTGAATTTTAAAAAGCGTCATGAGCTTGTGTTATATAAAGTTTGCGGCGAAAGTGCAAGTGTCAATAATGAGATATGTGATGAGTGGAAAATTGAGTTGCAGAGTTTATTGAAGGATTATGAACCAAAAGACGTATTTAATGCCGATGAGACTGGCCTCTTTTCCAAGTGTTTACCTGAAAAAACGTTAATTTTTAAAAATGAAATATCTCATGGTGGTAAGCACAGTAAAGAGCGATTAGTAATATTGCTAGCAACAAATATGACAGGCACTGAAAATCTTAAACCATTAGTTATAGGTAAGGCTAAAAAGCCTCGTTGTTTTTCTGGTCTTCAGTCTCTTCTACTAGACTATGATGCTAACAAGAAAGCTTGGATGACGGCCAAAATATTTAAAGGATGGCTCATTAAAGTTGGCAAGAAAATGATTAAGGAGAAACGAAAAATATTGTTTTTCATTGACAACTGTACTGCTCACAACATAATCCCGCCATTGAAAGCAATAAAAGTTAATTTTTTACCACCCAACACAACATCTAAGCTACAACCTTTAGATTAAAGGATAATAAAAACTTTAAATCTTTTTACAGAAAGGAAGTTGTTAGAAAACTGATAACTGATATGGAACAACAGTTTGCTTTACCAATTAACGTATTGCATGCAATTAGGATGATAGACAAGGCTTGGAGAAGTGTATCTGTGATTACAATATCGAATTGCTTCAAAAGCTGTGAATTTTTGATGCCACAAGAAGAACCTTTGGAAGAACCTCTTGAGCCAGACTCGAGTTTAGAAGCTGACTGGAATAAACTTGAGAACATAGAAGTTCAATTTGAAGATTATTTTACATGTGATGAAGGGATAGCTTCTACTGGTATATTGACTGACGTTGAAATCATTGATTTAGTTAATCAGAACAGAGATGACGATAATAATTATCAAAATGACGATGATCTCACTGATCCAGCAGATTTTAAAACATCGGTGTCAAATAAAGAAGCGAGAACAGCAATTGATACATTACGAACTTACATTGAAAGATGTAATGATATCGAGGATCATATATTCGGTTCATTGTATAAACTAGAAAAATAATTGATAAAATCTGCAAATGGCTTGAATCAAAAGAAGATAACAAATTTTGTATCAATTATTTAATAACATCGATCATACATCTTTCAATGTACGTTCGTAATATTTGACTCGCATGTATGTAATTTGTTTTAATAAATGTTCTTAGAAATTGCGCCTTTTATGTCGAAATTTGATCAGTTAAAACCTTCATATCTCGAAATTCGTGTTTAGTCTATATATATAAATCTCATTATCTCGATTTTTTTAACATTTCCCTTGACATTCGAGCTATCGAGATTTTATTGTATTTATAAGGGACCATGCTAGACTACCTGCCACTATTAAGAACTCCTTGACTTAATAACTAAATAAAATAAATCCTGACTACTTGTAGATGTTGAATCACTCATGATTATAGCACTGAACCACTGAAGCAGACACTATTATTCAACATAACAATTAAAATTTATTTACAATATTAGTGAAGTACTATTGTATGATAACTTATCATTTTGAGTTTACATGTAGTGTATTCACATACTGCTATAATCAGTAGGCAATTATTATTCACAATGATGCTGTGTGTTAATTGAAGGTCAATAATTTGCTTAGAATAATAAAAATACTAAATTTTGATTACAGTAATTTCTTGCTGATTTTGTTAAACAACAATGTTGTTCCGAAACTTTTATTCGGTCCACTCAACCAGCAAATTCCAATTTAGTAATGTACATGGGAGCAACATCAGGACCAAATTTATGCCCGAAAATGACTTTTCACGATGTCCGATACATTAGAGACAATAAATTGCGTGCTTAATATGCTTGAAAATAATTAAGAATTTTTGCTAAAATACAATAGTATATCTTTTAAACTGTAATCCTATAAAAAATAGAATTAATTGCATAATTCTCCATATAAAAAATATAATGATACTAAGTGTCTTTCACCGCTATATACAATAGACGTGTTCTTGTCTGACTCCTTAAGAGTATTTGTAATTGTAATTGTAATTGGACTCCCTTTTCCGCATTTGAACTCCAAGTTGGTCCATTATGCGTGAGAGTCGGCCGGTTATGAAGATAGCCAGCCCAACTCCGCCCAGAAGCACAGAAGGTTCCTGGGGTCTTCGCAGGCTTCGCGGAGTGACCTCGGGTTGTTGAGGATTTCCTTACGTTGTGCTGTTACTTGCACACATTACAGGATTACATGGGCAGCAGATTCTTCTTCGGTCAGACATCCCCTACAGAGTGGGCTCTGTTGCTCCGATGTTGTGCAGATGTTTGTTCAGGAGACAGTGTCCTGTTAGGATCCCCACGATGGTCCGAAGGTCCAATCTTTGTAGGTTGAGCAGACGGTGTGTCGGACGTGGTGAGATGGCCGGTAGGGCTGCTCTCGACTGTCTGCAGTCCGTTGTCCGTGCCCAGCGTTTATTATGTTGGCTCTGAGTGCGAAGCCGCATCCATGTTCTTAGTTGTGAGAATGGTAGAGGGAGAAATGGAGGTGGACCTGCCGTGGTGTCCTCTTCTAGCCAACTCATCTGCAGTATCATTGCCCAGTGATCCTTAAGAGTAATTTCGCCGTTGTTTTTTTTTAATGGAAGATAGCCTTTGTGATTCAATATTAATACAGTCCCATGAACACTATTAATAGTTAATATTGTCTTCTGTTTACGCGAATGTTATTCATTGAAATTAAACTACTATATACGGATTTTATAGGGTAACAGTTTCAAAATTTTGTAATGAAGTGTCAAATAAATAACACGGTAAAATCCGTATATAGTAGTTTAATTTTAACTATTAATAGTTTATATACATAATAGCACAATAGATAACGATAATATCGTTTTTACGAGTAATATTGCGCATATCCCAAGAATTCTTTCCGTTGTAATACTCCGCTTGTGATACACCATAATTTCTAAACCTATGAACCAAAATAGAAGTTTCTTGAATAATCGGTACGGCAACATTGACTTTGTATTGACAATCAAATCTCCAGTGAGCCACCATGTTTTCTTTATTGTCATTCGAGCATTTTGTTTCTACCAAAAGCGTGTGTCGTTATCGTTGCATAACTTTATATAAATACTAGCTTTTGCCCGCGACTTCGTCCGCGTGAAATAGTTACTTTGGGCAGCATTTTAAATTTTTAAGATACTTATTTTGCAAATAATACACATATAAATGCTATGGTTTACTGCAAATAGCTTATTACATTTGCATAAACTACGTTTTTTGTTTTTCGATGCTATGTTTTTTGTTTTGCTAAAACATAAAGATTTTGCGGGTTTCATACTCGTGAGCACGCCACATAGAGTTGCCCATGTAAAACAGTTTTGTTTATTATTTATGTAAATGCTTCTTTTAGGAGAATCTGCACTTTTAAACTAAAATGGCAAATTGGTCGGCATTATCGGAATACAGGGGATTAAAACATTTTCTCCTTTTTCTATTCTAGTCATGATTATAGCTTTTATAATATTGCGTCCTAGATGATTTTTTGCCGTGTACCATTTGGTGCCATACCACCTTGGTGCGTCAAAATTACTCATTGACAGGACTGGAACACCAACTTTCAGCTTTAACTTATGGGAAGGAAGGGAATCCTGATAATTCTAAAGAGTTGATATACTCTATAGGGTACGATGTTACTTGTTCAGTGTCCTTGTCACTGTCTACTGACAGGTACACGACAACATCTGACATAATTTGTTCGTTTATCTGGCCAACTGTATCGTTTGTCGGTGCCAAAATTGAAATTGACCTGTCACACAACCATTCTCCTATGCCCATACTTATTATATCACGTCAATTTTACCGCAATATCAATGCTGAATGGAAACTATTTGTTGCCACAATAGCATAATATGTACTTTTTACTTACGAACTATTTATTTAATTGTCTTTTTTATTATATTGTGGTTATTTTATAAGAAAAATTATATAGTTATAAGTAGTTCTTTGTGGCAATAAAGAATGTTTTCTTTGTTTTATGATTATGCTGCGAATCCTTTAAATCATCTGTGTTATCGACAATTTGACAGAATTCACGTCTTAGTGTAATCATGCTGTTACTGTCTGTTAGCATACAATCTTCTCCGACTTTTAGAAGAGCAGCCGCATATTGCCCTGCGTGAGAATTGTTGTGTAGTTTTACTCGCATATTTGTAGTCAGACAAAACTTTTTTACATATACCCACTGTACACGTAAAAACGTTTTGTATTATAGAAGCTATACCTAGGACGCCTTTAAACAGGTGTTTATTTCATCTGCCGGTGTACCCCTAGTAATAACCTACAGGGTCTGTGTACAAGCAAGTTGCACAATATATCACATACCACGCGCGTCCCTATGACGTAGCGTAAGTTGACCCGCGGTATTACGTATACTTTGCATTTTATAAGACACATTTGTAACAATTTCTTTAGTAGGTACAATTAAATCTTTCTATCAAATCAGTTGTGTATTTTTCCATACAAACCAGCAAATTTGTACTCGTAGCACATATCAATCAATGTTGGTCAACACACCAAAATGTATGGTCCTTCGAGCCGGATTTCTCTGGCTTATTCTATCTGCTCTTCCTGAAGAATTGTGTTTACTCCCACGAAGTTTGTACCATTATCGCAGTACACATGGCGTGGGGTACCTTGCCGAGATGCCATTCTTCTCAAGGCTGCTAGAAACGACGACGAGGTCAAATCTGAGACTAGCTCTAGGTGCACGGCCTTTGTGACCATGCACACAAACACTGATATATAACCCTTAGTTGTCCTGACTCCACGGTCCTTGTTTGCTTTTACTTCGACGTGGCCTGTGAAGTCCACGCCGGTATGATAGAACGGCCGGGAAGGGTTTGTTCTAGATGATGATGATGATGCAGGTCTCCCATAATTTAATTGCTAATGTTAGGGTTGTGTTTTTGCATGTTATGCAGATTCGCAAGCATTTTTTCACGGCTTGTACTCCTCCGACTATCCAGTATCTCTGCCATTGTGTGAGAAAAGGCAATTATTACACAAGTTAAACTGCGCTATAGCCTTACACTTAGCGGCGTCCGACATTTCCTAGAATTGTTCACAATGGAAAATACCATGATTTTTGCTACATATCGGACACTGATATTTGTTGCTTTTGAACTTTGATCGATTTTGATAGGTAGGCAGTGCTTGAACTGGTATGATTTTTGCTGCGATCTTGATGCGTGCTGATAATCCGGTTGATAACGGTTCTTGTTTACTGGCAAATGTTGTTGATTTTCTGATTGATAGCGACCTTTTGCTGTGCCCACATAGGTCTTGCGGCGAGCTGATTTATTAGAATCAGCTCGCAGTATCTAGAAAGAAAGTTCATTGCATTAGCAATGAATTTACTTTCTAGATACTGAAGAAATTCTTACAAAACTGACTCTATGTAATCGGTGTAGGTTTCAATATCTAGTTTCTGCAATAACAGATGTACCAGAAGAGGGTCCCAAGTGCTGATGTCTACTCCTAGATTCTTAATGGAGTTAAGACATTCTTGTGATACATCGTGTAGCCTTTTGATTTGAGAAGCGGATAGGTTAGACATGGCAGGTATACCTAGAAGCAATGATATATGGGAAGTGAAAATCAACTTCTTGTTATGATATATGTTCTTGAGAATATCCCAACATATTTCATAGTTACTGGGTATACCTTTTGAGGTTAGACTGATGGTACTGTCTAAAGTCACCAGCTAAAAGTACCACCATCCCTCCCATGATATACTGGTTGCTCTTGATTATTTTGCATGGTGCGATATAGTGCTTCGATTGCTTTTTTTATGGGATATCGTACATTCATCCCAAACCAACAGATTACACTGCTGCAACATTTTTCTGCACTAAACTCCCCACTACGTCGCGCTGCGCCGCCGCTGGCGCATCGTTCATTGTGTATGGCGCTTGGCGTGTCTCGCGCTCGCGCTACGTGTACATATTATTAAGACGGCATTTTTACTAATTATACAATGTTGCCGATAAATACACGTATTGTAGAAATAGACAGATTTGTTTGGGCATCCATACGAACTTTAGTCTCCTATTTCATCCCCATGTAGCTCGGCATTTCAAAATCGCTGAAACAAGTGTTAACTTATATAGGTACTTCTTATCAAGTGCCTAAATACAAAGTCTCAAGGTTTTATCTTCGATAATGACGAATTCCCATAGAAACTTTCATCTCTTATTTCAACCGAAGCAAATCACCTCCAAAATAACTTTCTACCCCTTTTTAACCCCGTTAGAGGATGAATTTCAATAAAAAACGAAACACGTCTTACATTTCTGTTAAAAAAATTATATGCAAAATTTGAAGTAGATTGGGCCAAGGAATCACGTTGTCCTATACAAACTTTGGCCCCTTTTCACCCCTGTAGGGGTAGAATATCGGCAAATCCTTTCTTATCGGATGCTTACGTCATACAAAGAACACACGTTTCAAGTTTCAGGTCTACGATCAGCGGTTTAGGCTGTGCCGTCAGTCAGTCATTCAGGACAAGATATTTTATATGTATAGATAATAAGGATTTAGTGATCATTTTCGATTAATCAAATACCTAATTAGCATTATTGAAATATTAAGTGTTAAAAAACGCGTAGAAGAGATTAATACATAGAATTTTCGGTCACGTTGTAAAGAATTTTTGTTCCGTTGTGAGATTTGTGACATAGAATTGTGCGACGTGTTACAACGGAAATTCCTAAAGGTATGTTTACAATAATTCTTATCTCGTAAGGTAACTACCTTCTTAGAATTCTTTTTTACTGCACCGAATGTGTTTTCTTCGCTACTACACACCGCGCTGAGTTAAATGTGGGTTCGATTCCTACACAAACGGTGTTACTTCCACAGACCAGTCGGCTCTTTCGAGCCGTCACGAAATAATAAGTAACAACGGGTTCTTCCACCTTCCTTTACTACTGTAACTACTGTTTATAACATTTTATTTTCCATAATTTCTTTACATTTTTAGATGCCTTTATCATCCGAAGAAAAATGTCGCAAGTATCACGGAAAACTAAAAACAGAAAATCAGGATAAAATTGAAGAAATGAAAAATATACATTTTGAGAGAACCAAAGCTAGAAAAACGAAAATAAGCAAAGCGAAACGTAACAGAAGACAAGAAAAATAAATAAACCAATGATAATCGAAGAAGAAAAGACACGTCGTCGCTATCGTAGCACAGTAGGAAAAGAAAATAAAAGGTTAACATAAAAAAATAACAATTTTAGAAAAATATTTCAAGAATCAGAATAAAAACACTAGCATCCGAGTTAAACAAACTAAAGTTGTAAAAGGAATTTACTATAAATGAATAGAAATAAGTTAAAATCGAAAATTTTCCTAATTCACCTGAGCTTACTCCTAAGATTAAACAAACATATTCATTCAGGATTAATTTCCTAATATTGCAGAGGAAGCAAAAAAATAAATAAAGCAAAGACTTTGACAGCACCATTCTCTTGAAGAGTCTCTAAAAGAAACGTATAGAGATGATAAAACATTCCATGATAAGAAAGTTTTAAAGAAGCTTACAGACAGTGAGTTAGGAAAGAAATATAACATGAAAACAATTAGGCAAAATGCTTAGGTACCTATTCAGAATGGAGTAAAACGGTATTATACTATTAAACTAAAAAGAACTAAAGACAGTGATTAAGTTGAAAACAATTTCAAGAGATAGGACGTCAGTCGTATGAATATGGGGGAAAAGAGTATGTAACTAAAAATTAAATACAAAGACAGAAACGGTGATTACTAGATACTCTACTTAAACTATATAAAAAATACAAAAACAAAGGCGGGACTGTACTTGCGTTTGAAATAACATTCAAACGCTACCGTCCATTTACATCAGAGGTTCCCAGACTTTTATTCTTATAGACGAATTTCAAAATTTAGCTGATCTCGGTAGACCCCTGCAGCTACATTTCTACCATATTCCTTGGCTGAAATTATAGGTGAAGGTTTTCGTGGACCCCTGCTTACGAATTGAGAACCCCCATTTTTTGTCACGCCAACGTAGACCCTGTCGAGTCTCCCGTGGACCCCTAGGGGTCCACCTGGACCACTTTGGGAACTACTGATTTACATACAGACAGACTAACGAAGTTGTGTTTCGTATTGTTTTCAATGTTGATGATTTTTGTAATTGCATATCTGACAAATTTATGAGTTTTATTTAATGATTACACTTGTTTAAAAATGCTCAACCTTACACATATCCTAATAACTCCATTGTGTTACATTTATTATCCTGTGTGACACATTCCATTGTGCTATTACGTCAAAAATTTGGTCCCACACCCACTACCCACATATATTTGAGTCGGTATTGCCGAATGGGCGGGCCGAGCGGTGTTATTGTCGAACATCTACATAATTATATTGAATTCTACTGTTGGGCTATGTCGAACAAGACATGTTTAGGAACGGCAAACCCAATAACATAAGTGCAAATTGACGATCGATCATGGTGCGAACGACGAATGCGGTCCGCTGTCGGACCATATTCGATCGAGCGTCGAACATCATTATTGTTAATACTTGTACGCTTGTTCGATCAATTGAAAATACTATGATGTCTGTGGTGTGGTGGTGTTGTGTAAAGAACGCACCGTAGCACCGTACCGTGCGGTGGTCCGGCCGCACCATGTTCGATCATCTATTTGTAGATACTTATAACATGACGCAATTGTATTTACGAAGAGCTCGGCTATTGCACATCCAACATGCACATACATATATGTATATTAGCTATGGTTAGGGCCCACATAACTAAGAAAAGCGTATTTAGAACACAGTTCCATTAAGACCAAATCGATTTTTAGACGCAATGCTTAACAATCGACAGTAAATTTAAGGACTAACTTTTCTCTCTGGCCATATAATTCAATGTGCTAATTTTGACGTAATTAAGTGTAATATAAACCATAGGCATTCCACCAGTGCTACCGAATCAACTAAACACATTATTATGCTTTTTAGATGAGCTCAACTAAACCTTACTTAAGAATGAAAGCTGTACTAATGATGTATAAGGTATTTCTAAGGTATCCAGAGGCACTACGACCAGCATTCCCAAAACTTAAAGAAAAATTAGAGGATCCAGATCCAGGTATATTTCAGTTATTTTCGCCTAATACAAGACAGGTTAGGCCTGAATCACAACTATCAGCATCCATCCGTTTTTTATGTATCAAAAATAGCTAAATTAAAAATATGTGTACGCATCTATTATCAGATATCAGATTATATATTAATTTTCAATTCGTATAAGAGTAGCGTATGAAGGATGTTTAATCAAATGATGCTAAAGCTGGCAAATATATGTCAATGCAGCTAAATGCAACTGATCAGCTGCGAATACAGATTAACCGATATAAGTATTGGTTGGTGACCTAGATTATGACGAGGGAAGCGCGGACGATGTCTTAATCCATAATTTTATTTTATAAGACACGCTATTACAATTATAAAATATCAGCCCTGTTTGTAAACTGTCCCACTACTGGACATTGGCCAGTCCACCACTGGTCCATTGCGAGGTAGCAAATATCACACATTTTCGTGAACATAGGATAGCATTTATTTACTAATCTCATTTAACATTTTTATTACTTAATATTGAAACTAATCTAATATATATTTACAAACGCATTAACAAAATAAATATAATAATAAAAATACTTAACAGTATATTGAACACTATGTAGAACTCTCAGACATGACTAGGTTTCCTCACGAAGTTATCTTTTACCGTTGAAGCGAGCGATAATTAACTATTTAAGACACGCTATTACAACGCCGTATACAAACGATCTGTTTATTTTTTGTAAGAATGCCAACTGCGTGAAGTACTTTACTTTTTGGCCAGCGTGATAAAAACGATAGCAGCTTAAAGCATGCAAGCAACCAGCTAACGCAGCCTTTTACTTACGATGCGTATATTCAAAGTCATCCAGGTAAATTCGAATCGATGCTGATAGATGTAATTCAGGTTTCGAATACATATAATATGAAATAATTTTAAGATAGCCTAAACAATTTAATGGCTTATTTGTGTTATTTTACTTACAACTTACGTCGTAGTTTCAAGAGCAGTGCAACTTATACTCAACAACTTGAACAGAGCAATAAGCTCTCTGTTATGTATACCCTATAGATTGCGCTAGATTCTCCAGAACAATACGACTGGGAATTTTAGTATATTGTGGAGATGACGTCCGTGGCTTGTTAACAGATTTAATTGCATGCGATATACTAGCGGGCGTGTATAAAGTGTATTGAATTTTATAAGATTTCATTGTGGTGTCAGATGAATATTTGATGAAAATAATATTACTTGCAGGTGTCCAATCAGCGGCTGTAAATGTAGTTTGTGAATTAGCAAGGAAAAATCCTAAAAACTACCTCTCTCTAGCTCCTGTGTTCTTCAAACTAATGACCACATCCACTAACAACTGGATGTTGATCAAGATCATCAAATTGGTATGCGATTGTCTATCTTCAAACAGTCTCTTACTTTAGTATATTTTCTAAATTTTCCAGTGGGTGTATGTTACGGCTTTGGATATGCTGTACTTTTATGTATATAATATATCGTCGTAGGATAGAGTAATCCGTATGTACAGTCTGACACGATCCCATTAAACAATGCATAGAATTTAACAAAATCACTTATCTACATAATTATTGAGTTTAGTGTTTTCGAATATTCAATAAATAAATTGAATGATGTCATGCAAGTTCGGTGGCTAAAGTGGTTTTAATAAGTAGTCCAATCTATTCTTAAGTTATTGTCTTCTTGACTATAGAAGAAGACATCGTTATATCCAGATAGGTAATTTCGATCCGAGGTAAGGACATCGAAGTGTGCCAGTTTTACGAAAACTTCTTAAGAATCGTAATCAAATATCCCATCTAACATTTAAATATGCATGGTATATGACTTTTGGTTGTAAGGATACTTTAAGTTTCATCATAATAACACTTAAAGTATCCTTACATGCAGGACACTGAGCACAGGGGTTTGGTGTTAAATTCGTACATTGATCGATAAAGGGTGCGTTTCACTAAGCGCGCACGACACTCACGCTCACGACCAGGGTTTTTCCCGTTCCACTTGCTTCCGAACGTTACAATTGTAAGCTCAAGTGGAACGGATAATGGAGTGTTTTGAGCGTTGATGTAAATAATACATGTGGCGAATTATAGAAAAATAAAGCGAAAGCTTAAAGAGGTTACGATTTATAAGACTGACCAATAAACTCTTATAGTTATTGGTTAACTGGATATATATATATATATATATATATATATATATATATATAGATAATATTATACATGTGAAAGTTTGTAAGGATAGATGGAAGTTGGTTACTCTTTTCCGCAAAAAATACTGTACCCATATTGATGAAACTTTACAGTAAGTATTATTGTTTATTCATTGGAATAACATATAGGCTACTAAAAATCTATTTTGACATAAATCTACATTAAGGCAGGCGAAGCTTGGGCAAAATCTAGTATTTCATAATTTTGCGGAGTATTTAATTAATTTACATTCAAATATAATCAAAATGTATTTTACGGTGACAGTAGGATATTTGGTAGTGCGTCGCAATAATGCTTTAGAAAGTACTAGTCCATCCAGTTCAAATGAAGAGTAGAATACCATTTTACAAAATCATGACCACGTAAGATAATGTAATTAATCGTTACTTTGATGAAGAATTAAAAATGAAATTTCAGCTAAATAATTTCCTGTCACTTATTACACTGTAGATTATAATTTTTTTACTTATTAAGTATTCATCATTTCATCAAAATCGCATCAAATAAAGTAATTTTCATTGTCGCCATCTTTGTCACTTTATATTTATTACACCTTATATTTCTCAACGCTCACGACGACCCAACTCTTAGCATGGGTCGTCTTAAGCTTTGCGTGAGCGTGAGTAATGACGTCATGAGTGACGTTTTCGCCGCCACTACAACGATCGAAATTGTCATGTAACACGGCTAAACGTGCATATGAGGCGTTGTGAACGCTAAGTGGAACGCACCCAAGATGAAATGTGTTTACTATAAGCGCCTGCGATTTTCTATATGTACGGATTACGCATACTTCAGACGACGTATATAATATACGTATACAATGTGCAACAGAAACGTATGGTCATAGTTAAATGCCAAAATAATAAATATAAATTTAATTTAAACTGCCTTTTCCGCCGCTGCCATCAGGGTCGTCCTTCAAAAACTTTAAAATATTGTTATGTACCATGTAGTTTATAACTAATATAAAGGGAATTGCTCAGTTTGTTAGGGTGCTTCGGCTTGGCGTGAACATTAATTATAGTAATAAATGCATTGCTTTTTTAATATCTTATATTCTAAACAAACTAAATATGATAATAAAGTTACAGCAAATTGTTAAAATATGCCTTTTCTAGATCCTACATAATATTACAATATTGTCACTTATAATTGACTAAAAATGAGCATTTCATTGTTCAATCAATGAAATGCTCATTTACATAACATCTATATTTATTATAAAGATGATACCTTATTTATGTAATAAAGAAAAATAAGGGCAGGAGGATATCGGAGGATGATAGGGGTCTAGACCAAACATATTAGGGTATTAGGTCTGTGGATAAAATAAAAGAACTATTATTTTAAATATTATAATTTATTTACTATTATTTTATTAATTTAATTCACATTAATGAAACCATGGAGATAGCTAGTTTAAAATAAATATATGTACTACATAATTATAATACATAAAAATGTGAACACTATGCTCACCTGTCGTGGTGCTATACACTCGCTAATTACATTTCTTATATGTGTTTCTCTTTCATTGTTAGTGTTAAGAACATGTGATCTAACACGCAGTATGAAACATTGACAATTGACACAAAGTTGTCGACGATGACCACTATTTCCACTTTGATCATTTTCTTGAGCCGATGAATAATTAAATGTAAACATCCAGCATGAATGACTCACTAAGCGCTGAGCTGTTATCTGTAAATAAGACAAACATTTTTATTTTTATGTATTTTCTACAGCTATCATTAACACAGTACTAAGTTACATGATAAATAGATTTAATGGAGATTCAGGTCTGATTTTTAGTGAATGTGGACTGTTAATATAAAGGGTTCAGACATATACCTTAACACACAATGTAACCCATCGAACAAAACTTTAAACCCTTAAGAAATGCTAAATTGATCTAGAATAGCTTAATATCACATTAATGATATTGTGAAGTAGTTTGTGAAATAGTATTTGCAGGAAACATGTTAGGGCTTAGAAAATAGACTTACCACTTGAGGGGCAGTCCATTGTCGAATCACTGATAGCACTTCAAGTAGCTCTAGCCTGCGTCTTCTGCGATGCCTTATATCGGTAGCGCAATTGACACATAGCTGTTTTTCTTCATTCCCTCTTGAGGGATCAGGAGCATCTAAGCTTACGCCGAGGTCGTGGTTTAAAGCAGATTCGGTCCAAAACAGCGCCAGGGTCAACGTTAGATGCTGATTTGGGATCCAAAACAGCGCCAGGGTCAACATTAGAAGCAGTTTCGGTGTCCAAAAGCAAGCCCGGGTCGTCATGAGGAGCGGTATCAGATTCCATTATAGCAGATTAAAACGTTTGAAAAAAGCAACTGAAACAATATTACAACGCAAGGAGGAGTATAGAGGAGAATAGATGCGCGCGAGTAGCGGATGTTTGTTTGTTGTCATTGTTGACAGAAGACATTGTAAATGGTGTCAGTTAAAAAAATAAACGTGACTTACGGATTTTAATATACAAATCTATAAATAATGTGTAAATTATTATACAAGCCTTGTTTTTTTAGATCTGACGGCTAAATACGTATAATATCTGAACCAAATCTCTGTTTGTAAACGTTATTAAGAAAACAAGTATCTTATTAAAAATGCACGTTTATTTATATGGTAACCCAGAATGGAGCGCAAAAGAAGAAAAATGGCAGTGCCTATAATTGTTATCAGTTTAAATATTTGTTTATGCGTCCTTTTTTACCGAAATATTTCCTGCAACGAGGTATTGTTTAATATTTTTTTTATTAATTATTTATAATTATTGGTAAATCGATTTTTACTGAGCAATTTGTTCACGCAAAGCCGAAAGTAGCTATTCCCTTTTATATGCATATAGCGCAATATATGTATATATAAGAGTAAAAATATGGCTTATTCTATATATGCATTGCTTAGATTAAAGTTAATTGTCTAAAGTGTATACAATCGAGGTTGCTTTGAAAAACAAATAAGACTAAATAATGTTAGTAATTGATTGACCTTATTCCTAGCATACAGTAAATAATACAATACTAGACTATGACCGTACTTTACTGTTACACTATGGGCATTTACTTACAGCGGAATGTGTATTAGCAAATTGTGTAATAAAACTGTTGCTTACATCTGTCTAACCTGATGTCTGTGTCAGTATTAACGATATCTGATGTTATATGCATTCTCCACAGTTTGGTTTAATGACACAGTATGAACCAGACATTGGAAGAAAAATAACCCAAAGCCTCATAGATCTAATTTGCAGGTACAACTAGCGAAACTTTACAAAGCAGAGTTTAACAAAACTGCTAGATTCATTCACCACACCTCACCATTGAAATTGAACACATCCTGACTATACACCTGCTGGAATATTCAGATAATACAACTACAATTACTCGATTTCATATAAATACTTATATGGCACTGTTGTGTGTCTGATATTCCAGCTTAACGAAATATATAAATCACATAATAACACTTATGAATTGGCACATCCGACTCACATTTTTGTATTATTTTTGCCGCTGAATAAACCAAAACGTATGAGTAAGTTGTCGCTACGATATAAACATGCGAAGAAACAAAATTCTTCATTTAGCGAACTTCTAGTTGAAGTCCATAACATCATTTAGCTATCAGCTGCTATCACATAAGCTAGTCTTATGTAGTTTCATTGTGTTTGTTGCAGTTTGGTGCCTTAACCCCATTAGAGCCTCGACTTGGCAAGAAACTGATAGAACCCTTAACTAACTTAATACATAGGTGAGTCAGTTACTGTCGAATAACCCAGGGGTGCCATTGACCGGTCCAAATTGTTGATTCTGTTGTGAGGACAGTGCTGCCGTCGACTTAGCGATAAGTAAACATAGTTGTAACGTCTTCACTGTACATGTTGTCTCTATGGGGTGAAAGGATATAAACCGTGTTTTTGACACGTCCAGAATTAGCTGATAAGTTCAAGAATTTTACTTAGGACTAGATATCTAGCCCAGTCATCGTGTGTATACCAAGAAGCTTCTTGCATTGCTTTTTTGAATATTTTGTTTAAATTAGCTTCTTTTACACTGTAGCACTACGAGTCTTGTAAACACATTAGAGCTTCAAAACACTAGTGTAATGCTTCCAATTGTAACATAACAACATGTTTATAATATCAGCAATGAACGATGTTCCCATCACTTAACGACTCGCTAGTCCGTTGATGCATTGGCTACAGGTTAGTCGCTAACGCGTTTGCAATCTATAATAATTACTATTCTTTAGTGATCGATCACGAACCTTTCGTAGACGTAAGACAGTTAATATTAATTCAATCTCTAATTTTACAAAATAAATATTGGTACTGTAACTGCATTTTAAATATTAAATCACACTATTAGACTTCAGTATAATGAGTATTCAGATGTGTGTAATGTTCGGAATACGTTAGTACTATCACCTCTATATAGAATAACGTAAGTTGTTGACGACGCAGTACGTCGGCGATGTCGCTCCTGTACGAGTGCATCAACACGGTGATCGCGGTGCTGATCAGCATCAGCAGCGGCATGCCCGGCCACGCCGCCTCCGTGCAGCTCTGCGTACAGAAGCTCCGGATACTCATCGAAGATACCGACCAGAACTGTAAGTATATGCTTTTCCTCCGAAGATTTCTTTCACTTACTAGATCTATAATTTACCATATAGTTGGTTATTTGACGAAATATAGCAATATCGCATGTCGTATTACGATTAGAAATGTAATAGTAATGTGTAAAATGTCTTTTCGCAATCTAACGTCGGGCTTTTTGTTGATGATGATGATAACTTGATTATCGATGCCTTAAGTTAGTTTTGTATAGGTACATCGACGTCGTCGACTTAAAACTAGATATGTATCTCATGTCTAATTGTAAGTCGACTTGATGAACACAAAAATAAATCTGTCTCAACCGATGATCATTAACGTGGACTTGATGTTTTGAATTTCAAGCAACGATTAATTTATGAATCCTACACCTATACCTTGCCGCTCTGAATATGCTGTTAACAATGTGCAATTGCACTATGATTCAAACACACATACAATTATATTTGATCTAATGATATTGCAATTGCTCCTTGAAAATTACTTAAACAAAAACTGGATTACCTCAAAGGAGCATTAAAGATCTTATCCTGAATCTACCATAGAACCGTGATATATTACTTATATAAAATATTTACTAAATTATCTATACTTATACGATAAATAGAGGTTAATTCATATTATAACGATACCGATCTGGTTATGTAAAGAAAAATATTATGATTGCAGTGAAATACTTGGGTCTGTTGGCGATGTCGCGAATACTGAAGTCACATCCCAAGTCCGTGCAAGCTCATAAGGACCTCGTGCTCGCTTGTCTTGATGACAAGGATGAATCAATTAGGCTAAGAGCTCTCGGTTTGTTATACGGAATGGTAAGTTCATTAAATATAAATACTTAAAAGTAATAATGATTACGATAGTTTTGAAGCTCTAAATAATTGGCCTCAGGGCAACGTCTAAGCATATTGAAAAACCTACAAGAAGTCTATCAACCATAAAAGATTTTTAACGTATTATAAAAAGCCATAAACGTTATGTTGTATTAAACCAGTGGATTTCTATCAGGTATTTTTTTAAGGACTTTAACTGATACATATCATTGTTAAATATAGGTATCCAAAAAGAATCTAATGGAAATAGTCAAAAAGCTGATGGTCCACATGGAGCGTGCGGAGGGCACGTTGTACCGCGACGAGTTGCTGACGCGCATCATCGAGATCTGCTCGCAGAATAACTACCAGCACGTCGTCGACTTCGAGTGGTACGTCACCGTGCTGGCCGAGCTCACCGAGATGGAGACCAGCGCTAAACACGGTCAGTCTACTAAACTTAACACACATATCCTTTATTCTCATTCGTTACCAAACGATCCTGAAGATGCCTCGTGCTGAGGCGAAACACATGTCGACACATATTTTGTGTTCGAAGCGGAATACTGCAAGTTGGAGTACGCCCGTGTCCCACGATGTGACTGTCTCCATCCAGAGCAGTTCATTATTGTCAACCTTTTTCTATTGCAATAGAATGGTGTTCTCTCCCAACGACCAGACCTAAACTTCGGCATCATAATGCTGATATGTAAATCTGGTAATTTTGACGTAATACGATTACGTTGGTAACGGTTAAAGGTCGTAGCACACATATCCACTCGGAAAGAGATCGTCACCGTATCGCCTTTTCCCTTGCCGTCAAACAGACGTCATCCTAACGTAAACGCGTAACCAAAGCGGATCAGCAACTCCGGTACATCGACTCGGCTATGGTTAGGCGACGCCGCGCTTAGGCGAATTTAGAGCCAATTAATTAATTAATTAATTTATTTATTGAATTTATTTAATTATAACGGTTGTACACCAATTACAATAATTAAAGATAGGAAAAGATGAAACAAACACAAAATTAAAACAAAGATATAAAACAAATAAACAATTATATGGATACCAAGACAAACAATCATTCCTTCCTCTCACAAAATCGCTGACACACTAACAATATATTCGGCCATCCATCCGCAAACAAGTCACAGTCAGGACTGGCGTACAGGAGAGCGTTGAGAGCAGAAAACGAGCGTGGTATGGGTGACTTAGCGCGCGCTACGGTGCGACATGATGGCACGGCAAACAACATGTGCCTTCGGTTGTGACGGTAGTTATTAGGAACAAAAAATCGACACAGCTCGTCATGAAGGTCTGGTGCATCAATTTTTCCTCTCAGAATTTTGCACATAGCTATAAGTCGGTGCATCTCCCGTTTGACTTCCAATGAGTTATACCCTGGACAACCCAAAAGAAACATTGTGGGATACATGTATGGATAATATCCATAGACACGCTTGTACAGGTATCTTAGGAAGGCTTTTTGCACCTTTTCAAGCAGTAGAGCGTATGTGCTCTCGTGTGGATTCCACACACACATACTGCTTTCAAGCTTGCAACGAACCAATGCCCCAAAAAGTAACCTAATGACGTGATGGTTACTGAACTCGCGAGAATTTCTAAAGATGAAACCCAAACGCTGATAAGAATCTTTCGCCAACGCAGTAATATGGTCATGGAATGTTAATTTAGGGTCGAATGTAACATCCAAGTCCTTAATGGTGGTTGGACGAGTTACGCTGCTGCCATTTATTCTATAGTTCTACGCTGTGGGGTGCCTCATGCGACTGAATGTCATGGCATAGCATTTGGTAGCGTTGAATTCCATCCTGTTCTCCTGGCACTATTGAAATACAGCATCAATGTCACGCTGCAGAGCTAGACAGTCTGCGTCAGACTTCACCTCGGTAAAGAGTTTGAGATCGTCAGCATACAGCAAACATCGGGTCTATCGGATAACGGTTGGAAGGTCGTTAACTATTAGTAAAAACAATAGAGGACCAAGTATTGAGCCCTGACTCACTCCAGAACGCGTGTGATAGGGTTTAGACTCGTATATACCGAGTCTGACAAACTGTTGGCGATCGCGGAGATAGTCTGCGAGGAGCCGGAGAAGTCCAGGGCCAAAGCCAAAGGTGCAAAGTTTTGCCAGCAGTATGTCATTGTTAACCCTATCAAACGCCTTCCGGAAGTCAAAGTACAACACATCTACTTGATAACCTCGGTCTAGTCTAGCCGATATGTAATCTGCGAGAGTGAGTAGATTAGAGTCCACTGATCGTTTTGGCCTAAAGCCGTGCTGTTCGTTACAAAGGAGTTTGTCCACCTATGCGAGTATGTATTTATGGATGATTCTCTCAAACACCTTTGCTGGAAACGACAAAACAGCGATCGGTCTATATTCTCCAACCTTAAACTTGTCGGAACTCTTTGGTATCGGGGTAACCCTTGATAGTTTTCATTGGGGTGGGTAATGTCCAGTTTTTAATGCCAGATTGAAAATATGACACAAGGGTATGCAGAAAATATTATTTGTGTGCTTTACCACATTCAATGAAATACTATCCGGACCTGTAGAGCTGCTTAGTTTTAATTTATTTATCGCCCACATCATGTCTCTGGGTGTGATTTGAAAAATATTTATGTAGCCACTATTGCAACTTTTATCCTGTCTATTTATTAATTCAGTATCAAGTACAGGTATGTCGCGCAAAAATACGCTAGCAAAGAAGCTAGCAAAAGCCTCAGCTGTATCTACACCAGAATAGGTCGAACCATTGTGAGTAACATTGGGTTCAAATCCTCCTTTGGTACGCAGGCTCGAGATGTGACGCCAAAACTCGCGTGGGTTACGCTGTATGTTACCTTCTATGCAGTTCATATAAGAAGTATAGGCATTTTCTCTACGAAACTTAAGGTTTGCCCTAAGGTCTGAAAACAATTTATATGTTTCTTTGCAGCGGCCTCGATGGCGTAGTGGTTAGTGTAACCGACTGCCACGCCTGAGGTCGCGGGTTCGATTCCCGCACAAGTCAAACATTTGTGTGCATGAACATAGATGTTTGTCTTGGTCTGGGTGTTTCTATGTATAATATGTATGTATTTACAAAAAAAAAAGTATATATGTATGTTTATCCATTGTCTAGTACCCATAGTACAAGCTCTGCTTAGTTTGGGCTAGATGGTGTTGTGTGTATGTGGTAGAATATTATGGTAGAATATTATTTTGCTCGTTTCCAAGACGCATGTAATTTAGACTTGTAGTTAATATCGCTAATAATGTCATTAGAAAACCAAACGGGATAGCGACGTCTTGCAGTATTATTACGTCGTTTTTTGGGCATACATTCATCGAAAATACTATAAACAATTTTATATAGACAGTCAGTAGCACTATAGCTATCTCCAGCTTGCAACACTGGACTTATGTTACTTGGCTCAAGATAATCAGAATGACGAGCTGTATCGATCCTTACCTCAACGTCTAACGGAGAATGGTAGGCGTCATGAGGAACTATTCCGTCCGTAGCTATGACACGAACCTCACACAGTACATCGCTTTCCCGGACCAAAACTACATCCAACATACCTCCATGTAAATTTTGCACTACATTCTTTTCAGAAAAGCCACAATATGACATAAAATAACAAAAATGATGTTTAATATTTGTGGAAGTGCTATTTAAATTTAAATCACCGAATATTAAAACAGGTGCCTTAGAGGTATTAATAAAACTTTCACTTTTACAAAACCATTGCATGTAGTCACTATCAGTTGCAGTTGGCTTAACGTACACGACACATACATATAACTGATGACCATGCCATGAGAAGGAGGCCCAAAGATCCTCTCCAGTGTCTGTTTCTAAGTTACGATGCCGGCGCAGTACAATACGAGCCCGCGCAGCAAGTGCGACGCCTCCACACGGTGTGTCTCTGTCACGCCGTAAAATTCTCCAGTCACCACATTCTAGTTCAGAGTCCTCTATAGAGCTATCGAGGAACGTTTCAGTAACAGCCACAATGTTCTATTTAGACATTGCTAAGTTACAGCGCCACATTTTTAGTTTAGTCTTTAGGCCGCGTAAGTTCTGATAGTACGTATCTAAACTAACAATCTTTTTGTCCGGCTCTTGTAAGACCGCGAAAGGGCTGATTGTTACATGCGATAGACGGTGTAGTCTTTTTTATATTTGTGGCGACCGCTGGTTTTTGGTACTGTATCCAAGGCTTGATTCTAGCATTGATCGGCCAGACATCGGTTGAGAAGCATTGGTCATAGGCAGCAGTCGGAACTCCTATCTTAAATGATTTGTAGTTGCCTCTAGGAGTCAGTTCTTGCACTGTGCACGATCCCGAAGTACAAAGCTGACACAAGTAATCGCTAATTTCATCAGCATCGGATTCCATGTTCCATAGATGCATATACTTCCGTGGCTCAACGGCTTTTAGGGTCGTTATGGCTGGGCCTGCAGTACCATACAGCGAAGCTGTCCTCAAACTTTCCCTTGGTTTTACATCAGTCCATGGTCCGGCACCAACTGGATCTTGTTCTCGTTGGCTAGAGATGTTTGAGACTGCCGTTTCTATTTTGTTCGAAGCAATTGTCGAACGTTCATTTTGCGAGGCACTAACAGGTAATTGCACAGCTGTCAACGGGATGCCACAGTTTGTTTGCGTATCCGCTTTCTTTTGCTTGCGTTTACTTAGGTACTCGCGTCGTTAAAGCTTCACGGATTGGTATAGCCGGGTTAGTTTGCGATACTGGGGGCACTGCACTCATCCCGAGTTGTGACTGAGCCAAAGACTAAGGCGAAGTTTTGGATTCTTGAGACTCTGATGCCAATCTTTCTGGAGCAGTTTTAATTGCATCACAATGTGTCAGATGTACAGGGAAGGAAGTGACCGCTGTAGTGGTTGTTATGTTGGAAACGGTTTCAAGTTTTTTATTAAGCTCTTTGACTTCTGTTGCGTAGACAACCATCTTTGCCTCATAGGTTACTATCAGAGAAACTAATTTACTAATCCGATCACTCATCGCCTGCATCTCCAGCCTTAAGCTTTTTACTTCTTCTGTCGACAGCACATTCGTTGGGTTGATAGTACAACATTCTTGAGCTGAACGTAGTGGAACTGCGCGCTTCTTTAGTGTAACATTACTGTCACGAGACTCAGATGGCTTCTTAGCAGAACCAACAAGAGCCAAGCTGTTATCACCTCCCCTCCTAGCTGCACAGCGGCACTCAGGACAGGTCCACATAGTGTGCATTCAATTAGTGTATTACCGCCCGCACAAAGCAGGTGGTACATTTTGTTACAGCTATTTATGACACATTGTAGATGGTCCTCGTCCTTAATCATGCAACAGCAAGCAGCGCAATTCATAATGCGGCGGAAAAGATGTAAGTTACTAAAATAGCAATAAACAATTCCAAGCGGGCGTAAAATAATAATAAATGTAAGCAGGCAGCCGATGTAGATATATAACAGCTGCGGCGGCAGGCGGCACGGCACGGCGCGATGGCACAGCGATGACTCACGGTAACAAAGCGGGCGAGCGGCGGGTTGGGGTAAGTCAGGTGTACGACCGTTTTTAAAAACTTTTGAACAGTTTTTGCTTGTATCTTCGGTTTTTCTTGATTGATTTTCACAAAACAACAACCAACACACTCGTCACAATACAAGCTACGTGAATACGTAACATTCAATATTAAAGCTGCACTTTAAACAGCTTAAATTTTAAAATATTTACGGGGCTAACGGACAAGTTGTTGCCGCGGAGATGTTTTAACGGAACTTCATTCATATCATAAGCGGAGATGTTTTAACCTGCATATTCAATAAAGCACGCGCGCTTAAGAATTATACGACATTTTTTTTATACTACTAAAGTGGTAAACAATCATACGGCCCATCTGATGGTAAGTGGTCACTGTAGCCTATGGACGACTGCAACAACAGAGGTATCACTTGCGCGTTGCAGACCTTCTAAATACCTTTTACGCCCTTTTTGAAAAATCCTATACTGTAGTCTTCTGGGAAAACCTGAGCAGGGAGTTCATTCCACAGCCTGAGCGTCGACGGAAGAAATTTCCCTTGGAACCGCTTGGTGCGGCACCAATTAGGTTGTAAGGTGTGAGAATGAAATCCCTGCCGATGGCGAGCGGTGCGATGATAAAAAGTAGCGAAAGGCATCATCTCAAACAACTCACCAGAACACAATCTGTTCGGGGTAGGGGTAAGATTAAGATAAACTAGGATGAAAGATTAAAAAGATCACCGTATTTCAGTACTACAAAGAGGTGAATTAATTCTAAAGGTAATGAGTCGCGCACGGTATGGATACAAATTGCGTACTAAACTAATTTTATATAATGAATAAATGATCGAGCGATACGTTGCGGTGGCGCAAGTATGCTGACACGACTTTATAGCTACCTAATAACCTATTGTACGGTGATTGACCCGTACATGCTCCCGGGGGAGAAAGATGGGGTTAGTAGAACTTAAGATTAATGGAAGGTGAAGCTTATTCTAGGATGAAGATAAAGTTGACATAAAATAATTAATAAATGATTACATGTCATTGGGTTAGTAGAAAATTCTAATAAGAGGTAAAATAAATAAAGAAAATTCACGAAGAGTCATAACGCAAGTCTGGCACAGAAAATACACGAAATATTGGCGAGGAAGCCCGATCTTCCTTTTGTAAACACTCACTAGATTGCGGTAATTGGTTGGGTTCACTTTTCACTAGTTTGCTAAAATGCCTTTTTTCCCTAGCCTCACACACATTCACAACACTTTCCGTAACACATTTGGGGCTCGGCAGTGCAACCGCTGCGGTCGTCGTTGGCGTATCTCGCGCAGGCTCCACTGTAGTCGCTGCGTCAGTTCCTTTTCGGGTTCTGTGCCTCCACTTTCTCCAGCAAAATAATATAGCAGCGAACAGGATTCCTAGTAACAGCGCATATGTCACAGCGTAATGGTGGACATCGTGATAGGATAGTTTGCTGCTCAAGGGCTCGCTCTGTTTCATAACCTCAATGCTTCTCTTTATAGCTTCAAATTGCTGCAAGTCTACAGAGATGTTAGAATCGTTTTCCTCTAGAGATTCTGGGATAGAGATGTTTAAGATGTGGTTTATGGAAGGTACCTCTGGAGCATCGACTTTAAAAGCAGTTCTGATCTGGTTTGACATCCTCCTACTGGAATGTATGAGCGAGCTATCTGTCTTTATTAGACAGCCTTCCCCAACACGCAACAGACCAGCAGCCGTCAGCCTTAGCGTAGTAACTTGCTTCTCACAGAAGAGTTTCATACGACATTCATTGCAACAGAAATAGTAGAATTCATTCTCCGAAGTTAGCTCCTTCCAGTCATTCTCGCAAAGAGAAGTAAGGGTTTTGCAAGTTCTCGTACCTGGGATCGTTTCACATAAGCTGTGATCGTCTTGCATAGAATGGATAGGTTTTCTGATATAGCACAACACGGTATCAGGATTCTGTTTCAAACATGATTGGAGTTCCGTCCCCGAGACCATTACATAAAAATCTTTTCTGACGTTGATAGCAGCGAACTCTGCGATAGGTTTTACGTTTATCATCTTGTTTTTCGAGATTCGAGGGATCGAGATAAGATTGAAGACTTCATAAAGGTCTCGTTCAATCAGAGGTATTCTAATTTCTATAATCAAGTATTTTTTAGAATACTTAGCTCTCACTTTGAGCAAGCTATACAAGTCGATCAAACGGAAGTTATCGACAGGAATAGCTAAATCTTGTGGTATCTGAGCAGCTATAGTGCTTAGTTCGGATCTCAACTGTTTTGGGGATAATAAATGAAAATCTAATTTACCATTGTAAATGTCTGTCACGGTGTCTAAGATCGAGTCTTGTATTCTTCGAAGGCTATACAACAAGTTATTTGCAGTAAATGCGGAGGTTATAAAATCTGTAGAAACAGATATGTTATTAACTTGCTGTGTAAGATCCAAGGTGGATTGTTTAAGATTTAAAAGTCTTTGATTTATCAACTTATGCTGCTTGCTAATGGTGGTTTCCATCCTTTTTATGAGATTAAATTCAGCTTCTACCACCGAAGTTTGGTTTTGCCAGAGGCTAAACAAATGATTTTCATTTTGTTTTATTAGATCGATGTCCTTTTCATACTTCTCGGCAAATCGCTGATCAAGCACTCCAAACAAGCTATTAGCGATATAGCCTACTCCGTCAATCAAACCGCGCCGCCGCCGCTTCTCTCCAATTACAAATGTGTCATTCATTGTAACAACATTGTCGTATCGTTGTAATTCGTCGAACTCGTGCCCGAGTTGTAATATAATACTGTTACAAGGTGTTTGTGTTCTGATAGCGGCGCATATTGTTTCAAGATACGTGATATACTTTGCAAGTGCCGATATGCCTTCTTTATAGGGATATGTGTCATAATAAACAATTAAGCGCCAATCGTCTCTAATAAGGTGCATGTTCGTAATCTTGTCAAAATAGACGCTATTGTTTTTTAGTGGGGTGAAGTTATAGGATGCTTCGGCACATGTCAATATTGATAAAAAGAATAGGGTCAAGGATAAAACAACAGCAAAAAATGAGACGCGATTAGCTTGCTTAATTTTAGGCACTTTATCGTCAACTTTCTTGTTATCAAGGTATTCGCTTTTTTGCTTGGTTGGCAATAGAGACAGTTTGACGACTGGGCGTTTCAGGATACCATTCTTGGTTTTAAGCGTAACGACTCGCACGCGTCCGTCGCTGCCGGGATGAAGCTCTATTACGCGACCTAATGCCCATTTGCCTGGCGGAAGATTTTCATCCTTTATGATGACTATGTCGCCTAGATCAAGATCCTTTTGCGGTTGCTTCCATTTGGCTCTTGTGGATAGTTGGGAAAGGTATTCATTTTTCCATTTTGCCCAAATGTCTTGATAGATTTTTTGGGTCAAATGCCAACGAGTTCTAAGGTCATGTTCCGTCTCAAAAATCGTCAGATTAGGTCCGCTTGATAAGAAGTGGACCGGGGTCAAAAAGTCTATATCTTCGGGGTCTTCTGTCAACGGACAAAGTGGCCTGGAGTTTAAACAAGCCTCTAATTGGGATAGCAAGGTGTTATACTCTTCATATGTGAGCTTTTGCTCACCGACGACACGCTTAAGATGATGTTTTAGGCTTTTTACAGCAGCTTCCATAGACCGCCAGCCGACGGCCACGAAGGTGCGTTGAAATGCCATTCTATATTCATTTCAGCAGCCGCGTAGGTGATCTCCGTGGTCGTGAGAATTTCTGATATTTCAGCGAATTCTTGTGTAAGGATCTTGTTGGCGCCAATAAAGTTTGTTCCCTGGTCACTGTAGATGTGCCCAGGAACTCCTCTTCTAGCTGCCATTCTTCTTAGAGCGGCGATAAATGCAGACGCTGAGAGGTCTGAAACAAGTTCTAAATGTACGGCCTTGGTGACCATACAGACAAATACTGCAACGTAGCCTTTGGTCGTTTTGACGCCACGACCTTTATTTGTCTTAACTAATACGTAACCGGTATAATCTATCCCAGTATGGTAAAAGGGTCGGTTTGGGATCAATCGGGCAGGGGGTAGGTCACCCATCAATTGATGTTGAAGAATGGGATCATGTCTCTTGCATTTCACACACATCCTCAATCGCTTTTTTATAGCTCTGTTCCCTCCTAGTATCCAATATTTCTGTCTTATAAATCCGGTAGTCATTTTCGCTCCGCCGTGAAATACAAGCTCGTGAGATTCGTCAATTATAAGGTCTGCCAGTTTCGACTGATTCGGGATGATGATGGGATGTTTCATGTCTGGATGTATGTAGGAATGCTTGAGTCGACCGCCGACACGAAGTATTCCGCGAGAGTCTAGTACGGGATTGAGATTCAAGATCTGGCTTTTGCTATGCAAGGATTTACCGTTTTTTAGCAGGGATAGCTCCTTGGTAAAATATTCTAATTGAACATGTTTTATTATCATTTCCTTTGCTATTTTTAGATTTTGCAGAGTAAGGTAAGGTGCACGCCGTCGTTTATAAACAACGATGTCGACAAACTTGTATATGTAGGCTAAAACTCGTATTACTTTGTTATATGTGCTATACTTATTTAATAACAATCTAATTATAGAATTATCGGGCATCGCAATGACAGTGTTAGCTACTGGCTTTATTTTCAGTTCTTCATGTGTACTATAGTCAGGGATTTCCAGATTTTCTGCGGGGTTATAGAGTGGTAGCCAATCGGGCCCTTGCCACCAAAGGGAGTGTTTGGCCAGCTGTGTGGCCGTCAAACTCCGGGTAGCACAATCCGCGGGATTCTCTTTCGATCTAACGTATCGAATTACATCGCATATGATTCTTACTCGATTAGCCACGAAGGGCTTCCACTTCTCGGGTTCTCCGTTAATCCATCCTAGTACTGCCATCGAATCGATCCAACCATAAGTATGCACTTGGAAGTTAGATAGTGATGAGATAACCTTTTCCACGAGTTTTACTAATAAAAGAGCACCACAAAGTTCCAAACGGGGTATGGAATGTTTCTTTTTCAGAGGTATAACTTTAGATTTGGCTGCAACAAGGGTCACATGTGAAGTATTCTGTCTCTGGATTTTACAGTACACAACGCACGCATAGGCTTTGGTACTAGCGTCACAAAAACCATGTATTTCTAGGATATCGTTTTCTTGAGTTTGGATCCAACGAGGTATTTTGAATTGAGATATACAAGGTAGTTCCGCCTTCACGTTAATCCATTCCAAGGCTAGTTCTTGAGAAATGGGTTGGTCCCATCCTAGTTTTGATTTCCACGAATCTTGAAACAACATTTTGAGTTTTATGGTGACTGGTGATAACCAACCTAAAGGGTCAAAAATCTTGGATATGTCAGACAGAAACTGTCTTTTCGTAGGTGTATTTTCAGAGGTAAATACAAAGGGTTTGAAGAAAAAGATATCACTTGTCGGGTCCCATCGAAGCCCTAATGTTTTAGAAGACTCCGGCTGTTTAAAATCAAAGTCTTGATTTTCAGGATCGTTGTGGCTATCCGAGAGTTGGGGTATGTCTGAACGCCATTTTCTGAGATTAAGTCCACCTGACTTAAGAAGACTTATCATCTCTGTCTTGAGCTGCATCGCTGCATTTACAGAGTGAGAGCCATGCACCAGATCATCCATATAAAAAGAATGCTCTAAGATGTCAGGAGCACAACTATTAGGATAGAACGGCCTTTCATCATGAGCCAGTTGCCTTAACGTCATCATGGCCAAAAAGGGTGCGGCCTTAGTGCCATAAGTGACGGTAGCTAGTTGAAATTCTTTTAGAGGTTGAGAGGGATGGTTTCTCCAAATAATTTTCTGAAATTTCTGGTGATCGGGATGTACCCAAATATTGCGAAACATTTTCTCTATATCCGCTGTGAAAGCGTATCGAAATTGTCTCCATTTTAGGATAAGTGTTAGAAGGTCTTGTTGCAGGTTCGGGCCTCTGCACATGAGATCATTGAGGCTGTATCCACTAGAAGTTTTTGCAGAGGCATTAAAAACTACACGCAGCTTAGTCGTCGATGACTCAGCTCGCTGTACACAATGGTGTGATAGGTAACAAATCGGTTTTACGTCGGCGTGTGACGTAACGGGGATCATATGTCCGAGCTCAATGTACTCCGATATGAACAACTTGTAATCACGTGCCAACGCAGGCTGTTTATATAATTTATTTTCTATTTGGAAAAATTGTGCAATAGATTTTGTTCTGGACTCGCCTAATTTAGCCTCAAAGTTTTCTTTAAAAGGTATTTTGACAACGTAACTGCCATCTTCACGTCTGGAGGTGGAAGATTGGAACAAGTCAATGCATTTTTGGTCTTCTTCGGATATTGCTAGGGGTTCATGAATGTCCTCCATTTCCCAAAACTGCTGTATGTCCTCTATATTATTCAAGATCACGTTGCACTGGTAGGTCTGAAATTTACCGCTAAGGATCCATCCCAGCTGAGTTTGCTGAGCAATGGGTAACTTTCCTTCCGGTCGGCAGATACCATCCATTAATATAGCGGAGTAAATGTCAGCACCAAATAGGATGTCAATAGGTTTGCTTTTGTAAAACTCGGGATCAGCTAAAGTAATTTGATTTAGGGTAGGCCAGTACGGCTTAGGCAATGTACAACTGGGTAAGTTGTTTACAAGCCTATTCATGATAAATACATCCGTTTCGAACGTAAAATCATTTATCAATGACGAACATCTAATATGGTTCATACCTTTACAGTTATTTTCTTTATTGCCAATACCAGAGATATAACCGTTACATTTTTGTCGCGGTAACTTCAATAACTGAGCTGCACTTTCTCTCATGATTGAAGTTTGAGATCCTTGATCTAAAAGGACTCTCATGCTATGGTATGATCCGTCAGCCGCTTGTACATTGACGATTGCAGTGGCAAGCAAAACATGCGAGGGGTGATTTTGTAGAGATGCGACAGTGCTGTTTTCTTGTAGCTGTGGTGAACATTTCGTAACGATGGCCGCCTTTGACCCGGATCGAGATGCATCCGCAGACGTCATTCTTGACATAAAAGATTCGTGCAACAAAGTGTTATGGTCTTTGTTACATTCCTTGCACTTTAGCTCGGAAAGGCATTTTTTACCTTCATGATAATGTAGACAGTTGACACAAAGGCTCAAATTAGCAACTGCATTTCTACGTGCATAAGGTTGCATTTTCAATAACTTTTGGCACGCGTGAATACGGTGATCATTCGCGTTGCATATTGGACATAGTTTGCGTTTTTCGTTGCCGTTGTTATTGGACTTTGACGATTGCGAAATGACCTGATTTGTAGCATACGTACTTTTATGCAGGTTATAATTACGTTTAAATTTATGATTAAAATAATTAGAAGATGAGGATTGATTGTTATACTGAGATGAAGATGCCTTCTGCATAGAATTTTCTGCTTTTTTACGTGACGTTTCCAACGTCATGAACTTTGTTTCTAAGAAACGGAGAAAATCTTCCAACACGGGTAGATCTCTCGGAGATTTTAGGGATTGAAGATAGTCGTCAAAGGTGTCTGAGTCTAGCTTTTGAGATAATATACATACGAGAAAGGGATCCCAGGACGAAACATCTACTCCTAGATTTTTAATAACATTTACGCTTTCGTATGTAGTGTCATGGATGCGCTTGAGATGATTGGAAGATTGATGTAGATTTACAGGGATATTCATGAGATTATTGAAGTGAGATGTGAAGATCATTCGCTTATTGTCATAACGATGGTTAAGGATATTCCAACAAACAGGATAATTGTCAGCGCTAATAGGAAGATGCTGAATCAATTTTTCGGGCTCGCCTTTGATCTTACTTTTAAGGAACTGCATTTTTTGCGCGTTCGATAAGGATGGATTATTATGCACAGTCTCCGTAAAAAGATCCTTGAACGAAACCCATTTGTTATAATTGCCTTCAAATGTTGTAATCTCAATTTTAGGGGTAGATTTTGCGATATGTGCAACGGACCACATCTTCTTATTGATGTCTCTCTTGATCTTATTATAGTGTTTCTCGTAGTGGGTAAATTGCTCTTCGTACTGGACATTTGAGCCACCTAGCTCATTGTCTATTTTCCAATGTAAAGAATCTATCGCCGTCCAACGTACTTCTAACGTCTTTAAGATGTCTTCAAACTCCCACTTTTCTGTGACAAGACCGAGGTCAATGTTTGATGTAGTTCTTAAAAACGCTTTGAAATTAGTGGCTTGTAGCTTAAAGAGATCATCCGATTTGCTTGAGGTCGAATTTTCACTAAATGTGACATTTTGAGATAAAGGGGTCGGGGTTTGAGGTTTAGAAGGTGGTACGAAAGTAGGAGGTTTCAATTCAGGGGTATGCGGCCTACTAGGCTTATAGTTTTCGATAGCAGTTTTGATATTGTTATACTTTTGTTTTAGCAAATCGTATTGATTTGTACTGAAATACGAACGTGATTGATCACCAAACGATAAAAGATTCATATGGTTGTTATGAAACTCTGTAAAGTACTGTTCTAAGGTATCCAGTCTACGACGTAAATAGTCTGGGGTCTTTCGTTCTGCACCATCTTTCTTGAAGTTAACGTAGAGCCTATCTACGGCTTCGATGAGTTGCTGTTGAGTGGCTAAAATGTCTTCCATTTGTGCCATTATAAAGATAATAAAAGAGACCTTACTTGAGATATAAGACTCCTTCGGTCACAGGTGCGATTTCTTCTTTCTTGCTACGGCTGCAAGAATTTACCTAAGCTTTGTATTTCTGGGATAACGCAAAGCACGGGGTGAGGAGACGTGGCACTCTGACTGGCACCGATGTCAGATGTGAGGTAGTGATAGTGCCACCTTAGCGGAGTGCCGAGGTCAGTCAGGATCAATGAGATGTGAGCTTAATACACACGCGGACACGCACTGTATTCCAAGGTACGGTTTTTACGTTTCGCGAGACACGTACACAGCACAAATTAATGAGATAATAAATAAGCACACGCGTCACGGTCCCGCATCCGGCTCGAAGGACCAATGTTCGGGGTAGGGGTAAGATTAAGATAAACTAGGATGAAAGATTAAAAAGATCACTGTATTTCAGTACTACAAAGAGGTGAATTAATTCTAAAGGTAATGAGTCGCGCACGGTATGGATACAAATTGCGTACTAAACTAATTTTATATAATGAATAAATGATCGAGCGATACGTTGCGGTGGCGCAAGTATGCTGACACGACTTTATAGCTACCTAATAACCTATTGTACGGTGATTGACCCGTACACAATCCATTATATAAGCGGTAGAACACACAAAGGGAGGCAAAGTCCTGTCTGAGACTTAGTGGCTCCGCTTACCGTCTGTGAGTTTGGGCTCATCGACAATTCTCAAGGCTCGTTTCTGTACCGCGTCAAAAGGATCAAGCTGGTATTTTGGTGCTTCTGCCCAAAGACGACTGCAGTACTGCATGTGAGATCGGACTTGCGACTTATATAGAAGCAGTCTTTGCCCCGCAGTGACGTAACGCTTAGCTCTATTGAGCACACCAAGCTTTTTGGAGGTCAACTTGACCTTGTTCTCTAAATGACTGCAGAACTGTACATCACTTGAAATGTCGAGGCCAAGGATTCTAATACTCTTGGAGATGGTGAGAGACGTGTTCTGGAGACACAGTAAATGGGGTTTTCTTAGCGGTGAACGCGCAGGCTTGTGTCTTAGCTGGGTTAAACATGACTAAATTTAGTCTTCCCCATTCAGATACTCTATCTAGAGTATTTCTGTTATCAGACACAAGCCGTTCGCAGCTTTCCTCCACTGTGGACCGAGGGATATTAGCGCGGCCCGTGTAATAAGTATCCCCAGTACTGTCATCCGCATAGCAATGAAAGCCATCAATTGACAACATGTCATTGACATGTAGCAGGAACAGCGTCGGGGACAACACAGAGCCTTGCGGGACGCCAGCATTTATGTCCATGCGGTTAGAGCAATCACCGTCAACCAAAGTTTGGATGCATTTGCCGGACAAAAAGCTGGCAACCCATTCGCATAATCTCTTGGGCAGTCTGTAAGATGGTAACTTCGATAGAAGAACTTTATGCCAGACCCGATCGAAGGCCTTCGCCATGTGCAGGGTGACAGCCAATGCCTTACCTTGGCTCGCAATGGCTAGTGCCCATCGGTGTGTGAGTTACACGAGAACGTCGCCAGTTGAACGACGATGGCGGAACCCGTATTGTCGGTCACTCAACAAAGTGTGACCCTCAAGGTACTTCAGGAGCCGAGAGTTGATGACCCGCTCCATCACCTTGGAGAGAAGGGAAGTTATGGCGATAGGCCTGTAGTTCGATGGGTCAGATTTGTCACCTTTTTTTGGCACTGGGTGACATTAGCCGAACCATGCCGATATACTACGAACACGATTCGACTGCGTGTGTCAAAGGCATGGTTACACAACCATGCCTTTGACACACGCATTCGAATCGAACACGCACACGCGTGTGGTGTTTTTTCATTAATTTAATGTATTTCTAATGCATATTTTATAAAAATATTAGTATTCGCCACTCCTCCTCCATATAAACTTTAACTGTGCCATATTTCATACTCCTCTGTCCGCGCAATTTTCGTAAAAAGTGGTACAAACTTACAAAGTTTTTGCGTCACGTATTAATATATAGATGTTGAGGGTCAAAACTGGTGTACCGTAACTGGTAGTAACTATAATAGGCCCGAATTCATTTCATTCCATTCCTTGTAGAACGTGTGTGTGAGCTGCATTATTTTTACGGCATAATTTAAAACTTTATTAAAGTTGCGCAGTGCGTAACTTATTTTATAGATACTAATATATAACACAATTGTAAAGCCGAAAAGAGTAATTTAATAACTTACTATTTACGGCTGGGTAAAACCAATGCACAGCTAATAATGATAGCAATAATATTAAAATGTATGTATGTTGCGACGATGGCTCAGTTGATGAGACAAAAACGAATGGACTGATTGATTTAAATGATTTAATATGCAATACGAATAAGTTACATAAATTAAAAAGTCATAAGTAATGTAAGTTTGAGAGCGCGAACACGTTGATGCGTTGGCACAGATCTCAGCTGACTGAATGTAGGTCGGGCACCGTCAGGGTCGATGGCCGTTGTGCCGCACGCCCCGCACGGGGACGTAGTCCCCGCCTCAGGCACAGGCGAGTTGTATGACTCAACAATGTGTTTATATACTGGGCAGGTCGCGTGGTGGCGGCGCAGCTGACGGAGGTAGGCGCGCGCGTCGCGGAGGTGCGCGCGTTCGCGGCGCGCGAGTGCGGCGCGCTCGTGGCGCGCATGGCGCACGCGCCGCCCGGGCCCGCCTCACGCGAGGTGCTCTACGCCGCGGCCTACGTGCTCGCCGAGTACTGCACGTACGTATGTGTTTATATACTGGGCAGGTCGCATGGTAGCGGCGCAGCTGACGGAGGTGGGTGCGCGCGTGGCGGAGGTGAGCGCGTTCGCGGCGCGCGAGTGCGGTGCGCGAGGTGCTCTACGCCGCCGCCTACGTGCTCGCCGAGTACTGCACGTACATACGTCCCACCTACCAGATACCTTGCCAATCAAATGTCGGCTTTTATTAAAGTTTCTACTTACAAACGTGAGGGATTGGCTGTTCCAATATTTTAAGTGCAATGATCTGCGAGAGCACTAAGTCTGAAGATGTTGTATGTGTATATGCACGCAGCGAGGAGACGGTGATGCACGAGGCGGTGGCGCCACTGCTGCTGTGCGCCGGCACCGGCGGCGGCGCGATGCGCGCGCGCGCCGTGTGCGTGCACGCCGCGCTCAAGCTCGTCGCCAACCTGCTGCGCACCTACGAGCGCGACGGTGACCGCCAGGCCGCTATTGACGTCAGTATTACACTATTATCTGCTCTATTTTCTTTGCCTTATAGCTTTTAAGACGGGCAGAGTTTAGTAAGATATCTGATCTTCGAACTAAAATCTGCAGTATCCAACTCTAACACAGTCAAGTAATATTGTGTTTGTTTTGTGCTAAACTAGATATTTCACAGGGTAAATAAATATAATTAAAGTATTGTACTAATAATGAAAAGCTATGTACCAAAGAAATATAAAACTACGTTGTTTTGTATTTTTACAAGCATTTGACAAGTTGTAACATTCGGGATTAAACTTAACCCCGGTTCAACAGTTTATAACACTATATGATAGACATTCAATAGATTATAAGCTTATTAAATTTCCCTATTGGAATGATTAGAGTTAAATAGGGGAATGACTATACTGATTATAAAACTGGAGTATCACAGGGTAGTATCTTAGGCCCGGATCATTTCTTATGAAAACGTGTAAGGCTGTAGGCAGTATAACTTAATTGTAAAATTCTGGATTCTCATACGCAAAAAATCGCCATCTGAAATTTGAAATTGGCTAATTTTCATAGTCTCTTAGCAAACTGGCTATTATACTATAACCCGTATATACATCTTATGTTTTACATCTGAGGTAAGTGGATAATGTACAGATGTCGATAGAGAGTAATATTTGGTGACCAGGTGATTCACGTAGCGCTGTCGGAGCTGCGGCCGCTGCTGCTGAGCGAGGACATGGAGGTGCAGGAGCGCGCGCACAACGCCGTGGCGCTGCTGGCGCTGGTACTGCGCCGCCTTAGTCCCACAGACCCCGCCGCGCTGCCGCCGCCAGGAATAGCACTAGCGTCGCCTGACACTGGTCTGCTCGTCGAACACGACCATAGGTACTTCATGTTTGTAGCGTGTCATTATTAATTTGTATACTAGCTTTTGGTCGCGGCTTTGCACGCGTAAAAGTAGGTTAGGTAATGTTAATAACAGTACTTTTTATAGCCCATGTTAATCGGTGGTTTTTAAGGGTAAAATTTTTAAATAGTTTACCTAATTTTTTATTTCAATCTTTACAAACAAACAATCAAATCTTTCCTCTTTATAAATCAGTATGTTAAATAATTCCTATTTAACGTTCTGATGTTTTCATAACTTAGCTTAATTCTAGTTTTTCATAACTAAATTCTAAGAAATATCTTATGTTGTGAAAGTCTGTAAACCAAACAACGGACAAAGACGTTGAAGCTAAGAGAAGTGTTATTTGTTGAAGTGTTATTATAGATCACACAAATATTTTGGTAGAAAATTTATTTAAAGAACTTTATTAAATGCTAAGTCCGAAACAAAATTTTCTTAAAATTTGCCGATATTTCTTGAAACTTTAATAAACATATTTGCCGAAATATCCGCACCGTTTTTGCTACTGAAAATTATCTTGTAAGAAAACTCAGTTCTATATAACACCAACGAAGCAGTCGTGTACTAACAAGCAATATTCTTGTATTAATTGCAGCAACGATTTAGAGAAAGAAGAAAACGAATACGCCGTGAATGGCAAAACTTCGCCTTCGTCGACACATAAATTTAGCGGCGGACTCATCGATGAACTCGCCGATCTATTCGACGGAGAACTGAAGCCCGTCGCGCCCAAGGCACAGAAGAAAGTGCCCATGCCCGCCGAGTATGTATTATCTTCTATATATTTTATTAAATTTCTACTGATTGTGCGTATGGCACTTTTAAATGGTTGGGCCGATTAAGGCGAAATTTTTGTATGTTTGTTGTGAGCCCCTGGATTGCTTTGATGCACAATTGGATTGGTTAATGGGCGCTGCGATCGGGTTGCAAGCCTATGTTTGGGCTGGACAACCTATGTCGGATTTTCCTTCAGAACAGAAAAAAACAATGGAAGTAGCTTAAGGACAAATTTGTTCAAGAACCAGTGTCGCCAAAGTTACACATTTACATATTATTCAAACGGTGATCCTAGTATTATGATTGGCGACTAACAAAAATTATGAGTATAATTATGTACATGAAATTAAACCTTATTTTATTGACACTATATTTCATATTGGCAAAATTAATTAACCACCATTATTTTACCACCAAGTACTGCTCGTCGACGCTAGATGCCATTAATCACAATTTACAACTTCTGAACTCTATGGCTATCAGAACAAGAGTGGAAAGTACTTGACAAAAAAATCAGTTGACATGTAACAACACACCACACTCAAATAGTAATGTAACAAAATTTTATCGATAATTTATATTACTTTCAATTTCGATTAAAACATGCAATAATTTGTTTTCATTATAGACTTATAAATAAACAAGATGGGTGTAAAAAGCCAGGATTCAACCTATTCGTCTTAATTGTAAAAGTAATGAAAAGAAATGACCCCTATTCAAACTCGACCGAGGTTGGTGTCTGTCAAGGTGTCTGCACACCAAGATACAAGTCAATATTTTGCCATTTAAAATACATGTGACCTTGACTCAGAAGTTAATATGCAGACCTAACATATCAGCAAAAATACGTGCCAAAACACCCACATATAAAATACACACATGTAATTAGACCATTGTCTAATCAAATCCTCTCAACCGTCTACGACTATTGTTTGTCATTCCGATGTTACAGATCATAGCAGCGTACTATGTAGCCTTGGTTTAAATTTCTCCAAAGAAAAATCTAGAAAACAAGCCACTAAGATCAACTATGAAAGCTTACATGAAGACCTAGAGAATTTTGACTGGTTGGGACTATATGATATAACCGATATTACGGAGGCGACACAATATTTTATCTCCAAAGTGAATAACTTTATTGAGAAAAAAAATCTACTCAACACTTTCGCAGCTCCAATATAATTTTTATAAAATGGATTACGCCAGGTCTTTTAAAATCAATTAGAATTCGTGACAAATTACATATCGATGCTAGGAAAAATCGCAACAATCTTGAATTACAAAATAAATATAAGACCTATAGAGATATTTGCGTCAACTTATTACATGAACAAAAAAACAAATATGAACACAACCTCCTTGAGGAAAATAAAAATAACTTAACAAGACATGGAACTCTCTAAAAATAATCTGTAATCTAAATAAATGTGAAAATAAAAATGAACAATTTTTAAAATTAAAAGCCGATACCATCGAATCTCTAAATACAGTAAACAATTACTTCAGTACTGTTGTGAGCGTTTGGCGGAGACAATTCTAGATGAATTGGAAATAACTAAAACTGAAATAGGCAACAATATAAGCCTTACCTATAATTCCAATAAATTTCACTATTTTTACAACCAACAGATGAAATTGAAGTTATCAAAATCATAGGTACGCTAAAATCCAGTCAAGCTACAGGACACGATAACATTAGTAATGACATGTTAAAGCTTAAAATATATGTGATTGCGACGTCCCTGACATATATATGTAATCTTAGTTTATCATCAGGAATAGTTCCGAATAATATTAAAACTGCAGAGGTAATACCTATTTTCAAGGCAGGTGATTTACTGGAACCGCCTAACTACAGGCCAATTTCACTATTAAGTACGGTGTTGAAAATGATTGAGAAGGTAGTCAATGTGAGACTACTTAAATATCTAGAAGTAAATAGCCTTCTAGCTTCTAACCAATATGGATTTCGCTCTGCCCGGTCCACGGAAGACACCGTCACGGGTCTTGTTGATTTTGTAACTGATAAAATTAACGACGGACAAAAATGCGTTGGTGTTTTCCTGGACCTGGCGATAGCATTTGATACTGTCTCACAATCTATATTACTAAAAAAACTAGAACTGTTGGGGGTTAGAGGTCTAGCGCTACAATGGTTCCAATCTTACCTTAGCAAACGGAAACAGCGAGTGCGAATAGGAGAACGAACACAAGCGATTATGCAGACATTGTTAATGGCTTGCCTCAACGCAGTGTTTTGGGTCCTACTCTCTTCTTAACCTACATTAACGATCTCTGTTTACTTAAACTGCCACACGCAAATATTTTTATTTTTGCAGATGATACTGCTTTAATTTTCCATGCCAAGATATGGACAGAGGTTGTTGATGTAGCCCAGGAGGGCCTTAGATGTACTGCCAGCTGGCTGAAAAACAATTTACTAACTCTTAACGCAAGTAAAACAAAAGTCATAGCCTTAAGTATAACCAATAGACCTGTTCCTAAGCAAGCTCTAAAAGTCAAACTGCACACATGTCAGTCTGCCAAGCAACCAACTCCATTGCAATGCCAATGCCCGACTATTGAACAAGTTTCGTGCATAAAATATTTAGGCATAATGATCGATAAACATCTCTCGTGGAAATCACATATTGATGCAGTTACGAAACGAGTAAGGAAGTTAGCTCACATATTTTAAAAAATTAGGTCTGTAGCAAAACAGCAACTTATTCGAACCGTATATTTCTGTCTCTGTCAATCTGTCTTGGATTATTGTATCATTGCTTGGGGAGCGGGGAAAAAAACATATCTTCTCAAGCTAGAACGAGCTCAGCGAGCTATTTTAAAAATAGCGTTTAAAAAACCATGGCGTTATTCTACTAATACACTGTACTCAGAATGTAACCTCCTTCGCGTGAGACAGCTTTCGCTTACTTCTTTTACTTCTCCGCTTTCATAAAATTGCGAAAACCATAGCGCGAACCTCTTACAGAACTCTTAAGTGGGATATACCGAGAGTTCGTTCTGTTTTTGCTCGTCAATCTTCTACTTTTATGGGACCCTATCTATACAATAAATTCTACAAAAATAATAATACAATAATAAACCTAACATCATTCCGCCTTAAAACTACCATCCAGAAATGGCTAAGTCTCAAAGACTATGCCCATACCGAGAACCTCTTAAACATTGGTTTTCAATATCACATGCACACGAACTTACACGTACAAACACACTGACTAATACACACACACGCGCACGCACGCACGCACGCACGCACGCACGCACGCACGCACGCACGCACGCATGCACGCACGCACGCACTCACGCACTAGCCTCTATTTCTTTTCTTTTTTTGTTTCTAATTCCTTTTTTTTTTAATTATAATTTTCTTTTAATTTTTCCACCAAGAAAATAATATACGCAAGTACTCTTATATTTATTTTTAACTAACGGAAGGAACTGGACCCCACGACACAGGGAATCCTAGTGTGGGGGCCAGAGATATATTGTTTCTCTTATATATGTCATCTTATATGTGTACTGATGTAATGTGTATATGTATTGTACTAATGTTTGAATGAATAAATATTATTATTATTATTATTAAAACCGAGGCTAAACTCAGTCGTATACATAAACATACATATAATCTCACGTATATCCTGAAAGTGTAGGCAGATTGTAGTACTGTGTGTTACACCGACATTTCGCTAGATTTGGTTTTACGTTCCACGTTATAGGGGCCGAGCTTATTGCTATTTATTAGGCCCAGGTCCAGACTCTGCTACTACTATATTTCTTTAGCAGACATACCAAATAAAACTTGGTTCTACCTGCGAATTGAACCCTAAACATCGTGTTCAACAGTCGCATATATGACAGCCACCAAGGATATTAAATTAATTGGTACTATCGAGGTCCAGATAACATATGATGTTCGTAGTTCCTCACCGAAATGAGACCTTGCGATATTATATGGGTTTTTACAATTGTTGTTTATAAAAATCTATTGACTATCTATATTTCTATTAGAATTAAACAAAATGTACCCGTTTACAAGATGTAAACTAACTAATTCGTGGAATAAATTACGAATAAGCCACGAATATTTTCCTACAAATAAGACCGTTGTAACATTGATGTAATTATTCTGTCAATAGGTCACAAAAGTTCACTATTAAAATCAAGACAAATAAAATTTAACTCAATTGTATATATGTCTTATTAATATATATGTATGTGTATATGTAATAATAATAATGTCTTAAATCATAGATGAACGAAAGGACTTGATAAGAGAGTCCTACTTTAACTTGGTGTGTCCCTGGACAAATATACCAAATATTTAGTAATGTATTTTTTATTTTTTGTTAGTATAACCATCATAATTCACAACTTGCACTGACAGTACTTAAATACATCTGACATTATATTTAAGTTATAAATTGCACCAAACCATATATTTTTAATATTTAATATTAAGATCAAAAAAAAGCTTATAAAAAAAGGTCTTCAATTAAATTTTCCAGGAACGAATTTACAGAGTGGTATATGCTGGTAGTAAGTACCTATTTAACAAATGGCAACCACTCTTTAATAATAAAATTAATATGGAATAGAATGATGTGGACAAACCGAGGGTGCGTGGTGGGTTACTCTCTTCCCAATTATTGTATTATATATCCTGTAACTATTGTAATATAATTTGAAACTACGTTCTCTCCCAACGACCAGACCTAAACTTTAGCATCGTAATGCTGATGTGTAAATCTGGTCATTTTGACGTATTACGATTACGTTGGTAACGGTTAAAGGTTGTAGCACACATATCAACTCGGAAAGGGATCGTCACCGTATCGCCTTTCCCCTCGCCGTCAAACAGGCGTCAACCTAACGTAAACGCGTAACCAAAGCGGATCAGCAACTCTAGTACGTCGACTCGGCTACGGCTAGGCAACGCCGCGCTTACGCGAGTTTAGAGCCAATTAAATCATATAAATATGGATATTTTCTCACTTCTTAAATGAGTTTATCCGTTTTGTTCGTTATTTTTTGTTTGAAATCTAACCTACAAATTCAATAAAGCACGCGCGCTTCACAACTGGAAGTTGCCTTGTGAATGACAGCACGTTAGGCAATAGTAGTGCTCTCGAGAGATGTAAGTGCGGAGACGGCGAGCTGTAAGCGCGGGGACGACGAGCCGTAAGCGCGGGAACTGCAAGTTGACCACGCACCGCTTGAGGGTGGAAGTGTCATTTTAGGGTATAACTACGGGAAAACCCGCCCCGGGTCCCCGTTGATAGTGAAACCGGCGCCGGACCGCTCGACACCCCTAGCCGCTCGCACCGGTGTTGCCCTGTTGCTGGCTTGTATGCCTATCGTGGCTATTCAGGGGACCCATCTAGTGAGTTGGCGTGTCACCGTCTGTCCATTCGAGTGATGATATTAAAGTATTCAGAGCAGACGCCGTTTTATCGTCCATAGTTTCTAATATACCAGTCCATCAAACACGCATATCCATAGCCCATATATTAGAATCCATACGTAGCAATATCCCTACGCCTGCTGCGGCTAGTGCCGCTAAAGGTGTTCCATCCCACCTTTGATTAAAACTCGAAGGGCCTCATCATGTTGGACCCATGTCTTCGTGTAAGCCTCCCAAAGGGCCGGGTCTTTGCCTAACTTATTAGGGAAATACCCGTAAAAGAGAAACAAATTAATATAAAATGAGTGTGAACCAACACAAGTTGGGGTATATAATTATATTTACAAAGTAAAACTAATTCATATTTGGTGTAAATTAAATAATATTTAGTTGTAATATTAAAAATAATAGGAAACAATAGTTATAAATGGTTATGTATAAAATGTCGACGGATTTGCGTCAAAAGTTTGCGAATATTCTGGAATTTCAGATTATCGGTAAAAGAAAAGCAACTGCATGGTCATGTCATCAAAGATAACTTTCATGTGTATATCTTATGCAATGTGTGACCGAATATCTTTTTTCAATTTTAAAATAAATCCTTTTATCGTCGGTGGTCTGATATACATATATGTGATAGATTTATACTTTAGCTTTGATTTTTGCAGTCTAATAATGCCCAATAGGTACAGCATATAAGTACATATTTTTAAATGATATGTTACGTTGACATTATTGGGTTTACTACTGGGAGCACGAGATCGGCAAATGAGTACTACAGTACTCATTAGCGGTTACAGGTGCCCCGCCCACTTACTACTTCCATTGTATTCTGTGTTCCGTGGTTTGCCCTTTAGTTTTTTTATAAAGAAACATTGCTCAGCCTCTTTGGATAAGAACAAAAAATTACTGGGGACGATATTAATACATATAATTCAAATATATTTTTCTTTAGCATAACTTCCATATCCCCAATTCTGAGTCAGCGATTGATATAAACCTCACGTGCCACGTGTAATTATAACCTCAAGCACTTCTCTATGTGTCACAAATGTGATTGTATAAGTTATCGGTGTTAATATCCAGCTTGAACCTGGAGCAGTGGCTGTCGCACTCGCGCTGGTCGTCGGATAGTTCGAGCTCGGAGGGCGAGGCGGAGGCAGCCGTGTTCGCGCCGCCACCGCACGACCCGCGCCCCACCGCGCAGTTCACGCCCGAGGAGCTAGCCATGGTACGTGCCCACCACGCTCTTTACTAAAGCAACTATACCACATACATTACATCCATATATTGTTCGCGCCGCCGCCGCACGAACCGCGCCCCACCACGCAGTTCACGCCCGAGGAGTTCGCCATGGTACGTGCCCACCACGCCCTTTACTAAAGCAACTATACCACATACATTACATACATATATTGTTCGCGCCGCCGCCGCACGACCCGCGCCCCACCGCGCAGTTCACGCCTGAGGAGCTCGCCATGGTACGTGCCCACCATGCTCTTTACTAAAGCAACTCCAGGGCTGATGTCGTCGACATCGCGAATGCCTTTAACACCTTGTCCTGGAGTTGTATTAGGGAGGCACTTATATTTCATCAAGTGCCGACCTACCTCCGCTGCATTGTCGGAGCATATTTATCGGCAAGGGTATTGATCTACCCGGGTCACTACGGTTGGAGTCGGCGAGATATGTCGTGCGGTGTTCCACAGGGATCTGTTCTGGGTCCGCACCTGTGGAACATCGGTTACGACTGGGTGCGCTCCTCCGTGGCGTCGGCGTTATTCGTTACGCCGACGACACTTGTCACGGCGAGGGGTAAGTCGCACCGGGCGGCGGCCATATTGGTGACCGCTGGGGTTGCACCAGTCGTGAGTCGTATCCGGCGATTGGGACGGCCACGGTCCACGGATTTATTTTTGCAGACACAGTGCTATCTCTGCGTCAGTGTATGAACTATAGAACTAAACGGCGGCGATCGGTTCACGTTCACATTTAACATAGATTACTAGCTTCTAACTGTTTCGCTGCGCTATACTAGGTAGCGTTAATATCTGTTTATTATGGCGAAGTGTGATATTTGTGGCAAATTTATGTCAACACCAAGCTGTGCCCGTTATATAAAATGCAAAGGTATGCCATCGCACCTGTGTTGGCCTTCAGATTGTAAGGTTGTGAGTTCGGGGAGATGAGTTAAACAACTATATCCATTGGATTTATGTTTATTAATGCTCTCAATCATAGAATACAATGATTTATATAGGATGGATTCATTACGGTACATGAGCACACATACGTATACACTACACGCCCACCGGCAAAATAAAATAAAAATATTGGTTACATTTATTTTTATTTTTGGGTTATATTAAAAGAATAGGCATCTAATAATATTTATATAATGCAATAAGCACAATATATAAAAGTAAAAAGAAAAAAAATAATACAATATTATATAGTATTTTGTTACACACAAAAAAAACATATAGGTTTTCATTAAAATAAAAAATAAAATAAAATATTCGTTTGACATATGGTCTCGTTCTATTTTTATGTACTATTAATTCTTTACCTTTATACAGTATTTTTAAATTAGGGTTACAATCTTCTATTACTTTGTACGGTCCAACATATAGTGGATCAAATTTGTTTACATTTTGTTCATTCTTAAGTAGTATCATGTCACCAGTACTATACGTAACAGGGTTTGTATATGAATCATATGCACATTTTCTAATCTGTTTACTAATAATTAAATGTTGTTTCGCGTCATACTGTTATTTTTGAAGTTTGTATTTGAGTTGTTTTGGATAGTGTAATGGTTATATAGCGGTTCAATATCTGAAGTTAAATTACTCGGTAAATTGCATAGTTTTCCAAATACAAGTTCATAGGGAGTGTATTTAGTTTCCGTATGTACGGTTGTATTAAAAGCAAAGCACCAATATGGTAGCCACAAACTCCAATTTTCGGTTTGGTTCTCTGTTTGTATGCGAAGGAAAGAAAGTAAATTTTTATGAGTATTTTCTAAACCTCCTATTGATTGGTGATGGTATGCAGTAGATGATATCTGATTAATTTTAAGAATTTCACATACTTATTTCATTACTTTCGAAACGAACTCCGTACCGCGATCAGATATAATGTTTCTTGGAATGCCATAGCGTAATACAAAATTATTAATGAAAGCTGTTGCCACTGAAATTGTATCCTTATTTCTAAGCGGATAAGCCTCTACGTACTTGCTAAGATCACACTGTAGTGTGAGTACATACATATAATTATCACTATCCTTACTTAAGGGCCCAACTAAATCTAAAAATACTCTATCAAAAGCCGAATGGCCTGTATCAGTTAGGACCATTGGCTGTTTTATATACCTAAAATGTTTCTGTCGCTGGCATTTATCGCAGCAATTTACAAACTCCGTGACATCCTTTTCTAATTTCGGCCAAAAATAACGCCGTTTTATATTATTAATCATACGTCGTATACCGGCGTGACCGCTACTCGGTAATAAGTGGTAGTCATTTAAAACGATTCGTTTCGTATCGTGATCACTTATAATTTTTACACCTTTTAAAATATGTAAACGTGGTCCGGACCAATTAGGTGTAATATTTATGCTATGAATTAAATCTTTTATTAACTCAATGTTTTCATTACTTCGAACAATGTATACACTATCAAGTTTCAATAGATTACAGTAATAAGCCAACTCCCGTACAAAGGCATCTTGTGCGCATTGTAATCGGCAAGATGGGTTTACTCTTAGTATACAATTTGATGCATCATAATTAAATAAATTTGTATTTGATTTGTAAGAATCTGTCAAATTACTCCATTCTTTTACTTTCACAAACCTTAACTCTGTACAATCCTTTGGATTTTAAGCAACTCAATAACTCTTGGTTGATCAGACCGTTCGTTTGTGGATTGCTTAGCAACCATAGGGTTGTCACTCACACCTTGTCCACTTCTTTCACACATACGCTTTTTCTGTCCTCTAGTCAATACAGACACAACGTGCTGATTAATTTCCTTCAATTCATCGCTTGTTATTCGGATACGTGACAAGGCATCTGCAGCTGCATTGTCGGTACCTCGAACATATTCTATTACGTAATCATATGCCTCTAATACTAAACGAAATTTAGTCAAACGACTAGACGGATTTGTTTGATTAAATAAGTAAACTAACGGTTTGTGTTTCGACCGAAAAGATAGGGTCTGAAATACTTTACAGACCATACGATAGCGAGTAACTCTTTTTCAATCGTGGGGTATCTAATTTCCGCTTTATTAAGATTACGACTTGCATAAGCAATTGGTCTGTTATCACTATTGCATAGCACAGATCCGATTGCATAACCAGATGCATCTGTTTGTAAAATGAATGTATTGTTTTCATCGAAGTTGGGATATTGTAATATTGGTGGGGATATTAACGATTCTTTTAGGGATTCGAAAGATTCCTGACATTCATACGACCATTCAAAGCTAACATTTTTTCGACACAGTCTGTTAAGAGGTAAAGATATCGCGGCAAATTCTGGTATAAATTTTCTATAAAAGTTGACAAACGCTACGAATCTTTTTGTTTCGTCAGCATTTTTTGGCACAGGATAATTTTTAACTATGTTTATTTTCTCTAAATCTGGTTTGATTCCTTCGGATGAAATAACATGTCCCAAAAACTGCATTTCTTTCCTTAGGAAGTCGCATTTTGTTGGGTTAAGCTTTAAGTTAACTTTTCGCAATCTAGTTAAAATATCTATAAGATTTTTATTATGTATTTCTAAATTACGATCAAAACAAATCAAATTATCCAAATATACAAATAATTTTTCGTATGGTCCAGACATTGCAATTGTCATTAGACGAGAGAATGCACTTGGGCTTATTTTTAATCCCATAGGTAAACGGGTCATTTGATATTGGCCCGAAGGCGTAGTGAATGCTGTATACTTTCTGCTGTCTGGCTTTAATTTTGCCTGATAATAAGCTTGTGATAAATCTAATTGTGAAAATACATTGAACCTGATAAAGAATCTAAAATATCGTTAATATTCGGAAGGGGAAATTTGTCGTCTAAGATTCTTGTATTTAATTTACGAAAATCAATTACCAACCTCCATTTCTTAGAAGTATCACCAGATTTTTTGGGTACTAACAAAATTGGGCTTGACCATTCACTCTTTGCTGGTTCAATAATATTGTCAGAAAGCATTTTCTTAACCTGTGTTTCAATTTCCTTACGCTGTGAAAAGGGCAACCTGTACTGTCTAGTATAAACTGGATCAGCATTTGATTTTAACTGTATGCTTTGTTCATAAAGGTTAGTTAGATAATTTATCATTTGGTAAATGAAACACATCCGAAAATTTTGCACATATGCTTTGGATTGATGACCTTTCTTCATTGTTTAGATGACTTAAATTTAAAAGAGGAAACATAGTGCGTACTCGCTCTCCATCAATATTACTATCTTGGCCAAAGTTACAGATGTCATACTCTGATAATAAATGGATTTCCGGTCTAAAAAAATTAATATCTACTTGCATTTCACGAGTATTTAGTATTTGAATACTAATTTGTCCATTGTTTGGTTTACAAATACCTCTGGCTACAAAAACTCCGTCGCATAATTGAATCGGTAATATTACGCAGTCTTCGTTATAACTACTGTCTAACATAAATATTTTCTCACATCTTGGTGGGATGCTTAAAAAGCAGGTTTTATCCAACGAATTACTAATCATGGGCAGGGTCAAAGTATTGTCATTATTCTTTAAGGTAAACGTATTATTTTCAAAGTTCAAAGTAGCGTTATATTTACTCATAAAATCTCTACCAATTATACCATGTTGTATACCAGGTAAGGTGTGCATAATGTAAAATTTGTGTACAAATTCCTTTCCATTTACGATCAGTGTAACATAAACATAGCCTAAAGTTTGCACTTTGCCTCCAATACCATTTATATAAATAATATAATATTCTACCACATACACACAACACCATCTAGCCCAAACTAAGCAGAGCTTGTACTATGGGTACTAGACAATGGATAAACATACATATATACTTTTTTTTTGTAAATACTTACATATTATACATAGAAACACCCAGACCAAGACAAACATTCATGTTCATGCACACAAATGTTTGGATTGGAATATTCCAACGTGACACAGTGTCGTATTTCAATACCGATAGTGATGCTCCAGAATCTATAAGCAATCCATATTTGGCACCTTGTACTACGAACTCCACCAAGCTATTATTGTTACAAGCAAATATAAAATGATTATCGAAAAATCTCTAATGGTTCATTAGTACGAGTATGTCTTTCCATAGGTTGGGGCATTCGATTCCGGTCAGATAAATCTATACTATTTATGCCGTTTTCTATAACATGCACATTACCATCGCGCGTAAAAGTCCTTGTTGGTCTACCGCGAGATGAACCCCGCGTGTGACCACGATTATTGCTGAACTGTTGCTGAACTTGGTTTTGATATTGCCTATGATTATAAAAAGATCCTCTACCATTCCCTCTTTGAATAAATCGATTGTTGTTTGAACGATTAGGGCGTCTATTATTATAGTAACTATATCCACGATTATTAAATGAGCTGCCTTGGTATCCAACATACACCGAAGCTTCAGAATTATGCCGATTGCATAACTCCTCATCCTTAGCTGCTCTTATAGTATCTTTTAAAGTGTCATAATTACGTGCTGACATAATTATGCGAATTTCACGGTTACGCAAGCCATCAATGAAACTTTTAATCGCAATCTTCTCATTTTGAGGGCGTAATATTTTATATGCATTTTGGTCATCACCAGCTTGCGCCACCGTCAAATCCACAAAAAGCTGCTCGACCTTAGATCCATATTTCTCTAAAGAGCCATTTTGGTTGATTTGTGTCAACTCTTTGTGAATTGCCGTACTAGATTTCTTTGTAAGAAGGTGTTGACGCATTTCAATAATAAGCGACTCACAACTATCGTAAGACGTAGACAATCTTAATTTAGCGTTCTCGTTTAATCGGGTTTTTAGTATAAACTTAACTAGCATTTTGTTGCCTTCATCAGTGAGTGAAGAACTGTATAACTCTATGGCATCTATTAAGCCTTTCGTCACATTTTCATCACCATTCATAATCGGTAATAAAGCCACTGCATTCCTATAATTAAAAGGCTCCATATTGTCTTCGGTTCTAGCTTTGACCGTACACTTGGCACTAGGTTGAGAACTATACCTTGTGGAGCAAAAAGATTATATTTGGGTAAAAGTCTTTTTAAATAAATCACAGTATGACTGTATTTCTTTTAAAACACCAGTACTAAATTGTTTCTTTGCAATCTGTTCCGATAAGGTATTTATAATGTCATCAAATTGATATTTTAACAATGTAGCTTCTTTTAGCTTTTGTTGTAGAACAGTTTCTGTCCTTTTAGGATAACTTAGTTTTATCAAATTATCTTTAATATTTTTAATTGGTCATACAACAGGATAAGCTCATTTGCCATTACCAATCAGAACAGGAAAAAAATTCCACATAGGTAATATTTACTCTACAATTACATGATAAAACATAAAAATAAAGACTAATAGATAACGATACTAGAAATTCATCCAATAACCGTTCCGTTACTTTTCATGTTTCACTTTGCGATAGAACACAACTCACTACACTCATCACTAAATATAACTTGAAACACTTATTGCGGTTTCTGGCCTCTGATGCCTACCTCGTGGCGAGCCTCCTGGCGCGCCTCCTGACGCTGCTGGCGGCACTCGTAATAGACACGAGTCTCCGGATTCGGTCGACGAAACGAACGTGAAAGGTTTTGCGCGAAAACCTCATTCCTTATCCAGGAATAGTGACAATTTCGGTACAATTTATACACTACGTAAAGTCCAGCGATTCCGAGTAAGGTGCAAATGATAAACATCACGATGCTAATGTTCGATAAATGGTACTCCTGCATAGAAACCGAATTTGAACCACCTGATGTACTTTGCGATATAAAAACGTCCTCTTTTTCTATATTTTTTTTTTTTTGCTAAAATGTGCCATTTTAGCAAAAAAAAAAAACTGTTCAGAACACCAAGAAATTGTTTACTACTCGTCCATCAATGTCTTTCAAGTAACGCCACCGAACTCGGCGCTCCGTCTCGGATGGCAGGGTCGCCATGTAAGGTTGTGAGTTCGGGGAGATGAGTTAAACAACTATATCCATTGGATTTATGTTTATTAATGCTCTCAATCATAGAATACAATGATTTATATAGGATGGATTCATTACGGTACATGAGCACACATACGTATACACTACAAGATGTCAACAGAAGTCCTCTCTAACTGGACATGTTCAGAGTGCACCGATTAAACCCCAAAAGAGGGAAGAACGGTTATGGATGACTTCAACATGCTAGTCTAAACTACTCAGTATGTAACGAACCTACGACTGACTTGAATTTTAATGTGGCGCAAGAGATTCGCAGCTTTAGGGTGGAAATGAGCGCAATGAGAGCCGAGCTACGCGAGTTCTACAAGGAGATGGCAGAACTCAAGGTCTCTGTAAACTTCTGCCATGATTGGGTTGACCAGGTAGATTACAGGCTTGTAAAACTCTAGAAGCGATTTGAGGGAAAACAACCTGTTACAATAACATGTCTCGAAAATACGTTTGCCGAATTAAAGACACAGTTACATGAGCGTGAACAGGACATGCTATTGAATGATATCATTATCTCTGGTGTGCCCGACACTAAAGAGGAAAGTCCTGCTCACCTTCTCTACTTGGTCTCCATTAAGCGGGGGGCGGGGGGCTACAATCGACGAGCGTGATCTCGTGTTTGTAGAGAGAATGGGTACGGTGTATCGCAACTGTGTCGAGAGCGCCGAAACCTTACAGTCGCCGCGCCCGCGCAGCATCGCCGTGCGACGCGGCCTCACCATCACCGACCTGAAGCTGGAAGGACGGCCACAAACAGTATACGTTAATGAGCGTCTAACACGTACCAACGGGAGGCTCTTTCATATCGTGCGAGAGGCCGGGAGACGTCTACATAAAAAATATATTTGGACTAGAGAGGAGCGCATATTTGTGAAGCAGCAAGATGGTATACCCACACAACGCATCCGGTCTGAGGCTGATGTACAGCGAATTTTTGGAACAGGAACGGTTTAGATATTATTTCTTTGTGTGTCAATTTCTCTTTACTTACTTATGAATTTGGTTTAATTGCCTATATTGTACTTGCATCAAATTTTGTTGAAATATCTTAGTGCTGTCTACAGAGGAGGTTTAACTCTGCATTTTTTGTTCTCAGTTGGTCCCCTTTTATAAATGTTTGTACGCGTTGCATATGTGTTGACATTCATAACAATTATAGTACTATTTATTTCGTATATATATATATATATTAATAATTCGCATTATTATATATTTATACAACATTTAAATTTAATTTATGTGTATCTACTGTGGCGCATCTTGGCAGTAGTAATATTATCCAATGACTAAGAAGTTATTTTGGGTTACTGAACGCAGGCTCACTAGGTACTCTCCATGATTACTTTGTGGCTACAATGGAACGTCATGACGTCGATGTTGTGGCTATAAACGAGACTTGGTTAAGACAAGACGGGGAGGGCCGTGCGCCTGTTGTACCTGGCTATCGGCTACAGCATATACCGCGCCCTATGTGCATGCGCGGCGGCCGCGGTGGAGGCGTTGGATTTTATATTAAGCGAGGTATTAAGGTGCGTTCTCATTTACATCCTATAGATTGACAACGTAGTGTTACCGAGCAAATGTGGCTTATCCTAAATGTCAATGGCATTAAACTCGCTGTCGGTACAGCATATAGACCCTCCTGGCAGGATGTTGATTTACTCCTGGACGCCTTAACAACCTCTATGAATTATTAATCATTTTGTACATATACGGTATTGTTGGGTGATTTTAATATTAACTGTCTGAACTAAACTGACAATAACACAAAAAAAATTAGATACATTTTTAAAATGTTTAAATCTAACGCAAAAGGTTACCTCAGCTACACATTTTACAGATCACAGTCAGACTCTCATCGACTTAATATATACCGATGCTAAGGTGAATAACATTAATGTAGAACTTGTTTGTGGGCTTGGAGCTTGCTTGGAGCATGCTTTTATATCTGCGACATTTCTCTTTAAAAGAGACAAGGTTCCACCTATTACCTTAAGAAAATGAAACCTCGGTGCTGTTTCCTTAGCTAAATTAAATAATTGCCTTGACTCTGTAGACTGGAGCATGCCTACACTGTCTCATGATGTAAATAGCATGGTAGCCTTTCTAAGCGTTAATCTGATAAACATTTTTAACAAATTAGCCCCTATTAATATTTATACAGTTAAGGAAAGGTTTTACCCATGGATTACGGATACAATAAAATTAATGATGAGCTTGCGTAACCAAGCCCGTGTCGAATATTTAAAAACAAAATCCCAAATTAAGTATAATTACTATAAAGAATTAAAACAACTTATAAATCAATCACTGTATTATGAAAAAACTGCTTACTTTAAGTATAATATAAACAATAACGTAAAATATCTCCAAAGGTTGTGGAAAAACTTAAAAATACTATACTGCCACTTACAAGTAAAACTGAATTACCATCGCATTTTAAAGATACCAACCAATTAAATACATATTTTTTAAATGTTCCTTCTAGCATAATGATGCAGTTTTTTTATTTAACCTATTATGTGTTTAACAGATTTAGTCAGACTGTATTCTCGTTAAAAAAAGTAAGCAAAGAGAATATTGCAAAAATAATTTCTACTTTAGTTCTAATGCTGAGGGTTGCGACCAAATCACTTTGGATATGTTTGTATTAAGTCTACTTCAGACACTGGAACTTCTTACGTTTATTATAAACACGTCCATAACAACATCCGCATTTCCTAATATCTGGAAGAGGGCCATTGTTCGTCCCATACCCAAAATAATCAATCCTGTTGATATAAAAGATTTAAGACCGATCAGCATCTTGCCGTTTCTATCCAAGGTGCTAGAAAAGGTAGTCAATACAGTCAAAACAACTCACCAAATACCTCGAAGGTAGCAATATCCTACCAGAGATTCAATCTGGATTTATGAGTGGTCGTGGTACTGCTACGGCATTGCTAGATGTGACGGATAATATATTAACCGCCCAAGATACGGGAATGTGTACATTACTGGTTCTGCTGGATTATTCCAGGACTTTTGATTCTATAAATTTATCACTTCTGATTTCTAAAATGGCGTACTACGGGTTCGATTCCGACACGATAAAATGGTTCAATAGCTATCTGAGCAATCGCATCCAGCTTGTGGAAATCAGGGACGTAAATGGAACCTGCTCCACGTCAGCTATAGCTGACATGGATAAAGGTGTACCTCAAGGATCAATTTTGGGGCCTTCTTTATTCAGCTTATACAGCTCGGACATAATAAGGCGTTACAGAATTGTAGATTTTATATACAGGGTGCCCGGTAATTAATGGATTACCTTGAAATGTCTTGTAGTAGAACTGATGGCCGTACAAAAAAAAAAATGAAAAAAATATCGTAACTACTACATAAGGTGAGTTTTCTTAAATTCTATTTTGTTTTACCTTGTTAACTTTCTTGTACACTACGACCATAAATGAATGAATTCCATCGGTATTTTGTTATTTTATTATTAAACACTAATTATGCTAATATATAGATAGTCAAAAGGATGACTAGATATTGAACTTTTAAAAATAAAAATAATTAAACTATTACATCATATCTCAGGTAGTAATAAAGATAGATTTTTTAAATTTTCTTCCGCACGGCCGTCAATTCTACTATAAGACATTTCAAGGTTATCCACTAATTACCGGACAGCCTGTATATACAGAATGACCGGTAATTAGTGAATAGTAATTAGGAAGTAATAAGTTGTGGCTGACGACATTCAAATATATCTGTCTTTTAAACCTCAGGATTACGTGAATGCGATTACTACCATTAATGAAAACCTTACAAGAATAGTCATATGGTCAAATTATCATTCACTCACACTTAATCCTAACAAAACAAAATATATGATTCTTGGAACCAATAATCAATTAGATAATTATTATTTGCCACGGTCGTCGGGTGTACACGTGACGGTGATGGGAGAACAAATAGAGCGAGTGAGTGAGGCTCGTAACCTGGGTCTGCTAATAGACGGAAGGCCTGATGTTTGAAAGCCATAATATCTCGAATTATGTGAAAAATTGTTTCTACCGTTTGAAAATGCTATACAAATTGCGTTCTTACTTGAGCCAGGAATTAAAATTCAAATAGTAGAATCTATAGTTTTATCAAAATTAAATTACGCAGACACAGTTTTCGGTCCCAAGCTGTTAGCACACACTGAAAAAAACATTTACAATGAGTTCAAAACGCCTGTGCAAGATTCTGCTTTAACATACCTCCGAGAACCCATGTAACACCCTTCTTAAATAAACACCATTTGTTGAAAATTAAATTACGTCATAAATTACATCTTGCTTCTCCTCTGTTCGGCGTAATTGCACATAAAACTCCAATGTACCTGTACTCAAAGATCTCCTGGGTGAGCAGTCATCGCGAGCGTGAGGGTCGTCGCTGTGCGCAGCAGATGGCTATACCCCAACACCGATCTGCTTTATTTCGTGGCAGCTTCCGATATAAAGCGTCAAAAATATGGAATAACATTTTTGTGTTCTACATTATTATTATTTAAATACAGTTGGTATATTATATTGTTTATTTTAACAACTCACCTGTGGACGCTGTTTCGCATTTCACATACATTTATATTTCACACAACCGCTTTATGTTGTATATGTTAAACTTAAGTAATAATTCTCCACAATTAGCTATATTAGATGGTCTAACTAATAATAATACCAAAACAAAAACAAACAAAACAATACAAATAGCCTAGCCAGTCAACAACGCTGAGTTCGAACACTTTGTTTACGTTTCACTCTGCGCATAATATTGTGTCATCAGTATTATGCAATTACATTTTTATTTTATTTATACCTACCCCCTTGAAATTTATTTATTTGATAGTGAGTGACGGTATTTTATTTCTACCTCTGCTCTCATATTTTAAAATGTACCTACCTTATTTATAAACATAATTTAATATGCCCTATACGTTTTCCTTGTGTATGTATGTAGCAGAACCACATTTTTGTATTTTTGCTAAAATGTTAAGCATTTGTCTCCGTCCGTGCATCACTGAAACCAGAAACTGAAACTGAAACTGAAAACCAGCGCTGATGCACTCAATTTGGGTGCCCAGCTAACGCTGAGGTGGTGACCCTTTTCGGCGAGGGCATACACATTTTGTTTTAATATGTATAATATTTTTTGTTTATCTTGTTTTAACTAATTGTGTGTGCTCTGTACGAAATAAACATGATTTCTTTCTTCTCTTTTTGTCTTTCTTTCTTATGAGGTCTCAGTTTGGGGAGATAACCTGACGGCCCATAACATTTCAGCGCTTCGTGCGCCTCAGCGTGCAATGGCCGTCAGGTTAATTAGAGGCTACCGCACGATCTCGTTCGAGGCAGCGAGCCTCCTCGCCGGATCGATGCCCTGGGACCTGCAAGCGGCGCTTCTGGCGTCGCTCTACCGTTGGCGCCAGGAGGCGCTGGCTCGGAGCGAAGGGTCACATCCTCGCGCTCTAGAGGTGGCACGGTCCGAGCCCGCCAGGTCCTGGTGGAAGAATGGAGAAATCGATTTGTGCACCCCAGTGCCGGGCACGCCACAATCGTGGCGGTAAGACCCGTTTTTGTGGAGTGGCTGGAGAGACGGCATGGCGCCCTCACCGGCTGACACAGGTAATGACTGGCCACGGTTGCTTCGGCCAATTCCTGTGTCGCATAGGCCGGCAAGAGACGCCCGGTTGTCACCACTGCGGCGACTGCCGCGACGTTGTTGAGGACTCGACGCTGCACACTTTGGCGGCCTGCCCCGCCTGGGCATCGCTGCGCCGTGAGTTGATCGCGGCAGTCGGTATGGTTGCCCTCTCGGCCGTGGTTCAGTCAATGGTCCGGAGTGAGAGGTCGTGGAACGCCGTCGCCACCTTCTGTGAGGAAGTAATTTCCGTCAAGGAGACGGCGGAGCGGGAGAGGAAGCGCTCAAACTTTCTCCCTAACCGCAGAACCGGGCGCCAGATGGCGCGAAACGACCTCCAACCACCCTGAGGTTTGACCTGGGGGTGGCGGGCTTCGTGGGCCTGCCCGCCATCCGATCGTCACCAGGTCCGAGAGGCGGCGTGCGTGTTCCCACGCGCGCCTCTGTGTCGTGTCCGTCTCCCCTCTAGAGGAGGGGGACCATAGGGATTTTAAAAGTAGTGGTGACCAAAGGGTAGTTCTTATCGTGTAGTGGCCTGCCGTTTCATACGACGGGCCGAAACCTCGGCGGGGTCGCGATTGTATGTGAAAGAGATTGGCGCGGCCCCGCCGATTGCGGTTTTGTCAAGGAACACCGTGGTAGGTTTAGTCGGTATTACCGGGACGTCCATTCTTATCATCATTACCATCTCTCTTTTACACAGGTGAGCCCGACATAGCCCCTTCACCCGCCCCCGTCAAAGCATACAACAGGTAAAAAAAAATATAAAATTCAATTACAAGGTAAATTAAAAAAAAATTATATTATTTTGAATAAAATTACACATAAATTAAATCTAAAATTAAATCAAATTAACTAATAACCATTTAAAATGAAAATAATAATTTAACTAGATGTATGTATCTTATGTGGAGGCCAGTCAGTGCAGACCGGCGACACTTCGACCCAGTGGGATCTTTTGTGTCGACACTCTCCCAATAACGACTGCCATAGATTTTCATGGCAGCCGGGACCGACGGCTTAACGTGCTCTCCGAGGCACGGAGCAGGCGATAATTTAACTAGATACAACATTAATAATGATTAATTACACAATAATAAATTAATACCAAATCAAAAATAATAAAATAAAAATATCAAACAACAAAATAAAATAAAAGGCCAATTCAATTAGCTTTTGATGAACAGTACTTTTCGAAATTGTGACAGACAGTTAGCATAGATGTCAATACTATTGATGCGTGTTTGGTACTCATTATACGTCCTCATCAACCGGTTCGTAGGCGCTGAGCGGCCCAGATTAGATCTGGATGTGCTTGGGGCGAACACATTTAGCTCGCGGGCATTCCTGGATAGATACAGAAATATTTACTTTTTTGGGAAGCATTGGGATTTATATAGTTCCGTTGACAATTTTGTAAAGTAAAGTCAAATCGTATAGGTACTTGTCTACGGTTTTCTAAAGATATCATATTGTAATGAACGAGAGCAACCGTTACATTTGTATCGTAGATAGCGTGTAAAACTTCTTTGGATACGTTCTATACGATTCACGTGTGTTTTGTATATGGGATTCCACACAGGCGATGCGTATTCCAAGGTACTACGAACAAGTATTATATATTATAGAGCACTGTTAAGGCTTGAATGGTCTTAAAATCATAGCAGGTCCTTTTTAAAAACCCTAGTGCTTTAGCTGCCTTGGCAACAATTGTGTCAATATGTAGTATAAAGGTAAGCTTACTATTACTATCAAGTACAACCCGTAAGTCACGGATTGAGTCAACTTTCTGTAGTGAGCTTCCATTAAGCGAGTATGACGAATGAAGCGTAATATATTTTTTGTAAATGTTACCTGATAACATTTAGCAGCATTAAGGGTCATATGATTTTCAATACACCATTGATATACGGAGTTTAGATCATCTTGGAGTAGGACAATATCAGCGGTCAAGTTAATCGCCTTATATAATTTCAGCTCATCTGCAAAAATGCTACAGGTACTATGTTTGATGCTACTTACGATGTAATTTATAAATACAATAAAATTATGGGACCTAAATGAGAGCCTTGTGGGACCCCTGATGTTGAGCAGTAAAGTGAAGACTGGTGACCATTAATGACAACTTTTTGTTCTCTTTTGATCAAATAGGATTTAAACCACAGTAAAAGTTCGCCAAATATGCCAAAGTTCGAAAGTTTTTGCAACAATATTTTATGATCTACTTTGTAGAACGCGCTGCTGAAGTCGGTATAGATCGACTTCCTTGCGTGAGTCCACCAATTTGGCAACGTCGTTCACATAAAGAACTAAGTTGGTTGTAGTAGATTTGTGAGCGCAAAAACCATGCTGTTCCGGAACTAACTCTGTTTTAAGGTAAGATGTTAAAATAAGACATAAGGTTTTTGAGAATACCGTCAAGATAGATATAGGTCGATAGTTCATTACATTGTTCATCTCTCCCTACTTGAAGACAGGCACAACATACCTAGCGACACATGGGCATCGGTCTTGCCATAAATTACAAGTTACAAGTAAAAATAAATTTTTCTATTGCATAAAACTATTATTACTGTAATGTGTGTTGGTTTATACATTAATATAATAACATTAAAAATTAATAAAGATCATTCAAAATGATCTACATTGGCTTTAATACAGTCCTTTAAAGGTTGAGGCCAGTTATCAATAGAAACATGCACTCTTCCATTGGGAAAATTCTTCACTGCCAATCTTACGGTTTGTTTAAGGGACTCACAATATTATTACGGCGTTTAGAGCATGCCATACTCTCTAAAACTGACCCAAATCATAATCCAGCACATTTACCAACCTATTAGTTTTTAAATTATCAGTTTAATTATGACCAGTGTGTCTCTTACAGGTTGCAAGTCATATATGCAACATGGTTCTAGGTGCTATATTCTTTTCCTGAGATTAAATCTTTTATTTTTGGACTGGATATCCTCGAATTCTTTCCTTTACTGCTTTGATCGCCTTTTCGTACGAATACTTCGTGGATGGCCAGATCTTTTTCTGTCACAAACAGAGAAGATTTCATTGTACCTATCAATAGCCCGGTACACAAACATTCGATTAATACCAAGCGCACGGAGAGTTTCAAAAATTGCATTTGGTACCATATCTACTTTGTGTAATGTCATTATCACCCCACTCCATTTTAATATCACAAAAATATTATACTCCAATTGGCGCGAAAATGAGAAAACACAATGAATATTCATAATATAAGAATGACAGATTCCAAATTCAAATGTAATTTTATGTTTTTCTTAATTGTAATAGTATTTATGGCCAGACTAAGTATATATTTACTAACCACATACACGTCTAAGCAGCCTTGTAAGTATGTAACACCCCTTACGAAATTCGTAGGTTGTCTAAAATATGTTGTATTATATTGGCAGTTGCGGGAAGCTAGACGACAGGAACAAGCTAACAACCCGCACTACTTAAAGGACGACTCGCCGCGCTCGTACCAGCAAGACGACATCCCTATAGCAGAGATCGCGCTCGAAGTGCCTCTGCAAGTTCACGGTATGTACTATTTTTTTAAACTTAAGATAAAACCAAAATTACAAATAATTTAGGTTTTACACGCTTTTATTTATTAGACCTGTATGTAAAATTGTAATGGATTTTCTCACTATAATTGTCGCCCACGTCTAGTATTGTCAAATAATCAAGAATTTTGCACATCATATTGATAAGTAAAACTATATTTTAAATATAGGCAAGCACATTCGTTGACACACCAACAGAAAATGTGTTCTTCTGTATACTTCGTTATGTTGGTTACGTTTTTAATGAATTTACTTGATTTTCAGCTAAAAGATCTGATAAATACTTAATATCCCAAGAAAGCTCGAATAAAAAGAATAAAGAAAAACGCACGTCGAAGAAACGAAAGAGCAAAAAAGATAAGCTATCAAGCGACTCAGACAGCGAAGGTAAATATCATAAATTCTTCTCCCTAGCCTTTATTATTTCCACGTCACTTGGGGTTGGCTTTTCTGGTCTAACCGGATTTGACTGGATATCAGTTTTTACACGTAGCGGCTGTCACCGCCGCAACCCGAAGGCTAACGATACCCTAAGACTAGACCAGTGTCAGGATACTACAGGGCACTGACTTTCCAATAACGACTACCATAGATGTTCATGGCATTCCTGCACCAGCCAGAAGGAAAGGGTCCCATGCTGACGCCCTGCCCACCGCTCCATCACCGGCTTGAGGTCCCGAACGGTTCCGAAACCGGCCATGGGCGCCTCCAGCCGCGCCTTTCATGTTAAAATCATGCCCTAGTGGTTAGATTTCACGCACAAGGGTACATCAACCTAGCTTATCTCATGCCGCCAGTGACATAATAATGCAGAAAAATAACCTTAAAAATACCAAATATAAACTGCAAATCAGATGTAGCAAAGTCTGGCGATGTCTGTTGAGTGACTTGAGAGTTCAAGTCGAAGCGTTGGTATTTTATATTCTGTTTCTTTGCAGTTATTTCTTTGCTTGATATACTTATAGCCAACCAAGACTTCCTCAGAATAGACCTCACATTATGCGAAGCTTTATTATGCAAGTTTATAATAAATATGTAGTGGAGGACATAATGGTTGTGTTGTTGCAGAGGAGTGCCGCGCAAGTCGTCCGGCGGTGGCGGAGGGCGGCGAACTGCCTGAGGGCGCCGCATTGAGTGACGACGAGCCCGCGCCGCCGCGCGACGACCCGCACCGCGCGCTCGACCTCGACCTCGACCAGTCAGTACTCGCGCACACTACACACCACACACCACATCACCACACACCGCATACTATACACGCGACGCTCAGCAACGACGAGCCCGCGCTGCCGCGCGACGACCCGCGCCGCGCGCTCAACCTCGACCAGTCGGTACTCGCGCACACTACACACTACACACCACACACCACATATTATAACCGCGGCGCTCAGCAACGACGACCCGCACCGCGCGCTTAACCTCGACCAGTCGGTACTCGCGCACACTATACACTACACACCACACACCACACACCACATACTATACACGCGGCGCTCAGCGACGACGAGCCCGCGCTGCCGCGCGACGACCCGCGCCGCGCGCTCTACCTCGACCAGTCGGTACTTGCGCACACTATACACTACACACCACACACCACATACTATACACGCGGCGCTCAGCGACGACGAGCCCGCGCTGCCGCGCGACGACCCGCGCCGCGCGCTCTACCTCGACCAGTCGGTACTTGCGCACACTATACACTACACACCACACACCACACACCACATACTATACACGCGGCGCTCAGCGACGACGAGCCCGCGCCTCCGTGGGACGACCCGCACCGCGCGCTCGACCTCGACCAGTCAGTACTCGCGCACACTACACAACATATCCTATACATATCCCAAACTATACACACCACAAACTACCACAAACTATACACACCACAAACCATATACACCTTAAACTATAAAACTATATACTACACACTATGCACACCACAAAGTAAAAACAGCACACACCATACACACAAAAAACTATACACACCATAATGTTATGCTAAATTAGAAATGACAAAAGCGATGTTAAATGAGCATCACAAGATTCGGTAATTTTCTTTAGTGTCTATTTCACAACGCTGTAGTTGGGTTTAGGTCCATTCACGTTAAATCTAAATGATTAGGCATTTATATACAATGCAAATTTTTACGGTAACCGATTTTATGATCTGAGCGCTCAGCATTCAGAGTCATTTTACAGGATGTCCCAGAAGTCGACGTCAAGCCAGAATCAGGTAACAGGCTAAGTTATAACAGCTATCAGAATATATAAAAAAATTAAGCCCCTTGTGACGGTCTTTTCACTCCAGTTACTACAAATATCTACCTTCTGAATTATTATTTTTTATGTAATCTCGAATAATGCTTCTTTACGCTCTCGATTTTTTTTGATTATAACTTAGCCTGTTACCTGGTTCCGGCTTGACGTCGACTTCTGGGGCTGTATCTGCAGATGCTGCAATCGGTTTACTGAATGAGGGAAATTACAAGATAAATTCATTCTCATTGTGAAAGAACATTTTAATAAAACGATAGCGTATATATGTATCTAACACGCTACAAACTTAAACTTACACTAGATACATACATCGTCTTACTATTTTCGTCAGCTGGATGAGTTAAGTTCCACCTAATAGAGACCATACCTCTTGCCGTTGTCTACCGGCAAGTCTTAGACTGCGTGCTGCTACTGATAATTCCTTGCACAGCAGTCACTATCGCTATACCACCGGGGCACTTAAAGCGTATGTACTGGTACTGTAATTGGATACGCAATTCTGGACACTATAATTCCTACATCAAATTATTATTTTGAATTATGAGTCTGTCCACTAGTCTGCAACGCTTATGTTGGAGAGTAGTGGACAGTGAGCCAGGACTGGAAGGCTTAGACCCTTCCCTAGATTTCTCTGAGACTTTAATATGTAGTAGTAAATTTGTTTACATGTTTGTTTAGCTGCTGCTTGTGTTGTAGGCGACTGATTTGTTTACATGTTTGTTTAGCTGCTGCTTGTGTTGCAGGCGACTGATAACACATAATATAATTATATAATTCAATAATAATGTTTATAATTTTAGACCACTACGTGAGGAAGAATTACTCACGTCAAGAATACATCAGTATCCATCCCCCGATAGCGGAGTATTGGATAAGAAGCCGAAGTTATCAAAGAAGATCAAATCTGGAGACAGAAAGTCAGCTGAGAAGCCAGTTAAGAAAAAGAAGGATAAGAAAAATAAACAGAAGGTTGATGATTTAATGTTACCAGAAGTGGATAATCCTGAGGCAGACTTGCTTATTGACAATTTAAGCAATGCTAATGGTAAAAAGTCCGTAAAAGAGAGCGTCGGTGAAGACGGCGAACCTCAACTTGAACCCAATGCGAAGGGCACCAAGACTGAAAAACATAAGAAATCTAAGAAAGAATCAAAAGACAAAGAGTCGAAGAAAAATAAATCTTCCAAAAAAGGTATAGATCATTTCTATGTGAAATAATTTAATTTTAGGCGGTTAGACGTGTATTAATGAAATATCTTGTGTTGTTATAGGTAAACACGAAACAAAGACCGGCTATGAAGAAGCATTAGGTATTTCAACGCCTAGCAAAGAAGTCATATAGTGTACATATTTAAGGAAATTGCTTACTTTTCTTGATTCACGTCACGCCACTCATGCTGTTTTAGTGCAATTGTTCATTTGAACAATTTAGGAATATTTTTTTATCATTGATTACTTTAACATCCAATATTACATTAAATTAGTTATTAACTCCATTCATATTTCAAAGTGAACTATGTCCATTTATATGAATATATTTAATTAAGTCTATATAGTAACAAATAAAAAGCTAAATATATTAATCATGTACAGTTTTATTATTAAAAAATGATTGATCAACATGTTGCTTTTCAATTTGTTAAGCATACTAAAATAAGCTTTGCCGAGAGAGCTGGTGGCACTTATTAGTGCCACCAGCTCTCTCGGCATCTCTAATATACAAGAATTTAAAATACAAATTAATGTTGTGGAAAATGGCGCGTGTTTACTCCAGACAAGGTCTATTTAAGGATTTGTGGTTTTAGTTTTGAATTTGAGTTTGGTGTCGCATCCGCGACCAAAAAAGAGTAAATCTTCAATTTTATTTGATTTGTTTTCTGATGGGCAAGGTGGTTTTCGACTGCCACTTTGTTCAAACGCTAAAACAGTCTTGCAATAAACAGGTTTGTTACTTCCGCTGCCGCCAGAACAGGCCGGGTAGGGACTGCCATAAAAGTGGACTGTGTTTAGACTACTAATACGTTTAGGTGCACATTCAGCATTGTCACCGTCGGATATCTTACGATTAAAGAAGAGTAATTCTACCGTTCTATTTAGTTTTGTTTCTGATCTAGACTTGCGATCGAAAGTTTTCTTTAGGCCACCAGACCGACGCGATTTTTGACTGCTACTTCGTTTTCGCTGTAAAATATTTCTGCAATAGACAGGTTTACTGCCAGCACTCCCACCAGAGCAGGGCGGGCTAGGACTGCCGTATGGCTGCAGTTTCGCAATATTCCTTGAAGCTTCTGCTAAAATAGTCTTGCTATTAAGATTTTTCTTTTTATCCATAGAGCGTGGCGATTTCTGAGTTTTACTTTGAATCTGCGTTAAAACGTTCTTATAATTAACCGATTTGCTGCCGCCGCCGATGCTACCAGAGCAAGGCGGGTTAGGACTGCCATAAAGTGGCAATTTCTCACTACTGCTATCGAGAGCTTTCTTGTTGTCACCAGAAGAGCACGATTTCGGATTGCCCCACCGTATACGTGTAAATATAGCCTTGCATTTGTCTATATATATCTTGCTCTTGTTAGAACAGATCACTTTAAGGCTCGATCCTACTTTGCGTGCTGGGGTAGGCTTACAAACGACTGTATTTTTATCATCTTCAGGTCTGGACGATTTTGAACAGATATTACGTTTGAATGCTAGTGTTGCCTTGCGGTTTGTTGGAATTCTTCTGTTGCCACCATCAATCTTGATTAAAGTCCAGCCGCCGCAAACTGCTTTACTGGTTTCCACAGAGATAGAAGACTGGCAGCCACAGGTTGAAGGCATATGGACTCCTTGTACTACCTAAGAGATTCACAATTCAACGCGTCCATTACAATATTTCGATACAATTTATGTTAACTATACTTATGTGCTTTTTTTCATATTTGAGAATTATAGAAAGAAAGGACATAAGAACGAAAACTTATGTATTATATCGACTGGTTACATAGGCACATAACGATAAAGTATTTTAGACAAGGACCACACTTATAAGAGAAATATGAAGCATGGAGAGAAATATGAATAAAACATACATTATAAGAAATAAAACGCCATAAGTGTTAATAATACTTATACAGTTTTATTAACCGTGATTTATAAGAACGGATAATTTCATGTTATTAGTGAAATAGTATTGGTTTGTTTACTTAACATTACATCCAAATATTTGACTGACACATAATACATCAAAATATAGACTATCTAATAAACTTTTTAAGTCTTTAAATATCAGGTATATAAGCTTTGCATGTGACAATATATTTGAAAATTTGCATGCGATGATAAAATAAAATAGTTCGAATAAAACAAATACAATATAAAATGGTTGGAAAAGGCGACTAGGTATGTCTTTTTACAAAAAGTAACTCAAATGTACATGCGGCTACAGAATCTATCTTCTAGTGACATCAGAGCTTCTTACACGGATTAGGTCTTTTTGTATATGTAGCACAGATATCCTTAGCCTTTTTCATTTTACAGCTGCTATCTTTGGCTTTATTGCTCAAACGACCTGGAGTAGCTCCATAGCAATACTTCGGCGTTTTGACTTCTGGACAAGACCAAGCTTTTGACCCACCTTTTTTACGTTGTTGGTCTATTATACGAACCTACGGAATTCACAATTTAACACATTGATTATTGTTACAATAACATTTATCTATATCTATACTACTTTAATATTATGAAAAGGAAAGATTTGATATATTCTTTTGTTTGTTTGTAAGGATTTGAAACAAATAGGACTTAACCAATTTAAAAAACAACTTTTTCATTAGAAAGCTGCTACATTATCATCAAAGTAACAAAATATATAGGAACTTTATTTAAAAAAAAAATGAGCAGAAAAATGAGGTATTACTTAAATTACAACAGTGTAACCTGAGATATCAAAATGTTGCCTATGCGATGATATATGCCTTACTATTGTAAATAGTTAAGCCAGAATAACCGTTTTTGTTCAAATTTTTAAGTTCATACACAGGTGGAATCGAATAGTAGATATATCATGATATTAATCCTTATCCATTTTTAAATGGTTTGATGATTAAATTTGATTATGTTCATGTAAATGCCACTTTAAATATTAAAATCGGATCTTTCGTTTAGAAGCTACGAACGTTAGGTAAACGAAATAAAATGCTCTAAGTAAGATTTGTTTTAGCGAGCTGCCCTTCGTTTAGCCTATTAATAAGCAATTTACACATTTACGTATTTGTAAAATAAAAAAACAAATGAATTGTAGTTTTTAACTTAGATACTTTTATTATATAATTATTTTAATATAATGTACATAATCAATCCGCCCCGCCTTCGCACGGGATTACCTACACCCAGATTGATTATCAACATGATGATGATGACACATGATCATATTCAAAGAGAGAACTAGAATTAATTCTTAGTCAATTATATAATGATTGGTTTAAGTGTATGATGAAATGTATTATTAGTCAAGAAAGTTATTTTGAAAAATATAAACGAGTAAGTTTACGCGACAAGCCTTATTGAACAACTTTATAATAGCCACTTTTATGAAATTTGACATTCATGCCAAATAGGCAGTTAATTTGAGTGTATTGGAAGAATAATTAGCGATTGAAAAACGGAATAACAATGCATTGCTGAACAAACAAACCAACTTCAATAATAATAATCATATTTATTTGAATAATAGGTACAATAATGATAAATGACTCATTAATTTATAAAATACATTTATTTATTTATTTTATAATAGTTATTCTCTGCACTAACAGGTTGCTTTCCCAACACGTGTAGAGTCAGGTTTAACAATTACACATTGTTACATGGATAAGAAAATAAATATATAGGTACATTAAAATGAATATCAAATAATAACCCATTCAAAATAATAACACAATCATAGTAATACATAGATTATAGAAAATTACAATTTTAATAATAATGTTATATATATATCACAATTAATTCTAGTTAATTAGCAATTAAGGATATTAATCAAAACGATAAAATTACAATATGAATTAGTATTCAGAAAAAGTATTCATCATACACTTTCCCTAGATTAAAACGTAGAGCTTTTACCGCTTCAACTCTCCTCTCCCATCAAGTATTTGAGAGTGGTTTTAGACTTATTGGCACTTCTTTGGCAAGTACTTGCCAACGTGCTGTTGACGCAGAAAAAAAAAACAAATTTCTTGCACAATTGAAAATAAATTGGCAATTTCTTATGAACTTTTGGCAGCGTCATTCACTACCAAATTGAGGCTATGTGCCGCACAAGGTACATAAAATGCGCGCGGGTTTAAGTCTAAAATGTATCCCTTTCATGTTTGGACCATTACCGTAACCTTAACCGCGCATATCTTGTACATGAATTTCGTTTGAGATTAAAAAATGTAACAAACATTGAGTTAAGCCCTGATCAGTAGTGTCTGTAATAGGAAAAAAACCCAGAGTGTTCTTTTATTCCAGCCTTGTTATTGTTTACATTCAAAAGAACGTACCATAGGACAACCGTTTTTTGTTTTTCGTGTGCAATATCTAGAGAGCAATCTAAAATAATTGAATATTTTTGGAATTTTTCATTTCGAAACAACACTTTTTTTATTCTTTCTCCTAATAATTGTATTATTTCATTCTGAATATTATGGCTAAGATAATAAGTTGACGTGACTCAGATTTTTGTATAAGCAATGTGTTCTTCAAGTACATTATCGAAATTAGAGTTATATTCAACCAGCTTTAAAAAATTACCATTATCAGAATTGTATATTTTGTCAGACTTTCCACGTAAAACCAAACATTGTCTAGCTAAAAAATCAATTATGTTGATTATTCGTTCCACTACTGCCACCCAACGTTATTTTTTCGTTCAATTACAACCTGGTTCAAGAAATCTAACGACTTATCTTTTAAAATAACAAATTTAATGTAATTTGTTGCTGAACACATGATAGGTGACGCTCTTTTTATGGCGTTCTAAAGCTATAGACAAAGAAATGCTGCCAATCTTTGTAACCTATGTTACTATTAAAAGGTGTGCTATCAGCATGGAAAAGTTTACAATAAAGATAATAAACTGCATCAGTCGATTTAGAGTAAACTAGCCAGTTTCTTAAAACGGTTTCATTATATAACATCTTTATAGTATAATAACTATTTGAAAATGATCTCTTCGAACTATTCAAAGGATAGGAACTCTGTTTAACATGTACCGGTCCACGCTCAATTAAAAATATCCTCTGCTTGTCGGATAGCACCTGTGGCCATAACGCGAGATCATTCATTACATCTTCTCTGGAGACGCTACGACACAAGGAGGCACTTCGTCTTCTTAAACTACCGATGACAAAGATAGCAGCGGCGGCAGCGTGTTGAAGAGACGACTTTTGTTGCAGAATTACCTTGGTTTTCAGATGTCTTCAGATTTTCGTCTGAGGATGGACTGGGTTCTAAGAAAAAAATTTTTGATAGACCTTTTTTTTCCATCGTCGTCACACATCTAAAATGAATCATAAATTATGTAATTAAGTCTAGCTGTGGTTTGCTTCTTCTTGGGTTTGACTATTTGAATGACTGGATCCCAAGCTGGACATTCCAACCATCTTCTCTATTGAAATTAGGTTTTTTTTTTATTTCAATAGCTTCGCGAAGCATCCTTGGTAGGAATCTGTGTTCTTTAGCGAGAATCTGTGGTTCGTCAAATCTCAGGTCCCCTGTTGCACATGGCTGCTGAAAAGCAACCGAAACGTCGGGCAAAGTATAAACTTAAATATAAATAGTTTTAATAATTTAGTTAGCTTAAAAATTAGTAAAGTTTAATAGTATCTAGTAGTAGTCTTCTTCTCTCTTAGCCTTTATTATTCCCAAGTCACTTGGGGTTGGCTTTTCTGGTCTAACCGGATTTGACTGGATATCAGTTTTTACACGGAGCGGCTGCCACCTGACCTCCGCAACCCGAAGGCTAACGATACCCTAAGGCTAGACCAGTGTCAGAATATTAGAGGGTACTGACTTTCCCAATAACGACTGCCATAGATGTTCATGGCAGCCGGGACCGACGGCTTAACGTGCTCTCCGAGGCACGGAGCAGGCGATAATTGTCAATCAATACGCACATAATTTCGAAAAGTCATATAACTCCCGAAAGTCAGAGGTGCGCGACGTGGGTTCGAACCCGAGACCCTCTGCATTGCAGTCTGTTGGTCTCCCCACTGAGCTATCGCTGCTGAGCTATCTAGTAGTAGTGTAACAGTTTAAAAATGTTGTACACTTTGTAAAATAAATAACGCGATTAAATCCGTATATAGTAGTTTAATTTCAGTGAATAACATTCGCGTAAACAGAAAACAATATTATGTAAAGTAATTGGCTTTGAGGTGTAAGTGGCTCATCATCACCTTTAGAGCCAAAGCTAACCTCACGTGTGCACGACGTGCACCCTGTCAAATAGCAATCGAGGCTCTGGCGAAAAAACAAGACGGTAGGGCCTAGAAATAGCCCGTCTGGGGAAGTACCTCCACCTCACAGAAGACCGCAGCCAAATAACAGTTCCCTGTTCCCCATCAGTTCCCTGGAGGATTGTTGTGTTCCTGCGAGTGAGTGAGGTCACCAGGAAGGAGTTGCTGCATTACTATTGCCGATACTGCTATGTTAAAGCGTTTATTTATAGGCTGCGGTAACCGCTTCACATCAGGCGGGCCGTAGGCTTGTTTGCCACCCGGCTTTGTATAAAAAAAAGTATATTTTTATTAGCACCTAAAAGTACTATTGATGTAAATGAATATAGCTTATGTTAATTCTGAATAATATAGCTCGTAAATGGTGAAATAATTATCAAAATAAGTTCAGTAATTTTGTAGTTTGCCCATAAAAATAAACCTGCCCGGGATTGGCACCCACGACCCCTAGCTTCGTAGTACGGAGCGTGAACCGCTCGGCCGAGGAGATAGTAGTACAGTCGGCATCACATCGACCTACCCAAATCTGTCAAAATATCCCAACCGATATCGTACTCTATGCGTTCGTAATTAGGTTGAAATTCAGTTGCAGAAATTTGACAGATAAGGGTAGATCGATGTGACGCTGACTGTACAATCAGTTATTAAATTCCAGAACACTCTGACACACAAAACACAAACCCACATGTTTTAAAATCTCTTTGGTCAGAAGTTACCTCATTGGTTACAAGTATACTAGTAGGTACATATTAAAGCAACCATTTTAACTTACCATTTGTTCCGCACTGGCACTAGGACTTATTATAAACAGCCGAATTCGCAATTATTGTCGGCGTGCTTTCAAACGAATCAAAACAGATGCTGGCACGCGCTTTTGGTAGTGATCCGACACTCACTACTACACCAATATAATCTATAATTATCTGTTTTAAGGTTTAATTCATGTTGAAACAAAAGTTAATATTGTAAGAACCGCTCGTGGCGCGCCTTGCTTTGCTGTAACTCGACACATATAATAAGCGCTGCAGACTCGTGGTCACACCAGGTTATCACACCAGTGTGACTATCAGGAGTTTTTTTCTTGTTAGTCACACCGCCACTAATACAACACCTTTTATCGTCACTTGTCATTATCAACTAGTGCTGTTTTATCGATATGTAAATTAAAATTCATTATATTTAATCACACCAGTATGACAAACAGTATTTTTTTTCTCATTTGTCACACTAGTGATTTTTACACACCATGTAATGTATTTATTTATTATTATTTATTTATTAACAAATATTAATTAATCATAAATCAACACTTAAATTAACATATATTTCAATTAATTTGCAAGACCATACTTAGTTCAATTTAAAAAAAAATCAAACAACAAAAGGCATTTTTCATAGATTTCTGCAAAAACTGCAAAACAATGTTTCTAAAAGAAATTTGCAAATTTTACGAAAACAAAAATCCACTTCAAAGCAGTCGATACAGACATATGAATGAAAAACTGAAACAAATGAATGAAAAAATGAATGACGACTAATGTTCCATTTTTAAATTAGACCTAACATAAAAATACATTAATTTCTTGTTTTTTGTGTTCCGCTAATTCTGCCGGTGTGTGTATTATATTAAATTATTTTGAACTATTTAACGCAATATTTCAAGGAAATGTCCCAATGTTATTTCGCCATTTAATAGTTTTAATTGGGACGAAATTATAAAATTATCTTTATCAGTTTGGTCGATCCTTCGTTTTTTTTGTATATTAATATCCTTTTCATTTAATAATACTGTTAATAACTTTAGTATGGTTACGTAGTTTTTATTTATCTTTTTGTTTAATTGAGAGTGCCAACTTTCACAAAAGTTGTTGGTTCTGTGTCTTTGACCAACTACATTCCAGTCAGCAATATATTGTTCATCATTTAGCCATTGACGACCCATGTATGCTATGAACTGTTTAATCTTTTCCCCGCTCAATTCATTAGCTTCAGTTTTTATGTACTCCCATCCGTGTTTAACAAGTTCTAACGGAGTTAGCGGCAGTACCGAAAATAATCCCACAATTCTTTTATGTATTTTACTTTTCAAACCAATTGATTTCGCTTTCCGCCATAAGCTCTGACAATAGTGATAGTAACACTTTTTAATCGATATAAGTGGAAACAATATTCTTAAGGCATTTGCTACAGCAATCTCGAAATCTGCGTGAAATACAGTGGGACACCAATCGGGGAATTTAGTTTTCAAGATGTCGAACAATGCAGCGTATGTTGACTCTTTTTTGTCACTCATGAGCACATGAATTAGTGGTACAACTGAAGTTTTTTGAGATGTGCTTCCCAAATCACCGAGGATCGAAAGCAATTGTGGAAATGGTTGTGGACAACTCTTAAAAGTCGCATCAATAAAATATTCTTTTACACTTTTTAATAATAACTTTGCGTCTTCATCACAAAATATTAATAGTCTGGTATTCTCATATTGATAATCAGCAATCAGACATTTTTCAAATGTAATAGGTACTTCTACGTCTTCAATTTGTTTGAAAACGGTCTTATTCACGTTTAGTTTTCGTTTGCGTGCATTATACAGGCTGCATTTTACGCTATCAAATTGTGGTACTTTCAACCCTTTTTCTTTTAAGGGTCTAATATGTTTCTCGAAGATTTTAGTCATTGGCCTCGCAGAAGTACAAGCAACTTCATGTATTTTGTGTATCGAAAGCGCTATTTCATTATCGCTCTCATCTGGTTGATATGTATTCTTGTGCTCAACTGTTTTTACAATATTTTGTCCCTGTGAATTTTAAAGAACGATTAAATTACGGATATTGAGGCGATAATATAACTTCTAGAGACTCGTTCATAAAGCGTCTGATGAATCATTAAAACACAAAAAGAGTAGTCATTCGAGGATCGCGAAGCACTACATTCCCTTCTCTCTACCTGCCCCGTTAGAGACATAACGTGAAGATAGATAGGCAGACCAGATCACGGTATGTACCTATATTTAGATAAGAATACACTAGCACTTACGTTTATTGTGACTGAACCGGAGCACTTTATACTGTTACGACGGTTACGACAAAACCATATCTGATTCAAATTTTTGTAAACTTTCTGTTTATAGTATTGATGTTGCTTAAATAACAACACTTGTCCACGTTTTCTGTTAATAATACAAAAATCCGCTGCAGACTCGTGGTCACACCAGGTTATCACACCAGTGTGACTATCAGGAGTTTTTTTCTTGTTAGTCACACCGCCACTAATACAACACCTTTTATCGTCACTTGTCATTATCAACTAGTGCTGTTTTATCGATATGTAAATTAAAATTCATTATATTTAATCACACCAGTATGACAAACAGTATTTTTTTTCTCATTTGTCACACTAGTGATTTTTACACACCATGTTATGTATTTATTTATTATTATTTATTTATTAACAAATATTAATTAATCATAAATCAACACTTAAATTAACATATATTTCAATTAATTTGCAAGACCATACTTAGTTTAATTAAAAAAAAAATCAAACAACAAAATGCATTTTTCATAGATTTCTGCAAAAACTGCAAAACAATGTTTCTAAAAGAAATTTGCAAATTTTACGAAAACAAAAATCCACTTCAAAGCAGTCGATACAGACATATGAATGAAAAACTGAAACAAATGAATGAAAAAATGAATGACGACTAATGTTCCATTTTTAAATTAGACCTAACATAAAAATACATTAATTTCTTGTTTTTTGTTAAATTTTTGTAAACTTTCTGGTTATAGTATTGATGTTGCTTAAATAACAACACTTGTCCACGTTTTCTGTTAATAATACAAAAATCCATGATACAAAGCCAATGTGAAACTAATAGACAATCGTTTTTGTTCATATGTTGACGTTTGTCAGTCATTATCATTATCTCAATACATTTCTAACTGGCCAGTACTATAGATAAGGTTGCAGTACCATATTATGAATCACGGATTATTCACAGCTGAAGACATGCCAGGTTATAGGTCAATTGCATTACTTGTCGATAAACCGACTACATTATGTTGGCACTGTACTAGCAATTACGGTATACATGGTGTGTGATAATCAGTAGTGTGACAAACAAGAAAAAAATTACCGTTTGTCATACTGGTGTGATAATGTGGTGTGACTACGAGTCGGGAGTGATAATAAGAGCTCCGGATGCCATACAAAATGTATGTAAACCGGAGTCTTGTGCTTTTTCGCGGCAGCCACAAAATCATTTTTATATAACTGCTATGTACTGAGCAGATTATATTTTTGCATTGGCTGTTATTACGCATTGGTACCCTGGCTACATAATTTATGTTTTCTTTAGGGATCTCGTAGCCTATCATCATGCCAATTTTCGCCATTACGGAGAATAAGCTCAAACTTTACTAATTTTTAAGCTAATTAAATTATTATTAAACTATTTAGATTTAATTATTTATTTTTTTATACTTTCCCCGACCTTTTGGTTGCTTTTCAGCAGCCATGGTCACGGGGAGACGGGGTCGGGGGAAAGAGTAAAAAAAAAATTAAATCTAAATAGTTTAATAATAATTTAATTAGCTTAAAAATTAGTAAAGTTTAATAGTAGTAGTAGTGTAAAAATTTTCTAAATTTTGTAATAAAGTGTCAAATAAAAAACGCGATAAAATCCGTATATAGCAGTTTAATTTCAATAATAAAATTTAACTTACGACTGCGCCGAGCGAAATATGCCAAAGAGGCGGTCACAGTTAAGTGAATAAAATCAACAATTTTTGTTTAATACAAATATAAAATATACATTTACCATAACAATGAATGTGTTTACAATTACTCTGTGTAAAAAAACTTAAAATAATTAATATTTTCACCTACAAAATTACGTAAATTTGCACGAAAAATGCAAAAACGTAAGCTCGTGTTACGTGGTTATTAGATTATAACAGTGGAAATCTATCTTATTTTACAGTTTAAATAACGTTAATATTTATCAAAAAAGCACTTCAAATCCTCCATACAATTTTACTGAGGCGGCCGCGCGCCGATTTGAATATGCGCCGCACGAGCTCTGTCATTATCTGTCTTACGCTCGGCGCAGTCCTAAATCAGATCCGGATGTAAATTATCTGAATGTGCGATAACCCTAACGTCATAAAATTGGGATGAAACTCAAGGTTTGTAATTTCTAGATTCCATGGAAGTTGTTTGAGGAAGCAAAGACAATAATTTCAGTGTAAATAACTTGTCCTAATACGACAGAATACGCGAGAAAATAAAAAATCTAAAAACAAAAAACGCGTAAGTATATAAATGAATCTAATAAAGCTACAAGATTCGTTTAAGCTCTAAAAGACGCAGCATTAAAGACACCATCAATGTCCTTAACATTGCGTATATTGCTAAGTTTCAGAGATATATTTTTTTTTCTAAATATCCTTTTGCACATATTATGATTTTCAAATATTTATCTCAAAAACTATTCATGCTATTTAAATGGGGATACGAAATCTTGCATTTAAATGATTTTATCTAGCAATATTCTAATAAAAATGCGATGTCCGGAAAATAGGTTTCTTAAAACACTGTGCGCCAGACGTCCATATCATGATTGCATATTTGTCTTTCATCTATCGCTAACTCGTGCCAGCACTCCGCCCCCAACAGGTTAAAGCCGATCGTCCACCGCCAGCTAAACTAATTAGGAACCAAGCTCAGTGAACTAAGCCAAGTTAAACTAGGAAATAGTTGTTCGTCCACCGAAAATTAAGCTAAAACTACGTTAGTGATAATCAGTTTGTGCTGTAGTGTTGAGTTAATCAGACGTGATGGATGAACAAGAGAAGAACTATGACGAGAGTTCAAAGGAAGATTACGTTCGTCATAGGTAAAGAAGATTGATTATTGCTTATTACACAAAGAAAAACATAAACACAGATACTGGATACGCAAGCACATTCAACACTAGAAAACAAGTGGAGAATTTAACACTGTTTAACAAAGTAGACGATGAAAATTTTAAGTTGCACTATCGTGTATCCAGAGAACAGTTTAATGAGTTATTAAAAATGATTGCCAAGGATATTACTAAGATTGATACTAATTATCGAAAAGCTATATCTCCAGAAGAAAGATTAGCTATTTGTTTGAGGTAAATGTATCAACATTAAAAACAAAACAGATTAAGTAAAATAATGAGATATACTTATCGAAAAATAGGTCGTACAAACAAATAATTTTAAATATGTAACAATGGGTCTAGGGAGTGTGGAGTAGATTGGGCAGATGATGTCAAGTAGGTACCCATAATTGTACTGACTTTCATATAAGTAAGTCTCATACTTCTCTTGCGCTTCACTTATTATATTAAAGACTTTCTTTGTCTCTTTGCAACCAATCAGGAATAATTACTGCTGTTCCGCTAATACTTTCAAAAAAATGTTTTAAACGATGTTTTTTTTTTGTGTCTTTTTCAACTCTCTCTTTCTCCCTTTGCTCACGACGACGGCGCTTTTCATAAGTTGCATCAATTTCTTTCAGTAAATTCGTCAAAGATTCATCGTTGGCCTTTCTTTTTCTTTGTCTTTGTTCAGAGGGTAAGTTGTCGTGAAATGTAAATGGTATGGGTTTGATGTTAGAAACATATACAGAATCCTCCAGCGCCGCGTTATTTTGATCTTCCATTGTTGTGGTAGTCGTACTCTGGCTTTCATTTGCGTTACCAGCTGCCACTGAAATGTCTGTAGTATTATTCTGGGTTGCATTTACATTATCACTCCTTCTGCAGTTTTGCATATAACGCAATTAAAATTCAAGTATCTAGACTGGCACATTTCCAAGCGTTTATTGACGGTGCAGCCTGGCCACTAGTAAAGCTTTTCATTATTTTTAATGATTCTCGATGTTTTAACTAAAACAATATAAACAAGTGAGAAACGGCAATGAATTGCCGTAAATCTCAGAGTTCGAAAAAATGGTTCAAGTAATATGCAAAGGTCACGTGATACCACATGACCACGACCCACATGATCCATGACCACATGAAGGTCAGAGGTCAAAGGTCAGTCATTTCGGGAGTATATTGACTATGCTGAGTCGAATGACGTTGACTGCGAGTCTCTAGCTCTTACGGTTCTTGAGTTGAAAGTTATGTATCAGACGGCCGTCCGTCTGTTGTATTAGAGCTTTTCCAACTCTAAAATACCATATTTTGCAGGATTTTGGCAACAGGGGACTCCTACAGAACAATTGGTTATAATTATAGAGTGGGCGACAGAATAGTTTCTAGAATTGTAGAAACCGTCTGCCACGCAATTTGGAATAATTTGCAACTAATTTATATGAGCGTCCCAACAGAAACTGAATGAAAACAAATCGCCGAAATGTTTATGTATAAATGGTAATTCCCATACTGTCTTGGCGCAGTCGATGGCAAGCATATCTCAATTAAATGCCCACCTAATTCAGGTTCTCAATTTTTTTATTAGGAACTTTTTCATTCCATAGAAAATGCAGATGCATTGATGCGAACAAGAAGTTTATAATTATAGATGTTGGCATGGGCAGATTTAGCGATTTATTTTTGCTGACAGTGAATTTGGACAAAGTTAAAAAATAACCAACTAAATTTGCCTGGTGATCAGCCTTTACTAGAACGTGGTACTCCAATACCTTGCGTATTTTAGGTGACTAGGCATTTTCCTTACAAAAACATTTTATGAGACCATACCCAAAAAGTACATGTCGTGATAGTAGAGACAAAAGGCACTATAATATTACCGTCTGAGCAGAGCACGAAATGTGGTAGAAAATTCATTTGGTATGTTGTCAATGCGATTTCGAGTATTCCGTCGGACTTTGGAGTGCAAATTAGAATCAGTTGATACGATTACAAAAGCTGCTTTTGTGCTACACAATTATCTTGTAACCAAGCAAACAACATCAGCTTTTGATGTCGCAAATTCTGTAGATGAGCAACTTCAATCGGTGAGACAACTATACAACTTACGAGCAACAAGAGAAGCATTCCGTGTCAGAGAATCCTTTTGTAATTATTTTAACAATGACAATATAAATTAATTTTACCTTTTATCTTTTATTATCCGAGTTTTTCATTTCATCCATTATCTTCTTCCATATACCTTCTTTTTTATTTGCATCACGGCAGTCTTTTACCTCCGGGTTATTTAATATAGGATATTGTATGACGTATTCAATAAGTACCTCCATGCTGCAAATACATGTTTCACTGCCTGCACACGATCACACACTACAAAACAACACTAGCGTAAGGCGCCAGAGGGGTAACGTAAGGGGTGAGAGAGGCTTAGCTAAGTTCGCGTAGCTTCGGATCGGACTACACAACTAAGTTAGTTTGACTGAGTTGAGATATTTTAGTTAGCTGGCACTGGCTGGCACAAACTGGCTTAACTAAACTAACTTAGTTTAGCTCGCGGTGGACGATTTGCTTAAGTCAGATCATGATTAATTAGTAACACCTTTCCTTAAAATGAATTTGTTAATCACATTTAATACATACCCATGATCTGCGCGCATGCCACCCAACTTGGGAATTTGTATTGCCGGTACAAGATGAAATTCTTGATAATTATTAGATAATTATCTTTTCTCCGGGGCATTAGACAATCAACATTTTGCACTATTTGTGTTTACACTTTAAACACGTAAACATTACCAATACTTGATAGGGATACTCACCAATACTATTTAATTATTTCAGTAGTCGTCCTCTGCAGTAGGTATAGTTGCTGTAGTATCGAAGTAAGTATCGCTGCTCTTTTATGTAAGTATATTGTATGAAACAGATATGTATTGTAAGTGAGATCAGACATAATATCACATGTATGTTGAAGATGGACATTCCTAAAATGCCAATAGCATTGGAGAGTCGACAAAGACTCGTGCAAGGGTAACGTGTTTTGATGTACGTCTTTAGATGGTAGAAATGGAACTTGGAACACCATAATGCAAAATCGTTTTAAGGCTGGTCTCCAGGCGATGGCCACGTGTCATATTTATTAAAAATCGGGCTTCAAATTAGAACAATACATAGCCTAACCCAAACCACACAGATCATTCACGTCGGTAGCACCTTGCACATTCACGTGGGCGTCGACTCGATGGACTGGGTACGGTGCCCTCAGTACTTACGCGAGCCACTCGTACTTACTTCACTGGTTTTATTAGTAATGCACAAACTTGGATAAAACTGATAATGACGTTCGTGTCGCTATGTCGCGCAAAAAATATTTTTACTTTATTTATATTGGATATCCTAATAATATACAGAACAACCAAACTTACGTATATCTATTCATTGTAACGTGTTTAAATCTTATAAAACATAAACCAAAAAACGCTAGCTGCTCTACTGTTTATATATTTAAACGTTGTAAAATAACAAATTATTGTTCCGCTTTTTTAGGTCTTATAAAACCTAATCCGAAAAACGCTAGCAGCTACTCTACATGTTTATATATTTAAACGTTGTAAAATAACAAATCATTGTTCCGTTTTAAATATAGGTAAGTCTACATTATGCTAACAATTTCGAAGTCTATGCATACATTAAAACTAAAATACAGATCTAAAATAAATTTATTAATCACGATTCTTTAAAAGAAGCCAAAAATAAATATGTTTATATTGTAATATACTAAATGAATGTCTGGGTTAAATTGACCATATAATCTTGTACTTTCATGTCAGAAAAACAATCCGCAAATTATTCTTCCAACCAAAAACGATTAAAATTGCTATTTACAAATAAACATATATAGTTATATAGTACACAATGTACACAATACTAATTATTGCGCTGATACACGTCTCAATGTACTACCATAGTCAGGCGTACTTAAAAATAATACATTTACATTTTATAAATTAATATAAACTTGAAATACTTCGAACTCGATTTCAATCGCAATAAAGCTTATAACAATGAAGGCAAATTACTATTTTTTTAACAACTTGTAGCATAATGACTTCTCTACAACATCGATCAAATATTTCAACAATTATTCAAATCTAACTACTATTATCTAGTATGGTCACTTAAACTAAATTGTGTATAATAAATAGAACAATGAATGACGTAGTTTATCTCTAATTGGCGTCTCTACAACCAGTGCTATACGAGTCTGTGGGACTGGCATATTCGATCAAGTTACACTCGAGTTTAACGGTTAAGGTAACTAAATAAGAAGAAAAGCAAAAATGCTTTACATTTATAATGTACAATATCACAAAGTACTTCATAGCATATGCCCGTATATAAATAAAACAAAGTATATCTATATTATACAATATGGAATTCTACCTACAGTTATTTAATAAATACTGCATAACTATTATACATGTCACGGAAAGTTACATAGACTATGCATGTTGTGAGGATCGACAATCGTCATTGCACGAGAGTAACTACGGTAAATTCGAAGTAAACAATACTTTTAAACGAACTAAGTGCGTTACAATAGACACCTAGCATGACCAATTAGATCAGATAGTAATGGATGATTTTAGTGAAAATACTGCCAAAGAATTAGGACTCAATCATATATCTAGGGATGTCGAAGTTCACCTCGACCCCGGCCTGCCTGGCGAGGTTGACGATCTCGGACAGCTGCACGGCGAGGCGCGCGGCCTCGTCCAGGTTGTCACGGGGCACTATACGCATACCAGAGTCTGCTATCAGTTTTCTGGCCTCATTCACTTTGGTTCCCTGCAATCGTCATACTTATTATACATGTTTCCAATAAAATATGAATAGGGAAATACAATTCTGATTCCATACATACCTGAAGACGAACAATCAAAGGAATTTGGATGTTAAGATTCTTAGCGGCATTAATAATGCCCTCCGCAATGACGTCACACCTCATGATGCCACCGAAAATGTTAACCAATATAGCGGTAACTTTGGGATCTGACAGAATAATTTTTAATGCTTCCTGAAAGACAAAAACATAAAACACCTAATTATTTTCCATCTCATAGATTACGTAATTTGTATCGTGCAATCACATCGTACAACACACTCTCTATACAGATTTTATTAATTACCGATACAGCATTAGCAGTGGCACCACCTCCTACGTCGAGGAAGTTAGCGGGATCGCCACCGTGCAACTTAATGATGTCCATAGTGGCCATCGCAAGACCAGCGCCGTTAACCATGCAGCCAATAGTACCTGAGTTATAAATTAATTTTATTATTTATATTTTATATGATATAGCCGACATTACTTCTTGTAATAGATTTATCACAAGCTCACCATCAAGGGCAATGTAGTTCAAGTCATTTTTGGCAGCTTCAATTTCTTTAGGATCTTCTTGGGAGTGGTCTCTCAAAGCAAACAACTCCTTTTGTCTACGTTCGGCGTTGTCATCAAATCTGAACTTGGCGTCCAAGCAGAAAACTGTAACATATTATAAAAAATATATTTCATATCGTAAATGTGTTCATGTCTTTCTATTGGTAGGTATACATTATGCTTGTACCAAACGTCACAGAAAACTATTGGCAATGGCATGTCGAAGTCATTCCGACAAACTGATTTATGCTGGCTGGCTTGATGATCTGACTGGGTCACTTAAATTCAAGAGCCGCCAAGGATCCATTGGATTGATTGGACTGATAAGCGTAGCAATGCTAGAAGTGTTGTACTTATTTTAACAATTTACTGACGGTGTATTTAGTATAGAATAGTATCTTATGCTGAAAGGGCGAATTACAAAGTCAGTATAACTTTTAATAAAATGCCTTTGTTGAGAATAAGGGATCCCTAAAAAGGAAACTCAACTGATTCAAAATTGTATAACTATTATAATTATGTGTCAACTTCTATGGATTTGCATTTTATTAACATGTCCATAACGAACGGTGCGTCGCTTGCATAAAATGGCTTCTTGTTATGTTGACCAGATGTACTGTCAATCTAGGCCTATTCATTATTACGAACATGAAAAATCAACTGTTTAGTTTTGATTTAACTCATTAACCATCGTTAATTAGGAGAAAGGGAGGCGAGAACAACAATATCTCCGGAACCGCGTGTGAGATATCAAGACTCACAAACGATGAGTAAAGAAGTCGGGGTCGCATACCAAAGTTGACCTACATTACAACTAGACAGATAACAGTCTATTTACATGCAGATAAAACCACGCCGAATTTATATTTAGAATTGTTTATTTCGTAAGGTGTCATAACTAACTCGGAATTATTTTTTATCTGAACCTATTTGATGTATCCTTTACATATAAACATTAACACCAAACTTAACTGTATGTAATGCATGAACAACAACATTTTACATACATGATTAAGCAAATGAGGGTAGGTCCCTCATTTGTTATTGCGTCTCTTTAATAGTATCTAACACAACATCGTTACACAGCCTTGAGTATTATAAACACAATCAGCAACACAATGGATATCAATCACTCTGATACAGATGAAAGATAATTGACTGGAGCACAATAACAGTTCATTAATTGAACACTATTGTTGGCTATCAAAACAAACATAAATCACATAGAACATATAGTAGTATATAACTTACATTGCCCACTAAGAGCGTCTTCCGCGTAAGGATTGATCTCAATCAAGAGTGCGTCTTTCTTACAGAACAAATCGTACATCTTCTTGATCATGTCCGCAGCTTCCGTTGTCTGGAGGCCGATCTAAAATACAAAATAATGATTAGGAACCAGACACACATAATTATAGCATTAATTTATACATATAGGCTAAAATCAGAATATTACCTTCGAAAGAACACGCTGAATTTGTTCGTCAGTAATTCCTGTCTTGATGTCGATAGGATCATATGTGATCGCGTCAGGGTTCTCCGCAGCTACATCTTCAATATTGACACCACCTTGGGAAGACGCGATAATCACTGGCCCCTAAAACAGGTAGTTAATCATAAGTTAACGCCAGCAACGGTAACACCGAAGATTCGCGAGACGACCTCCAGCCACCCTGAATAGAAGCCTGCGGGCGGTGGACCCATTGGGGCCATCCATCGCCCGATCAGCGCAGGTCCGAGTAGGCGGCGTTCGTGTTCCGCACACGCCTCTTGATGTCGGAAGGAGAACTAGGTCCCCGCTTTGTCGTCGGGAACCAGGTCTCCTAATTTGTGTGTTTGTGTGATGGTTGTGTGGAACCCGCCACGTCCATCGGCGGGTCAAACCTTTGACGGGGTCGCGATTTGAATGCGAGAGCGATCCGCGCGACCCCGCCATAAAGGTGTGAGGAACACCGCGGTGGTTTTAGTCGGTTCAGCCCAAATTTCCGTCTTATGGGCTGGATCCCGACATATACCCATCGCCCGCCCCAAAACCGGCGATGGGGAATGAGATTCGCATAATTAAACGCGTGGAAAAAAAAAAAAAAAAAAAACTTCTAAGATTATTCTTTGCAAAATTAGTAATGGCATGAATGAAATTAATGTGTAACATTACATTGAAGCTCCTCTCCATCATGATGGCGACGTAGAACTCTCTGCGCGGGAACTTGCGCTCAGTGACCATCACCATGTTGCAGATGCGGCCGGCAGCGCCAGTTTGCTTCGTCACCAAGAATTGGTTCAGCATCTTGCTGGAGATTTCTCCGGCAAGCTCAGGTCTATACAATAAAATTGTAAATTATGATAAGAGCCCTATAGCATAAAAACTTAGAATATGAAGTTAAGACGTGTTATAATTTAAAAGTTTACTTGTGAAATATATTAATAAGTTTGGCTGTTCTGTCCTTTGGTATCTGCTGCGCATTTTTCTGATATCCTAACTAATATTATAAATGCTTTCACGCCTTAACCTATTGTATGTATATATTTTTATTTTACCTTATTAATTATGTCCATAACCAAAAAAATCCATTCGAAGCCGATAAACAATCAGTTTTAAGTGTCAGTTTAAAGTGGCGCGCACTTGGTGGCTCGTATCCGAGCCGTTAACAAACACAGGGTACAAATGTAGCGGCTCGTATGCGAGCCGCTGTCAAAGGGTAGGTTAAGAACTCTTGTGACCATCATAAAATGTTGGATACACGTTATCAGGGGTACAGAAAAGGATCGGGCACGCCACGATCGTGGCGGTAAGTCCCGTTTTTGAGGAGTGGCTGGAGAGGCGGCATGGCGCCCTCACCTTCCGGCTGACACAGATAATGACTGGCCACGGTTGTTTTGGCCAGTTCCTGTGTCGTATAGGCCTGCAGGCTACGCCCGGTTGTCATCACTGCGGCGACTGCCGCGATGTTGTGGACACGGCGCTGCACACTTTGGTGGATTGCCCCGCCTGGGCATTGCAGCGCCGTGAGTTGATCGCAGCAGTCGGACTGGTTGCCCTCTCACTCCCGGTCGTGGTTCAGTCTATGGTCCGGAGTGAGAGATCGTGGAACGTCGTCGCCTCCTTCTGTGAGGAAGTAATTTCCATCAAGGAGGCGGCGGAGCGGGAGAGGGAGCGCTTAAACCCTCTCCCCAACCGCAGAACCGGGCGCCGGAGAGCGCGAGATGACCTCCAGCCACCTTGAAGTTTGACCTGGGGGTGGTGGGCTGCGTGGGCCTGTTCGCCACCCGATCAGCACCAGGTCCGAGAGGCGGCGTGCGTGTTCCCACGTGCGCCTCTGTATCGTGTCTTTGTCCCCCCCGCTCAGGGGGAAGGTGGAGGAAATATACTTCGCGCAGTGGCCTGCTGTTTCACACGGCGGGCCGAAACCACGGCGGGGTCGCGATTGCATGTGAAAGCGATTCGCGCGGCCTCGCCGTCTATGGTTATGTCGAGGAACACCGTGGTAGGTTTAGTCGGTATTACCGGGGTATCTTTTCCCCGGTGAGCCCGACATAACCTCTCCGTCGCCCCGCGGAGAGGTATGCGTCAAAGCACTCCCGCACGTAAAAAAAAAAAAAAAAAAAAAGCGTACAGAAAAGGATATAGTGTACTGTTCATCCAGGGAAAAGTACTGTTACTAAAATAATCTAACCTAACATAACCTAAATTTACGCAAGCGAAGCTGCGGGCGAAATCTAGTTAAAGTATAAAAATAACAGTTAAATATTTCGCTATATTTTCCACGTATGTATATTTATGGAGCACTCTCCTATACATACATATTTGTACGTACTACATGTTTGACATGCAGGTTTGGACAATGTAGAGAGCATAAAAGAATATATTTTAAGCTATTGGCAAAATTATACCCTGTGAACCAACCAAATACATCAGTTCTTATGTGTGCATAAGTGTATCATGCATAAACACGCAATCGATCACACAATAGTTTATATGTACTTGTGGTATTGTTGCTAACATGATAACTAAGTATATTGTTACCGAAATTGTCTCCATACGTTCCGCATAAATAAATTGCTACTGGCCCTATCAACTTAAAAAGGGTTCAGTATTAACAAAATATTAACCTAACCTATTTTACAAGTTCAATTTTATACTTACGTATCAACCATCTTGACACCGCCTCGGAGACCACTTTTAAAATAACCTTTTCCTCGTCCACCAGCGAGAACCTAAATCATAAATAATATGAAGCTAATGAGGATAGTCCCATTCGCCAACCCTTAGCATTGTCCCCTCCGGTGGCGAATGCGACATTTTCCAAACTCCTCCACCAGAGGGGGTAATGTTGGGGGTGGCCATGGTACTAACCCAATCTAATTATGTATTTAAGTATATATTTCAATACAAATATACCTTATATAATATTTACCAACGTACCTGGGCTTTGAGTACCATATCCTTTGTGTTAAGATCTTTAGCGTACTGCACTGCCTCTTCGCGTGTTTTGGCAACATTGAATTTGGGTACAGGAATGCCATGGTCACGAAGTAGCGTGTAACTTATATATTCATGGACGTTTAAGTTACGAACTTGCTGCACATTCGGTTGCTGGGTTTTGTGTGAATTTGCTGCTGCCAAAACCTATAACATTAATTGGAACTGGTTAATATTTTAAGAAATACTTTCTTAATGTTTTTATCCCTTTTTCTATGATTCTATTTTTATGTTTATTAGCAAATTCGTTTGTAATTTTATTATATACCATAAGATATATAACAATAATCAATCTTAGATTCAAAAATAATAACAATAATATCTAGCCCAAACTAAGCAGAGCTTGTACTATGGGTACTAGACAATGGATAAACATATACATTACTTTTTTTTGTAAAACATACATATTATACATAGAAACACCCAGACCAAGACAAACATCCATGTTCATGCACACAAATGTTTGACTTGTGCGGGAATCGGACCCGCGACCTCAGGCGTGGCAGTCGGTTACACTAACCACTACGCCATCGAGGCCGACGATAAAATAGAATAGACAAATAGATAAAATTCACTAGATGTTGGCTTTTGTTTTTGTTACAAATTTTATGCAAGTTCTGAATTTAAATTAATTAACACAACGATAGAAAGGTTTTGGAGTGGCAGTAAAAGCTACATAAGGTGGACCGACAACCTGGTAAGAGTCGAGGGAAGCAATTGGTTACGGGCGGCTCAAGACAGGTCTGTGAGGAACAACTAGGGAAGGCCTATGTCCAGCAGTGGAGGTCTTTCGACTGAGATGATAAACACAGCGATTCCCGTCAAAATATTCTCTGCAGATTTGAGCAGAAGTTCATAGTTTGCCCGTTTTCGACTATGTTTAAGCCCCATGTGGTATATATATATACACTACCGTCCAAAAGTTTGGAATCACCCTAATTTTCGTCGAGAGAAAAACTATACCGCAATAAACCCATCAAAAAACGTATTGTTATTGGAGATTAGTATTTTTACGACCGTACTAACAATAACATTTAACAAAAACACTAATTTCTTATCAACTATCTATTGTTTTCAAAGAAGACCAAAACACGTGTTTTATGACCACTCAAGTTGCGACACCGCCGTTTGCAGATTTGCTTAGAATTGGCGCTTTTAAGCATTGTTGTAGTAATGAGTAGTGTCTAATCTTTGGAATATGGGTGTATTATTGCAAAAATTATCAGTTTAGAGAGTTCAGTGTGATTTGTGACGTTCATGTGATAGTTACAAAAGTTCGCAAGCTCATAAAATGGCAAAAAGGAACCAGATTTCGCTTGAACAGCGGAGTGCTATCTGTACTTTGAGCGAAGAAGGCTATTCTATGCGCCAAATCGCAGAAAAGGTCGGTACATACATACAAATTTCATACAAAGGTGTACATTATACTCTTGTACGAAAAAAAGCTATTGGAGGAAATCAAGACCGGAAGAGATCTGGACGTCCCAAATCTACTAAAAAGCAAGAAGATAACTACGTTGTGACGTTATCGAAACGAAATCGGCGTTTAACTGCACCTCAAATTGCCGCTACTTTAAATGAAACCGGTTAAAAGCCAGTTTCAATAACAACTGTAAAAAGGCGTTTGCTATCTGCTGGTCTAAGAGGATGTGTAGCAGCCAAAAAACCCAGATTGACTAGTGTTCATAAAAGAAAAAGACTGGTGTGGGCCAAAACACATAAAAACTGGACAGTAGAAGACTGGAAAAATGTCCTTTGGACGGATGAGTCCAAATTTTAAATTTTTGGATCTAATAGACGAGTTTTTGTGCGCCGTTCAAAAGAGGAGCGGGCTTTAGAAGCGTGTACTGTGCAGACTGTTAAGCACGGCGGTGGTAGTGTGATGGTTTGGGGATGCTTTGGTAATAATAAACCCGGCCATCTGATTAAAATCACCGGGAAACTGAATAAAGAAGGCTATCCGAAAATACTTGAAGAAAACGCCATTCCCTCTGGAATTAATGTGATCGGTCGAAATTTTGTTTTTCAACAAGATAGTGACCCTAAGCATTCATCCAAATTATGCCAGGGGTTCTTAGAGCAAAAACGAAGTGAAAAAGTTTTGCAAATTATGAAGTGGCCCTCATAATCGCCAGATTTGTCTCCGATTGAATTAGTATGGGATGAACTGGATAGAAAAGTGAAGAACCGGTGTCCATCGAGCTGAGCACAGTTGTGGGAATATTTACAGAGCGAATGGAAGTCACTGGACTCCGAATACTTCAATAAATTAATCAAAAGAATGAGTAAAATTTGTGAACAAGTAATTAAGAATAAGGGTGGCCATTTTGACGATGCCAAAATTTAACGAAGACTGTATACTTTTGTTCTTATTTGTATTGATTCTATTTAACTGAATGCTAATCTAAGGTTTGATTAAGATTTAAGTGTGATAAAGTATACTTTAAACATATTATAGCCGTTTTAATTAAAATTACCCTAGTGATTCCAAACTTTTGGATGGTAGTGTATATATATTACCGATATCACATTTCTACCTTATCACAATTTCCTGTCAGACAAACCCAAAGACTGCCCGACTTGGTTATCTAAATAAATATGTTCAAAAGACACAACAAGAACGCTTCTCAGGTAATGCGTTGCTAGTATAAGGCATTTAAGGCATTTATTTCATACTATATTACTGCCTCTCTGTACCAGCGCAGAGTACAACAATGTGCCCGTCAAGAGTGTCATCTTTGCCTGACCCTTCGAGGCTTAAGTCTAGTTATGTTACGACAACTTCTGATAGCGTACTAACGAATCCAAAAAAGAGTTAGGTACGTTAAAAAGAATGTCTCTAATGGCTTAAATAATACGTGCCCCTTAACATACCTAAGTTGTTTAATAATTCTAAGTGTTCATTTAGCAAGTTCGTCAACTGATTCCAATCGATCACGTCATCAAATGGACCACGTAATACCGAATCGTTACGGTAGGGAACCGACGGGGAAGTGTAGCCAGAGAACCTCCTAGTGTGTCTGACGGCTGCTGGTCTTTTCTACACTTCTCGTAGGATGGCATAGCAGACGTTGGGCCGGCACACCCCGGGCAACTGGGGTAATAATGTCCTTTCGTGGCTAATACTCTGGCATGCATAGGGAACCCGAGGCACTTTGTCTCGGGGTTATCGGCCCGCGAGGAACGCGTTTGGGGGTATCTCCACGTGTTCTTCTGATTAGCAGAGAACGTGGATGTGAGAAGGGAGGGTAGAGGAAGAAAACCTCTTTAAAAAATCACCAGGTGGAGGCCGTAAGGCCTAGGTGGGTTGCGTAGGCGTCCTGCCCAGTCGGGCGGTTTTAGGGCGGGTGGATCGGTCCAGCATGGACCCCCATCCGGCCTAACACCCCCGTGGATAGAGTAAGACAACCTCTCTAAAAAATCACTAGCGAGGGCCGTAAGGCCGGGTGAGAAGCTTAGGTTTTCTGCTTAGTTGGGCGGTCTTGGGGCGGAATTTTGAATCTGCCCCAATTGGGCAGGTGACAGGGACAGCTCCGTGGCAGTCATTGGCTCCATGGCACCTCGTCGCCCCCCCTCCTTCCCTCTCTCTCAGTCAAGGAGAGGGGACCGGAATACGTTGCGGCCGCGTGGGGTGAGGTCAAAGTCGTTGGTGTGTACTTCTCCCCCAACAGGAGTCTGGCACATTTCGAGGCCTTTCTCAACAACTTGGAGGACCCGATACGGCGGATATCATCTAGCCGCATCCTTGTGATGGGGGACTTTAACGCAAAGTCTACTGCGTGGGGGTTCCCCCACACGGATGTCCGAGGAGCCCTTCCTCGGACATCCGTGTGGGGGGGAGAGAAGATAGGCCGATGGGGCGGGCCTCTGTTTGCTGAACAGGGGCGCCGCCAACACCTGCATTCTACTAACACCTTTCGTTTGCTACCTTTCGGACCATGTGTATATCCGTCTGGATATCTCCCTCCTCCGGGACCCTAGCAGGGGTCATCGCCCGTTGGCGGGTAGAGCTCCTCGCTTTCCGAGGTGAGCTCTGAAGTAGCTGAACCGGGACTTACTGGAAGAGGCAACCATAGTCCAAGCTTGGCCGTATTCTGCACCCCCGTCTGGGGAGGTAGACGCCGGGGCTGTCCGCTTTCGCGACAGCGTCTAAGCTGTTTGCGTCGCGGCCATGCCCCGAGTGCGACACTGGACCCCGAGAACGGGGGTCTATTGGTGGTCCCAGGAGCTAGCAGACCTCCGTGCAGTCTTTGCAGTCGGCCATCTGCCGCGCCAAGGAACGGGCGAAAAGTGAGCTGTTGGAGGGTCTAGACCGTTAGTTCCCAAAGTGGTCCAGGTGCACCCCAGGGGTCCACGGGAGACTCGACGGGGGTCTACGACGCCGTGACAAAAAATGGGGTCCACAATTCGTAAGCGGGGGCCCACGAAAATTTATTTGCTTTCGATAGTGAAGAACTAAAATAATATTTTATCTCTGCTACTTGTCAAACTTTTTCGGTAGAGAGCTACAAAAAAAAATTAAGTTCAGCCCGCCGTGGTAGGTTCAGTTCCGAGAATTAGTCAGTTACGGGCAGAACTGAACAAGCTCGGTGTGCGGGCCACCCCCCTCCTCCCCCCTTACGGAGACCCTCCAGCCTAAATTCATCTCCGAGGTGATCGAGGAGATATTTAGTTTGATTCAATGAATAAATCAATGAGTAATTATGATAAAAGTATCAAAATTTAAATGAATGTTTTATGTTATTACAATGAATATAACATTTAAAATTTTATTATGAAAATTATTTTCTCGCAATGTTACGTAAATGTCAACAAAACTTGTATGTTATGAAATTATCATAAAATCTTGTTTATCATGCACATGAGAAGCTTATCGTGAATCACAATGAAATCAGATAAGAGCTAATCAAATACCACTATAATGTTAGATATTTGCGTCATAGTGGATTTTGAACTGTACAACATGTGGCTTATCTACTTTATACCATACAGAATGATTCGTTATTTGCTATTTACATTATGACATACTTGCCAATTTCAATAGTAAACAAATTAAATATAGATTGGGTAAGCATAATATCTCAAGTTAGTGTCAGCGAGGTTTCTAAAGGCTAGTCATAAATATATCTAACCTAGTAGTTGTACAAAACACAAATGGATGGAAAAATATCACTCAAATATACTTTCATAACATATTTCTTAATGATATATTTTTAAATAGGAATTAGGCATACAAATTTTCTAGAATATACATAATTATTATCTAAAAGAGGATTTAAGAATACCAGGTGTAAATAGTAATTCAGTTAACTTTGCTTATTTGGACTTATTCCATCCACATTCCTATCACTGCAACACTTGTGTAGCCAGATTCTACATTGGAAAATGAGCTTTGACTCTCATGACGTACAGAAAAACAGGCTAAATAAAGCAATTCAAACTACTTGACACAAAGACCCTTTGTGGATCTATAAAATATGCAATTATTCCAAAACTGATTTGTAAGAAGACCATTGTCATGGTATACTTGGAAATAGTCAAAACTGATGACGATAATTTTTAACTTTATTGTTCAATAACAAAAATACAACTAAATAAAAGTATTATTACTATAGCAGCTGCACAATTTTATTTTAAGGAGTACCATTGGCAACTATTTGCTGATGAAAGTATATCTAAAACTACTACAACACTATAACTATCACATATTGTAATTGTAATTATAAACATGTATTGTATCAATATATTTTCATATAACACTGTTTAAGATTTTACTAATAAATATTATTGCCGGTCTAGTGCTTAAAAATCCTGTTAAGATTGTGTAGTCAATTTATATAACTTTTTGGTGTTGCAATTTAGCAACAAGATTTTTGCTATCAATACCTCTTATATCGATCAACATCATAACAATTCATTTCTGAAATTTTATAACAAATTGTAAGATAAGTATTTTTGATGTAAGAATTTTAGTAACTTAATACACACAGCTGCTTAGAAAACCTTTCATAATTTGTTTAATTATATAAGATTACTTGATAACAACAAATAATAAAAGGTTCAGTGGAATAAATAATGTTAAAATAGTATAAACTACATAAACATTAAAAATATATTCTTCCCTCATTTTCAAGCTATATCTGTAAGTACCAAATCTCATCTAAATCAATAATAATAATATAATATTCTATCACATACACACAACATCATCTAGCCCAAACTAAGCAGAGCTTGTACTATGGGTACTAGACAATAGATAAACATACATATATACTCTTTTTTTGTAAATACTTACATATTATACAGAGGTATAAACACAAAATCATTAAGTTAACTTTCCCATTTAAATAAAAACAAGTAATTAACACAATACAATAATAATTATTGTGTTGATTCAATACAGTAATGTTTAAATTCAATATAAAATACATTAGTCATTTATAGCAATCTGTGAGTTTAAAAACATGAATTTAAAACTACTTATTATATATATGTTTAATAGTCTATTCTAATATTTGGCATAATAAGGCTTTACATAAGACAATGACCTGGCAAAACCGATGACATTGACTTTGAGAAATGTAACTGTCTATTACTGAGATAATAGATAATACTTAGATAATCTGAATTGAAAACAGTCTAGTAATACTTTAGGCAAACAAATATAACTAAAATTATTCCAATAAGAACACTAGATACAAAATCCTGGGACCGCATAAAATAACAAATTAATGTTAATTGAGTCGTTAATTTCTATGACAGTACTGTACTCTTACGAAACCGAAGAGAAACATATAAAATGTTCCCTAATTTATGTCTTATTTTTATGTAATCAGGTAAATATGTGAAAATTACTTGAATAACTAGACATGGTAGCGATGACGTAAGGTCACAATAGCTAAAACTAACAAGGTCAAATTTATAAATAAATTTCTAAATTACTATCAAGGTCTAGCGCGGCGCAGATGACATTTATTGAATAATTGTAAGGTTACATTTTTAATACCAATTAAAGCGCATTAATAATTTTAAAATGTCTCTAAAAGAGTAAGTTGTGTTTTGTTTCCTGAATAAAATGGATTTAATTAAATCTGATATGGATTATTTTCTTGATCAATGTGTTTGTTTACAACAAATGTATTACATATTTCCGTTACCTTAGTTCCATTTTTAAGGCCTAATGTATGGGTAATCGCAAGTGAACGAGGGAGTAAAGACGCCATTTTCCAACAACTAGTTACCACAGACTACGGAATGATAAGACTGAGTGACTGACATTTGATAACATTGTGTTGCCAGGTTTAGCTGTGAAAAATAAAGAATATGTTAGTTGATAATATTATAATTATTTATACCCAAAAGTAAAATGGAACGAATATAAACGACTAAAGAGATTTTAATAACAGAATATCAGCGAGAGTATTTTCCTGTTGCGTGGTTTTTATACTTTTGCGTCAGTTTAATTTTGATACGTTGAGCAGCCTTTTATAAAGAAAATGGCTGTGAGTCTTGGAACGCGGCATGGCATTCCCGATTGCTTGCTAGACTCACATCACGAACCTAACTGCTTACAGGACATAAATAACGTAACGCAAGACAACATTATCTATATAAATAAATAAAATTGAAAGTGTCTGTTGGTAAAGTCGAAATGAAAGCATTTACAAAATGCATACTTCGATATGCATTTAGTAAAAGCTTCAGTACATACGTACAAAAAAAATTCATGTCTAAAATTTTCTTCTGTCTGTCTATATGTTTATTCCGGCTAATCTCTGAAACAGCTGAACCGATTTTGACGACACTTGCACTGGCAGATAGGTAATGTTGTAAGGAGTAACATAGGTTACTTTTATTTAAAAAAAAATTATGTTAAATTCCACGCGGGTGATGTCGCGGGTAACAGTTAGTTAACAATGTAAACACAGAACCCCATTCTACTCTTCTCTCTTAGCCTTTATTATTCCCAAGTCACTTGGAGTCGGCTTTTCTGGTCTAACCAGATTTGACTGGATATCAGTTTTTACACGGAACGGCTGCCATCTGACTTCCGCAAACCGAAGGCTAACGATACCCTAAGGCTAGACCAGTGTCAGGATATTAGAGGGTACTGACTTTTCCAATAACGACTGCCATAGATGTTCATGGCAGCCGGGACCGACGGCTTAACGTGCTCTCCGAGGCACGGAGCAGGCGATAATTGTCAATCAATACGCACATAATTCCGAAAAGTCATATAACTTCCGAAAGCCAGAGGTGCGCGACGTGGGTTCGAAACCCGAGACCCCCCAAGCATTGCAGTCTATTGGTCTCCCCACTGAGCTATCGCTGCTGTATAAGGTAAATATCATAAATAGTTATTATAAAATATGTTTTCTTTTTTATTTTCTTAAATATCTCCGTGAAGACAGAAACACTAATTATTTTGTTAATATTATGAAAATAAGAAAATGTTTTAAGAAAGTACATAAATTTGCGCATTGCAACATTGCGAATCTCGTTAAGTGAAACGAAACGAAACATGAGAAAACCTATCTAATGTTATAAATGTGAATGTGAGTTTGTTTGTTACGCTTTCATGCCTTAACTACTCGACCTATCTTTATGCAATTTTACACATACAGTGTCAGGGGTATCGAAAATCACAAAGGATATCTTTCATCCAGGAAAAAGCGAGTAAAGGCGCGGGTTGAGCTAATAATAGCATAAAATCAGCTTTATACTAGAAATCTTAAAAGCCACGGCGGTGCTACAGTTGTCAACACGACTGCTGTGCATTAAGTGTCGGGTTCAAATCCCAGGTCGGGCTATTGGATTTTACGGTAAATAAATTCAGCCTGTAGTTAAAAAGCGAACCTACGGGTCTCGCGCTGATCTCTCTCCAGTCGGGTCGGATTGCCGTCCCATCGGAATATGAAAGTGAAGGAATAGAAAATGCAATTGTGTTGGCGGACACCCTTATTTATTATAATATCTCATGCATGAATGGCTAGTCATCGCCTTGACCGAAATTCTGGTTGGAGTGTACGAATCGGGGCACTGAGAAAACAGTCAGAAAATAAATTAAAATTTCTTAAATTTTTGTTTTTTTACACTATCCTAGTAAACAACTAAAAATAAACCAAAAGTCATCTTCGAACTTGTTGTCACGGATAATGGTTTGTGAGAAAATCGGCGTTTTTAATACGACGATAAAATTTTAAATCGGTTTTGCCGTGAAACTGTAAGAATAAGCAAAAAATTTATAAAAAATAAAGATGGTTATTTCTCACTCCTCTATACGACAGAATATCCAAAAAATCAAATTTACAAATTTTTCAAAACACTGTAAAATATTTGTCTTTTTGAACTACATGGGCGATTCACAGGACTTCGTAAAATTATTGCTATTTTAATTCTATCGTATAAGACAACTAAAAAAAATAAGTCGAAAGTCTTCTTGTCACTTTTTGTCTAGGATGGGTTTGTGAGATAATCGGCGTTTTTAGTATGACGATAAAACTTTGACAATTTTTTTTTTTATCACTTTATTATTATCAGTGGCCAGTATTAGTTAGTAATGGATGCACAGATGTTTCACTTAATATCATATGCTTATAAACTAAAAGCCTAGAGGACATTGTATGATATTTGACGTAAACATTATTTGCTATGAACTTTAATCTAGGCACTTCATAGAATTGTTCATGTAACTTATACTTGTTACAGCAAAGGTGGTTCCGCCAGGAAGCATGACGTGCACAAAAACGTTTGATTTCGGTTTCTGCGTTTTTTCACTTCTACCCATTCATCATTAGTAGGTATGGCCTGTCGATATTGGCACAGATACAGCGGTTTTATTTTTAATCTTTGCCGTTTCGTCATTCGTTCCTAGGCTTAGTTGGGTGGCTTTAGTCTTAGTCGTGTATGTACATACATTACGTAGCTTACCAATCTATATTATTACATTCTCCTTGTGCGTGGCATTCACGGGGCTAGTGACCTTTCGTACATGTGTAGCATAAGATATAAAATGTTCTATTTATAGCTGAAAGTAAAGAAATATAATATATTAACTACCTACTTATAGTTATAGTATCTATGAGATCGTATAAAATACGTACGTTTGGTAGTCAAGAGTAAATGCGGGCAGCGCTATGTCCATACAAACGTATAGCATATACCTATATTATATACGTATAGGTATACCTTTCTGCCTGGATAACAGACACTAGACCAGAGGAAACCAGACTTTTTCTCTCAGACCACTTCCAAAATTTAGCAGGTTCCGATGGACTCCCTGCAGCTACATTTCTACCATATTCCTTGGCATTCGTATTTATATCGGTGAAGAATGAACTTATTTTTTTTAAATTCTCGGGATTTCTTTTAGAAATTCCCTACCGAAAAAGTCGGTATGGTGAAGTCAAGCCAACATTTTAGTTCTTCTTATCGAAAGCAAATAAATTTTTGTGGACCCCGCTTACGAATTGTGGCCCCCATTTTTTTGACACGCCTACGTAGATCCCCGTCGAGTCTCCCGTGGACCCCTCGGGGTCCACTTGGAGCATAAAATAATCAACATCAACAATGCCTTGTTTTTATGTTTTGCTTCTTTCATAATATAATTATTACATGTTCTAGGTATCTTTTAAAAGTACAAAAAATTATTCGTACTGGTATTTTTAAACTTCCAACAAATAAACCGGTTTAGTTATAAAGAAAGAAACAGGGTAAAGAGCGAGTTGACGATTATATATATTTTTTAATAGATATATATTATATAATAATCAGTCCTAGCTGAAGAATTCGTCGCCTTCGTTCAAGCTCTAGTCTCTCTTTGGGACATTGAGGTTTCACTCGAGCCCAGCGTAAAACAAACATCTTTTAAAAAGCTCATCTCTAAATTTTTTGTGTTCGCATTTCCTTTTAAGCTACTTTTCGATGTCATAATGAATGTGCAGTTCTGTAATAAATAATACCTAGTTAATTTCGTTTTCGGTGCCAATACTTACGATATTTAAAAATAATATAATAACTTACGTTAATGTAATCATAATTTATTAAATAACAATAATTTACATATAAGAAATCTATGGACTGACATAAAATGTACATTAAGATTATATTAAAAGAAATCTTTTATTAATTGATTCTTTACAAAGGTAACAAAGCGCGTAATTTTTCAATATCAGATAATGCCCAGTTGTCGTAGCTGAAACAGAAAGAAAACATTTAAGTCAACAATACAACAACAGAATAAATGTACGAAGTGTAATATCTTAGAATTAATATACCTTTACCACTAATACCTTTAGATTAGCAATCAAAAAGAGAAAAGACATATTATGCGATATCAAAGTTAGAGGGAGATAAATAGACGTGCCCAGTTTTGTATACCAAGAACCTGGCGTTATCCCTAAATTCGTATTTTTTGCAATAATTCACGTCTTTTTGAAGAAGAAAATTAAAAAATACTCCTTTTTAATTTTCTTTTAACATTTACTAAATAATTCAAAAAAATTCTATAAATTTGCGCCTTTGGAAGACGTGTAAAATCCAACAACATTTTTGTACTAATTAAACGCAGCTCTACCTGTCTTGCAGACATATAGAGATACAATAGCATTCTGGTTTTAGTCCCGTCTTAGTCACTCTACAGCCGATGTATATGGTAGTATTTATATTAAACCTATGTGCAATACAATAAAATGGACACTCACGAATCCTTGTCTTTCCTTTTCCTTTTGCAGTACCAGTTTTGTTTGCATGTCATCAAATTTTACAATGGCTGATAATACTTTAGCTAACGTTACGGAATGCATGCCTGAGCCTGTGAGATATTCATAAAGTATGTTTCGTAAATATTCGAGTTCTGTGTTTTCTTGCAATGAATGCAAGTGCCTCAAACTCACAAGCGCTTCGTCCAATCTTCTTTCAAGTTTTTCATTGGATAATCTTAATTTCTCATTTTTCTCTTGCATTTGTGTCATATTACCATTAACAGACTTATTCATCTGTTCTAAATCTGTTAATCTTTTTTCTAATGTACTATTAACATGCAGTAAATTATTATACTTCTCCTTGAAAGCAGAATTGTCTACTGCATTGTCATTCAAAGATTTTACTTCAGGTTTAGGGCAATTTTGGGTTTGCAATTGGTCTTTAAGTTCCAAATTTTCTTCAATTAGTAAAGAATTTTCTCTCAATAGATCATCAATTTTCTCTTTGCCTGACTGGATTTCTTTTTTCAACTCTAATAAATCAGTTGAGGCATCATTATTGTCTGACGAATGTTCACTTGTTGCTATTAATTCTCTAAGTTTGTCATTTAATACACTGTTTTCTTTAGATATTTTCGTCAAGTAGGTTTGAAGTCCTTCTATATCTGATTTAAAACGTCTGTTTTCTTCTTTTAACACATCATATTCAGTTTTCAATGATTGATATTTGTTCAACAATTCATTATTTACATTATCGTTTTTTTGTTGTGGTTTAGCGTCTTGGAGGTCTATAACCTTTTTACACACATCTTCATCAACTGAATTTTGTACTCCAACATTTAAACTACTCTCTATGTGTTGTTTGTCCTCTAATTTGTCGGTTTGACAAATTTGGTCGACAGAGGTTTTAATAGAATTACTCTCCAATTTTTCTATTATTTCGTTTAAACGATCTTTTTCAGAAACAATTTCGGAATGTGATTTGCGCACTTCGTTTATTTCTGTTTCCAAATTTTTGTAGCTATCAGCTATATTTTCTGCTTGACTTTTCAAAGATATATTTTCAAGGGTTAAGATTCTATTATCTTCTTGAAGACTGTTTAAACAAGCAGTTTTATCATTAAATGTTTTTGCTTCATCCATTAAGCATGCATTTTCACGCTTTACGGTGTTAACTTCTCCTAAAACACAATTTAATTGCTTTTTCAATGTTTCTAATTCTGCGGTTGTCAAATTATTCTCAATTTCCACACGTTTGATATTTTCCATCAAGCTTTGTTTTTCTTTTTCCAACAAACTAATTTTCTCAAGAGAATTTAAATACTGCTTCTTTTCAAATTCCGTTGCTATTTGTAAATTTTGGAAATTATTTTCAAATTCGTTGATTTTATATGATAGGTTCTCATTTTCTTCTTTGACAATATTTAACTCATTTGTAGCCGTCTCAAACTTATTAGAAATTTCACTAATTGTAGATGTTAAATTATTATTTTCATCTTGTATTAAATTAATTTGTTGAGACAATGTTTCGTATTGTTTCATACATGATTTTAATTCTTCTTGCAATTTTGTATTTTCCATTTTTAATTCATTATGTTTTGAATTTGAATTTGCATCACTTTGTAAAACATTATTTAAAGAATAATTTATTTGTTCAACAAGAGACCCGAAAGCTTGGTTGTTTATTATTTGCAGCGATTTTGCATCATTAGATATTAACTTAGTTATATTTTTTATATCCCTAATTTCACTAGCAAGTTTCAAACAATTCGATTTTAATTTACTCGTTTTAATTAACTTTTCTTGTAAAGACGTATTCTCCGATTTTAAATCAGAGACAAGCTTACGAAATTCGATATTTTGTGTTTGTAGTAACTCATGGTTAACCAGAAGCTTTTCAATTTCAGATTGTAATTTAATCAATTCGTCTCTTTCTTCTTGAATTTCAGATTCTAATTTTGCATATTTATCTTTCCATTCACTTAGTTCTTCAAAAAGATCATGATTTTTAGAATCTTCAATTTCCAGTGCTTTCATTGCCTTTTCCCGTTTATGTAACTCGCTTTCTAAGTTACCTATCTGCGAGCTTTTCTTTGCATTTTCTTCACTTAATTGTGTATTTCTATTCTCTAAGTACGCATTTCTATCAATCATGGCTAACTTTTCTGCAGTTTCTTGTTTCATTTGTAATTGAAGACATTTGTATCCTTCATCTGATTTAGTTTTTAACTGTTCTAAATTTTGACATTTCTTAGAAATCTCCTCTAGTCGTGACTCCATTTCTGAAATTTTCGACTTAGCTGAAGTGAGTTCGGTGCTATCGTGCATAAGTTTTATTTTTTCAGATTCTAATGAAGATAAATTCTTTTTGTAGTCATTTACTACTATATTAAGAGATTGAATCTCTTTCTTGCTAACATCTAAATTATCCTTTAGCGATCTTATTTCTGCTTCTTTACTCTCTAATTCTTTATGTATACTCAATTTGTTTTCTGCTAGGGAAATTGCGTATTCTTCTTCTCGTTTACTGAATATTTCTATTTTGCGGCGTAACTCTGCTATTTCTTCTCGAGCTTTTTGATAATCAACTTCAAGCGTCGATTGTTCTCTAGTTTTATTGAATTCATACACACTTATTTTATTTTGTAGTTCCTCATTAAAGTTGCTTAACTCTTGCATTTCTTGTATTGCTTCTGTTAATTGTTCCGCGGTGAGTTTAGATTGTTCAATTTCTTTGTTTTTACTTTCAAGTTCATTTGACAGTATTTGTAGCTCTGTATTGATTTGTGAATTCTTTTCTTTACTTATTTTTAATGAATCTTTGTACTTATTCAGTAATTGTTCCATTTTTTCAATTTTATTATTCAGTGCTAATATTTCTGTCGCTGATTCTTCATTAATTTGCTTCACCTCATTGTCATTGGAAAGATTTATCAACTGTACATCGCCATCACCTTCACTAGTTTTATGTTTGTTTTCATTTTTATCGTTACTGCCACAAATATCTGAATTACTTTGTAATAATTGAACCTTCGTATTTAACGCCTCTATTTTCATATTTCTTTCTTCAATTTCGATACGCAGAGCCTTTTCTAAATGTGCCTATAAATAAAATAATTATAATCAAATTAAGTGAAACACTATCTAAGATTTTTAAAATACTTGGAAATGTTGACATCTAACAAAGCGCAATATAGTTAAGTTAATAGCAAATATATTTATGGACTACATATATCACTCAATCTTATATTATGGACATTACCTTTGCACTTTGTTCTAAAGAGCATTGTTCACGGAGTTCTGATATTCTTCTTAAAGCTTTGTCTTGTGTTTCAACCAACACACTCTGCAATAATAATAACAATGTCAAATATCTTTTATTTATGCAACAAATTGTACATTTTGTCATAAAATCATCTTACCCTTGCTTTAGCATTTTCTCTTTCGAGAAGTTTATAGTGGCGAGCCAAATCACCATACTGAGTTCTATATTTAGTGTATCGTTCTTGCGTACGTCGATATGCAGCATATAGTTGTTCTTTCGTTACTCGATCCAGACTAACAGTCCCACTAGAGAATCCTCTTTCTTCAGCTTCACTGGCCGATACTTCCATATCAGACTAAAATATATAACAACTTATAATTATAATTATCTAATAACAATTAACGGTGATTTTTTTAATACATTGTGCGACGAGACCAATTTGGTAACAAAAATCAATCTTGCTATCAAATGCTATTTATTTTAGGTTAGGGCTATAGCAAATTATTTATTGATATAGTCTATATCATTCAATCAACTATTGATAATATCTATAAAATTGTTGTTTTAAGAAAACAACAGTTGACAACCTCGTAGTTTCCGTGCTATCGCAAGGTTTGATTCTTGGGGTCAAACAACGTACCATTGCATATATTTATTAAAAAACATAATAGTGGCATGGAATTTGAAATAGTTATAGACGACAAGACGCTTCCGATGGGTCTTGGTACCTAAAATCGGCTAGCGAACGAGGGTGTAATCCACCTCGACCTTCATCTTTTAAACATATACAAAAGTCAGTGATCAGATGTTATGCTTGTATGTATTTAATGTATTACATTAGGATCAACTCACCTGTAAATGATACATTGATGGAGTCTCGTAGCTTGGTAATCTGAATGATACATCACTAGCAAAGGAGCTGTTTGAAAGTCTCCTTTGCCTTTGATTATCCTGCAAAAAGAACAATGTGTTCATTAATATATTATCATATTTAAATATAACACTTAAAGGATCGGCTTGCCTAGTGTGAAACCACAAGGTAATACTCAATATTGTTGGAATGATTAGCAATCAATAAAAAATAATATTTTACTATTTTTAATATAACCAGTAGGTCTACGATGAAAATGTCTACCCGAAACTTGGGGCGAACGAAATGCTAAGAATGTGATATTATAAAGCGTTACTAGTGTTTCATGGTACCATACTAACAATAGGCTCGAAACTACGGTATTAAATGTTTCATAGCAGGCCTGTTAGTACTGTTTACGGATGTAGAAATACAAAAAAAAACTTGCCAATATATTATTATCGTGAGTAGACATACTATAGTCTATTGATTCTGAGGGTGATTGTAGTGGTTGTATTAAAGACACATCTTGGAATGTATTTTGACTGCTTAGCGACGACTGCATCTTGGCAGGGCGTGACTGTTGTTGTGCATCTGAAATGGCATATGTGTTAATTATGCAATTATATTTATTTAAATTTCAAAGTCTCACCATTTGGCTATAATATACCACAAACGAGAACTAAGATTGGATAGTCGTTGTTTAAACTATGCAAGGATCCGTAGGGCGTAATTGCCACTGCGCCGAGTAATGTGGGTTTGATCCATAGACAGGTAAATAAAACTAAACTACGAATTGTTGTTCTGGGTTGGGGTGTTCCTTGTGGTCGTTGTATACGACATATACGATATTACTAGTCTGTAGGTATTCCTAGAGAACAAGTTGTCTTTTTTAGAAAAAGATAGGAGATAATTAGGGATAGAAGATGAGTATGAAGTGTAACATAGATTAACCCTGATTTATTAAAGACACACTTAATGGAACAAATACTTATAAGCTTTAAGCCATTAACGATAGCGTTGCGACTTTGATCACAACGCTACGTCATCGGTGCCGTGAGTCATTAGTATCAGCATATTTATTTATTTTAGGGCCTGTGCACACGACGATTTTTAAACGCGCCATTGACGCGCGTTTTAGAAACGTGTGTCGACGGCGCGCTTTTATCCTACAGAGCAGTTTGTTGTCGTTTGTATCGATACACACGCGCGTTAGTATCGCGTTTGTATCGATTCAAACGCGCGACACCGGCGCATCTGTATCGATACACCCGCGCGATAGTATTGCGTTTGTATCGATTCAAACGCGCGACACCGGCGCGTCACTAGCGCAATAACAAAGCGGATGCAATCAATACTGTCTCGATCGACGCCATCTTGCTACTGTTGACAAGGTTCTGCTTAAAAACGCAATATGCCAGCGCGTTTGTATCGATACACACGCGCGTTTGCATCGCGTTTGTATCGCTACACACGCGCGTTAATATCGATTCAAACGCGTGTTTGAATTTATACAGGTGTGCAAAGGTCTACAGGCTGCGTCTGACTCGCGTGCGTATCGCGTCTGTATCGCTAAAAACGCGCGTCGACGGTATAAAACGTGCTGTGCACAGGTCTTTACTTCTATTGCAATCATAAACACTAACATGATAATATGTAACATCTTTTATATTTTTGAATTAAATGATTTAGGTATGTATAATACAAACGGGACTTGAGGCAATCATGTAGTATTTAGGTACGAAGCAGACTACCGTGCGTGTGAGCGCGTCAATAACTTCAAAGGGGAAATGAATAAATAGCATGATTGTGTTATTTCCCGATCGTATTACATATACCTAAATTTTTTATGTAAGTATGGTATAGGTTAGGTTAGGTTGAATATAGTTGGTGGCCGCTCTTTTCCCTTCACGGGCGGAGCACACTCCTCCACCGATGGTTCCGCCTTCCATGGCATCCAACGCGGACTTAGACGACGACATGGTTCCCGTAGTGACCCAAGTAGAGTTGCGAGCGGCGGTAGCAAGACTTCGCTCCAAGAACACCGCCCCAGGGCCCGACGGCATTCCAGGCCGTGCGTGGGCCCTGGCCTTAGAAGAGCTCGCGCCCCGGCTAGGTGGGCTCCTCAGCAAGTGCTTAGAGCAGGGCCAGTTTCCACGTCAGTGGAAGGTGGGGAAACTGGTCCTGATCAGAAAGGAAGGGCGCCCGGCGGACTCTCCGTCCGCCTACCGGCCCATTGTGTTGCTGGACGAGGTTGCTAAATTATTCGAATTCATCATTGCGGAGCGCCTCGTTCAGCGTCTGTCTTCAATGGGCCCGGATTTGGCGGACAACCAGTATGGTTTCAGCCGCGGGCGCTCCACTATCGACGCTATTCTACGCGTGAGGAGCCTGGCGGAGGATGCAGTATCCCGGGGCGAGGTCGTCTTCGCGGTGTCCCTTGACATCGCGAACGCCTTTAACACCTTGCCCTGGAGTTGTATTAGGGAAGCACTTATATTTCATCAAGTGCCGACCTACCTCCGCCGCATTGTCGGGGCATATTTGTCGGAAAGGGTAGTTATCTACCCGGGTCACTACGGTTGTAGTCGGCGAGAGATGTCGTGCGGTGTTCCACAGGGATCGGTTCTGGGTCCGCTCCTGTGGAACATCGGTTACGACTGGGTGCTGCGAGGTGCGCTCCTCCGTGGCGTCGGCGTCATTTGTTACGCCGACGACACACTTGTCACAGCGAGGGGTAAGTCGCACCGGGCGGCGGCCATACTGGCGACCGCTGAGGTCGCACAAGTCGTCAATCGTATCCGGCGGTTGGGCCTCGAGGTGGCCCTGTCTAAATCCGAGGCCGTATGTTTCCATGGCCCTCGGAACCGGCCACCTCCAGGTTCCCACATCATGGTAGGAGGGGTCCGCGTCGCTGTCGAGCCAACCCTTAAGTATCTGGGTCTCTTGCTCGACAGCCGATGGGACTTTGTAGCCCACTTTCGTCGACTGGCCCCCCGTCTTCTGGGAGCGGCAGGTGCGCTCGCGCGTCTGCTGCGAAACCTAAGGGGGCCAGGCACCTCCTGCCGGAGGCTCTACGAAGGGGTCGTGCGGTCTATGGCCCTTTATGGGGCCCCAGTTTGGGGAGACAACCTGACGGCCCGTAATATCTCAGCACTTCGTGCGCCACAGCGTGCCATGGCCGTCAGGTTAATTAGAGGCTACCGTACGATCTCTTTCGAGGCAGCGAGCCTCCTCGCCGGATCGATCGCCTGGGACTTGGAAGCGGCGCTTCTGGTGTCACTCTACCGTTGGCGCCAGGAGACGCTGACTCGGGGCGAAGGACCAGCTCCTCCCACTCTAGAGGCGGCACAGTCCGAGCTCCGCCAGGTCCTGGTGGAAGAATGGAGAAATCGACTTGTGCACCCTAGTGCTGGGCACGCCACAATCGTGGCGGTAAGTCCCGTTTTTGAGGAGTGGCTGGAGAGGCGGCATGGCGCCCTCACCTTCCGGCTGACACAGGTAATGACTGGTCATGGTTGTTTTGGCCAGTTCCTGTGTCGCATAGGTCGGCAAGAGACGCCCGGTTGTCACCACTGTGGCGACTGCCGCGACGTTGTTGAGGACACGGCGCTGCACACATTGACGGATTGCCCCGCCTGGGCATCGCAGCGCCGTGAGTTGATCGCGGCAGTCGGTTTGGTTGCCCTCTCGCTCCCGGCCGTGGTTCAATCTATGGTCCGGAGCGAGACGTCGTGGAACGCCGTCGCCTCCTTCTGTGAGGAAGTCATGTCCATCAAGGAGGCGGCGGAGCGGGAGAGGGAGCGCTTAAACCCTCTCCCCAACCGCAGAACCGGGCGCCGGAGGGCGCGAGATGACCTCCAGCCACCCTGAGGTTTGACCTGGGGGTGGTGGGCTTCGTGGGCCTGCCCGCCACCCGATCAGCACCAGGTCCAAGAGGCGGCGTGCGTGTTCCCACGCGCGCCTCTGAGCCGTGTTTTTGTCTCCCTACAAGGGGACAGTAGAGGGTCTATTATGCAGTGGCCTGCCCTTTCACACGGCGGGCCGAAACCTCGGCGGGGTCGCGATTGCATGTGAAAGCGATTCGCGCGGCCCCGCCGTCTATGGTTATGTCGAGGAACACCGTGGTAGGTTTAGTCGGTATTACCGGGGTATTACTCCCCCGGTGAGCCCGACATAACCTCTCCGTCGCCCCGCGGAGAGGTATGCGTCAAAGCATTCCCCACGTAAAAAAAAAAAATAAAAAAAAAAAAAAAGGTTGAATATAGTTATAGGATAATACCTATATTTTTTAAATCATACCATGTCATCCTATTCTAGATAATTATATGGTTAACCTGATAATATAATATGCAAAATTGTGTTTGTATATTCTCTCTACAAGACATCATTTTGATTTGCATAGTGAAAGTTTATAGAAGTCGAATCAATATCCCGATTAATACCTTTCCTTTTCTTCTTTCCTTTCCTTTCTCATAGTTAAGCCACTAGAAAAACGTAAACATCAAACCTATTTATTTGTGTGATTTTGGGTACAATAGTTCTTACACTATTACGGCTACCACATTTTTATTGCAATGTCACGTGTCTCTTTCTTATAATAATATTTAAAGTCAAATTACATGCACGACAATATGATTGATTATCCAGATTAAGTAATAATAAAAAAATAATAATATCTAATTATAATTGACAAATTAATTACGATAATTAATAATAAAATTACAATAATGAATAATGAAATTACAATAATTAATAATAAATTACAATAATTAATAATAAATTATAATATTTTATAATAAATAATAAGTTACAATAGTCAATAATAAATTACATTAGTTAATCAAATAAGGAAATTAATTTAGGGCATGCCGACACGGATCAGGTAGGATCAAAAGTAAAACCCCTATCATAATGAATGTAAAGCATTATATGTATAAGGAAGTATATGTAACATTTGATTAATCAGTATACATTTATGTTAAAAAAAAACAAAAAGGCAACTGCCTCGTTGGTCCAGTGATAGTGTATACGACTACGGATCATGAGGTCTCGGATTCGATTCCCGGGAATTTATTAAAAATTTCTGTCAAGAAGTTCTTAATAATTAGCCCGGAGTTAGGAAGTTGGCGGTGTTTCACCCCCGTGCGTTGGAAGGCACGTTAAACAGTGGGTCCCGGCTGTCATGAACATCTATGGAATTCGTTATTGGGCAGTCAGCGCCCTCAAATATCCTGACGACTGGTCTAACTATAGAATGATGTTATCCTTCTGGGTTATGGAGGTCAGATGGCAGTCGCTCCGTGTAAAACCTGATATTCAGCTAAACCTCGTTAGACCAGAAATAAGCGGACCCTGGCATAAGCTGGGATTAATAATCGCTAGGAAGAAGAGAAGACTTTTTGTTTTTAAAAACATAACTCCTGCACTAGGAATGAGTCCTGTACCGCGGGGGAGTTTTACAAACATTCACACAACGGACACAAAGAGATCCAGACTCAAGACAACTATTTATGGATCACACAAATTTTTGTCCCATGTGGGATTCGTACTCACAACACTCAGCGCACCGGCATTGGCGAGGCGACCACTTAAACCACTACACCATTCGTGCAGTCAATGTTAAAGTTCTGGACACATCTGAGGGTCACCATTTGGACATGATTGTGATATCACCTCACCTTCAAATAACATTATTTTAAGCTTACAATCATGGTTACTGGCCCAAATTTAGAACTCCAAATTGAAATCTAGAGTAAAATTCTTATGAGTGCAAAGACAGATTATGTTCAAAACACAACACTGTATTGCCAAACATGGATAGGTGTGTCTGTGCATGTCTCTTAGATTTATATACTAGGCTAAAGTGAGACTGGATCAAACAAGCCCATCACATGCAATAGACAAGTAAGCTGAAATTGTTTACCAGCTGGGTCCTATAAGATAGACAGTAACTGAAGGCCTAAATGCAGATTAACGGCTGAGTTGGATGCTCACTTTTAAAAGATATTGGCTGGGTTGGGTAATGTAAAGAGAGATCTTCCAAATGGCTAATGGGACATAAAAAAATCACCCTACATGGTAGTTACCAGTTTACGCACATGGCTTCACACATGTATTCATTGCCGGATATGGAAGTGAAAGTATCCTATATGTTGTCTAACATTCTTTGCAATAGTTACAAGTTATTAAATGCACTTGATACCCTATTTTACCTTATTAGCAGATTTATGGATTTTGTTTATTTTAAATAATATACTTAACAATGCTAATATGTATGTTTACTTATTATTCAGTATATTTCCACAAATTTTTTGCAGATGAAAACATAATGTAAACATATAAAACATATAATAGTCAATAGAATTTATCATATTATGCCATAATAATACTTATACCAATTTATTAAAAATAACATCATTGCACATGTTAGCTCTCTATGGACTTCCCTATGGAGCAACAGTTTACCTACAATGGGTAGGTCAATGATTAAAATCAAAGTTTAATTGTGTAAACAAATAAATAATTGCTGTGAGTGCAAACTCATATGGAGTGTTATCAGTTTTAATTAGAAAGCTGACCTTGATAAAAAATAACAACAATATGGCTGACGGCAAATAGAAATCTAATTCAAATTCAAATTCAAATCTTTATTGCTTTGCCACAATGTAGTAGGTATATAATAATATATGGTAGACTTATAGCTAAGAATCAATTGTAGAGCCTGCCGGCCACAGCATACTAAATACATATTAGGAGAGAGGAAGAGGGCTTGTCCCTTAATATTTTTATTATATTATTAAATTATTATTAAAATAATTTAAGTTATTTATTAGTGTTCCAAAATATTTTATTACATGCTTTTATTTATTTATTTATATAATTAAACTTATTGTACCTTTCTAAATTTTCTTGGGATATATAGTATGTACTTAATGAATTTAATTATTGCATTATCTACTTATTATATTTGGAATAGCTTATTGTTGCACTGTTTAGATTTATACTGTAATGCCAACTATTAGAATAGTTAGAAATAACATATGTAACAGGTCAGGGAAAAAGTCTTCACATATAGTCTGTATACATTTTTAATAAAATCTCTTTGGCTGTACTTGTTGTATCTGACTGGTTTTGTTACTATTAAAAAGGTTACATTTCAAAAAAGAAACAATTTAGTAAAATATTGTTACCCGCCGGTTATCATTTGTTTTTTTTGCTGTTAGTATGAGAGAATCTAATGAAGAAACAATACATCTTAAAATTTTATAAGCAAAAGGAAAAAGCAAAGCAAGCCGCGAAAAAAATTTATTTGTGGACCTAATGCGGTGTCAGTAAGAGTAGCATAAAGTTGATTTAAACGTTTTCAATCGGAGGAATTTTGATGTCAAAGATGCATCTCGCTCTGGTCGCCCTGTCACGGATAAAATGAACGCCATTTTAGAAAAAGTGGAATTAGATCGGCATGTCAGTAGTTACGACATAGCTGAAGATCTGGAAATTGACCACAAAACTGTTTTGACCTATTTGAATAAACTGGGTATACAAAAAAAGCTCGAGTGCCACACGAGCTCACTGAAAGAAACCTAATGAACTGTGTACCTACTCATTTGCGATTCTTTATTGAGACGTAATGAAACCGAACCGTTTTTGAAGAGATTGATAACTGGTGATGAAAAGTGGATCACGTACGATAAGAACGTGCAAAAAAGGTCGTGGTCAACGGTCGGCTTCACAGACTGTGGCAAAACCCGGGCTAACTCGCAATAAGGTGACGCATTGTTGTATGATGGGATTGGAAGGGTATTGTTCATTATGAGCTTTGACCGCCGGGCAGAACCATCGATTCGGATCTCTACTGCCATCAACTGATGAGATTAAAGCAATAAATTGAGAGAAAGCGGCTGGAATTAATCAATAGAAAGGGTGTGATCTTTCATCACGATAACGCTAGACCTCACACATCTTTAGTCACTCAGCAAAAATTAAGAGAGTTCGGCTGGTGTTAATGCATCCGCCATATAGCTCTGACGACCTTGAACTTTCAGATTTCCACCTGTTTCGGTCTCTTCAGAATTCTTTAGACAGTATCAGGTGAACATCAAGAGAGGATTGCCAAAACTACTTGTAGCGTTTCTTTGATCAGAAGTTCCAAAGTTTCTACAGCAACGGGATCATGTCACTACCTACAAGATGGCAGACAGTCATCGAACAAAACGGCACATATATATTGTAATTAAATGTAAATAAACTTTGAAAGTTTTTCATATAAAATGCAAAGAAACTTTTTTCCTGATCTTATATTATATATATATATAAGCAGCGATATCTCAGTGGGGAGACCAACAGACTGCAATGCAGAGTGTCTCGGGTTCGAAACTTCGAACCCACGTCGCGCACCTCTGACTTTCGGAAGTTATATGACTATTCGAAATTATGTGCGTATTTATTAACAATTACCGTCTGCTCCGTGCCTCGGAGAGCACGTTAAGACGTCGGTCCCGGCTGCCATGAACATCTATGGGCAGTCGTTATTGGGAAGTCAGTACCCTATAATATCCTAACACTGGTCTAGCCTTAGGGTATCGTTAGCTTTCGGGTTGCGGAGGCCAGGTGGCAGCCGCTCCGTGTAAAAACTGATATCCAGTCAAATCCGGTTAGACTAGCAAAGCCGACCCAAAATGACTTGGGAATAATAATATATATATATACAGACTCTTGCAAATCTCATTTTCATAGTCTCAAAATTTTAACTTTACCATGCATTTACATCTTAGAAATTTCTAAATTTCTTCATAAGCATCCAGAATACTATACTATAAGAGAATAATGGATGGAAAATAACAATCTATAATAATGTATATATATAATTTTTTTTTTCTCTATGATATCATTAATGTGATATTAAGCTATTCTAGATCAATTTAGTATTTCTTAAGGGTTTAAAGTTTAGTATGATGGGTTACATTGTGTGTTAAGGTATATGTCTGAACCCTCCATATTAACAGTCCACATTCACTAAAAATCAGACCTGAATCTCCATTAAATCTATTTATCATGTAACTTGTACTGTGTTAATGATAACTGTACAGAATACATAAAAATAAAAATGTTTGTCTTATTTACAGTTAACAGCTCAGCGCTTAGTGTGTCATTCATGCTGGATGTTTACATTTAATTATTCATCGGCCCAAGAAAATGATCATAGTGGAAACAGTGGTCATCGTCGACAACTTTGTGTCAATTGTCAATGTTCCATACTGCATGTTAGATCACATGTTCTTAACACTAACAACGAAAGGGAAACACATATAAAAAATGTTATTATTAGCTAGCGGATAGCACCACGACAGGTGAGCATAGTGTTCACATTTTTATGTATAATAAATATGTAGTACATATATTTATTTGAAACTAGCATCTCCATGGTTTCATTAATGTGAATTAAATTAATAAAATAATAGTAAATAAATTAATAATATTCAAAATAATAGTTCTTTTATTTTATCTACAGACCTAATACCCTAATATGTTTGGTCTAGACCCCTATCATCCTCCGATATCCTCCTGCCCTTATTCTTCTTCATTACATAAATAAGGTATCATCTTTATAATAAATATAGATGTTATTCAATCAATGAAATGCTCATTTTTAGTAAATTATAAGTGACAATATTGCAATATTATGTAGGATCTAGAAAAGGCATATTTTAACAAATTGCTGCAGCTTTATTATCATATTTAGTTTGTTTTGGATATAAGATATTAAAAAGCAATGCATTTATTACTATAATTATTGTCCACACCAAGTCGAAGCACCCTAACAAATAGCAATTCCCTTTATATTTAATGATGTCTTTTGATGTGGATGGAAAGGTATTATTTTAGTTTTAGTGTAATTTATTTTTAAATTATGTTTTGTCATCCAGTCTGTTGTTTTGGTTAGTATTAGATTTATTGTCGGCCTCGATGGTGTAGTGGTTAGTGTAACCGACTGCCACGCCCGAGGTCGCGGGTTCGATTCCCGCACAAGTCAAACATTTGTGTGCATGAACATGGATGTTTGTCTTGGTCTGGGTGTTTCTATGTATAATATGTACGTATTTACAAAAAAAAAAAAGTATATATGTATGTTTATCCATTGTCTAGAACCCATAGTACAAGCTCTGCTTAGTTTGGGCTAGATGGTGTTGTGTGTATGTGGTAGAATATTATTATTATTATTTAATCATTTCAATTTAGGTTGGTTTTACAAGACACCAGCAGGGAACTGTCATCTGCAAACATGACACAATGTCCTTCTATAGTTTATGGCAGGTCATTGATGTATATGAGAAATAATAAGCATCCTATCACACTGCCTTGGGGAATTGATGCAGTTATACTTGTATTGGTATTGTTATATTGGTTAAAACATTATATTTCTACTAATTGTCTTCTACCGGTTACGGTCTAAATGATATTCAGTTGTATTTGGTTGGACAAGATAACTAATGCATTACCTAATTATTAATGACTGTCCTATAGACAGGTACTATGTATAAGTTTTGTAATATAAGTTTTGTTTCCCCGATACTTGGATTGGAACTTTTATCAATAGTTATTTTCCTAAATTTTATGCATGTGGTGTTTATTTACATGAGTTATACACTTAGATTAAGCATAATATTATGTTCTGTTTTGTAATGTATGTTTTAGTGTAATAAATGCTGGTAAACCAATAAATTAATTAATTATTGTTAGTTACTAGTGCACTCATTTATATTAAGAAGCAAGAGTTATAAGGCTAGGAGCAAACCAAGGTCTGATACAAATATGTACAAATTTTTACACAACTGCATCTGTATACAATAGACAGCTGACCTACTATCGTAGGTTAGCCTTCGAACCTCTTCTTGTTCATAGTCATTACTAGAAACAACAAGAGATCTGGTTGTATGTGCACAGGTAAACTGCTGTTTAGATTAACTTGTGAGATAAAATCATTATTTTACTAAATTCAGAATTGTTCAATCTGATTAGTTCTCTATCCTTGATTAAGTTCTAATGTAATAGTTGTAAATTTCACTTACCATTATCTCCTATGGAGAATAGATCACTGTTTGTAATGTCAGATATACTACTGGATGCAGATGTCACAGCAGCCTGTAAGTAGGTGTACCATATTTTAGAATTCAGAACTATATTACCAATATGATCTGACTGTCATTCTATACAAAAAGAAACACAACCATACTAAATATAATACAGAACTGCGGTAAAATAATTAAGATAGGTTCTTAATCAACATTAGAGACGAAAATCAATAAATTAAATACATATTATAATAATGGGATTAATCAAATGTATAAAATAAATTCATTCAATAGAAGGTCATAGATATATCGATATGAGTCAATTTCTCGTAATGTTACGATAAACTTAAGTACCTGGGCAGCCTGAGCAAATTGCTGAATTCTTTGAGGCGATGATTTCACCTCCTCTGCCAATTTATCTTTAAGTTTTTTGAACATTTTCACTTTTACTTTACACCATCATATAAATATCAATAAGATCACACTAACAAAAATAGGTGATACAGAATTTTAGTATTGTTGTTGTTCACAGTTTCACTTGAAGCAATAATTATACATGTACTTGTCAAAGAGCATAGCACTACGATAATTATCACGTAGAGAAGATACAAGTAAATAACATTATCATTCGTGTCAGTAATTCCGTCAATGAAAGAAAAAATAAGCCGTCGATAAAATCTTGAGTATCATAAACTGATTATTAATACACTCATACACTTTCAATTACAGTTTTTTATGTTGAGCTCTCTTCCCTAAAATATGAAAACGTCATCTGACATTTCTGACATACCTAATATTCAATAATTTTAGTAGTGTTCAAGTCGCCTGTGTTATAATAGCGCGCTACGGACTACAAAGAATATTCTATAACGCGCCTTTACCTGAGTAAAGACCAACGTTGCTAAAATTTGTTGACTATATCGATCAAAATGTCTTTAATAAAAAAAAAGGCTAATAAAAATACATAGCGCGCTGTGCTATCATGTTTCTTATTTTTATTTAAAAAGCATATAATTTGCGTTTCAAGAAATGGTCATACCATTAATTGCCTATGAAAGGGTGGATTTTAAGAATCTATTGGTGTTATTTTTGGGATCAAATATAATGACCACCAAAAATACTAATTGTGCAACACAATATGCTTACTAAAATATATCATTACGAGTACTTATATTATGTTATGTTAGGTTCCTTCTTAAACCCACCCAAATATAGGAGCCCTGCGAAGCGGGGCGCCGTCGACTTATTTTAATCTCTTTAAATATAATGCGGAAGTACTTTAAATATAATGCGGAGCGCGAAGTATGCAATTATAGCAAATGTATAAATGTCACGTATATAAATATATATATATATATATATATATATATATATATATATATATATATATATATATATATAATACGTACAGTATAAGCGAAAACGACTCTTATTGGGTTTTGCTGCTAACAAATTCTCAGTAATGGCATAGAGTCTGAAGCTGCTGTACACGGTAGGCAATAGGTTCGATCCCCAAGTTTATGTGCTCTGGCCTTTCTGAATATATTGAGATAGTCGTGACATTTGCCACGAACGTTTTCTGTTTTCAATTTGCCATTAAAATATTTAATGTAAATTTTTCACAATATGGAAAGAATTGTATTCGAACAACGTTAAATATCCTAATTAATGTATGATGTGATCCTATGGTTCAATATGACGTCTATGAAGCGATAGACGCCATAATACCTTAATATGTAAGATAACAAATCTCTTTCTAGTATATTATTAATTAGAATAATAGAAGTGTATAAAATAAGGCGATTATTATTATTATTTATTCTATTCTGTCACATACACACAACACCATATCGACCAAACTAAGCAGAGCTTGTACTATGGGTACTAGACAATGGATAAACATATATATATACATTTTTCTTGTAAATATATACATATTATACATAGAAACACCCAGACCAAGACAAACATCCATGTTCATGCACACAAATGTTTGACTTGGGCGGGAATAGAACCAGCGACCTCAGGCGTGGTAGTCGGTTACACTAACTACTACGCCATCGAGGCCGTCGCATACTAATTAACCAAAAAAAATACAATAACAATACCTTGGCTTACACCACTCGCTTAAACCTATAGGATTTTTATTTGATATTCTAATACCGTAACACTTAATAGTATTATCAATTATCAAATCTTATCTTATCAAAAACTATTAGCAACGTTAGCAGATGGGCCACCTGCCCTCCTCCCTTGAAATACACCAAAGCCAAAGCCATGATGTCATTTTTTCTATAAAGACATAAAGGCGTCTACATGATAAAATTACTCTGAGTTTGTGTGTTTCTCTTTAATTCCCCTAATAATAACAGGAGAATTTGATAGACATGTTGGGGAATACTCTCTGTAATGAAAGATTATTCTGTTAGAGTAAGTTATTTACAAAATGATAACGTAAGATATCAAAAGCTGATTATTAGTTTACGATAGCAATACGGCGATACGTAGTACTATTAACCATTATAATTTTGTGTTAATTAGATAAGATCCTGTATCTTTGTGAAACAGCACTCCATTCTAGGGTAGTATTTACTGTAGTTAGATCATATTATTTTGTACCATTGCTCATTGATTATTTATTAATCAAGGTCAGTCTATGACCACAATGACATGCACTTGCGTACTCTACGTTAATTGAAAGTTTATGGACAGAATTTGAGATTTACAACCAAGACACATAAGGTTATAAAGTGTTATATTTATAAAAAAATCTTACAAAATGTTAAATGTTTAAAGCTAGGTACACGCGGCAGATATTTTAATGGACAGAGCTTCGCCGGGTTGGTAAGTCACTGGCGATACCAAAGTTGGTGCGTGGAAGTGAATATTAGTAACAATTTTATGTCTTCTTCTTCTTCTTCTTCTGTAAAATTACGCGCATTAATGTTACAACTTTTAACAACTAGCTTGTGACATGGTATCAATTATGGGTACAAAATAAAGTGAATGCTTTATATTATAAAAAATAATAGCATAATGGAGTTTCAAATAGATTGATACGTCAATTTAGTCGAGTACATTGAGTATCGTATCTGAGTATTTTTGTTCATCACTACTGCCAAAATGGCAACTTTTGATTATTGAATTTGTTGATCTGTCATGTGCATGTTAAGATGCGAATTCATGTTTTCCCTGCAATAAAAATCAATGACCGCTCTCTTAGTCGACACTAAATACAAAGCGGCAATCTGTCATTGACCGAATTTGGTATCAAATTTGTACAATCAGAAATCTTGTGTTTGAGTTTAGAGTTGGCGCGTCAAACAGGTACATATTATATATTTATTTTGCTTTAGGGTGTTACTGTATAATACATACTTGTTAATCACATACATATTATAAGCTAAAAAATGAAATTCCGAAACGACTTCAACACTCCAGACTTAATTTATTTTGCTACGATTCGGATATACGTTGTCAACCTGTGGAACTATTGCGGCGTCTTTCAGCGATGCCAGTACGTACGCCTAGTTAGCCAGAAAATAGCCATAAAATCTGATATAAATTATATAAAAACATTGTATTCAAATTGTAATAACTGTCATTTATACTTTCATATAAAAACATACAAATTGTAATAACTGCTATTTACCTATACTTTCATATAAATATATAAATGTGAGTCATAGATTAAAAGTAACTATTCAAGATAAACTGAAATATATTGTACCTACTAAACAAATGAAAAGTGAAATCATCAATCATCTGCCCCATAGCAGCTAGGTAGTCGGTTAAGTTTGTTAGACAGCTGATGAAACTCACTAAGCAGCACAGGCTGCACAGACCAAGATCTAATATAATTCTTGTCTTGTGCTGTCTGATATCAGCCAATGCATAGCCGTTAGAGAATGCAGTAAATAAATCTGTTATCTTTCCAAATTATTTGGCACTTCCTCGTACAAATTTGAATAAAAGCTTATATCTTTTTACCTGATGTATGTACGAAACCCAAACTTTAATTCATGAAAATAGCAATTAGTAAGCAATTATTGATACAATAAACTTTTAGCAATTATGAAGCCTTCATTGTGAACACGGAGGCAACCATCCATCCTGACATCAGAATGGCTGGTCAAAAAATATTCATATTTCTCTGAATGTATTTTATGTAGCAAATATAAGCAATTGGATAGCAATTCTTGAATATACTTTTAGAGCCGTTCGCTATAGGCAACCAGCCATTCTGATGCTAACAAGTTTTTATGGTCACCTACGAATAATACATTACTGCTTTCTAAGATTTTAAGATTTCTTTTTTAGGATAATATTGTGTGAAAATGAGTGGAGATAATCTGGGAAATGGAGCAGAGATAATTGAAAAGGTTGTAAATAAAGATGACCCTATGGGAGACCCGGAACAGGCTGGCCCAGTGGTAAATAGCTCTGAAAATTTGAATTCTGGTCAAAATGAAGAATCTAACAATAAAAGGTATTTGAAAAGTGCTTGTCACTCATTAGCACTTAAGATATTTTTCTGTTTAAAAACTAATAAATATTTTACTTTATGTGTTAGAAGGCTTGGTGTTTAAATATCTATATTTGAGAAACTTATATACCAAACCTTTTAAATGTTGAACTACATTCATAGTTAGTAATAATTTATAATGGTTAATAATGAATAGGCAGGCCAATAGACAAGTTACAAGGCGAGGTGGTTTTAAAAGAGGAGGCTGGAGAGGATTCAATCAAGACAGATCTTGGGCTTCCCCTTATCCATATCCTTCTCTTCCACAACCTCTTCCGGCTCCTCGGAATTATAACATGGCACATTGTGGCATGGGATTCATGTGGGGAAGAGGCTTTGGACCAGCTGGGCCACCCATTCAAAAACCAGCTTCAGATAATATGCCATTAAGATACCTGATGCGTAAGTTAATTTTTAAATATATTCAAATTATTAACCGGTCGTATACCGCCGGCTCGCATACCAGCCGGCAGATTTGTACCCGTCGTAGGCCGGTGGCTCGCATGCGAGCCACCAAATTGGTTTTACGTTAGCTTAAGCTAAAGCGAAGGCGGCGCGCGGCGTTTTGGCGCCAATTTGGTGGCTCGCATGCGAGCCACCGGCCTACGACGGGTACAAATCTGCCGGCTGGTATGCGAGCCGGCGGTATACGACCGGTTAAAGATTTTTGTAGATACTTTGGTTACAGTTTTTATCTATTATTGTAAATGGTAATAAATCTGTCCTCTACTAACTAAAATTATGTTAAGTTATATAACTCATATGGTTCAATACCTTTTTAGTTAATGGATGGCAGAAATATGCTCAATATGTGATATTTTTAGAGTGTTAATATAAGCTTTTGCTTATTATGTTTTGTAGGTTGTGGTGTTCCTAAAGACAAGTTGAAGAATCTTCCCAGGGACTTCTTGCAACTTATTCATCCTGAACATTGCAGTCTCTGTGATGTGCAACTTCAAAATTTTGATATGTGTGAGTATATCTTAAAGATCATCAATCAATCATTAGCATATTTTTTGTACAATGTATTTATTTGTTACTATTAATAAAGTAAATTTTTGATCATAACAATAGTGATGGATAACTTTTTGGTTTGAAATTTATTAATGTCTCAGTATTGAAATCTAAAAAGTTGTGAACTATGAAGACATTTTAAAGCACAGATATTTAGTCCAAAGTCTGTTAAACAAATAAAAACTATTAAAAACCAAATCTTATTAATCAAGATATTATATTTACTAGCTGTCGCCGAGTGCTCGAAATTCGAATAAAGTTTGCTAGTAAGATATTGCTGATTTAAAAATACAAATGAAAATTTAAATGATTCTTCTTCTCTCTTAGCCTTTATTATTCCCAAGTCACTTGGGGTCGGCTTTGGGCTGCTTAAATGATATAAAGAAATAAATATAATATGTCATTATATTGATGTATGTAACCATAGTGACGCGCTTCGACTGCGTGTGTCAAATGCATGGTTGTGTGCGTGTAGTGATTTTTCATTAATTTAATGTATTTCTAATGCTATTTTATATAAACATTAGGATTCGCCACTCCTTTCTCCATATAAACTTTAACTGTGCCAAATTTCATACTCCTCTGTCCGTAAAATTTTCGTAAAAAGGGGTACAAAGTTTTTGCTTCACATATTAATATATAGATTCTTTTATGTAAGTCATCCACTTACCATAAGAATGTTGTATAATATAGTAACTATGTTTTTTTTATAACTTAGGCTGTTTATAAGATTCTTCATTCATCTTTAAAATAATTAATATAATATATGTATGTTTCTAAGTATAAGTTTTATGTGAACATGATTTGTATAAAATGGTTTTGTGAACCTGTGCACCAAATGTCGGGTCATATTAAAATGTATCAATCTTTGTCGGAAATACTAGTACTAGCCATAATTTGGCATCGCATGTCATTTGGCTACTACCTTCTACTTCTTCCCAGAATTAAGCAAGTAAAACAATGGTCTGAAAAGCGGCGGTGGCCTAATAGATAAGGACACACACACTCATACATGCTTGGCTTGGAATTCCACTCCTTACACTACCAATGTTGACTTTCTTCTAGCACAAGCATTCTAGCTGAGCATGAAAGGGTTAACATGATTACTAGGAATTTGTAATACAAATATATATATATATATGGCTATAGATGTTAATAAAATAATTTAATAAAACAAATTACTCTAAACTGTCATCTTAGTAGACATGACGCTATGAGACTTCGCTCCGGCCATATACCATCCAAGAAATTTACTCATCTCGTGGGCATATCTACAACACCTAATTGTGAAGATTGCGGCAAAGTAGACGATGTACAACACATTCTAATGGAGTGTGTCCGGGGCGAGCGATTCAGAGCACATATATTTGATAATTTGCAGTGTGATATTGGTAGATGCAATAGTGTACTATCTAAACCTCTTTCAAATCTAGCTAGATCTTTATATAATATGTATAATAAAATCATGAAAAATCTGTAATCATACATACGGTAGCTATGATGGAGCGACATAGCCATATTGTGACAAAGCTCCTTAAATAATTAAAAAAAAAATAAAAAACTAATTACTCCTCTTTCACGAGATTTACCACCACAATGTTGATGAATCAGTTATAAATCCTTTACATAGTTTTGTTTTTCATTACACAGATATGTTCTTTATACTTTCGAGTTAGGGCAGAAGCAGTTTTGGATTCATATTCGTTAAATATGTTTATAAATTCCAATAAAGCTTCTTGTTATATATACATTGCCAGGCTCCGTGCTGCTATTTAGAATTTCCTATCAGAAAAACTCAATGATCCTTTCTCGTATTCGGGACTTTACATAACGGAACCGCCGTGAAATTTACCTAACCACAGTTATTAGCGATGTGAAATTACGACGACTAAATAAATTCGTTTATTCGAATACTCTATGACCACTTTCAAATAATGATAATTTTTTTTACTGGCTACCTTTCAAATTGTAATCAAATATTGGAAATTGGATTAGATGATATCGCGATTGATATCCTTAATAATAATTCTGTACTGCCATTATAGCAATTATAGCCCATGGGTTTAGTCGACATGGTTACTAGTTATTTATTAGTAAAGCAATCAAGTAGTATTTTTTTTATTATAAGACCTCTATTAACATACAAGCGCCTGGTTACAAGATCAGTGTGATTGTAAGCTGCCAAATAGAGAAGCCACGGTTGTTTATCATCACAGGCTTTAGATAGATTTTTATAGAATGTTTACCTAAACCTAACGCTGTCCTTACATAGGCATCGGCAATCCTTAAGGTAATTTATGTGTTACTCTTCCTACTCTTTAAGTTCTTTTAAAGCTAGAGCGGTTGACAATACAAAACGTATAAAAAACCAAGACATCGGCGATAACTACGTCAGAGCAGACGTCAACACTAGCCGAAGAGTAGGTACATTAAGACACACATCTTGAGCTACTCGGTTGAATTATATCGGAAGATGAAACTTTCGATACCCCATGATATAGACAGTTTCAAATCAGTCCACCTCACCTTAATTTCATTATATTCAATACATTTTAGTGTCAATATTGAGAATATTGATTTCAATGTGTGCTACAAATAGTTTGTAGTTTTGTAGTCACATTTTTGAAATAATATGTTGGTTTTACTCTGTCAAGAGTATCAACCAAACTCGCTTCTGTGGTTTAAATTATAGTTTATATTAGTTCCTCATTTGTTTTTAGTAATATTAAAAGCAGACATATTCTTTTAACATCATGACAGCATAATGCCATGTTATTATTTAATTTCCCACAGGTAGCAAAATTTGATCCTTTAAGTAGGTATCTGGGCTGCTTGCGTTTTTCTATATTGTCTTTAAATTTTTTTGCAGCTCGCGCACATTATATATCAAAATATCATTTCAAGCAACAAAAGAAATGGATATTCCAACAATATCAACCACTCGAAGGGGGATATCAGCGTCCAAAAAAAGAGGTAACAAGACAATTTGGCAATGTAACGTTTCAATAGGTGCCATACTATTAGTTCACATAATTTCATTACACTGCTCATAACGAGCAGGCCTTGGCAATCGTTTAGTGCTAAATATTTTTAGATTGAGGTGTATATTGTGCACTATGTATTGAGGTGTATGGTGTTATATGACTATTGCCCGTTTTCACCAACATCCCCTAAGTTTAAGGGATCCCCTAAGCATGGTTAGAGGGCCATTAGGAGATGGTTTCTGTTTCACCAACACTTAGGGGTCTCCTAAACGTTAAAAGGCCCCCTAAATTTAGGTGGTCGGCATTTGCGCCCATAAACCGGCACATACGTAAGTGATATCTCACAGAGCCAAGATGGATTGTGACATAAATGAACTTTTTGAAAACTTAGAAATTGTTTCTACTATATTCAACGCGATCAACGTAAATAATAGCCGTACACCAAAAATATATCGCCAACGACCAAATTATTTCGAAAGTTTTGATGAAACTGACTTCTTTCGGAGTTATAGGTTATGTAAATCTTCAGTGTGGTATTTATTAGAAAAGATTGAACATACTCTAGAATTTCCTTAGAAAAAGAAAAGACAAAAATTTGTAAATTAATACTCAACGAACAACAAAGTCAACAATGTCAACAATCAATCAAATTAAAACCCACGAAAGAAGTGTCAACAAACGTGACCACAGATTATACATGAGGTGTCGAAATGTCTACACAGAGTAAATATGCAATGAAATTTGAAATTAATTAGATATATGGATGAAATATTATTTAATATTGCTATCAAAGCATAACTGAATAATAACTGTATTTGTATAATTGTATACTTAAAAGAATTTTATAAAAATCAATTTTGTTTCAAAGTATCGATAAGTTCAAAGACAACTTAATCACTATTATCAAAAACAAAACGTCTAGAATGTTTGTTAATGTCGTCTTAGAATGTTTCACCATCATTTTTGTCACCCAATTAGGGAATTGGGTGACAAAAATGATGGTGAAACATAATTTTATTTAGGGGCTAGGTTGGGGGAGCTTTTAAGCTAATGATCCCATACTTATGTGGCAGTATATGTTGGTGAAAACGGGCATAAGTCTCGTTCTCTCGAACGAAATAATAATGGCTATACAAACAATATTCATTGTGCTCTAGTTTCTTGCTTTTTATTAGTAAATATTGAAATAACATATTCGCTTGTGACGCTGCCTACATAAGAATTAGGTAGGCCGTATGTGATGTCGACAGCAAACATCAAGCGAAGATTATGTGAACGTCCGTCTTGTCAGAATAGAAACTTACATTGTAACAAATTGTCTGCCTATACGTTATTCTTAACGTGGGTTTCTCACTTAAAATATTTTCCAAAAGCAGGAGATATACGACCCTATAAATAACATAATATTAGGTATGTTTCGATTGTATGATCTACTAGAGATTGTAATTTGCCAGAAGCTTTATGTATAGTAGTTATGTCAAATATATTTATTTGGTGTAGTCGTTAAATTTACATAAACTCATTATAATATACCGACCAAAAATTTGACGACACAGCAGTATGCAAATATGATTCACGTTTTGCATACCGGAGCGGAATATTTTATCGACGCCCTCTTTTTTTAGGGATTTGAATTTAAAAGACTATAATTTTCAATAATTCTATAGACTTTTTACCAAGGACAGTCATCAATGTTGTGTATTGCAGTTCAAATATTTACAAGATATTATTATTGTTTATTGTGAATTTTCGCCGCCCCCTAGAGATACCGCCCGGGGCGCTCCCACTACGCTACGCCACTGATATTGCTCAATTATTATCCATAACCATTGCTACTTTAGGAAATAAGCAGATGAGGACTTTATACAAATATAATTATCTCGTTTTATCGTCATCGATCATAGAAAGTAACATAAATACCGCAATATTTTTACAATTTAATATTGTTACAGCCAGTGCCATCTATCGGCACTGTGGGGCAGACTCGGCAATTCCTTCTAATAATTTATTACAGCGCTATCTATTAATGTCTTACGGAACTACGTAGCTTTTCGGTACGCGAAGAGTAGAGATAGCGCTGGAACTCTTTTGAATCTTCGTACTGTTGACATACCGGGTATGGCGTTTCTAGAAATCTCCAGAAACGCTTTAACCGCATATAAAAGGGCAAGGCCAGCGCTCGCCGAGTCAGTTTTACAATCTTTAGCGGTCAAGTATTCATCGAAGCGAACGGAAGCGAAATACTACAGACTTTGAAGCAGTTACAGTGGAAAAGTGTAGTATAGTGTTTGCTGTGTTTTAAATTTATTTGTGTGCTAGAATAAAATGTTTTTAGTCGATGTTATTGTATTTTTTTTTATACATCTAAGGTGGCAAACAAGCACACGTCCTACCAGATGGTAAGTGGTCACCGTAGCCTATGGACGCCTGCAATACCAGAAACATCACTTGCGCGTTGCCGACCCTTTAGGAAAAAAAGGAAGTGGGAAAGAGAAGGAGCGGGAAGGGGGAAAGAGGGTGATTAGGCCTCCGGCACTCTCACTCACCAAACGAAACACAACAGTAGGAACACTGCTATTTCACGTCGATATTCTGTGAGTGGGTAGTACTTCCCCGGTCGAGCCGGCCCATCATGTTGAAATCAGGCTCTACTACTCAATGACTAACTAATAATTGTTACATTCTTATCCCTCGAACCCAGCACGTAACAAATTGGTGTCAGAAGTGGGATAAAAATGTCAGTACTACCGAAGGAGGAAGTAGATTGAGTGCGGACCAGGATCCAGCACCAGCAAGATGTGGACTAGAGACGCTTTGGAGACATCACCTCGCCGTCGTCAGGTGGACCACGTGACTCCACGGCTGCAGCGAAACCATCTAGTGCAGCTTCCTGGCCGGTGACTCCTGACTTCGTGATCCTGATGGCGTTTATTCAGGAGCAGGCATGCCGCCAGGCGGAGCAGGCACGCCGCCTCAAGGAACAGCTGTAACGCGATAAGGAAGAGGGCACGCGCCGCCAGAAGGAGCTGGCACGCCGCCAGGAGGAGCAGGTACGCCGCCAGGAGGAGCTGGCACGCGGCCAGGAAGAGCACGCACGCTGCCTCGAGGAACAGCTGCAACGCGCAACTGATAATGTTAAAAGACCTGAGCGCAACGGTTGGCAAGGAGGTAAAAGAGCAAGTCCAACGTCACGAAAGTCGCATCGCCGAGGTGGAGAAAACGATACGTGGGCTCAAGACTGGAGATGGGATCGTGACATCTGCGGTTGTGGCACCCTCTCTACGAGGCTTTAAAGCCTTACCATTTAACGGCTCGTCGTCATGGTCAGCCTATAAGATCGATTTCGAGGCCGTCATGAAATCAAACTGGTGGACGCAAGAACAGGACTGACTGCTCTCACCTTGGGGCTTCGCGACCAGACCTTGACCGTGTTAGAAGCGCTTGGCGAAGACGTCACGTACGAGAAACTGTTAGAGGCATTGGAAACGAGATATGGCGACGCACACCTGGAACATGTGTTTCGCGCCCAGCTGAAAGACCGATCGCAACGTATCGGCGAAACCTTGCAGCAGTGGGTCCTGAAGGTGGAGAAACTAGTTCTAAAGGCGTACCAGTCCTCACCTGCACTCATCCACGGATATCTCGTACAAGCATTCACCGACGGAATCCGAGACCTGGAGGTTAGGCCCGCAGTGAGACTCAGACGTTTCAAAGACCTGAAGGACACTCAAGCTCACGCTCTTGGAGGTGGAAGCAGTGAGACGGAACGATCGAGCTCAACGTATCAGGGAAGTGTCGACTTCACCCCGGTGCTATAGCTGCGGCGAGAGAGGCCACATCAGGTTGAGCTGCCCGAAGCGAAGGAGTCCACGCAGCAGAAACCAGTCGCCAGTAGAAGGAACACCTGATGTGCCTGCCGGGCAACAACAGCAGGAAAACGAGTAAACGCCAGAACTACGTGGCGGGTGCTGGCTGTTGATAGAAGAGCCCCAAGGATCTCGATCTCACAATCATGTGACGGGAACAGCCTGATTATCGAAGGCGAAATTAACAGAACGCCATGCAAACTGACATTGGACACTGGAGCTTCTCGGACAGTCGTCAGTTGCCGACTAGCAAGACGGTTTCTTGGGGACTACTATGGTAACCATGAATGTGTACCTCTTAGAACAACTACCGGTCAGCACAACCGTCCGAGGTGAGGAGGAGGTGCACATGAAACTAGGAAATAAAATTTACGGCCACAACGTCATCGTGGCTGACATAGTGGACGACTGCATCCTGGGTTTAGACTTCTAGCGGAAGCATCACTGTGAGATCGACGTTAGTCAAGGAGTGTTGAAGTATGGCTCAGAAGAAGTATTCATGGGGGGAGCATTATCGGGCAAAGTGTACTGCCTGAAGAAAGTAGTACTTCGTCCGAGGTCGGAAACAATCATACCGGTTTGCCTACCAAGGAATTCTGATCAGGAAAATCGATGTGTAATTATAGAAGGGTTGGACAACGACGCTCCATGGAAGATTGCACGCATTCTGGCTAGGAATACCAACGCTACATCAGTACGTGCACTGAACTCAAACGACAAAGAGCTGGTACTCAAGAAGGGCACGATATTAGGCACCTGTGAAGGAGCAGTTTGGATGCGGAGATGCCATGAACAGCCTACCAACGCTAAAGTTCAAGGGGCGAGGTACGACGTCTCTTCTCTGTTAAAGGACTGCCAGAATAACCTGTCGAGAGAAGAAAAGAACAAGGCTGACACAATGTTAAACCGGTTTGCCGACATCTTCTCGACAAGTGATGCTGACATAGGCAAGACTGCCCAAGTTCAACACAAAATAAACACAGGAAATGAGGTACCGATCCGCCAGCGACCAAGACGTGTACCAGTGGCACAGGAACATGAAGTTGACACTATGATCGAGGGTATGGTGAAAGAAGGTGTGATTGAGTCCAGTCCATTGTGTTCACCAGTGGTTTTGGTTAAGAAGAAGGATGGTAGCATGCGCTTGTGTGGACTATCGTCGGCTAAACGACATCACAAAGAAAGACAGTTACCCAAGGATTGACGACACTCTGGATACGCTTACAGGGATGCAGTGGTTTTCTACTCTAGACCTGAAAAGTGGTTACTGGCAGGTAGAGATACATTCTCGAGATAAGGAGAAGACAGCATTATCCACAGGCAAAGGATGGAAGTGAACTTTTTAGGACATGTGGTCTCCGAAGAAAGCATCCAATCGGACCCGGATAAGATCATTACCGTCAAGGACTGGCCAGTTCCAGATAACAACACACAAGTTAGGGCATTTCTTGGTTTGTGCTCCTACTATCGACGGTTTGTGAGGAACTTTACTGACATCGCCCGGCCACTGCATAAGCTCACTGAGGATAAAATAAAAGTTATGTTGGAATGAGAGCTGTGACGTCGCATTTCAGAAGCTGAAGGAACACCTGTGTAATGCATCGATTCTAGGCTATCCCGACAACGAACATGAGTTTGTTAGTAGATACAGATGCCAGTAACACCGGCTTTGGTGGCGTGTTATCTCAACGTAAAGGAGAGCATGAGGTTGTAATAGCGTACTTCAGCAAGGCCCGATCCAAACCTGAAAGCAACTACTGTGTCACGCGAAGAGAACTTCTAGCTGTTGTAAAGACATTGCAGCACTTCAGCAAATATTTGTTAGGGTGGAAATTTCACCTGCTAACTGATCACGCTGCATTGAAATGGCTACTACAGTTTAAAGAGCCAGAAAGACAGGTAGCACGATGGATTGAATAACTATAGGAATTCGACTTCGTAATACAGCATCGCAGTGGCAAGTCACATGGTAATATAGATGCCCTGTCGCGTAGACTGTATCCCGACTAGTGTAAGCACTGCGCCAGGCAAGAGGCCAAGCAGGAAGGAGTAGTAAGGATGTTGAGGACGGATCTTAGCGAAAACTAGAAGGTAACTCTGCAGAGAACGCAACAAGAGGACAAAGACATAAGACCTATCCTCGAATAGACAAAAACAGGTGCTTCGAGACCTCGCTGGAGTGAAGTTGTGGCAATGAGTCCTATTACCAAGAGTTATTGGGCACAGTGGGAAAGCTTGGTTATCCAGGATGGAGTTCTGTGCTGGCAATGGGAGAATGCTTGACAAGTATCACCTGCAAACGGTCGTGCCATAGCTCAAGGTACCGGAAGTTTTACAACTCTATCATAATGGGAATTAAGAGAACTCTATTAAGATCCGGGAACGATTTTATTGCATCCATTGTCGAGAGGACGTTGAGGAATGGTACCGCAAATGCACAAGTTGTGCTGCTGTAAAGGGACCACACACTCGCAGCAGAGGTGCATTGTTTCCTGAAAGCCAAAGTAAGAACAAGTACTTCTTGGTGGTCATGGATTACTTTATAAAGTGGCCGGAAGTGTTTGCAATTCCCAATCAAGAGGCATCTACGGTGGACAAACTAGTCCACGAATTCTTTTGTCGTTTCGGAGTTGCCTTAGAGATCTACAGATCTACCAAGGTCGGAACTTCGAGTCTGAAGTATTTAAGGAGACTTGTCGTGTGATGGGTACCCACAAAACGAGGACGACCGCTCATCATCCGCAATCAGATGGCATGCTTGAACGATTTAACCAGTCTCTGGAAAGATATCTGGCGAAAGTTGTAGAAAGCAAACAAAGGGATTGGAACACATTCAACCGTTTCTCCTGACTTACCGTAGTGCCGTTCACGAAAGCACATCAGTAACACCTGCTTTTGCTAACTTCGGAAGAGAACTACGATTACCTGCAGACTTAATCACCGGCATCCCAACTGAATCTCCACGCAGCATAACAGATTATGCGAATAATTTGCGTAACAGGATAAATGATGTACACGAGCACATCAGACAGACCGGTCAACAGATGTCTGAGAGGATGAAGACCTGGTACGATCGGAAGGCAAACAATAAAGGCTTTGAGGAAGGATCGCTGGTGTGGTTCATAATCCGGTACGCAGCAAAGGAAAATCTCTGAAGTTGCAGGCAAAATGGGATGGGCCCTACCTATTGCATAGTCACTAAGATGAATGATGTCACCTGCTGGATCCAGAAAGGACCACGAGGTATTTCAAAGATCGTTGATGAGGATCGATTGGCACGCTACTACGGATCCAACAATGTTCGGGACGAACATGTCTAAGAGGGGGAGAGGGGGAGTGTTGCAGCCAGTGCCATCTATCGGCACTGTGGGGAAGACTCGGCAGTTCTTTCTAATATTTTTTTACTGCGCCATCTATTGACGTCTTACGGAACTACGTAGCTTGTCGGTACGTGAAGAGTAGAGATAGCGCTGGAACACTCTCGAATCTTCGTACTGTTTACATACCCGTTTACAGAAATTGCCAGAAACGCTTTAACCGCGTATAAAAAGATAAGGCCAGCGCTCGCCGAGTAAGTTTTACAATCGTAAGCAGTCAAGTATTCATCGAAGTGAACGGAAGCGCAAATACTACAGAGTTTGAAGCAGTTACAGTGGAAAAGTATAGTATAGTGTTTGTTAACCTCCGAGTCTTCTTCGAAGAGGTTAATGAAAACACTTTGTGGGTCTGTGTGTCTGTCTGTTAGTGAAAGGCATAGCTCCAGAACCACTGGACCGATTGACTTGTAACTTGGTGTGCAGACACCTTGGAGTCATCCCTCGGTTAAGTTTTAATATGGGCCCTGGGGATCAAAAGATCCCCGAAATACAGGGACCACATATTTTAAATGGAAAAATATTGACTTTGTAACTTGATATGCAGACACCTTGGGGTCATACCTCGGTCGAGTTTAAATATAGGCTCTGTGGGTCAAATGACCCCCACGATATAGGGGTCACAAGCTCACATGTATTTTAAATGGCAAAATGGCTTCATTTACAGTGGGTGGACATATAATTAGAAACAGTACATAAAACTTAGGTAAACACAGAATGAACTATCGTTATGAGTAAAAAAATACGCACTATTATTAAAAGAGTTTAAATATGAATGATAGTTGAATTTCTATTACTGGCCGCTTGGACAACTAATTAGAAACAGAATCCATGGTTCGTTCCATTTTAGAAATTAAAAAAAAACGTTGTCTACGTTTTTTCTCTAGTTTCGGCGGCAATTAAACGTCAATTTGGAATAACGTGAATAATAAGTATTGTTAAAAATGGGTAAAAATAAGAGTTGTAACGAGTCAACTAGGCAATTAATTGTTAAATTACATTTAGATCGAAAGTGGATTTATAGAAGAATTGCTAATCATCTAGAATGTTCTATGAAGAAAGTTTTCAACGCTATTGCTCATTATAAAAGAAACGGAACTACTAAAAGTGTTGTTAGAAAGGCTCGTCCAAGGAAAACGTCTCCCCGGGAAGATTTGCAAATAATACGTGTAGCTAAACAAAACCCGTTTAAAGGCTCCAACGAGATTAGAAATGAAGTTTTTCCACCTGATGACCCAAGGAACATTTCCTCGAAACTGGTACGCCGCAGATAAGGTTTCTCGAAAGGTACCGCTTCTTACCAAGCAACACCGAGAGAAGCGATTATTATATGCAAAGAAATATCTTAACTGGACCGTACGAGAATGGAAAAAGTGTTATTCTCGGATGAAACAAAAATAAATATGGTGAATTTAGACGACAAATGCTACGTTAAACGTTCAATAAACAATGCTTTTAATTATAAATACACAAGGAGCATAGTCAAACACGACGGTGGTAACATTAAAGTATGGGAATGTTTTTCTGGTTGCGGAGTTGGACCCGTCCGTAAGATTGAAGGTATAATGGATCAATTTCAATACTAAAACATCTTAGAAGAAACAATGATTCCCTACACCGACGACCATTTGCTTGTGACCTGGATCTTTCAGCACGATAACGACCCAAAACACACGGCCCGCAGTGTTAATTCCTTTCTTAGTGAGCAACGTGTTACCATGTTAGACTGGCCTGCAAATAGTCCCGATTTAAATCTTTTTGAAAATTTGTGGTACGTCGTTAAAAAAAGTCTCCGTTAAACGTAATTCCAGTCAAAATGAACTTTACGAAGCCTTTGTTGAAGCATGGAACTCGATCCCACTCGATAAATGTATGAAATTCCTTGAATCAATGCTACGTCGTTGCAGAGCCGTCATTAATAACAAAGGCTATGCATAATATTGTCTTCTGTTTACGCGAATGTTATTCATTGAAATTAAACTACTATATACGGATTTTATCGCGTTATTTATTTGACATTTTATTACATAATTTAGAAAATTGTTACACTACTACTACTATTAAACTTTACTAATTTTTAAGCTAATTAAATTATTATTAAAACTATTTAGATTTAATTTAATTTAACACTTTCCCCGACGTTTCGGTTGCATTTCAGCAGCCATGGTCAAACAATTTTCAAAATTATGTAATTAAGTGTCAAATAAACAACGCGATAAAATCCGTATATAGTAGTTTAATTTCAATGAAAGGCTATGCAACTAAATACTATTTTCTAAAAAATTTAGTAAACTAAACATAATTTTACATATATAATTTAAAATTGATGACGTTAACACGTTTATAACTTTGATTTTTACTTCGTTTCTTTATTGTTTCTAATTACTTGTCCATGACGGATGGTACTGCAAATGTCGTTTAGTTGTTTGTACATAACTAAATATCTAAATGGTAGTTGTAAACTCGGATATTTAATTGTTTTTTAATGAATTATAAGTTGTTGAACGTATTCTATGCATTTTGTTGTTTTATTTCCAAAAACAAAAATTTTACGGCAATGTGCCTTGTATAATGTGAAATACGTCGCAACTGTTTCTAATTATATGTCCACCAGTGTATATGCAAAGTGGTGGTGTGCTGATTCGAGTTGGTTGCTGCTGTTTGCTGTCGAGTTTTGTCTTGTGCTGCGTTTTGCAACACGACATGCCCAACAGTGGGCATGATGCCCAACAATGGACATGATACCCAACAATGGTCATAATGCGTAACAGTTGGTATGACGCCTAACAGTGGGCAAGATGCCCAAAAGTGGACATGAAGCCCAACTGTGAGCATCATGCCCATAAGTAGGTAGCAGTGGGCATGATGTTCAACGGCGGCAATGATTGAAAAGTACGTTAATTATTTATTATTAAAACATGTACATGTACTATATAATTATATTCAACATTAACCTTAGTAAATGTTCAAATATAATTGAAACAAGGTCACATGAAGGCGAAGAGGTTGAATCCTGGGTTTTTACACCCACCTCGTTGTGTTGTAAATTTAAATTTTTTTGTGTGCTAGAAAAAAACGTGTCAGCATGCAACAATATTCATAGTTGTTGAAAAGTACACCGTATAATGTTGTTGAAAGCAAACTCCGATTTCTGCATATTGTTGTTATACATAGATTAGCTCATGAATCGCGAGATTGCGCTTCCGCTTCGGTAATACCAATTACGTATTAGATAGTTTTTGGCCTGTTGTAGTTGAGCGACACACAGGCAGTAATAATAATAATAATATTCTACCACATACACACAACACCATCTAGCCCAAATAAAGCAGAGCTTGTTCTATGGGTACTAGTCAATGGATAAACATACATATATACTTTTAATACATAAATGAATGAATCACGGTTGCATCAGGTTCTCAGAAATAGAATTTATAACATAATAATTGCTGTGATGTAGGTAAAGTCTACTTCCTTCTTTTATTTATGTCACGATTGAAGGTTTACTTTACGATGTCAAGTGATAATGGTTGAAACGTGATATATGATTATAGGTATAAAAGGTATTTAGTACCTACTTTTAAACGACGAACGTGTAGGGATTTTAGGATTGATGGATGGATTTAGCTAACGGAGCTGTAAATAATTGTCATTTGCGTACACTAAAATTCTACGAAGTTCCGATAATGACTACATCTGTCTTACACTATATAGATTTAGTAAAAAACCAAACAATTATCTTAATAAAAATCAAGGTAATCAGCCTACATCTTCTCCCTAGTCTTTATTATTCCCAAGTCACTTGGAGTCGACTTTTCTGGTCTAACCGGATTTGACTGGATATCAGTTTGTACACGGAGCAGCTGCCACCTGACCTCCGCAACCCGAAGGCTAACGATACCCTAAGGCTAGACCAGTGTCAGGATATTATAGGGCACTGACTTCCCAATAACGACTGCCATAGATGTTCATGGCAGCCGGGACGGCTGACGGCCGACGGCCGACGGCTTAACGTGCTTTTTGAGGCACGGAGCAGGCGATAATTGTCAATCAATACGCACATAATTTCTAAAAGTCCTATAACTTCTGAAAGTCAGAGGTGCGTGACGTGGGTTCCAATCCGAGACCCTCGGCATTGCAGTTTGTTGGTCTCCCCACTGAGCTATCGCTGCTAACCAGCCAATATAATTAACTAAAATTAATGTTTAGAAAGATAGTTCGTATAAAAAAAATTGGCTATTAATTTATGAGATGAGCCGAGGTTATATTGTCAACACAATCAAGACATTATCGTATTTTACAGACTTAATAAAAAAACGTTAAATTAAAATAACGAGTATTTTGGGCAATATATTAATTTTTTACTTCCAGCCTCCGCTCAAGTCGCGAGACATTTACTGCGAGCTGTGTGACGTGCAGATTACATCCAAGGTTCACGCAGATTCGCACTATACTGGGAAGCCGCATCGTTCGTAAGTATGACAGATATTTTCAGACCGGCAACCTGACGGATCCTTACCGCCGCGTTTTGACCTTCTGTGACTTCCTCGCGATGCGACCGGGATTCGCTCCTGAGAGACGATAGGTCTGTTCACGGCTAGGCATGTGACGTAGACTCGGCGCCGACTATATTTTTATTCCTGATAGGATTTTAAATATGACACTGAGTTCGCGATGCTGCACCGACTGGCAAAACCCGTTGCGTGGCTAGTTTCGGTATAAGGCAAGCAATATAGTCTGTGAACAGTGAATGATATGACATCCTGTTCTCTCTTAATTCTTCAATTTCTATCGTAGATGGGCTCACCAACACATACTAGGTAAGACATGCTAATGCTAGATTGCATATATTAGACTATTTGGTATAATATGCTCTGGATTGATCATACCATTAATATATGTAAGCCGGGCGTTTGGCATATATGGATGTACCGCATGAAGTATGAATGATATTGTATGAAGACAATTCAAGCGTATATTGCGCTGTGTCCTCGAAGTGGTCGCAGTGTCAGCAGACGAGACTGAATGAACTCCTAGCTCGTATTTTAGATAAAGGCATGCACCAAAGGATCCTTGCCTAGCGCTCTGACACTGTCAGACAATACTACATAAAACTACTCCTAAAATATACATGTGGAGAGCTTAACAAACGCTTAGTTTGTACAATGGTGCTTCAAGTATATAGAAATATTTTTAAATAATAGACAGTACTGTTGTTTATAGCTGTTATATGTGAATAACATTTATTTTGTCACAGGATTGTTGATGGACGCAAGGTGCCAAAGAATGCGCGTCTCCAGAAAAAAGGAATGGAGTATCGTGTGTAAGTAACCTTCGTAAAAGTTATGGTTGTATATCATTTGGATATCTGATTATTCTTATATAAACTTAAATAATTATATGTTTTAGGGAGCTACTTATACGTCGCGAACGTAAGCACCTTAAACCCATCGTGGAGGAGCCAAAAACTGAACATGCGCCTATACAGCCGGAGTTATTCTGTGAGATATGCAAGGTACCGTACATTGAAACATTATTCTCTTTTTTCCTAAGTCTGATTGCCTCGATAGTCATGTGGCATAAGTTAACGCTTATTTTCAAGGCCTATCTTAACCCTTAATTCACCACCCTATGTGTATTTTTGATGTTTGGAGTCGTGCGTTATGCGCGCAAGCCATATGCAAAGGTGAGTTATGATCAAGTGTGAGTCCTGGAGACTGGTGGTGTTTTTTGTTACAAAAAATATTTTGTTGACTTTTTTATTTATCTGTTTTAATTTGATTTTTAGCTCGTTATATCAGCTAAACGTCAAAAGTTTAGAATTAGTAAACAGTTAGGCACTTCTGCTCGAAACGTAATAAATAATTCAAGAAGACAATATACAGAGCGAAGATGAAGTGATTAGCAGCGGACATTCAACAGATTTGTTCCTGACCCACACTGTGACGTCAAAGACGCCGATTTTCTTGTGCTTGCTTTTTTGATTCATACTTCAGTTTTTAATTCAGCCGTGAAAGTATTTTGTCACTATTAACCATTCATGGCACGAGGATGGAAATAATCAGAGCTAGAGTGCAAAAATGTGTAAATGATTAGTATCTTAACCTGCTGCACGTTTTAAAATTTTATATTGTGCCATTGCTAGTTTTAGTTCTTTTTATATTCTTTATTTTTATAATCTTTTTTAGTTTTATCGCAATCATATTTGTTTTTTTAGGTAGAATCTTATACTTGTGCTAAACTTAAAAAAAGGTGCATTTTCATTTAAATTTATTATAAAATGTTACTTTGTATATAACAATTAGAATATTGGTAATATTAAAAAATAAATAAAAATTTTACAAGAGTTTATTTCAAAAATCAAAATAATATTCCCTGGGACTCGTGGTGGTGATTAGTGTGATTTTAATACGGGTGGTGGATTAATCCACCACACCTATTAAAATAACCCTTAAGGGCTACGAGCTCGATTGCATATTCAGGAAAAGTGTTATACGGGTTTTATGTTAGGGAATTCTCACTCTTCAATACCAGTATGGATTCTGGTAATGTTAGTTACTGCAAGAGCTACCTACCTAAACTAGATCTTGATGAATTCTTTGTTGAACTTATTGTTCTCAATAATTTCGAGTGTAAGTCAGTTGAGAAAGCGTAGGTAGATGCCTATACATGTTGGGATTGGCACATTCGGTTCGAGCAACAAAGCTGACCAAGATAACTTGTATTTCATGCAGCCCACTCGATTGGCAAAACCTGTTCAGCTGAAGATGATTCTTTGGCTGTACTGGTTAACTTCGAGTGGTCGACTTTAATGTACATGTACGTATTTAGGTCGATTTTGTCGAATGTAAAATTTGTCAAACGTTTTACATCTAAACTCGTAATTATTATTCAATTATTCTACCTGGCAAAAGTATAATAGCCTCTTATGTTTTTAACAGAAAAATTCAGGCGGTTTCTGTGGAGTATAAGAGGTACAGCACATCTACATGTAAAACTGAGATTACGCAAATCAATTTCTCCACCTGGTAAAATACCTTTGCTCTATTAAATAACGCAGCCTGGTGTTGTGTTCCTGCAGTGATTAAGATTTCTATGCTCCTTGGAAGATGGTGTGCTATCAGCAGAGAAACCAGTGAGATCTTTGCTTCTTGCGTCATAACAAATTCTGTTTAGAGGGTCGAGGATTATACCGTTGATGTTGCCAGCTTTCATAGGTTACAGTAACAGTTTATCATCAAGTGGCGGTTTATTTACCACCACGTACTTGCTGCATTGCTGAACAAAAAAGAAACAAACAAGTGTATGCTGCCATAGTCATATCAAAATGCCACCATGTTTAAAAAACACCAAGCCGTTTAGAAAAAATAATGGTCACCAGTCCAAACATTCGATTTCTTAAATACCTAATATTTATTATTTTAGACTTCGGTCACGTGCTCTGAGCAAATGAGGATGCATTTGAACGGCAGGAAGCATCTGAACAAGGAAAAGCAACATATATTGAAAATGATGAGAGGCGAAGCTCCCAATAATGGTAAGATATCATGTGCGTTATATATTATTGAGAGACGGTGGAGATTTTGAAAGATATAGTATACGCGCTGCTGTTGCTGGTACCTTCAGCTCTATACCCCAAATAAGACTGCTAATAAACACAGCAAATGACCTTGAGTTGTTTTTGTGGTAAGTAGACAGCACTTGAGGCTGTCGGTGTGGTGAACAGCATGAGTATAGCAGTCTTTGGAAATAGTATGGCCAGCGAAGCGCAACTTGATTTTACGGAAAATTTCGCTTCTTGCACGGCTCAATAGGTCAATGTAATAACTTATATCGGCGGCGGTATACCTCTCTATCCCAATAGAACAAACTAAGTCAGATTGCCGACACTGGCAATATTTACATATAAGCTTTTTATGTGAAAGAGTTCACATTGAATTGCGTTTTTAATGTAAAGCTCGTAAACTAAATCTCTTGTGCAGTTTGTATTTTATTTATATTAAAACAATATCTTTTTTTAGACAAGGAGAAACCAGAAGAAGCAAATGCTGACAAAGGTAATTCATACTCACTTTGCATCATGAAAGTGAAAGTAGCTGTCAGTTACTTTCATAGTTTTATATTTTTAACGGCGAAACCGCTTGGATCGCTTTGGTTGCAGTTTGGTAGGCTCCTGTTTAATGAAAAGCCGTGAATAACAAAAATATCTTCTCCCATGGCATTTTTGAAATAAAATTAATAAGTTGTAAATATTATATGAAAATGAGTGCTACGAATTTTTGTTCAGAAGAATGTTTGAAAGGGTGGTTGTCAAATATATTCGGTCTTTTTTAGGTTATGATCCTGAAAGCCAGGACGACGACGACGACGATGATGATGAAGATGACGAAGATAAATATGATTGGGGCAATGGTAGTGGGGCTTGGGATGATCCACAATAAGTCAATAAGAAATTGATACTAAGGTAATCTATAATTAACTGAGTTAAGCGATAACCTGTCAAGTCTTTGAATGCCAGACGTAATTTAAAACCTATTGTCTTTTTCTCTCTTTAAAAAGACAAATCCCGCAAACGGTGAAAATCCTGAGTCGTGAGGGACTTTACAAATATTCAAACAACGGACACAAAAAACACCCAGACTCGGAACAACCATTTGTGAATTATACAGTTGTTTGTCCCGTGCTCGTCACAGTGGCAGTGGCGAGGCGACCACTTAAACCACTGCGCCATCCTTGCAGTCAGCCGCCGGTGCGCTATCCCGATTCAAACCAGTTCAGTTGTAATGCAGGTAGCTCTAGGTACTAGAACCACTGATGCTGTCGTACTTTACCCATCTTTCGAGCCTGCCGGTAATTGAGGAAATTTTTTGGCGGTTTGTCCTCTATTAGAATTGAATGTATTGACTACAGTATACATAAGTACGTGTGCTGCATCGCAAACTGGAAAATAGGTATCGCGTTATGCATAATAATATTATAACGAAATGATATTGGAAAGCTTCAATATCATTCGAATACACTTATAGGGATCGCTGATGAATACTCTAACTGTAACAATCCTTACTAATATTATAAATGCGAATGTGAGTTTGATTGTTTCTTACGCTTTCTAACCTCAACTACTCGACCGATCTTATAAAACTATGCATTTATAAATGTTGTCAAGGATACAGGAACGGTCATAGTTACATATCATCCAAGAAATTTATTGAGAAAATCTATATTAACGCAAGCGAATCCGCGATGCAAAATCTAGTCAATTATATTTTTAACTACACTCGCGTGCAAGTAAATCGTCAGCAAGTAAATCGACTCAAGCCTCAAGTGCGCATAAAAAGTGATATAACTTAAAAATGCCTTATTATACCTCTATATAATGTTTTACATAATTAAAGCCTAGTAATTGAGCTTTAAAATGGTGTAAGTTGCATGAAAATCGATTCAGTAGTTTAGTAAAAAAGGTTAATGCCAATGATAATGTAAAAAATGTTGAAAATTCATACAATTTCACAGTATGGGGTTATTGTGTTTAAATGAAACAAAATGTGCGTAAGATAAAAAATTTATTCGTGTCAATATTTGGTATTTCCTCCTCTAGCTCTGATCACTGCTCTCATGCGATTCTTCATCGACCTTATCAACTTTTTAATGGATGATTGTGGTATTCGACCCCACTCTTCTACCAACGCAGTCTTGAGCTCATTGATGTTTGTCGGAGCTGGATTCCTCGCTCTAACTTTCCTTTTGAGCTCGTCCCATATGTGCTCAATGGGATTTAAATCGGGGCTGAGCGCTGGCCAATGCTTAGTGTGAATTCCAACTTCGTTCAGGAAATCACGTGTGGCCCGAGCAGTGTGACATCGGGCATTGTCATGCATCAAGATGAAATTTTCCCCAATAAAGCCTTGATAAGGGACAACTTGATCCAGTAGAACATTTTCAATGTAACGATCACTGGTCAGACCTCCTCCCCGGCCTCCCCCAGGAACGAAAACAAGCTCCGTTTTGCCTTCTAAGGAAATTCCGGCCCACATCATGCAAGATCCGCCACCATATGCAACGGTTTCCACAAAGCAGCACTGTGAAAACCGTTCACCGGGACGACGGTATACCCGACCTCTCCTGTCGCTGCCATGGAGACACATCCTCGTCTCATATGTGAACAGGACTGACTGCCATTGCTCTATGCTCCAATCCAAATGCTCTCGAGCAAAGTGAAGGCGTGCTTGACGATGAGCTGTGGTCAACTTCGGGCCTGTAGCGGGTCTTTTCGGAGTAAGATTAGCTTCTTTCAACCTTCTTCTAACTGTCCACTGACTGACAGTCACCCCGCGAACTTGACGTAGCTCCTGCTGCACATCTACGCCGGTAAGGTGTCGATTTCGGAGAGAGGTCGAGACCAAAAACCGGTCGTCACGCTCCGAGGTGCACCGGCGTCGGCTGGTATTAGGCCTCCGAGTGAAGGCACCAGTCTCTTGAAACCTTCTGTATACTCTCGAGACAGCGGACTGACTCATATTCAAACGACGAGCGACTTCTCGCTGGTTCAACCCTTCTTGCAATAGGGCAACGACTTGAGCGGCTTCTTCAGGTGTTGTATCCATAATTTTCTTCAAATGACGGCTTTAATTTGCAGAGATGTGTTCAGGTCAACGTCTAATGAGCGACTGATAAGAAAAAACGATTACAGAGGGTTTTTATAGGGGGTTGTGTCGCGCAAGTTGTGTATAGAGCGCAGAGCAGTTTACGGGAGGTTGCGTTCAGTTGCATTCTAAGTACAAGTGTTTATTTAAATTACTGATATTATGCTACCATTTGAAAGCCTAATTACTAGGCTTTAATTATGTAAAACATTATATAGAGGTAAAATAAGTAATTTTTTAGTTATATCACTTTTTATGCGCACTTGAGACTTGAGTCGATTTACTTGCACGCGAGTGTATATACCTAATATGTAACTTTTATAGTAAAATATAAAAAGTCTGGTATCCAGACTATATATATATATATTGTTAATAAAAACTGCACTTGCGATGATAATGTGAACTAATTTTATTGTATCTTACTATATTAGAGTTACATAAATTAAAATATAATAAGTAGCGTAATATATAACGAAAGCGCTTACTTAAAAAGAAACAACTTTTAATCTTTTGCATTGCATGTTATATATATAATACATAACGGGTATTAACACGATCATGTATAATGTTTAACCTTTCAATACTTGACCTTTCGACCAGGTTACACCGGCTGTGGTGGTCACAAAGTGTCTCGGATTGTGACTATCGTAAACATTATGCATGATCGCGTTAATACCCGTTACGTATTATATATAGATGGCTATCAATCGATCAATTGCGCTTTAAATGTTTTGCAAGAGATGTCAAGCCGATTTTGTATTGAGACTATTAGAAAAACGTCCCGTTGGGAACGTATTTGTGTATTTGCTTGCGTTGAAGAATATTTGCGTCTTTTCTGTAAAACATGATTGTTCACAACTAACAAAGTATTCTTAAAATAAAATACCCATGATTCTTTATTTAATTTTATTGTTGTGTATTCTTTACTAAATGTTATATTATATATTAACTCTCCTTGTTTCTATTTTTTCAGATATCGTGTATTTAGTTGAAATGGTAGTCGCTTCACGTTTTTGGATTTCTCAATTATTGTCGTGCCACTGGTGTCCTGTTACAATAATATTTAATTAGTATATAGTTATAAAGTTTATTCTAATTATATAATGTCTCAACATAATTATATACAGATTACAATAATTCTTCATTAGTGAAAGAAGCTTTATGATTTTTAACATCATCGTATTGGTAATTTTCTTTTAGTGCACATAAGCATACAATTTTAGGTTTGTATATGTATATTCGTAGTTTATCTATGTAGACATAAAATTTGAAATACAGATGTCACCGTATACATAATTAATCTATCTCGTAACTATCTTTCACAAATAAAATTAAATTAAGAATTTATCAGAATTTTTATTTAAATCCATCCTACTAATATTATAAATGTGAAAGTTTGTGAGTATGGATGTCTGAAAGTTTGTTACTCTTTCACGTAAAATTTACTGAACCGATTGCAATGAAACTTGGTATGTAGATAGCTGGAAACTTGGATTCACACATAGGCTACTTTATATCGCGATATTCCTACGGCAACGAGACTTACGCAGGTGAAACCGCGGGGCGGAGCGGAGTTAGTATATAATAAATGCGAATGTGAGTTTGTTTGTGACGCTTTCATGCCTTAACTACTCAACCGATCATCATGAAATTACCCATACACGTTGTCAGGGGGACAGAAAAGGAAATAGGGTACTTGTCATCCCTAAAAGAAATACTATTAATAATCTAACCTAGCCTACATTTACGCGAGCGAAGCCGCAGTCAAAATCTAGAATAATATAAATACTAATACTCTTTAATAAGGTATGTACTTATAAGAAAGTTATTCAGATATGATTTCAAATGCAAGAAATAGATATATATGTACCTACCTACTCTGGTATTTTATAGTCTATATTAGATTCTATATTGAGTAGACGTTTATCGTCATTATTAGCAACATGAACGTCTTCTTCGACGTTGACCACAGCAACACCAAATCGCCACTGCCACAAGCCCCAGCAGAATAATTAGAAAGGCTATTTGAATTTTCGGATCATTTACGTTGACTATACTATTTCCCGATGCGGATTTTGAGCCTCTAGTACCGCCGCCGCTTTTCTTAAGACTACATGAACTTTTTTTAGCCATTTTTGAGGCTGATCTTGATGCATCTATTTGACCCATTTTATATTATTCTTTTTACAACTATATCCATTTTTGCTCTGGCCCTGTACGAATATGATTAGTTTCCTTTTAAATCTCCAATACAGTTATGTCATATTTGTAAATTTTCTGATGCAATAAATATTCTATTGATTTTGTACTGTATCGTTACATTTTTTCAACTGAGAGTTTAGACAATTATCTGACAATATGGCACTTGTGTCAAATTCACAACAGAAGGAAATTAGAATATTTTGTCTATTTATCACATGGGATAACTGACCTCCGTCGTGACAAGTATCTAGGATAATTATTATTTCTACTAAGTATAACATTATTTAGGTTGTCGTTAATTGTTAACTTAGACAATATTTGATGATTTATTCAAGACACCATCTTACTCTCCTCGCAACCATCGCCGCTGAAAAGCAACCGAAACATCTGCAAAACGTAGGTATATATAAATGTAAATAGGTTTAAACTAGCATATCAATAGTAGTAGCGCTTTTGAAAACAAATCACGATGAAAAGTATAAAGTAGTTTAATTTCAATAAACCTATAAATATATTGCCATAAATCTCCAGGAGATAAATTAATACCTAACCACAATTACGATATCATCATAATTATTATAACTCATAAGTAGTTATTGGTGGAAAACTTAGATTTTCATAATTCTGTTAGATATTTACCATTGAATTAATACATATTATTTACATACCAAGTACGTATATAAGTAGGTAAGTTATTTTTTCTTATTCATTCATTTCCAGTACACTTAGTGTTTAAAACTATGAACATGGACATTAAAATGGACAGAGTATTCCATATTATGAGCTTAGTGTTAATTCGAAACGGTTAAAAACTCGATAAAGATAAAAATAGAAAATCACTTTTTTCAAACAAATTAAATCAATTTAATACGCAAACACCATTTATAAACATTTACACTAACCTGCGGTCACCTGCACAAGAAAAAGGCAACGTCGGATTCTGTTGTCTTTCTTTTTTATTTATTGCTTCCTTGTTTGTGTTACAAACTAATGGTGTAATGTTATGCTTGTGTTTTCGTTCATATTGCGCTAAGATTAAGACTCACTTTGGCGTGATTTTTGGCTACTGTAATAATGTAAACAATAAATACTAAGTATTAGAGCGGCAACGTCTGCTATATTTTTGTCCCTTTAAGGTGCATGACCTTAGATACCTATGCTTAGACTCTCGGTCAACTGTTAGGGCAGATAAAACGTGTTGCAGTTTAGCAAAAAAATAAAAATCTATCCTGTGGCTAAAGTACTGCTCCTATTGAACTGAAATTTGGTGAAGAACTTGTATGTGGTACATACTATATGTAGATAGAAATAAAGCCTCACTATTTAATCAAGGTTGTATAGTACAGTTATTTGGTAGTTTTATTACCTGAAACGATTACCGGGAGTTTTGAAAATTGGTAGTATTATAGATCTCGGTGTGCTCTTGCCGAATTTTCCACTTTGCCACCTCGTACCTCTGCCGCTCGCGCCACCATATTGGAAAAATGGCGCCTGATAGCAGTTTTTTGACAAAATCTCATTTCCAACTCATTTTAAGATAAAAAGATCTTATACAAAATAAACTAGAGAAAATTCCTACAATTTATGAAACAACACTCTTTTTGTAAAATCTATAGTTTTGACGTACGAGCGCCGTTTACATATATAAATCTACACCAACAGGTGATTTTCGTATATTTACGGTAACTATACTATGCCCAGTGCCGCCAGATTGTTAGTACAAATTTATGATTTTAGGTCGAAGTAGCCGTGTTTTTGTTTCAAAAGTATGGACTTTTAAAACAAAAACACGGCTACTTCGACCTGTAATGAAGATACGAAAGATTTCGGGCTTGCTGCGGCAATTATAGAATGTGCGAGCGATAATGCTTTTTCTTCAATTTCTCAAGAGACACACGCAGATTTCGATGACGGTGACCTCAGAAAGTATGGATATTTTGTTTTATAAGTCCTGATGTAGTTTACTAGACCTCACTTGATCTTAAATGTCTTATTACACGTGTGGTAGTAGAGTTGGCCTGCGGAGATGTATGTATAAGTGTAGGTGGGTTTACGTTTTTCCTTATGATTGGACAAACGCGTCTATTTTTGTTTTGCTATAAACTCTGCTGTTATCTGAGCAACGCAGAAAAAACAATGGTCTTTAAATGAGAATGTCGGGTGCCTGAACCGCAGTTGTGGTTGAATGATCGTAATATCGCTTTCTCTACGCAATGATGCAGAGATTAAATAGATACTCACTATTATATTGTTTTGCACACACATCGTTAACTACTATCGAATTTATTCCCTCCAAAAGTTTACCCGTCTCGTCCTTTCTTTTAATATTTGACTTACGAAAAGCATTCAATCCTTAGCTTTCACTTTTTTGTAACGGATTCTCACAAATAAAAAAATTTCTTGCGTTAGAAGTCATGACTCTAGAACCGCTAACAATACTGTAAAACCATAAACGTATCCTGATAACTAAGATAAAATACTTCCATTGAGTGCTGCAGGCAGATCTTTTTTTGTATTTGTTTTTCTTTTATAGAAAACAACTCCAGCACTAGGAATAATTCTTGTGTCGCGAGGGATGTTACAAACATTAGTACAACGGACACAAAATACACCCAGACTCGGAACAACTATTTGTGGTTCACACAAATTTTTGTCTCGTGTGGGAATCGAATCCACAACACTCGTCGCAGTGGCAGTGGCGAGGCGACGACTTAAAACACTACGCCATCTGTCCGTCAGATGTTTCGTAGAAGGGAGAGAGAGTGACCCGACATAAAGGCGACGCATTCCTATATTATACCTGCAAAAGGTACATAGTCAGTGCGGCCAGATTATGGTAAAAATTTACTCTTCCAAAGGCGAAATAGCACGATGCGTAATGCTGGAAGAGGAAAATTTGTACTCACAATCCGGCGGCACTAGGCATAGTATAGGTATTTTACGTAAATATACGAAAAACACCTGTTGTTGAGGATGAATAAAACTTTACGGCGCTCGTACGCCAAAATAATAGATTTTACAAAAAGAGTGTTGTTTCATAAATTGTAGAACTTTTCTCTAGTTTAATTTTGTATAAGATCTTTTTATCGTAAAATGAGTTGGAAAGGAGATATTGTCAAAAAACGGCTATCAAGCGCCATTTTTCCAATATGGCGGCGCGAGCGGCAGCGATACGAGGTGGCAAAGTGAAAATTCAGAAAGAGCACATCGAAATCTACTAATTTCCAAAACTCCCGGAAAAATTTTCAGGTGAAACCTTTATTTCGGACCGAATGACTGTACTAATGGACGTACACGAAACCTCTAAGGACTTGTCTGTGTACGACGAGCCACATATTTAGGTACTTAATCATAACAAGTCAGCTAACCGTTAATTAATCATGCATTTTATTTTATTAACCGTTAAGATAAGACAGTGATGCTATAAAATCCTTATGGATTTCTTAAAGCATATTAAAAAACTGCTTAAGTATATGAATTTGTAAATAACTTTTTGTGTTTAAATGTTTTGTATTGTTTATCAAGTGAGATAGCAGACGTAAAATTTTTGTAAAGTGATAGAAATTGAGGTATATTTACATACCAAAACCATTTGTCAGATAAAGAGTGTGAAGCTTTTATGCTATGGTTAGGACAACTTACTCCAATCATATCAATAGGTATGACGAAACTGAACTATCATGAGACTTTGGTATACTACAAGGAAGCGCGATGTGGCCGGGTTGTCGCGCAGCGTAGGTACACAGGCCCGGTTCTTATATTCAGAAAAGGACTCGTTTTAGCTACAGGTAGTTACATTTTGAGATATTCGTCAGAGTATGGGTCAAAAATTAACTGTCCGTAGGTAAAACAACTAGTTTCTTGATCAAAGGAAATGGGCCTTAAGACTGCGCCGAGCGAAATGTGTCAAAACAGGCGGTCACAGTTAGGTGAATAAAATCAACACTTTTTGTTTAATACAAATATAAAATATACATTTATCATAACAATGAATGTGTTTACAATTACTCCGTGTAAAAAACTTAAAATAATGAATATTCTCACCTACAAATTTACGTAGTTTGCACGAAAATTGCAAAAACGTAAGCACGTGTTACGTGATTTTCAGATTATAACAATAGAAACCTATCATATTTTGCAGCTTAAACGAAACCTAAATAGGTATATTACAATTTGTCCACCCCTAATATTTAAGTCATTGGTTGACAATAAAGATACATACTTATCAAAAAGTACTTAATCTTCCATTCAATTTTACTATGGCGGCCGCGCGCATCATGTGCATAATAGATCAAGAAAGCATAGATATTAGTCGCATGAATTTATAAGGGTGATGCCCGAGCTTAATTTTTAGGTTTTAGGTATAGCCAAAGCAATGAAATTGTAGCTAAATACTCCTGAATGCTCACATAATTATGAATGAGGAACATCGGTGTCAATAGCGTGCTTGGTGGTTATGTTGGTACCTACAAGATGCGTAAAAAAGTCAGACGCTGCTGGATGCAATTGTGCAGAGCTGAATAAAGCAAGAACCATACTCTATCATTCACCTTGCAATAATAACATACTGTCCAATTAGTAGATAATCTTCAGTTTACTGTATCTTTCATTAAATAAGTAGACAGCACGTCTCCACTAGTTGACTGCATTTTCGTTAGCTATGTTAAGGCTTAACAGCCAAAACGTTTACGGCAACTTAGTAGCACAATGACAGTTGCATAGATATTGCATAATATCCGTATTGATGAGACGTCACTTGACCATATAGCAGAGTAAAAAAGGGACTCTCAAATTCGCTACAGCACAGCAGCTCATTACCAGGCACGGGATCCGCTCGTTCAATGATTACCAGCGTTTCTCATTTCAGTGTTCCACAGTTAAACCTTGGGTTCACCAAATTTTGCTAGTCCGTGATGATCATCAGGCTACTAGTAGATAATGAACAAAAACAAATACATTTGAGATTACATTTATTCAAGATACTTCACATTAGAATATATATTACTGATTACACTTCATATTAAATTGAAAAATCACTGCTGCTTCTGAATATTCTCAACATACCAACTAGGTAAAATTACGTGAGCCTCGTCGTCAGTTTTGGTTACAGTAAACCTCTGGTGGTCATCGATCACAAATTTGAGAGTCAGTGGTTTTGTGGAATCAGGAATTTCCTCGCTTGCTGCCCTGATAGAGTTGAACGAGTCTTTGACAAACGATAAAAAGCGGTCTAAATAGTTGATAGTGGTTTGTGGAGTCCATTTACCCTGAAAAGAAATAGAGAGAGAGAGAGAGCTATATAGTTAAACATAATAAAGTTATGAGAATATTTTTGCGACTAAGATGAACTTGCTGTTTAATGTTGCTATTGCTACAATCGCTAACGTGCTTTGCGATTAATATTAATATTTTTTTAAAGTTTTGAACAAATATGATACAATTGGTTGTCGACTGATCTAAAAATAAATTTATAACGAAGATATATGGATTTATTGGTTTTACTGGCCCTAGCTGGCAATAACTACACTCGCGAGCAACCAAATCAACTCAACCCTTCACTGCGCACACTTATACAATTTCACAAAAACTACACGTGGTAGTAATGATAACAGTATGTTATCGGAAAGCTTAAGATGTCAAGCTTGAATTTGGTGTCATTATTATTGTGTCAATAATTCTTTATAATAATGATTGGACGTCAAAAATAAAGAATTATTGACATGCAATCATAATGTTTTAAATTAATAATGTCTGAACGTAATTGTAGAAAATAAGAAAAATTTTGGAGAAAGGCCTAAAAATTAAACAAAAGAATTTGGAAATACATAAAAAAAATATTAATTTAATACTTGGTATTACCCCCCCTGGCTCTAATTACAGCTTGCAGTCGGTTTTTTATCGACCTTATAAACTTTTTGACGGTCTCTTCAGGAATGCCGTCCCACTCCTCTAATAATGCTGTCTTCAGCTCTTCTACGCTCGAAGGGACTGGATTTCTGGCCCGTACTCTTCTTTTGAGCTCATCCCATAAGTGATCAATGGGATTCATGACTGGACTGAGCGCAAGCCACTCCATTGTGCGTATTTCAACTTCATGAATAAACTGCCGAGTGATACGCGACGTGTGACAACAGGCGTTGTCGTGCATTAACACGAAGTCTTCGCCAACAAACTCTGCGTAGGGAACAACATGCTCCAACAGTATGTCGGTGATATACCGATCAGCCGTTAGTCCGCCTCCTCGGCTTCCCTCAGGCATTAAACAAGCTCGGTTTTTCCTTCTAAGGAGATCCCAGCCCACATCATGCAAGAACCTCCGCCGTATGCAACTGTTTCAGCGAAACAGTACTGTGCAAATCGTTCGCCCGGACACCTGTAGACTCAGCCTCTCCTGTCACTGCCATGCAGACACATTCTGTACTCGTCAGTGAACATGACCGACCGCCCTTGCGCAATGCCCCAATCGAGCAAACTGGAGGCGCGCTTATCGGTGGCTTGCAGGCAATTTAGGATTCGTCGCAGGCCTTTTTCGAGTTAGGTTAGCTTCCTTCAGGCGTCTTCTTACTCTCCGCCATATCTACAGGACCCGAATAGATAGGATTTCGGGGAGAGAACTACGGGTTTCCCCCTCTGGACCAGGGTACTGCGGGGTCAGGAAGCCCACTGCGCCTCGAAAGGTGTGTTCTATCGACCGCTGATTAGAGTGCGCGGTGCCTGACATTGGTGTTGGACTCGCAGGGGTATGTGGTTAGCAGCAGAGGACGACATGTTCATTGCTTGGCAAGCACGTGGCGTTCGAGCGTCGTTCTCATGCGCGGCTAGTGCGAACCATTCGGTCACGTGAGGCACGGAGTTGTCTTTAGCGAAGTGGCAGCGAGGTTTCGCTGCCACAACGCATCTCGGGCGCTTGCCTGCTCAGCAAGTAAGAGTCATAGCTGGAATGACTCGGGCCACACCCGGCTTATAGGACTATTTAGGTAGGCGTATGGATGTACGTCGGGAAGTGAGCGTGCCTTACACAGCTCCGGTACCATACTGGAGATATGGGAGGCGGCTTCTCCGTCGGCTTCAGTGAAGTTCTCGTTAGCAACTCCCACAGTTGTGGGTGGTGAGCTGCTTTATTGCTCAGGTAACTATTTGGAGAATAGGTAGTGTCACTTGGGCACGAGGTAGCTCGCTTACGAGAACCGGATCTCAGAGGTTAGGATGGAGAGTCGAGATTTGGGGACAAGACCTGTCTATAACTGGTCCCGGAAGGTGCTCTCGGGCACTGGAAGGTACAGCGGCTCCCCTAATATAACCTTGACGGTTGGTGTAGGGGAGCGCTATATCATAAACTGGGCTAGTCGTAGAAAGAGGGGATGTCCACTCGCTGACAGCCACCCCTCCTACACGTATCAGTTCTTGCTGCACATCAACACCTGTTAGATGCCGATTGCGTAACGAGTTTGAGACTATGAAACGGTCGTCTCTTTCGGAAGTGCACCAGCGGCGGCTGATCCTTGGTCTCCGATCAAAGGCACCAGTCTCTTGAAATCGTTTGTATACTTTGGATACAGCAGACTGGCTCAAGTGAAGCTGGGCAGCGACTGCTCGCTGACTTAGCCCTTGTTGCAACAGATAACAGCTTGAGCGGTTTCTTCAGGTGTGGTATTCATATTTTCGTAAAAACAATTAATGTAATTTACAGAGATGTGTACCGGTCAACTTGTGATAAGCGACTAATAAGGGTAGCCGGTTGTGGGTGGGTTTTATAGCGGGGTAAGTAGCGCAAGTCGTGGGTAGCTTATGGAGCAGATTTACTGTATCGCCCAATCAAATTGCGTAAATAAATAAAGGCTATTTTTTATAGGGAAACTAAAACAAAACAATCTTTCAAATGACATATTGTTGTCGTAAATACCAAGTGTAGTTTTTGTAAAATTGGTGTGTGCGCAGTAAAAGGTTGAGTCGATTTGGTTGCTCACGAGTGTAGTTTATTTAAAATAAAATGATGGCAACTAAAGAAATGACTAAATCAGTAATTTAAGTTATTTTCGCATTACACACAACTGTTTTACAAATTTATAGATTTGAGGCTCAAAAAATAAAATACATATGAGATTTCTTTTTTGCGTTATAATGTTTATTTTGGTGAACAAGTCAATAGGGTCAAACAAATAAAAAGAAGTGGATATAAAGATCTATTAATTTTAGTATAAAAAGCTTCTGAATATCTTTAGGATTATACAGGGTGTCCCAGAATATGTAACGGGAGATTCCTTAGGAAAGCACCTTCCAAATGGGCTAAATAAAAAAATTAAGAATTTTATGTAAAAATAAAAATATCAAACGACAAGTACGACTTTTTCCAGACTTTTAACTACAGGTGTTTCGTTTATGGCTAATTTTAATATTTATTTGTAATTGTGTGTATATTGTTATTTGTGAAGGATTGATTCGTCAAACGACAAAAGATGTTTTTTTTAAGACAGACGTAGTTTTGAAATCGCAGCATTATATTCGTGTATTTTTTTTAACTAAAGGAAACCTTGTAAGTTTGACCAACAGTGGTATAAAAAAAATGTACTTCTTGGTAAACTACTCCGAAAAGTTGCCTATTCAATGAGGATTCTAAAATAGTAGGAAACAGAAATTGATTAGAGTTGTTGAGAGACACATTGCTGGGACTATTAGAAGAAGAAACAAATGACTTCTTGCAAAAAATGTGGCTACAAAATGACGGATGTCCGGCCCATTATGCACGAGAAGTGAGGGCCCACCTTGACGAAGCATTTCCTGGGCGGAGGATTGGCCGATTAGGGCCCATTTTATGGCCACCAAGGTCGCCAGACTTAAATCCACTGGATTTCTTTTATTGGGGCTGCTCTAAGGACAAAGTTTATTCTAGACCAAATACACCAATTACATCATTGAATGAATTAAATCAGCGCATAAACCAGGCTGCACAGGAAATATCTTTAATGAGCTTGCGACGCCTCAAAGATTTTTTTTAAGAAGATGCAGATAATGCGTGATTACCTGTGGACGACAATTTGAGCACCTTTTGTCGAGATTGTGATTGTTTTTTTTAAATTATTAATTTCCATTGTTAATTTTATTTTTAAATTTGCAATTGTTTATTAAAGTTGAGATTTTAAATCACTTATCTGTGTTTTCTAAAGTTCATCTTACACAGAAACCTTAGACTTTTGCTCTTATCTTTTATCTTACACTTATTTTGAGCCTTGTAACAATGGTTTGCACATTATTATCAACGCGGCAAGTAGTTATGATTTAAAAACTGTAATTTTGAAATTCAACTAATTTCGCCCTTGCACCCTAAGAATTTTAAAATATCTCCAAATCTATTGAAGTAAATTCGATGATTCGTACCATTTTGGAATCCTCATTGAATGGCCAATTTTCGTAGTGGTTTGCCGAACAAGTCCCACACATTTTTTTTATACTACTGCTGGTCAAACTTACAAGATTTTCTATGGTGCAAAAAAATACACCAAAATAATGCTGTGATTTCAAAACTAGGTTGCTTTAAAAAAATTGTTTGTAGAAAAAAAAGTTGTTAACGAATGAATCCTTCACAAATAATAATAGTGAGTAAAAAATTAAAATTAGCCATAAACGAAGTACCTGTAATTGAAAGTCTGGAAGTCTGAAGTACCTACTTTTTTAAAAACATTGATTATTTATTTTTACGCAAAGGTCATAATTTTATTTTTTTATTTTGCAGTTTTGAATCTAAGGAATCTCCCGTTACAATTTGATTCACATATTCTGGGACACCTTGTATATTATAGCAATGGTGTTAATAAAGCGAAGTGGTGTTGACTACCGGCGACTTTTCTATTTAACCATGTAAATATTTTAGTGCCGAATATGATTAAAATTACTGTTGCTTTTTCGTTAATGTTTGTTGGCAAGCTTAAAGCCTGAAAATCGTCAGCTGAAACATGTATATCGGAAAAATGACACCGAAAACCTTGAACTACTTGAATGATTGATATAATATCATTGTTAGTTTAAGCTTAGTACGGCTTTGAAGCGATGATGAAAGTAGAATTTTAGATTGAGCAACCAGATTAAGCCGCCGAATGGCTACAAATCGAATTCAAACAAACCTTACAAAAATAGAAAATTACTATGGTTAAAAATTTATCACAATACTGATATGCCTCTTTTGTTTCATTCACTCTCACTAGATTGTTCATGCAAGCTCTTAGGCTTACTATGTTTTTAATCAGGGCATTATTTTGAACGTATTTGCTTTGGGCAAAACATATTCGCCAAGTTTAAAATGGGGCGCAGAAAATAATTGATGATTTCAATTAGGCCGGCTGAAAAAGGGCAACACAGGTTCGTTAATACACATAATACCAATAAAAAAATCTACAAAAATATTTTTGTTAGTTTTAATTGTAAATGATTATGGGTGTAGAAAGCAAAATATGTAAATGAAGATGGTGGCATGAAAAATATTATTATAAATTAATTTAAAACCGTTAATGAATTGTAATTGACGTGGATAACAATGATGTGTCTGCAGTGCATGAGATCTCGGGAACGCGCAAAGGTAGTGGGTACAGTGGGCACTGTTGAGAAATTCTCGGATGCAGTGTATCTGGTATACAGCAAAAGTCTTGCCCCTTTTAAATGCAATTTTAATCCTAGCCGCCTGCCCTTCGGCGATACCTATAAGGTATATATGCATGTATCAATGTTTCTAATATTTGGTTTTTTTAAAGACTCAAACATTTCGATGCTGAATATTCGAATATTTCGATTATTATTACGACTTTTGCATATTTAACTAGTAATAAGATAATTATCTATATTTAAAAAGAATTCCTGCACTAGAAAAAATCTTGTGTCGTGGTGGCGATTCCAAACATTCAAACAGCGAATACAAAGAGCACTCAGACTTGGTGGTTAACACCAATTTGTCCCGTGTATCGATCGAACCCATATGGCGCAGTGGCAGTGGCGAGGCGATTACTTAAGCCATTGTGCCATCCGCATGGATGACTATATAGTCAAAGAGGGAATATGTACATATATAAACTAATACCAATAAGTACCTATAAAATAACCACAATATGATGCTTCATTTTACTAAAACTGACAATCTAGCTGACTAAAAAGGCAGAATGAAGATATATAATATCGGAAGAAATGAAATGTAGTCCAAAACGAAAAATGTAAAAAAAGCCTAAAGAAACTGTGATACAATTGTAATCTAGCAAAAGGCCACCTGGCCATCAACACCTTGATTTTTTGGGCTCAATCGCACTGGTATTTGTCGGGCATGCGCGTTTCTTCCATTTCATTCCATTCCATTGCTGTTCCAATTATTTGCATATTCTGTCCCTTATATGCCATATGAATTATGAATATAGCGCATCATCAGCATCACCATTGTTTATTATTTGTAATTAGATATAAGTACTGCCTAGCTGGCCGATCGTGACGTACCGGGTTCGATACCTGGGTCTAGCAAAATTATATTGTGTTTTGTTAGTAAATTCCCAGCATGGCGTCCAGAAAAGTGCCCGGTAGACAGCAATAGGCTCGCGAACTACGCGGTTTTAAGTCTTTCTGGGATATACTTGTAGTGTATATGCATGAGTATATGTATACATCCTAATTAATATAATAAATATGAATGAGTTTGTTTGTTTGTTACGCTTTCACGCCTTAACTACTCGACCGATCATCATTAAACTTGCATAATTATATGTTGTCAGGAGAACAGAGAAGGACATAGGGTACCTTTCATCCTGGAAAAAGTAGTTACTTATGTAACCTACATTTACACGAGCGAAGTCGCGGTCAAAATCTAGTATATATATAAAAGAAACGTGTTTCTATACACTCACTATTTTTTTATTGATATAATTTAACGTGCAATGTGATTGATTTAATATAATTCATCATGTAATTTTAATTTTAATTAACAAATATCTTTTTTATTACTTCACAATAGATATTTATCTGACTATGTATAGCATTAGGAAGAGAAAATTAATAAGCCCCTTCATTATTTGCAGGGGTTCCTGCCTATTGGTAGTGTTGTGGGTGTGATCAGAATTATAAGCAATAGAAGTCTACATTTCAATATCCAATAGTGGAAGCTTTATTATGTTCTAGTGATTGAATATGAGTCTAATTTCTGTTTTACAGTATTTCATAAAAAATTATTTAGGGTTACACATTAATATCACTCATCCACAACAGCCTAATCTGAAAGTACATTGTAATTTTGAATTGTCTCAAATAAATCATAATATGTTGCATTTACTTTATCATTAGTTGTAGTAAAGTCTATGTTGATACTGAGCAGTGCCATGAAAATATGCCAAAAGTAGTACATAGTTAAATTAGTAATTATTAGTGGAGTCATGATATTGTATAACATTTATAAAATTGGGATACATACCTTACAAAACCTTACTATGCCAGCAGTGTCAAACCATTCAACACTTTTAATGATGCCATCTTCATTTCGGTACCCAATTAGCAGGCCTTTAAGGCCAGCCAAGTAGCACTGGCACCAACATCTGAGCAGTTTGTATTTCCTAAAACCATAGAAAATATATAAGAATTATTATTTATTAATTATATTATTTATTATAATATTATTATTATTTATTAGACAATTAGCATAGGGCTATATCTTTATTCATCAGAGTTAAGATCCTCTTTAGTTCATGTTTATGTTAAAAATTTCAGTACTATTTTATTACTTGTATAATGACATTTGTGGTATTTTTACTTACTTAAAATTAAGCAATTGTAATCGATGATGCATTTCTTTGGTTGTTTTCAGTTCAACATAGCAATTTTGTCTCAAAAATTCTAAATTAGTTTCCACATCATCTGTTTTAGGAATATCAATTATTGGATCTTTTGTTGCCAACATTCCATCAATTTGGGCCCCATAAAACAACTTGTGCTTGCCCAGTTGAGCATAGTAATACAATGAGAATTCTTCATTTTCTAAAACAGGTTTTTCAATGTCTGGTTGGCTATTTGGTGAATCTGGAAAATATAATTATAATAATTATTTATTTATTTCTCTCTTCACAAAGGAAAACAAACATGACAGCTTACACTTAGACAAACATATTAAGCTTTTCACCATGTACACAAAATATAATATATATTTTTAAATAAATAAAATATGTACAGTTGAGTATATAATATACTATCATTTCGATTCTATCATCCAGACATGATACTTTTTTCATTATGTCTTGATATGGTTAACTGGTAAGGTAAGCAAAAAGTTAATAGGTTTTGTTGCATCTTTCTTTGATTATGATTGTATATTTTTTTAAAGCTGAATTCTCTATATAAAAACAAACATAACTATACATCTACTGTAGAGAATTGTACCCTTAATGCTTGTCTAAATCTGAAATATAATCTAAGAGAAGTAATAACAGAAAATGTTATGTACCTGATAACATGTACTGTTCAAATTTATAGCCCCAAGCACAAAACTTGTCTTGCTCCCTACATGATTTCCTGCGTAATACCTCTTGTGGTGATTCCATAGAGCAGAAATAAATACAGTTGTTGAATAAACTGGCCACAATAGTTGCAGGTGTGCAATTATAAACATTACACATTACACTGATAAGGGTTCTGCGATAACTGATAAATATTATGTCTTCATTAATCAAAGATTTTAATTTGTCATTTTGATCCAAAATAAACTTAAGCAACAATGTTATTTTCTCATCATTGTCATCTGTTGTACGTTTTACTGCTTTGTCTATGTTGTGATTCAGATCAAAGTGTAGAGGTCCTTGAGGTATAGAATTTAAATACTTAAGTTGGGATAAATCGTTATAATATTCACGCAATACATCCACGCTCATATAACCTACTATCAAAGGTTTGTACAATTTTAATGGTCCGTCTGTTCGGTTACTTTCATCCTGCTGAGAAGTTGGTGGTGGTGGCGGTGGTGGTAGAAGATTACTTTTTAATCTATCGCGATGCATGATCACTTCTTTAAGTTGTTTTGAATTTCGGCAATAACAAAACTGTAGCAATGATACAAGGTCGAATCAAATAAATACTAAGCTGTATTCAAGTCACTCCTTAAACTCGTCAACAACACATTAATCAATACTCGTCACAGTTAGATAGCAGGGAAGTGGGGACAGGGGTAGTTAACCCCTATAGTATAGACTAGACTTTAGTCTATACTAGAGTAATAAAAGGAGAGGTAGGGTTTGAGTATTTATGATGGGGTCTCTGTGTGTGAAGAGGTCCAAAACATTGTGAGTTGTGACAGTCTTTCTATCTTTGATTGTGACGTGTGTTGCTATCTCAATAGTTCAGGCTAAGTATGTCGTCACGCAATGTTGCCAAATCTATTGCATATACAATAGTAGTACTAATAAAATTGTGATCAATGACTTAACAAGCCATTGATCACGATTTATTATATAATGAACTTTTAATAGATATTATTTACTTTGAATATAACACGCATAATAATCTAACAAATAAGCTTAATAATATAGGAATTTTATAATGTACAAATTGTGTAGCTGAAATGAAATATTCAGCATATGATAGAGAATTGTTGTCAGTATATATGCCCGTCAGACATTTCAAACATTTATTAGAGTGAAGTACAGTAGACATGCACACATATATTATATCATGATCATTTAAAACGCCTTCTACACGGTCGGGTCAGCGGCCCAACTCAACTAGGGTCACGTCAAATTTGGTTCAGTTGACTCAAATATTGACCGTGGCGTCGATGGTTGGTCAACCAAATTGAGTTGACATCGAAACGACCTTAAAACGCCTTCTACACGCTCGGGTCAGCAACCCAACTCAACCACGGTCACATCAGATTTGGTTAAATTGTCGCCAAAATTGATCGTGTGGTCGTTAGTCGGTCAACCAAATTGAGTTAACATCCAAACGACCTTGATTGCCAGCGCTCGCAACAAAGGGCGTATAGACGGCGTTGTGTTGACTAACCAAACGTGTGGAAGATTGTTGCCCGACCGCGCGTATTCATTTTGTTCGAGGCGTCGCGCGAAGTGGTCGCGTAATGGCGAGCGAGCGTGCAACATTGTCGGAGTTTTTAGAACTCTACAGAATATAAGAATTTTAGAACTCTAAAGAATTGACGACTCGGTGGCGTAGTGGCTAGTGTAACCGACTGCTACGCCTGAGGTCGGGGGTTCGATTCCCGCACAAGTCAAACATTTGTGTGCATGAACATGGATGTTTGTCTTGGTCTGGATGTTTCTATGTATAATATGTATGTACTTATAAAAAAAAAGTATATATGTATGTTTATCCATTGTCTAGTACCCATAGTACAAACTCTGCTTAGTTTGGGCTAGATGGTGTTGCGTGTATGTGATAGAATATTATTATTATTATCTTCCCTGTCTGTAGGACTTAAGTTCTCATGATTATAAAAAATATCAGACCTGTATTTAACTGTCCTGCCTGCCTCCTGCCTCTTCTCACTGTAAGAAGAGTTAAGCCATAGTCCACCACGCTGGCATAGTGCGGGTTGGCACACTTCACATATCTTTGAGAACATAATAATAATAATAATGTTTATTACGCAGTCCAAATTACAATTAACATTAACATTGATAGCCACACTAGGCAAAGCCTGTATCAAGGCTATCTGATAGGACAATAACACTTAGGACTAAACAGTTTTACATTAATTATGTACTTATAACTAGTTATTCTAACTTATTTCTAAATCTAAATATTACTGAAAGAAACAACTTGAAAAGGTGAAATATTAAATAGGCAACTTATTCTATTTATTTTAAATTATTATATATCAAAACATATTTATCAAAGCATCAATAAACTTAGTTTATGAACTTCAATAATCAAACTAATCTGGTAAACAAAATTATTAGGTAAATAAAGAAGCAGAACCCTGTATAGTAATAAAAATAAAGAATAGAAAATAAAAACAAGAACAAAGTATAGACAAACTTGCACATAAACAAATATATGTATCTTTTGTGTGTGTGTGTTTAAATGTGTATATATGTATGTATGTGAGCTATATGGGTGTGTGGTTATTCATTTAATATAGATTTATAGTCGCGTTGTTAGGCAAGTATCTTAAGTAGTTGCTCTGTCTCAGAATAGTCAATAGTGGAAATGTATTGCATAATTTTAACCTCAGCCGCACGCACGGTATCGCTTTTAATATCGCATTTTTTAAGAATTTTATTGTAAATATGTGAAAACATGTGTTTTTGGCATCTTTGTGCAAAAGATGTTTTGTATCTTGGAATAGGCATTTTAAAGAATCTTCTTTTTAACATATTGTTGTAGTTGCAAGAATTCAGAGCAGTTTTATGTGTGGAGATAGTTGCGTTCAGGATGTATAATTTGCGTATACTTAGTAATTCAGCTTCTTTATAGAGTTCAGTCGTTGGGAATGTTATAGGTTTTTTAAGCATTACTTTCAGAAGATCTTTGTACCCTTTCTACTGTTATTAAGTGAGATGTTGTTGTGCCTCCCCATATACCTATACAGTATGTGAGTACGGACTGACAGAGTGATTTGTAGATAGTTTTAAGTAGATCTAAGTTGGCAACATCCCTTAGGTGTCTGAAGATATATATAAGTTTTCTAGTTCGAGCTGCAAGTGAAATGATGTGGTCTCTATAAGTTAGTTTTTCATCTATCACCACTCCAAGGTACTTTATTGTTCGTGCCCTTTTAACTTCATTACACTTACAGAAAATACCTACATTATAGAGAACTCTTAGACATGCAGGTTTTTTCACGATGTTTTCCTTCACCGTTAGAGCAAGCGATAATTAACTATTAAATACACATAATAATATAACTTCGAAAAGTCAGAGATGCGCGCCTTGGGTTCGAACTCGAGACCTCTGCGTGGAAGTCCAACAGTTTATCACGAGGCTATAAATAAATCTACCTGTATACTACCTTACAATACTACAAACAAATATGAAATCTAAGGAATTAATAAAGCGGAATTTGAAAATAATAGTTAGAAATTATTAAGTGCCTGGCAAATTGGCAATAGCAAACGTTAGATTCCTGCTTGTCTCTTCACTAATTGCTATCATCAATTTACCAGGCGCTTAATAATTTCTAAATATTATTTTTATATTCGATTTTTTATTAATTCCTTAAATTTAATATTTGTTTGTAGTATTGTAAGGTAGTATACAGGTAGATTTATATGGAAGTGAATCCATACTTAAACAATTGGTATTTCGTTCAGAAACAGAAATACACCCGCGGACCTGACGTCAGGTTGGCCACTCACTTTCTTTTTGAGCTATCTCTGAACTCAAAGAGGTAGAATTGCTTTCTTTATACGTAGATTCAAGGTAGATTTGATACATTCTTTTTTCATGCTGATTCGTAACATTAAACCCGCCATTCTGATGCACACAAAGAAATGTATATAACATAAATGCGTACCGCTTACAAAAGGAAAGCGAAGAAGGTAAGTACAATTAATATTATTATATAGTACCTACATAATAGATTATGTTCCCTTAGTTGGAATATACCTGATTTAAATCAAAAATCATCTCGTGGACAAACATACAAAACATGCAAATATCCAAACATACACTTACAAAATTATACACACATGCTTGGAAGTATTATCTAATGCCGACAATATCAAATACAGGAGGTAAAACTGGTAACATCTTTTTCTTGAAGTCGGTTAAAAATCAGCCTTAATTTAAACACTTTCATTTAATTCCCTTATGTAATCTTATATAACCACGTTTAGTAATATACTTTTCTTTATCATCGAAATATATTGAACATATCTTTGTATTTTTATATGGCTTCCAAAATTCTTCGATCACGCCTAATTTTTTCAATCCATTTAGCAGCAACGATAGGGTCCGATGGAAATCTAAAAACATTCAATTTAATCTGTACTAGAATTAATTTTTTAATTTAAAGTCTTATGTCTAACGCCTTATATGGTGAAACATTGGGCACCGCATATTAAGGTGCAAACAAAAGCCTCAATGGAAAATTGAAACAAAAATAACGACAATTATATACTTTGCACATATTTTTACAATATCTACATGAAATGTTTTTAGCTAGTAGTGATGAGTTTAAACTTACCTACAAAATTCATTTTTAGGCGGTAGTTTGTAACTTTGTACATAAGTTTAAAATTAACACTACTATCACATGTGTTAAAATTTTAAATTTTCCTCTGCCTCCTTGGTTTGCACTTTAAGAACCAGCGCAGGGATCGTTTTATAATATAATAGTTAGAAATTATTAAGCGCCTGGCAAATTGGCAGTGGCAAACGTTAGATTCCTGCTTGTCTCTTCACTAATTGCTATTATCGATTTGCCAGGCGTTTAATAATTTCTAAACAATATTTTCATATTCCGCTTTATTAATTCCTTAAATTTAATATTTGTTTCCAGTATTGTAAGGTAGTATACAGGTAGATTTATATGGAGGTGAATCCATATTTAAACAATTGGTATTTCGTTCAGAAACAGAAATACACCCGCGGATCTGACGTCAGGTTGGCGCCTCACTTTCTTTTTGAGCTATCTCTGAACTCAAAGAGCTAAAATTGCTTTCTTTATAGGTAGATTAGGTAGATTCAAGGTAGATTTGATACATTCTTATTTCATGCTGATTGGTAACATTACACCCGCCATTCTGATGCACACAAAAAACGTATAGAACATAAATGCGTACCGCTTACAAAAGGAAAGCGAAGAAGGTAGGTAAAATTAATATTATTATATAATACCTACATAATAGATTATGTAAGTAGGTATTTATTATTTGAAAGTTTTTATAGACAATCTTTTTATTAGGTAGATAGACAGTATGGGTACAGTTTTACATATTTGAAAGAGGTGCCATCCACGTACGTACTGCTCACCGCTCACGTTAAAACTGAAGTTGTTTCCAACCACGCGATGGTGTAGAAGTAGAACCGCCGAGCAGTTTGGTTGACTCAAGTAAGGTCACGGTGGTTGGCCGTTTGACCCGACCGTGTAGAATAGGTTTTAAAAGGCGGCGCGACTACTGAGTGGTAATAGTGCCGAAATTCAGAAAGAAACGAATTTGCAAGTAAATCAGTACACTTACAATCAAATAAAAAGCTGTAGGTATCATGTACCCTTGGTACACCTTAACAAATAGGTACAGTAAATTTAGATTATGTGACTCTACGCAATATGAAGATACAAATAAATTCAATTACATTTTATATGCTCTGATTTAAATGATCGAATACGTAGTTTCCATAAAACAAGGAAACATGGAATAATACTATGAACTAATTAAAATGTGCCATCAATAAACAATCCTGCTAATTTCAGCTTTAAATTACAACTATTATGAAAATTATATCAACAAAAAGAATGTGTCAGCAATTCTTTTATAAGCCAACCAAATTATAAACGTTACGTAAAAGCGACCGCACCATACATACGGGTTTTGTACTTTATATATGTATATGATATGGTATAAATGTGTACCAAGGGTACATGAGACAGCTTTTAATTTAATTATAAGTGTACTAGTTCACCTGCAAATCCGTTTCTTTCTGAATTTCGGCACCATTTAACTACATTGGTGTTCATCAAACAAATTAAAAACCAATGTTTGAACAGATTTGAACTAATTAAGGTCTATTATTTGTATTTTTTTCAAACTTCTACGTTAAGCCGTTTTTGAGATCTGGGCAATCCCAAAACGTTATCGCAGTAAAATCTTAAATAACTTTAGAAACCACAACACACACAATTTTGCTGTTCACAAACATTTAATACGCAATAAAAGCTATCTATTCATGCATTTATTTTCGGGATGAACGATTTTATAAAAAAAGTTTTGCCAGGGTAATGTTTCAAACATTACTGCAGCAAAATCAGTTTTTCTCGAATAACTTTACAACTACAACTTGAACAAATTTTGCTATTAGTGAACAAATTACTCTTCACGATGAACTAATTATTTGTTATACTGTCAACTCTCTAAAGCACAACATATTATTATATTTTGCTGCGGTAACGCACACTCTTTTAACATAATAAACCTTAAATATATTTGACTCATAATCATCATAATTACAATAATAATTCTGAAGGCTTTTCTGCAAAATATTAAACAAGATCAAAACAAAATATCCTGATAGCTGCATTAGATTGTTCCATATAAATGAGTCAATTGGGTAGAATCAAGACAATAAAAAAAGAGCTGTGTGTAACTCTAGGACCCAGACACAATGCTTTTTTATTGTGTTCCCTGTGTATGATAAAATCTAATTATTGTAAATAATATTTATCATAAATAAAAAAAACACAAGTAAAACATAATTTTATTTTGTGTAGAGATATTCTATAAACAAAAATTTAAAGCATAGCCTATTATACCTATAATTGAGTAATACTATTGCATTAAGATATATATATATTCGAAACTTGTAGACCATACTCAATACCACTGGGTTAGTGTACACACTATATAGTTCATTGGTTTCGATGAATATCTTTAAGTCATGATGGTACACAGCATATTAAAACAATGATATGCACTAATGTGTACCAATAACATCAGATTTTATAGTCTACATCATTAGTTCCCAAAGTGGTCCAGGTGGACCCCCAGGGGTCCATGGGAGACTTGAGAGAGATCTACGTTGGCGTGACAAAAAAAATGGAGGTCCACAATTCGTAAGCGGGGTTCACCAAAATTGATTTGCTTTCGATAGTGAAGAAATAAAATGTTGGCTTGACTTCACCTATCAATGTAGGCTGATAACATTTTAAGAAGCTCAGCGACTGTTACTTTTAAAAACTTGCATAAGAGAAGGTAAAAAAAAATTATAAAAAGGTCTAGACGTTGCATGAACTTTGATTCTTCACCAATATAATAACCTGTTCAATTATGAAAGTGGTCTATGAGCAAAAGTCTGGGAACCTCTGGTCTACATCAATGCTTATGACTACATTCAGTGTAATTAAACTAAAGATAATCAAGAGTATTCCAACATAACAAATAAAGGTACCAAGAAGGTGCGCTGGGGTAAGCCCACGACGTGGGTCTGTATACAGCAATGACTCGTAACACAAAACCCTCTCGTTATTAGGAATATGGTCATAGTTCTTCTAGATATAGGATTCCTGGAAGTATTCTAGTGCCGTTTTCTAGTTAGAATGGACATAAACTAAGATATGGGTAAGTAAACAATTTTTTTATATTCGCGGTTATCATAAGACATGAATCTATTTTTATGCCTCCAAGCATACCAAATGACATACAAAATATTATACATGGACTGAAAAATACTAATAGTGTAGGTTTTGACGACATATCGACTAAGGTAATTAAAATTGTTAATCTAAATATTTGTAATCACTAAGTTATATTTTAAATTTATGCATAAGCAGTGGTATATTTCCGGACAATTAAAAAACAACAATAATAAAACCGTTGTTTAAAAAAGAGGACAAAGAGTCGATGGAGTTTTACAGACCAACAGCACTAGTTTCTATTATCTCAAAAAATTTTGAAAAATATATTCTTCGTAAACTATGTACCTACTTAGAAATTAATAAATTACTTTGCCCAGAACAAAAAGGATTTAAACATAATAAGGGTATTAACTTAGCCATCTACGATTTCTACAAAACAATAATAACGAATGTCGATAAAAGGTCTCCTACTTGCGCTATATACTGTGATATGACGCAGGCCTTTGATTATGTGGATCACGGTATATTGCTAGCTAAACTGGAATTCTATGGAATACGCGGCAATATTTTAAGTTTAATTCAATCATATCTTTCCAATAGGTTACAAATGACTAGCATTTCTAGAATAAATTCACGTACCAAGCACGAGGAATCATATTATTCAGAATCACGGCTTATTAAGTATGGTGTCCCTCAGGGCAGCGTTCTCGGTCCACTATTGTTTCTTCTTTACATAAATGACCTGCCTAAATGTACGAGCCATCCAATGTCCTTGTTTGCAGATGATAGTACTGTTTCAATTCAGTGTAGAGCAACTGACAAATACCAAGACGATATAAATGATTGTCTGTCTTCAATCATTCGTTGGCTAGACAATAACAACTTAAAAATAAATGTGACAAAAACCCAAGTCATGCATTTCAATCAAAGACCCAAGCTGTATAATTCCGCATGTTCCCGTTGCGTAACACCAGTTTGTGTCATACTGTTACTCAATTGGAAAAATATTAACGAAAAGTAACACTGTAATTTATTGCAACGTTTTTTTTCCCTATAGGTAACACTGTAACATAACAGAATCTTGTATTCTCGTTAAGTAACACCTCTTTGTAATAAAATCATTGATGAAATACGCCTTCAACAAAATGTAACGATTAACTAATATTGTGATTAGCCAGATAATTACGATATTAGTTATTTTGCACAACGACAATGAAATAAATTATGCAAAATAAAATATTCTTTATTAAAAGCTTTTGTCCATCCGTACGATTCCGACTCGGAAGCGGTAGGTTGTGTTAGGTTCACTTTTGTACACCCACCCAGAAATAGGAGCCCCGCGAAGCGGGGCTCCGTCCAAATCCCATTAGTTCTACCATAGAACTGAGGAATAGTGTAGAATTCGCCTAACCCATAAACAATTTTATTAAAAGATGTTGATTTTGGATTAGAACGATTTTATTTAATTTTTACCTAAACAATAAAGTTCTGGAACTTTTTGGGATATTTCGTCCGGATATGTAACCCTGTTACATACAAAAATTATAGTGTAAATTATTGAGAAAAAGACGTTGCAATAATTTACAGTGTTACTTTTCGGTTTTTTTTCTAATTGAGTAACAGTGTGACCCAAACTGGTGTTACCCAACGGGAACAAAGGTATAATTCTATCAATGTCAGCTATGACAATCAAACTATAAGCGAAGTAGTCTCGGCAAAATTTTTAGGCTTAACTATTGATAGGCAGCTGAATTGGAAAGACCATGTAGCTGAGCTATGCAAAAAAATTAGCAGTTCTGCATACGCTCTCTACAAATTATCTTCAATTGTTAACACTGATGCTGTCCTTACTGCTTATCATGGTCTTGTTGCCTCAATACTACGATATGGCATCATTTTTTGGGGCAATTCCACAAACAGCATAATGGTTTTCAAAGTCCAGAAGCGGTGCGTACGAGCTATGTATAGTCTGAAGTCATCAGATAGTTGTAAGCCTTATTTCATCAGGAACAACATCCTGACACTTCCGTCTCTATACATACTGGAGGTAGCTTTGTTTGTCCATAAAAATCCTCAATTATTTCAGCGCATATCAGATGTTGTGAAGCGAAATACACGCAACAATAACAGGTTATGTTTACATAGCGCAAAAACAAGCCTGATGGGCAAAAGTCTGTTATGTATGGCGCCAAAAGTTTATAATAAAATACCATCTAACATAAAACTGTATAACAGGGAAATATTTAAAAGTAAATTAAAAAAGCTCTTAATGGAAAAGTGTTATTATAGTATTAATGATTTTTTGAATGATAATCATCTTAAATAAATTTAAATTCAATTACTTTATTTATTTTAACGTTTACGTTTTGACATTCAATTTATTTGACTCTTACCTGTTGACATTTTAAATTTATTTTAACTTTTCGCTTTTGACATTCAAAATTATTTAACTGAATGCATTTTAATTATCTAGGCATACTAATTACATTTTAATTTCATTTGTTACATTTATTGACATTATTATTTTGCTTAATTTCTTATCTAAATATGTAATTTGATAATTTAATGTATTTCTATTTTTTTTTTTTTTAAAGTTGACATTCATACGCCTTCTCAGGCAGATTTTGGTGATACTAATTTAACCTTTTTGTAATCATGTGATACCCAAAATGAATTGAATGAATAAATGATTTGATTTGAATCATTAACCTTTTAAGAAAGATCAATTAAAATTGTTTATTTTTAATGTATTTCTGAACCTGCGTTTTTCACATCCTTTTATTTACTAATTTTCTTTTTACTTATTATTTTTTTAAGATCAGCACAAGATTACCAAACGTGGTAGTAACTTAATTAGCGAAAAGCAAAATGTTAATTCCGAATCTCAGAATATGTGTACAGAATATGAAATTTTGCCAAAGAAAACTAGGGTATCAACAGACACCTATGAAATCTATGTTTCGCAAGATGAATTACCTGATTCTCAACCTTTTGATGGCTTGGCTCTCAACTTTGACTCCTCTCTGGTGCCAAACGCCATACACAAAATATATCCATGGTTAAGCAGTTTGAATATAAATTATTTGTATAACTTCAAATTATCGATATTACATTTAAATGAATATAAATTTCAGTTAATAATTGGTTAAAATGTCCTTAAGTTAAGTTAATTTTGTGAATAACATTGATGTTGATTGCATAATATTATTGTTTCGTTTAGGTTCAAAATGTCCAAATCCCAAAATGTCCAGAGGGTGTAAAACGTCCATATCCCAGAATGTCCATGTCCCAGAATCACCATATCCCAGAATGTCCATATACATACCAGAGTGTCTATTTTACTTTATTCAAACGAAATTATATGATGGATTAAAAAAACAACTGTTGTCAATCATATATTATAATCAAGAGAACTAGAATGACATGACATATCACACATCGTTGTGCTTTATTATTAGTTTATTATTTCCAACCATTTTAACTAACGTGATAAACAATTATAACGTAGTGAAAAGTGAATAAAATGAATTAAGACTGAATTTGTTACCAATCAAAAAGGGACTGTAAGTTTAATTTATAACGACCACCGATTCAATAAAAATGTGAGTAATTCAAGCGGGTCAATATTGTGGAGGTGCATAAATAGAAGGAAATGTAGTGCTTCGATTACTATAGATAAGAAAAAAGAACGTATTTTACGAACATCATCACATTCTTGCGAGAAACACATTGACATTACAGAAATTAAAAACGAATAGCATATTTGAAAAAAAAAGTGTGTAAAGACTTAGGACCGGTACAAGAGATATATGAAGATTTACATAAAACCAAAAAAGGATTTTTTAAGAGACCAAGACTTAATACCTTTATATATGTAAGTCTATTAAGAGTAGTTTATACCGCGCTCGAAAAAGATACTTAAACACAGATATATTAAGCCAAAAGAACGGAGACCATTCAAATACCTGAAGCATTAGCGAAAACTTTTTTGATTTGTGAATACGGTTTTGATGGTGCCAACAAAATATTTGTTGTTGCTTCTAAGGTTGCTCAAAAATTCCTGAAAAAGCCTGGAAATTACTTTGCGGATGGGACCTTCAAATCGGCGCCTAGACCATTCTACCAGTTGTTTGTTATACACATATGGATTTTGATTCGGATAATAGAAATACAAATGTGATTCCAGTTATATACGCGCTCTTACCCGACAAATCTGAGCAAACATAATTATGTACGTCTGTTTTCACTTATCAAAGAAAAGCTACAAGTTAAAATGCAAATTTTAAATGCGACTATGAAGCCGCCAATATTAATGCCATTTCGTCGGTGTTTCCGGACACCAAAGTGACTGGTTGTTATCATCATTATAATGACGCTGTTTGGAAACAGTCCAAAAAAATTGATTTAGACCAAACTAGGCAAGGACGAAATTGAACTAAGAAGTGTGCGACGATTCCATTATTACCAGCTAACTACATACCTGCTTTGTGGAGGTTTATTTTAGATGAGGCTCCGGAATCTGAAGAGATGAGGCGTTTCCGTCGGTACTTTGAAAATCAATGGTACCCGAAAAAATCACCTGCGCTATTGAGCACTGCAGGGCAGCGTCATAGAACGACGAATGCCCCAGAAGGGTGGCATTACCGTGTCAATCGCCGCATTCCAAGAAACTCGAATCTATATCTTTTTTTATATAAGTTAAGAAAGGAGAGCAAACATTGGGATAATCGGATGACAAATTCAAGAAGAATTCTGTTTAAGAATTCGAGAAATACACGAAGATTACGAGATATTGAATTTGACAGACAATATTCTAAATATGTAATGGAACTGGAGAAAAATAATATAAACATAAAACATTTTTTTCGAAAATTATTTACTTGCCTCTTTCCTTGTTTAAATAGTTATTTTATTTTATTTAAACATGTGATTGCTATTGGCGGAGGCCACAGAAACCTTAAATTTGTTTACAAGTTGTAGGTACTCTTTACTGTATTTGTTATTATTTGATGTTGATTTTTATTACATTATATTGTTAGATTCGACAAGTAGAGTACCTATCAGGGGTATTCTGTAAAGTGAATGACGTTAGAAAATTTATATATATATTAATTAATAGTTAAGTTGCTAAAAATTTGTTATTTAGATTTACTTACCATTTGTTTATTTAACTATAAATTTATTTTTATAGTATAAACTCTAAATCAATTATATTTCTATAATTGCTTTCTAGTTCTTTTGATTATAATATATGATCAACAACAGTTGTTTTTTTAATCCACCAGAAATAGACACTCTAATATGTATATGGACATTCTGGGATATGGACATTCTGGGATTTGGACATTTTGGGATATGGACATTTTGGGATATGGACATTCTGGGATATGGACGTTTTGCACCCTCTGGACATTTTGAACCTAAACATATTGTTTACCAGCCCTGTTATACAACCCATGCAGAGGGTCTTTGGCATCTAGGAAGAAGTAAGAAAAATAAATGAAACAAATATATTTAAATCTAAAAACTAACACCACCACTACGAAGATCTGTTAAATATATATACTATAGTAGCTTTATTATAATTTTTATT